>OY283145.1:9992309-11192309 GCA_958299785.1 Medicago lupulina | reverse complement strand
CACTATTATAATGATTCACTTAGACATAACTTGTCCTCAATATGAAAATGTTAGATATACTAGTTTAAAGTTTATTTAATCAAGAGTCGTTTTTAAAGCTTGATCAAATCATAAATGATTTGTTGCTTGATTTGGTTAATGTCATATGAAGAAATAATTTGAAATTCATTCCTTGTATAGAGAATTAACCAGCGTAAACACAGATGTAGTCTTCTATTGTTGCAGACATGAGAGTGGAGTAGTAGAGTAGTGGTTGTACAAGTGTACTATGTCCATTTCCTACGCTCTTCAGTGGATAAGCATCCAATGCCTTCAAATTCATCTGAAATAGTCGTTGCTCCATGCTTTTATTCCTTATGCAATCTTGTGTCTTCAAAATACTAACCTTTAACTAAATGTAGCTACTTGACTTCAGACTCTGATGAGCTCCAGACTCTAATGACCTTCAGACCCTTGATGACGTCAGACTCTGGCAGTCAGCTTCTGATGAATCTTCATACTCTGGTAGTCTTCAGTCTCAGTCTTGCAACATAAGCTTCCTTTTCAAATTCCATTGCTCTATATTGTTCTTCTAGAACCAATACTTAGACATAAATTTTAGTCTATGGTCCTGCTTACTTGAACAAATATTAGCATATCAAATTGACTTTTTAATACTTTGTTGTCATCAAAACTTAAGGTGGTAATGTTAAACATATTTTGTTCCACAATCAGCACACACATTACTCTCCCTGAGAGTGTGACATAGTAGAAATGTCCAATCTTTAGCCATGTACTTTATAATAATAGCTATCTCATTTCCATAGTGGTGAGTGGAAACATCAGGATATTGCACTAGGTGAATAGTATGCATGGAATAACAAATAATGTCTCTTAGGCCTTCATCCCAACAAATTTGAATCTCATGGCATTAATGCCAATATTTAGGCATGAAGGATATTTGAGTGGTCAATATTACCATGAAAGCCACACATAAATTGTCCATCGAAGTCTTTAATTAAACCACTGAATCCTATCAACCCTGGGTTGGTTTGAGCACTACCATCCACATTAAGAATATATGAGTTAGAATATAAATTGATATGAAATAGAGGAAAACAATATTTTTTTTTTTAAGGAAGGAAAAATCTTAAAATTTATATAGTACTAACCAGGGCCGCTCCTACGAAACCGGAGAATCGGTTCTGTAAGTGAAAAGAGGCTCGTAATAAAATAAAAATGTATTTTTTTTTATAAGAACAATGTTCTATTTAAATCTTTTAAAAGATAAATACAAGGTGTTGTATGTATGCGATACACCCAAAGGTGAAAATAACTATCATATACATGGGGAACCTCAAACTAGCCTCCCAAAAAAGCACATACCTAACACCAAAAGCAAGATGACCTAATTCTAATATGAATTTTGTTCTTTACCCAAATGGTTTTCCTCATTCCCAAAGTAAATGACCAAAATGCCCTTACGCATGTTAACTCATGCTAGTGTTAAATTTGTGTGAGTTAACTCACGCAAAGATTTACACAGGATTTACACTAATGTGAGTTAACTCACGCTGAAATTGGCATTAGCGTGAGTTAACTCATGCTGAGAGTAAATGAGATTTGCACTAGCATGAGATAACTCACGCTGCGTGAGTTAACTCACACTGCGCAAGTTAACTTGCGTCGGAGCATTTTCGACATTTACTTTGGGTAAGGAGCATGATTCTTCTAATATGACCCAATTCTAAAAGCAAGAGTACTATTGGACTATAATTATTATTTTTTAGGCCCATACCTTGGGGTTGTCTAGCTCCATTGAGCTATTTGCGCACCCTAAGGTCCGGCCTTGATACTAACTATAATATTAATATTAATAATTAATCATAAATAATCCTTTAACAGAATTGTCTATGTAGAAAGCATTGGCAACATTCCTTCAAATTTATGGAATGCATTTTTTCAAATTTTAAACCGAAGCAAGCATCGACTATTATAACATCTCAATGACATCCAAAAAACAGATCTTCTGGTGCTTATAGTAATTTATTCGATAACTAGACTTTTGGCCCACGTGTCGCGCAGGTCTAATTAAAAATCACAAATAAACTTAAGTATACAATATTATGATTAAAATTAACTTAATATGCATTCAACAACATTTTAGATGAAATTTGTTAGGTTAGATTGTTGTTAACCTAATGCAGCATTTTAGAGGGAAATTATTAGGTTTAGTTGCTGCAGACCTAACAAAATTAATAAATAAGGATAAGTGTATAGAAACAACAGATTTATACAACAGGATAGGAATGAAATTTTTAGGGTTGAGTTGTTGCAACCTCAATAAGGGATTAGTGGAGGGAAAAAAGTAGGTTAAGACTTAACAAAATTAATAAATAAAGATTTATCATGTTTTCAATTGATGAGAACTATATAAAGCTAATGAGGGAAGCAATAAAATGGCAAATATTACAATTTCAATAGGAGAATTGAGAAAAAGAAAAATACAGCATGTTTCGTTTTCCATCAATTCCAATTGTGTTTCTTTTATTTGTTACATTCTCATATGAAACCAAAATTGTTGATGTTGAAACCATTTGCAGAGAAGCTGCAGATCCTTCATTTTGTTCATCTTTTCTCAAATCAAGACCTAGTGGTGTAAGTGGAGATCTTGTTAGCCTTGACAAATACTCCATTGAATATGTTCATGCTAATATAACCTACACAGTCGATTTAATCAAGAAACTAAATGCACAAAGTCGTGATATCAATGAACAAGACTATTACCGTAGATGTTTGACACATTTTGATTTAATTGTTTATTACATTGTAGAAATTCAAGAAAAAACTAAGAGGGAGATTATACTGATGTGCATCGGAAAGCAGATTTTATCATAATTGATATTGACAATTGTATTTATGGAGATTCACCTAGTGACCCTATATTTCATGATACCTCTTTGCTTCCAAAATATCTCGATGTCATCAAAAAAATTGCCAATATCATTTCTATTATATCAATCCGCTTGGATTGATCCGGTAGTTTTGACTTGCAACATTATAGTGTTCATCTAAAGGTCTCAGATCTAAATAGATAATACATTTGATTGTTTTATAGTTATTTCATTTGGAATTTATTATACGCCTGTTTTTGAATCACTGGGGTTGCTGGCACTTGGATTGGTTCCTTGTTGACGGCCAATCCTTTTGCCTATTTTAAAATGTGGATGTCTACTTTTTATGTTTTCTTTGTAATCTGGTTTCATGCCCGTACGCGGGTTCGTTGAGTTGCGTCAATGATTAGTGTATTTTTGTTAGAGTCTAAAATTCAGACATGCAATTGTGAGATTTTGACTAAACTTAGGGTAATGATATCAACATATTTTTTAATTGAGAAAGACCCAAGTTACTAGAGGTAATTTTTTTTTGGACAAGAGTTACTAGGCAAATTTAATACTGAGCACGGTTTTAACAACCAGATTTGACTTCTTTTATAAAAAAAATATTTGCATTAATTATAATTCATTGTAATTAATTGATCATAATTAATATAATTTGAATATTTAATATTTTCATACTCAGTATCAAATATTATCATATCCATCCACATACCCTTCTCATCTCTTGTTGGTGCTTTATTCAATAAATTCCTCATTTTACTTTTCAAGTTCTCATATGATGCCTCTCCTCTGTTCTAATGATCCTTTTATCCTTAAGTCCTTAACCTGGCATACTCGCAACATGCCCATGTACGAGGCACATGATCTCTCCAAGCTATCAAAGTATTTCCCTTATTTATGACGGCGTGTGGAACTATATGCTCTTTCATGGTCCACAACCCCCTAAACACGAGACTAAGGCGATGTGATTTCGATGAACTAACAAAGTAAGAAAAATATGTTGTAGATCTATTAAGGCAAATGAACATATGTATTATCAAAGAATTGCAAGATAAAGAGGTTGACTAAGTGGAACTTGAAGATTATTATATTCGAAAGTTGTATATGCTCATAAACCTTAGACATCTTCCTTTATAATTTGATCTTACTATTTATATTATATATGTGTGTAGAGAGAATGTCTCCCATGAGTGCTAATGATCAAAGCAACCATGGGCTTAGCAATATTGCTGGATTGTTAACAAGGAAGTCAAAGAAAGAATGAAACTGCAGTTTCTCAAACTGATATGGACTTTACCGCTGATAGGCGATAGCAAAGCTACCTAGGTTTAAGGCGAGCAACCACATGATAAGCCTCCTCCTTCGAAGAAAATCAAAGGAAAGAACCTGAAGCTAATCATTACACTGGATATGTACATTGTCAAAAATCCAAATGTGGAGGCCAATTCCCTAGGAAAGGAGATCTTGACTCAAAGCACTAACATAGAGGCTTATGGTACAAAGAACCCTAAACCTGTTGCTTTATGCTCAAGCACTCCTTTGTTGGACTCTGTTAATGGGAGGCAGCAATTCCCCATTACAGATCCTTCTTCCTTTGTTCAGGGTAGCAACATTGGGAGGATGTCATTCCCCAATGCTACTGCTCTGTCAATTGGTACTGCTGGAGACCCTACTATTGATGATTCTTTAACAATGCAGCCAATCATTTCTCCTATTACTACAAATGATGAAATCTTAGGGCAAGATAAGAGAAAGTTACAATTCACTACTGGCCCTAAAAATTCCACTGCTGCTTGTTTGAAAGATGGGAAGGTGTTGAGAAAGTTTTGGGAAGATGAAGATACTGACATCACACTAGAACCTGAAGACATTGAGGTTTTTCCTCCTGATGCTGATAAGTTTAGACACTCCTTTAGAGATAGGCAAGTTTACAAAACCTGGCAGGAAATCTAGAAAACATAAGAGTCCTAATGGAAAAGGTTCTGGTGGCATCACAAGTAATGAGCACATCCAAACTCGATCCAAAAATGGTGTAATTAAAAGCAATCCCAAATATGTTTGAGTTTTGGGATGTTTCATTTTATCTTTCGTCCTTTTGATTAGATTGCATATGTCTTGGTTGTTTCCGTTCCCTCCTTGTTGGTTTGGGAGGGTTTTGTTTGTTTTGATGTTTTTATGAGGTTCAGGCATCACCTGACTTTTATATTTAATTTTTAGCTTTATAAAAAAAAAAAAAAACTTAGTTTGCGTGTTGGGTATTTTAAAGAATAATTTTACGAATGAAAATCACATTCATGGACTATTTTGATGTATAAAATATCATTTAGATAATTTTAAAATGATTTTGTAGGTTTCTAATCACAACTCAATTATGTGAAAGCATAAGAAATAATCTCTAGGCAATAATAAATGATTTTCAATTGAGGGATTTGGATTTGGTGTAGTAATATGTCACGCAGTTTTTGATTTCAAATGTCCAATCTCAAATTAATGGTTGAGGTCATTTAAAACTGATATTATGATCGAGTAATCTAAAATATCCCATTTCAGAATAATTGATATACAGTTAAAAGTGTGATATGATGGTATGTTGTTTGTTGATGAAAGTGAAAAGAAATAAGTTCTGTCCATTTGATGCAATATGCACTGTGGTCCCTCTTCTACTACACATGATTTTATACCATTTGTTTTTTTAAACAAAGAATGATTTTACACCGTTATGTATGAATTTGTACGTTATTGATTACCCTATCCAAAAATTATAATTGAAAAAATTCTTATTGGATGGAAGACGTATTCAATGATATTCTTATATATTGTTTGTGGATATTTGACATGTTTAGGAAGGGAAGAAAATAATTTCTAAAGTGATATACAATATAAGTGCATGAAGGTTCATATATTTACACTGTTGCATAAAGGTGGTTCATTTACACTGTTGCATGAAAGTTGGTCACATAGATGGATTATCCCCTTTGGAAATTCTTTCAAGAGAAATCTTAACTAATAATCATGTGAGAGAAAAATAAATTCAATTTATAAAATAAAAGTGGTCGGTGTATTTTAATAGTTATAAATGTATATTGGAGAGATTTAAATCAAGTCACCTTTATACACAATTAAAGAGGGTTAAAGGGGTAAGATGGTTTATGAATCACTTTTGTCTCTTTTTTGGTATCTTTTAATAATGAAAAAAACCAAATGAAGTAGCTAGCTATAGCTAGCTCTATAATTAACAAGCATGAGTATATATTAGTAGTACATACATACATTTAAAAGTAGTCTGAAAGTGAAAACAACGTCATGAATGATATTAAATATTGAAGATGGTAGATATTTTTTACAAAGATATTTTAATATTGATAGAATATTCTCTTAATTGAATGTGAACTAACTTTTAAGCAAATTAACACACCATACCAAACTTTTAAAATATTATATTTAAGTCTAAAAAATAAACTCATATGAGACTTATGCCTTAAATTATATTGTTTAAAATCAACTTAGGTTGAGTCCAGCGGATGAAACTAAACTCTCATAACGTATTGAGCCAAGAAATCTCTGTTGAGAGAAATTTAAGCCGACATTGTCAACAAATACAAAAGGACAAAGTATCTAACTTTTTTTTCCAATATTTTTGGTGTGAGGTATATGTAATTTATTGAACATTTAAAATGTCGTTGCATACTATTACCAAAAAAAAAAAATGTCGCTGCATACATCGAACACTTGAAATCATTTATGCAAAAAATCAAACTCTAACACACAAAAACTAATTCCGTTAGATATAAAATTTGGATTGAGTCGCGGACTAGGTTGCTTTCTTTAAGACGTTCCGCAGCTCTGCCTAAATAGTGTAACAGATCTTTCTTGTCTCGTCGTCCCCAAAATAAAGCAACCCGTCAAAACTTAAAATATGAGTACTCTCTACACAAAGAGAACTCACCAAAACAACACCCTAAAAATTACTGCTCGGAATACCAAAAAAAATATATTTAGGATTTTTTTTTTCCTATTCGTGAATTGCTTCTGCTAAACTTGCACCAAGTTATCCTCTTTTTATACAAGTTTCCCAGTATCAAATCAATACTATTAAATTCATTCTTTTCTTGTATAAAAAAATCAACTCTCTATTAATGTGTCAGATTACATTCAACCAAAAGAAATGAATAAGGAAAACGTTATCTTCTTTATACAATAATTTGACCAAATTAATGTGTAGTATATTACCATTAATATATTACCAAAAGTACTTAAAACTAGGAAAGGCCGTTTGGTATCAAAGCTTTTTAATATGAATAAATCCATTCTTTCATGTACACAAGTCGAAAACAATGACTTTTTGAAATTCAAAATATTCCATAACCGATCATAAAATAGTAAAATATATTTTATTAAAATTCTATTAAATAAAATATTATTCTTAATAAAATCTCCAACAGCATCCATTAATTTTGTCAATGATTAGTCTTCAATTAAGAACTTGGTTGGCCACTATTAATAGGTCTTCCCTCTCAATCATATTTTTCTCATTCATAATGCTCGAATAAATATTGTACATACTAGTCTAGTAGTACTAATGAGAAACCCATTGAGAATCATATGAACAAGTTTATAAAAAACAAAAAACAAGAACAATAGTACTTTCCAACATACTTGTGTGTTTATTTTGCTTTGCGTCCAAACATGAACAGTAGAATATAGTATAAAGACATAAAATTAAGATGTGTTTTATCCATTGAGCAAAAAAAGAAATATGTATGTCTATTTGATGCAACACACACCACAAATTAACTAGAAATAGTCTCCGTAAGCTTAACTCAGTTGATAGGGACATTGCATAATTTATACAGGGGTCGGGGTTCGAACCACAGACACCCCACTTTTCCACATTTAATGCTCTAGCCACTAGGCTACTAGACTAAAAAAAAAAAACTAGAAATATATATATATGCGCTCTGTCTCTTGACGTTGTAAAACTATGCTCTTAACGTTGTTCTAGCTTTTCATGGGAAATATCATTTAATTATGTCTCTATGAGCATAATGTAGGTGGTAGGGACATTGTATCATATATGCAGGAGTATGAGTTCAAATCTTCATTCTCACTTGTTTACATTAAAGAGTGAATTTTTCGTCACTATACTATTTAACAAAAATATGATTTATTTGTATTTATTTTAGCAATTTTGTTAATGTTAATTCTCATAGACATTATTTACTCAAAAATAATTCTCATAGACCTTATTATCCAGCGAAAATCAACCGCTCATCATCAGGTTGAGTTTGTTCGAAGTTGACATAAAAAACATGAACTACGAGAAAATAGTTTGTTAACGAACGAACGACAAAACCAATTGTTTGTCAATCTTCAATTTTAAAGCGAAAATGAAAAGAACCAAGAGTTCATCAACTTTAAAAAAACCGTCGCAATATTCTCTATAATAGTTGGTTGAACCGTCGCAAAGTGACCCGAGGGCATATCTTTGATAATGGGGGGAATTCTTGCAAATGTCTACCTACGACGATCAGAGGAACATGACATGAGAAGGGTATATATTTGATGACAAAACTGAGATGATAAACTCTCCTAAGTTTGTGCTTTCCTTTTCAATTTCGTTTGTGATCTCATCCCTTTTGCGACACATATATATGAGGGACCATTAGTCATTGCAGTCACACTGTATAAATGAGGGTATATATGAGGTAAAATGTAAGGGTACATGCAACATAAAAAATGCATAGCAAAGAAACAAAATTAACATGTTGACTGAGCAATCACATGTGAACTACTCAAGACTTGAATAACGTTTACATAATGGGATTTTAACTATTAAAAGAAGGGTTATACTAGCACAATCATGCGGACAGACTTATAAGAAGAGAGTTGTATCCACTTATAAATACTTTGTAAGTCATCTTTTATCTAATGTGAGACTCTTTAATAAAAAGTTTAAACTGACAAGGGTTTGCTATTCTTAAATTTATTAACACTGTTACAATTTTCCTCTATTTTAAAAAAAAAAAAATCTTACTTGCTATTTTGTTATTAGTGAGAGGAGTTGAATCTATTACTTATCAATATGTCAAAAGTAGACTAAACAGACACATCATCACCATTCCCAATGATGAAGTGTAAAACACCCTTCCAAAGATGAAATAATAATTTTTTTGGTCAAATAAAATTTCTTTCAACTAGTTAGCTATTACAGAGATTATGGATTAGATGGTTAGAGGCTTATAGCTTCCAACATCCTTGTGTGTTTATTTTGCTTTGCTTCCAAACATAAACAGTAGAATATAGTATAATGACATAAAATTAAGATAAATGTGTTTTATATCCATTAAGCAAAAAATTAAATATGTTTTGTCCATTTGATGCAACACACACCAAAAATTAACTAGAAATATGCACTGTGGTCCCTCTTTTACAACAAATAATTTTTTTTTAGGAAAATAAGTTTTATAGCATTTCATTAGCAATCAAATCGTTTATACAAAACGGTACATCATTATAAATACGGAAGTTAAGTGAGGAAGTAGCTGCCTGAGCTAACTCGCAACTGCGTTCGATTGCCTCCTAATAAACTCGACTCGCGAGAGTTTGTTAAATTTGTGGAACAAAATTGTATATTGCTATCCATAATAGCTCCAAATTCGATGATATCTCCGATGCCTCGATTAAAGTAGTCAGCCACTCACTTCGAGTCAACTTCAAAATCCACATTTGGTAGCCGTAATTCATTAACCCACCGCATAGCATGATACAATCCAAGAGCTTCTCTGACATCCACTGAGCACATTGGTGAGAACCATAAAGTTTTAGCACGCACAAACTGCCCCTCTTCGTCACGAATGCATATTCCAATACCACACCTATTCATAGAAGTCGAAAAAGAGGCATCGACATTGCATTTCACTCTTCCATGCCTCATTTTCTGCCACCGTACATCTGCAATGCTGCTGTTCACATTCTGCACAGCTGATGGCAGCGTGACAGCAGCTGTTGTAACAGTTTGCTGCACCACTTGCCTCTTTCTATTGGCAGATTTCCAACCCTCAAGCAAATGCTTTGCTCTTTCAATAATGCTGTGATTATTCTCACTCTCCTGCTGCCATAATTTAAGATTTCTGCTCTTCCAAATACTCCATAAAATCGTTGCAAACAATTCCTGTTGTGCTGCTGCCGCGTGTTGTAACACAGCAAAAATAATCTCTGGTGCATCGTCAAATCTGTGCAGCAACGGTTCAAAGACATGCCATAAACCAGCAGCTCTCCACACGCCTACTGCTGTACAGCAGTGGAAGAAAACGTAGTAGCTGTCTTCATGCATATCATCACACTTGACACACAATGACGGACACATAACGCCTCTACGATTTAGTCTTACACGCGTAGGTAAACATTTCCTACACACTCTCCAAACCATACTCTTAACTTTTGGAGGCACTTTCAATTTCCATATGCCACTCCAATGACCATTCTTCCTAAGATGAGAATTATCCATTATGTCTTCCATACACAAACGGTACGCGCTTCTTACCGAATATTGTACGTTCTTTTCAGATTTCCACACTAGTCTGTCATCATTTACCTGTGGGAACAGTGGTGTATTTAAAATTTGCGGACAACACATAATTTTATACCCTTATGTTTGAATAATGGGATTTGTACTATTAAAATAAAAATACCATTTACGTTTTACATAATGGGATTTGCTTGATTTTTTCATGATCATTTTTAGTTTACATAATGGGATTTTCACTATGTTTGTTATTTATGTGAAAATGTCCTTTTCACTATTGAGCTGGAAAGAAAATCCACTCTACTCATGGTTTATGCTATTCTCAAATTTACTACCATACTTTTTCAATTTTCCTCTATTTTCTTTTATAGAAAAGTCTTAACTGATCAAAATTACATTAAACATACACATCAACACCTCTTAAAAAAATTACTTAGCAATTATATTAAATTTAACAATGCCACCTATAAACTCAAATATATTAAATATAGAACACTTGTTAATGCCTACTACTGTAAAAAAATGGTTCATAATTGTCAAAAAATAAATAAATCATCAGCAATTTCTTGGATGTCTAGCTAGGAAACGAATTGTCTATCGTTTGAGTGCAAAAATTAGGATGACTTTCACCCATTCCAAAGAAGATTGTTTATATAAATTAGATAGTAATTAGACGTAACAACCACAGACGGATCTAGAAATATATTTTAAGTGTGGCTAAATAAATAGAAATTAAAATAACGATGGATTTTTAATATTTTATTCTTGAGCGACTGAGTTTTCAGTCACTATTTCGGTCGCTAAACGTATTAGAGACCGATTTTTAATTTAACAACTGAGTTTTCAGTCACTATTTATGTCACTAAATATATTAGCGATCGATTTTTATACATTAGTGATTGAAAATTCCTATTTTTTTAAAGGGTTTGTCTAACATGTGCAATATTGCACATGTTAAGGTAACTAAAAGTAGTAAATTTTCATTGAAAACCAACAATTATTGATTGAAAGTTACATATTTAATATAAACAACACAATTTTTAAGACAAAATTACTACTTTAAACTTCTTAATATGTGCAAACTTGCAAATGATAGAAAAACCCTTTTTTTAAAATTTTATGTGTGGCTAATGGCTATAGTCACACATGACCATGAGCTAGATCCGCCCTTGATAGCAACTAACTCATGATTTCATGAAACTTTAAGTTTTAAAGGACACAAATATATATATCACAATCATATTCAATATTAAAGCTTGTGTTTTTGACAAGAAATATTAAAGATTGTTTGTATAAAATATTTTACTTATTGGTATATGAAAAACTTTTAAGTAGACTAACATATTATTTCATGCTTTTTAAATGCTTAACTCAAACCTAAAAATTAAAACTATGTCAAGTTGCATGTCATATTTATGCATGCCTTAAGTTATTTTACATAACAGACTTACGCCTTATAAAACTTCGCTTGACCCACCATATTCTCAATTCTAGTGGGATTGCCCTAGAAGTATAAATCAAACCATGTAGTCTGATCAATTACTCTGTATTTTGTAGATCAACTACATGTCAAACTTATGTCTTAAGTTATTTTGTAGATTAGATTTTGATCTTGTAAAGTCTAAATCGACCCACCTTATTACCAACTCTAATGGGATCCATGAATTTTATATATCACTCTAACCTTTCTTGGCATATCCAATCAAGAGAAATGACCAATTTCTTCCTTCCAAACACAATATAAGTGTCATGCTATGTCGAATAAACTCAAAAAATAAATATTGCCTCAGAAAATAGTAGAAGTTTGACGATTAATAAATTCATCATTATTTATGTAAAAGTTACCTCTTCTAATTCATTAATCAATGTTTTAAGCGTAATTGTTAGCATTTCTTTAAAAAGAACTAAGAGTTCATCGACTTTAAAGAAACCGTCGCAATATTTTCTACAATAGTTGGTTGAACCGTCGCAAAGTGACGCCACAACAGATATCTTTAATAATGGGGGGAACAGTTGCAAATGTCTACCTACGACGATTAGAGGAACATGACATGAAAAGGGGTATATATTTGATGTAAAAACTAAGAGGATAAACTCTCCTATGTTTGTGCTTTCCTTTTCCATTTCGTTTGTGATCTCATCCTTATTGCGACACATAAATGAGGGACCATTAGTCATTGCAGTCACACCGTATAAATGAGGTCAAATGTGAGCATACATGCAACATAAAAAATGCATATCAAAGAAACAAAATTAACATGTTGACTGAGCAATCACTTGTGAACTACTCAAAGTAACGTTTACATAATGGGATTTTAACTATTAAAAGCAGGGTTACGTTAACAAGTTGTTTTATGTAGAAAAAGAAACAGTTGATTAAAAAAGAAGGGTTAGGCTAATGTTTACCCAATCCATTTATATTTTGGATTTAAAAATAAAAACAATTGATAAAATTCATGTATTTTTTTTAATATTTTAATATGTTGATTATACAATTTTTAATAAAGTTAGCACTTTAATCTTCGAGCAATGTTACATTGACCACCCTATGTAATAACCCTTCATTGTACATCTTTATGTGACATTTGTTTAGTGGATGAGAGAGAAATGAATTGATAAAAGGGAAGAGAAATATGAATAAAAAATGTCATTTGAAGTGATATATAAGTGGTATGGAAAAAAGGGTGTCAACCCATAATTTTCTTTAATCTTCTTAACAAGTGACTTGATGGATTTGTTTCATGGATCTTACTAACCTGTGAACATCGCTTTAATATTTTAATGTGTTGAGGTCACAATTTTTAATATAAAGTGTGAACATAAATAATAGGTAATCCGATTGTGAAAACATGATAACAGATTATCTAACAGATATTAAATAATGTTCTCATACCATCTTAAAAATTATAGTTGGATATAACACAATTCCACAAAACCGACTTGTAAGATGAAAGTTGTCTCAACTTATAAACTTATTGTAAACCATCTCTTATCTAATGTGAGGCTTTTAACAGAAAGTTCATTTGCTATTGTTAAATTTACTACTACACTGTTACAATTTTCCTCAATATTTTTTTCAAAAACGTCTTAGTTGTTATTTTGTTAGTGAGCGGAGTTGAATTTATTACTTATAAATTTTTCAAAAGTAGATCAAACGGACACATCATCACCATTCATAGTGATGAAGCGTAAAATACCCTTCCAAAGATGAAATTATAATTTTTTTCGGTCAAATAAAATTTCTTTCAATTAGTTAGCTAAAAGAAAGATTATGGATTGGATGGTTATAGCTTCCAACATCCTTGTGTGTTTATTTTGCTTTGCTTCCAAACATAAACAGTAGAATATAGTATAATGACATATAAATTAGGATATATGTGTGTTATCCATTGAGAAAAATTAGAAATATGTTTGCCCATTTGATGCAACACACACCACAAATTAACTAGAAATATGCACTGTGGTCCTTCTTCTAAAATACATGATTTTATACCCTTATATATGTTTGTGCGTTATTCAAACTGAACAACCTAAGACTTGAATAATGAGATGAGATATGTACTATTAAAAGAAAAATACCATTTACATAATGAGATTTGCTTGATTTTTTCATTATTATTTTTAGTAGAGTAACATATTATATGTTTTTTGTAGACTAACATATTATATCTTGCTTTTAAAATATCTCATCTCATTATTAAGGAAAAAAAGAAGCTAGGAAAAGAACAGATCATCATTTTCTCATTATCTCATCTCATTATTATATCTTGCTTTTTTGTGGAAAAATACCATCATTGTTATTTTTAATATATCAATAATGAATAATGAGATGAGATATTTATTAACTTGTTCCATTATTGATATATGAAAAACTTTTAAGTAGACTAACATATCATATCTTGCTTTTAAAATGCTTAACTCAAGCCTAAAAAATAAAACAATGTCAAGTTATGTGTGATATTTATACATGCCTTAAATTATTTTACACAGATATAGACCTTGTAAAACCGAACTTGACCCACCATATTCTCAATTCTAGTGAAATTGTCCTAGAAATATAAGTCAAACATTTTACAAGTAGTATATTTATCATTGTTTATGTAAAAAGTTATCTCTTTTGATTCATTAATCAATGTTTTAAGGGTATTTGCTAACATTTTCCTAAAGTTAATATTTTCAAAAGCAAGTCAAATTGTGTTGTTCAAAATCAATGTAGTTTAGTCCAACGGATGAAGGTAGACTCTAATAACATTTCCTACCAAGAAATCTCATCTGAGAGAAATTCCAATTGACATCAGTAAATACGGAAAGACTATTATTATTTTGGTGTAAGATATCCATTAACAATGATTAATCTTCATATATTAGTTGGTCTTCCATATGAACCATATTTTTCCATCCATATTGCTTGAACTCAAGACCTTGTTTAGGGGCCAACAACAAATATACTTAGAGCAATGTAATGCTGGTCACAAAATATATGTGTGTGATTCTCCAAATCAAACTAGTAGTTGAATACATTAATATTAGTATCTTTTAGTTAGCTAAGTTCTTTCAAAAAATAAAACTAGCTAAGTAGTAGCATATAAATTTAAAAGTGGTATGTATGAATGTGAATACTAGTAATAGAAATAGAAAGTGGAAACGAAACCCTAATTTCCCAAATTGAAGAATTAGGGTTTCTCTCTCCAAATCAAAATTGATTCATTAGGTAGTTTCCTCTCTCTGTCTCTCTGACTTATCATCTGAATTGTATCTTATCATGCAAATTATAGAAATCATACGTTGTTCATTTTTTTCCATAATCAGTATAATTTCTGCTATTCTTAATCCACAAGTTTTTTCATTCCACATTGCATTGACTAGTTATTATACTTTGAATTTGAATTATTTTTACTTTGAATTATTTATCCACAAGTTTTTTCATTCCACATTGCATTGACTAATTATTTTTCCATTCCACACTACATTGACTCATAATTATTCTTACTTTGAATTTGAATTTGAATTATTTATTTATTAATCAAACATAGTTAAGTTAAAAAGCTCATTTTTTTTCTGCTTAATGCAACTAGTTGTTGTGTCCATTTTGATTTCTAGAATTAGTACTATCTATGATTTGAACTAGTTGAATTATTTATTAATTAGGAGGACTAAAACTAATATAGAAGAATCAAACATGGATGAGTTAAAAAGATCATTTTCCTGATTAATGAACTAGTTGTTTTATGTCCATTTTGCTTTCCATAATTAGAATTATTTATGATATGATGTAGTTGAATTATTTATTAATTTGGACTATAACTAATGTAGAAGAATCAAACATAGATAAGTTTATTCCTAGTTAAGCCCTTAAGCTCATTTTTGCTGCTTAATGGAACTAGTTAATCTCTGTCCATTTTCCTTTCCAGAATTAGAATTATATATGATATCATATAGTTTCCATTTCCTTTCCTGATGTGGAGTAAGTTACTTGATTTACTTGTTAAAAACCTCATTTCTTGCTGCTTAATCAACAGCTTTATCTCATTTTATTTTATACTTTGAATTATTAATAATTAGTGTCTAATTAAACCATTTATAGAACTAGACTATGATAAACTTGATTTCCTGATTTAGCAGTTATTTGTTCTGTTCTATATAAATCAAACAAACCCTTAGAAAATGAGTTTGAGGAAGTTAAAAAGTTTGTTCTGTTCTATATCATTATTTCTTCAATATGGTTCTGAAGATATTCTTTCTTCAGTTTTTCTGCATTGTTATTTTGATATCATCTTCCTCATCATCCTCATCATCTGATTTCACTAACATCTCAAATGGCTTTGATTTGAAGCTTCAACTAGCTGAAGCTAATCCTTTGATAGTCCATGTAAGTAAAGATGCATCATCAAAGTTCAAGACTATTCAAGAGGCTCTGAATAGCATTCCACCACAAAACAATAGGAGAGTCATTGTTTCAATTGCTGCTGGAGTTTATAGGTAATTAAGTTCATGTTTTACTTAGTGTTTGCAGTCATTATCATTCTGTTATGTATTTCCCATCATTTAACTCTGTATTTCTCAAGGAAAAAACAGTAGTATAAACACTGCTTGATGATGATTGATGGCTAAAGCAAGACAGAAAACAGAGTAATTAAGTCATTTTTTGAGTTCATGATTTACATAGTGTTTGCAGTCATTATCGTTTTGACACTGATTTGTGTAGCTTGAAGTATAATGATCTCATTATTCTATATACATTTCAAACTCATAGTTTTGTTGTATACTTTTCCAACTTGAAGCCTCGGTTTCTATTTCAAACTTATGTAACATTTTATAAGTATTTAGTTAAAGTGAATTGAACATAGAGTTAAACTCGACTTGTTGGCCATAGTTATGTTTTATACATTTTATATTTAGAAATTGATTAGAACTCGACTTGTTGTCAAAAGTAAGAAATGGTGTGTTTTGGTTCTATTAGAGTCTTACTATTTTATGCTATCTGCTGCATGCCTAATGCTAGTTTTGAGAGTCACAGTGTTTTGGTTTGTTTCCTTTTCTTCTTCAATTGTTGTTTGCTAGGGTTTGATGGTAATTGTTGGATAATTCATAGCGACCTACTCTTAGTCTTAATTACTTTGAGCGCAGTGTAATGTGTTTGCATTTTTTGGAAACTTGCTCAAAATTTTCCAAGATTTTATTGTGATGTGTTCATTGTGAAGTGTTAAACAGGGCCAGTTAAAAACGCAAGATAGAGTAAAACATTAACAGAAATAGGGCTAAAAGGGTTATTTGTGATGAGTACATTTTACGTTTTTCTTTATCATGCAAATGGCATAAGGTAGAACCTAGGTCAACAAGGGGATTTAGGTTTTTGGGCGCGAGCATGCTGTAATATTCAGTGACACCTTGAGTGCCATTTGTTTGGCAAAGGGTCAAGTTTATCATGAGAGGAGAAAACATATTTATGTGAGGCGCCATTTTTTTAGGAATGCGCCTATTATCAAAGTGCTGAAGTTTGGCACAAGGTAATAATGTAATATAGCAGACATATTAACTAAAATAGTCCCAAAGAGAAACGTCGTGCATGTTTTGGACTTGATGACATATTTACCCCTTCATCCGGGTTTGAATCACATCTTATTTATAATTGATTAATATTGTTTTTTTCTTTCCTTGATTTTTCTGTCTTCTACCTAAACAGTGTTAGTTACTTTGAGAATCTGAGATGTAATCTTACTTGATTGATATCAACTTCTTCTTATGTTAATGTCTCGTCAATTTTCCTCTTGCTGTTGCCATATTTCTCAAGATAATTTTTCCTATCTATGAGAAAGTGCTTAACTGCCAAGAATTTTCTTCAAAATGTTGAATTAAGCTGTGAAACATTTTCCTTTGTCACTCCTTAACCAAATCATAGGATATATGTTGTAGACATCTTAAATCCTTCTTAAAATATGTTGCCAGTGGATATTTGCTTGTCATTTCTGTTTTCAAATTTTAACTATGGCTCGAGTTGTTAGCCTTGTACTCTGCATTTGCAGCAAGAAAAATTCAGAGTAGCATTGGAAAATGTGCTTTTTATACGTAGTTGCATACACAAGATCTAAAATTTCATTGTGATGATCAATTTCTGACTACCGTGATTGTCATGGTTAATTTAATTGTAGGGAGAAGATCCTCGTCACACTCCCTTTCATCACTTTCTTAGGGGATCCAAAAGATCAGCCTATTGTTATCGGGAATGATACAGCACATAACATTGGAGGTGATGGGAAACCATTGGGGACATTAAATAGTGCAACCGTCGCAGTGGATTCAGACTATTTCATTGCAGTTAACATGATATTTCAGGTACTGGAAATAAATTAACTTAGTATCATCAATCCATATACACCTTGTAGCTTTTCCAAAGCTCTTATTATCATATTATATTCCACGTTTTATTGCTTTTGCTAACTTACAAGGATACACTGTGAGAAGAAGAGGGTATAAGAAAATCATAATTTATAAAATAATTAAAAGTATGATAAAAATGGTTGCTCACAATTTTTTTTATTAAAACAGAACACGGCATCACCTCGCATTGGGTCAAATGAAGATCAAGCCGTTGCATTTCGCACTTCTGGAAACAAAAGTGCGTTCTACAACTGCTCGTTTTATGGATTTCAGGACACATTGTATGATCACCAAGGCCTACATTACTTTAAAAACTGCTATATTCAAGGCTCCATGGATTTCATCTTCGGCCATGGGAGATCCCTTTACGAGGTATACTTCCATTTCAATTCTTTTTGTAGGATCCTAAAAATGCTTTCTTTAAAAGAAGATATAGCAGAAACTGCAGTTACAATTTAGTTAAGTCTAAACCAAAGTGATAAAATTCTAATGTAATCCCTATTATACAATTGCAAACCAATAGTTTTATAATTAGAGAAAAAAAAAAAAAAAAAACAATTTGGAATGTGACCGAGAGCCTGAGAGGCATGTCAAAGTGTAATTAGGAAAAGGAAATCCTTGTTAATATGTTCAAAATAACAGGAATAAATTGTACATAGCTTTTCAACTATAATCTTTAGCTATTGTTTGATTAACTTGATAACAACTCATTTGAACACAATTGGCAATGGAAAATAGGCTACACAGTTGTAGATATATATTATAGATGATTCATAAAATTGCAGACATAAGCATAATCAACTATGCAGGGTTGCACTATAAAGTCCATAGCCGAGAAGATGGGATATATCACTGCTCAAGACAGATCAAAAGAGTCAATGGAGAGTGGATTTTCCATTAAAAATAGCAGAGTAACAGGCAGTGGGAGAGTTTATCTTGGAAGATCTTGGGGTGTTTATTCAAGAGTCGTTTACTCTTACACCAGCATGGACAGTATTGTTTTCCCCCAAGGATGGGATGATACTATGCATCATCAAAATCGCAGCTTGTGAGTATTATAATTAATTGAATTATATACTAAAAATTATTATAAAAGGGCATATTATTAATGTATTTTTTTTGCTAAATGCAGGACTGTATACTATGGAGAGTACAGGTGTACTGGGCTCGGATCCAATTTAGCTGGTAGACCTCCTTGGGTACATAGATTAACAGACACAGAGGCACAACAATTTATCGGCACACAGTTCATTGAAGGTGATACATGGTTGGTCAGCCCTAGTTAGGGAAAATTACATATTGGCAGGATATGTACTTTACTATGTTTGCATAGGGGAAGAAAAAGGTTCTTTTCTATCTCCTAACATTTGGATTTGGTCTAATTCTACCCTATGCGTCCGGCTTATAGAGTGAGAGGTGCCTCCCACTTAAATAACATTTTCAGGTTTTATCTCTTTCAATGTAGGACTCTTAACATCCTCAAACCTAATATTGAACATCTAGAGGAAAATTACACTTCAGTGAAGGAATGAGTGAGTATACATATCATGATTGATATGTAAACTAACTGTGTCTTTGATTTAATGTTTGCGTACGATAAGGAAGAATTAATATAATGGGTAAAAGGCATAAGCCTTGTGTCTTGCAAAGTTGCAATGTTTTTCTTGTTTCTTGCTTTTTAGGATATGTAAGATGAGGTTTGGATTTTATTACAAAGGTGAATCTAATTGATTGGTCAGCCTCTAACATAACACAAGTAATCCAACCTGTGTCCATATGTGTCTCTTCCAGCTAATGCAAAAGAATTAAAAGGAAAAAAAAAAAAAAAAGAGTAGATTTTACATACTTTTTTAACATAAACAAACTTAACTCATTTCACTCATTTCATTCATCAAAGTAGTTATAATACAAACTGAAATATAATTGAAAACGTGGTGACTAGCTAATGTTGTATGCTTTAGAAATTATAACCATGTTAAGATTTTGGAGTTATTCAAGTTTTGGTTAGAATTTTTTTTATTATATTTGGTACTTGAAATCGCTGGTAGATACTCATAGACGTAACACACTTTTGACTCCTTAACTTTGTACAAGTTGCGATTTTGATCCATTGTTAAAGAAAACAACAATCCAACCCCTAACTTTATCCCTTTTTGCAAGTAGTCAATTTTGACTTGAACAACGCATATGCGACATCTTACTTAGCAGAGTCAGATGCCAACTATGTAATTTTTTATTAAAAAATTAAAAAAAACCAACTCATTATTATCTTAAATAAAATAATTTAAAAGAAAAATAAAATAAATCTATCTCTCTCTAAAATACCAAACCGTATCTCACCCCTCCTTCCCTCCCTCTTGTGTTTTTCTTGTTCATTTTGCACATGGTTTTTATAAATTATATACTAGTTTTCATTGACTAAAAAGTAGTATGCGGATAGATATGTTAATATTTGATATGAATTAATTATTTTAATTGCGTTCTGGTCAATCACAATGAATTGTAGTGAATGCAAGGTTTCATTTTCCTTATTGATTTTACACGGTTTTACACTGGTTTTGAAGGAGTGGATGTATAAGTTAATACTCTCCTTTTTATAAGTAACTTTTTTTTAAAATAAATTGGTCATATTTATAAAAAAAAATAAAAAATTAAATGTCACAATTTTTAAAGTGAGGTTATAGTTTAAAAGACTTTTCTACCATTTATTTATTGTTGGGCTTTTTAATATTAGTAAATGTGTTTAATGTTTCACAATTTTCTATTAAAGTACGTCGGTAAAAATATTCAAAAAGTTATAACAATTAACTATTTTTCCTCTTTTTGGTCTTATATTTTCATTATTGATATTTTTTACTATAATTTATTATTTTTCTAGTGGTTAGGAACTCACTTTTTTTAAAGTGATTAAGTGGGGTGTCCAAGATTTGAACCCCGACCCTTACGTATAATATTCAATATATTCGTCCTTACTAACTGAGTTAAAATCACATAAACTATTCTTTATTGATTCTACTCGTTGTTTTATATTAGTTTTATTTTTGTTTTTAACTAATGATTTTATATGAATTTTGGATTCAAATTTTTTTATTTTATGCATTATTTATTACAGTAAGATGAATACGGTTTCTCTCTGATAGGGTTTGACCCTTTCATGAGCGCAGCCATGCTTTTGTACTGATTTTCTTCATTGATTTGCATCACGTTCCACTACTAGTTGCAATCACTTCAATTCTTTGTTACATGAATCAAGCTTTTAAAATTGAAGCACCTATATTACGTGTTTCACTTTTGTGTTGTTTCTCTTCACCGTTGTGCTTACGTGAAGGCTAATCAGCTACTGCCAGACCTTTCATTGTTCCCGGTTCAGATACTGCCATGTTCGACTGGCAGGCCGAGTTCCCCACTTTGGCCGCTCCTGCATCAGTTACACCGGTCCGTCCTCCTAAGTGGCGTCTCCAGGACCCTGGGTCAGGAGGTTCAAAATTTTAAACTTTAATTTATAATAATATATATATATCCAAAAAATTACATTGTATTCAATTTACAATGTACTCAAAAAACTCCATCCATTCTTTACAAATGTCCCCTACGCGGTTGCATGTTCTGAAATTGTTGAATAATCAACTCATCATCAATCTTGTCTGCCACATCTCTCTCAATATAAGTCACAAGACAATCATTCATCCATTCATCTCCCATTTGATTACGCAATCTAGACTTCACAATCTTCATAGCAGAAAAGGCTCATTCAACGGTTGATGTGGCAACGGGCAAGATCATTGCTAACTTCAAAAGTCGATAGACTAAAGGATAATCAATATGCTTTTTGAGTGCAACCATTGTTTTTGAAAGATCACTTACTCCTTTCAAATATGCAAATTCATAACTCCTACGCATATCAGCGATGTAAGTCTCAAGTTGATTATCAAGGAACACCAATGAGGTTGGAGAAAATTCAATTGGATAAAACTTTGCAAATTCAATCAACTTTGCTTTGTCAAATTTAGAGAACGAGTTTTTTGGGCACAAACACTCCATACAAATGAGCAACCGACTATTTGTCTCATTAAAACGATTATTAAGTTCTTGAAGTTGCATGTCCACAACCGTATAAAATAATTCAATGCGGTAATGATTCCCTATTGTGATAGATTCAGCATTACTTCCACGTTTTGATTTTCCACGAAAGAATATATCATCCATGTTTGGAATGCTAATGTCATGCTTATTGCAAAATAAAATTACCTCCTCCAATAAAGGCTCCCATCCATCATCTCTTAGAGCTTGTAATCACTCCTTTGTGATGTTAACCAGGTTCATAGCATTGACGATATCTTGATCTTTTCTTTGCAATGCTTGTGACAATTCATTTGAAATACCTAAGACCTTTTTCATCAAATGCAATGTGAGTGCAAAATCAAAATTATTCATGAGAATTAAAAGACCCTTTGCTTCGCCTCTTCCATCTTTAATTGATACATCATCTCTCAACATTTCAAGAACATCAGTTATAGAACTATACATCAATATCAAATTCACCAAAGTTGCAAAGTGAGAACTCCAACGAGTATCAGTAGAACGCTTCATATTAGTTTCTTGGTTCAAACCTCTTCCACTAACAATTTCTCCATTCTCCAATGCTTCCTTAACATGGATTCTTTGTCTCTCACGAAGCATGTCGGTCCGTTTGCAAGATCCCACAACAACATTTGTTAAAGCGGATATTACGCTAAAAAGAGAGTTAACTTGAAGGTGATCTCTAGCAATAGCAATCAATGCAAGCTGTAATTGATGAGCAAAACAGTGTACATAAAATGCACACGGACTTTCCCTTAAGATCAAAGTTTTAAGACCAAAAAACTGCCCTTGCATGTTGCTAGCCCCATCATAACCTTGTCCACGAATTCTTGAAGTAGTAAGACTATGCTTACAAAACAGTTCATCTATGGCCATTTTTAAAGACATGGCTGTTGTAGTTGTAACATGAACAATGCCCAAAAATCGCTTAACAATACATCCATATTTGTTAACATAGCGCAAAACAACAGCCATTTGCTCCTTATCAGACACATCTCTTGATTCATCAACAAGAATAGCAAACAATTCATCTCCAAGATCCTCAATAATAGCTTTAGTGGTTTCCAGAGAGATGGCATTAACAAATTCCTTTTGAATAGACGGACAAGTCATTTTATCATTTTCAGGAGCATTTTCTAATACAACTCGCTTCACCTTCTTTTTTCTCTTAGCAAACCATCTAAGCAATTCAAGGAAGTTTCCTTGATTAGAAGATTCTATTTTTTCATCATGACCACGAAAAGGAAATCCTTGCTTCAATAGAAGCCGAATACAATCAAGTGAGGTCGTCAACCGCCTTCGATACAAGTTACGAGTTGTTTGAGAATGCTTAGACATCAAACCTTCAATATGTTGATCTTGTTTCATCAAATCTCCACATTTCCTCCAAGCAATATTGTGAGCAGAATTAGGGCCTCCTCCAACATGTGATGAAAGTGTGGCTTTTTTATTCCAACTTGTGAATCCCTCTATTATAAATGTATCACCACCAGCTTGTTTTCCAAAATTAGGTCTAAAGAGATAACAACACAAACAGAATGCGGCGTCTTTTTCGATACTATACTCTAACCAATTACCAAATTCATTAAACCAAGAGGGACAAAATCTTCTCATTGAATTCCCAATTTTTCTTTGAGGAAAATTATGTTGATAAGGTTGGCATGGTCCTTTTTGTAGATATGCTCGGCGTATTTTCTCTTGATCATTTGGATGATATGTTGACATTTTAGGCCGTTTTCCTGGATCCGATGGTAACTCTTCTAAATTACATGAAACATGTTGAGAACTAGATCCTTGCTCATGGGATGGTCTTGATCTTTTTAAAAAATTCTCCATAACTCCTACAACAACCAACACAATAACAAACTTTAAATTCAATGAGCATGATATAAAAATTATGGAAGTATGAACATAAGTTAAAAACAATGTCATAGAATCAATGTCCAAACTATAGTTGATTTACTAATTACTATAGTTGATTTAGCACACTTCAGCCAATCTATTTCTCTACACTGCTACTAGGACAAACTACAAACTCGTTTATAAATTTGCAGCATCATATACACAACATCACTAACAAAAAATGATGCCTCTAAACGTTATATTTTACTCGTTTATATTTTACTACTGTACTAATTGCTCTCTTATTTTCATATACATCTTCTACAATTGATACTAGTACCAATTCTCAGTCCACATTGTCACTTTAAAACAATTCTCCAATCAATTTCACAACACAAACATATCATTAGGACCCTCAATTGCATATTCAATCAACCAATTTATCACAATTGAAGTTATGTAAAAAAATCCCAAATTTAAAAACCCTAAACCAAAGATTTTTAGTTGATTACCTTAATGGTAGATTCAATGTCTTTGAAAGCTTTTGAATGTCCCTTTATGGTTGCACGACAGCGGAGGACGGCGAAATAAGGTGGAGATAGTGGTGGTTTGCAGCAACAAATTTTTAAGATGTAGAGAACTCAAACGTGACTGTAGATGGTAGTGGATAATAGGGCGCGAGAGTGAAGATGGAATGGGTTGGGGGTGGTGGCGCGGCGGGGTTTGGTGGTGGTGCTGCCGCCGGAGTGGATGAGAGTGGTGGAATTGAAGGAAGAAGGGTTTTCTAAGTTGAGAGGATAGTTTAGAGAGAAAATTAGAGAGAGAAGTTGAAAAGTGTAAATGAATGAAGTGAGAGTGGTTTGGGTCTTTGGCAGCTGGTGCAAAAAAAAAAATACTAGGAGGTTCAAAGTGCAAAATACATAGGGGTATATATGAAAAAAATTATTTTTGAGGGTTGGCAAGTGCATCCCCTCACATGTATGTACCTCTGCCACTGGTCCTCCTCCTATTACACACCGGCCTCAGCTTCTTTTGCACAGGTGCTGTCAGCCTCGCAATCTGATTCTTCGAATGACAATCTGCCTTTGCCATCCATTCGAGGGGAGGTTCTAAGCATTAAGATCTCACAGACAGTCTATGAGAAAGGATTGGATGCTTGCAAGCGGAATTTACGTGGTCGAATGGTTTGAAACAAGGGTGATAAACCTTACATGAAAAGGATCTAGAACTGAAAATTCAGAAGTTTTGGAAGATTACAGGCGCGTGGTCCTTGCGTTCTTTAGGAAGGGGATTTTATGAATTCTCATTTGCCTTCGAGGATGATTTACGATCGGTTTGGGCGATGGGTACGGTGAATTTGAAACCTGGACTTTTACGGTTGTTCAAATGGACTAAAGACTTTAGTATCTATACGCAACGTAACACTCACACACATGTTTGGATACGGTTGATGGCTTTACCTCAAGAGTATTGGATGGAGAGAACACTTCGTGAAATTGCTAGTGCCGTAGGCACCCCATTGATTATTGATAATGCGACAACCAAGCGCGTTTTTGGCCACTACGCTAGAATTCTAGTTGATATGGATTTTACACGTAAGCTCTTTCATGAAATTGTTGTTGAAAAGGAAGGTTATTCATTTCCTGTTAAGGTGGTTTATGAGCGTATGCCGGATTATTGCACACATTGTCAAACTATAGGTCATGATGTCTCTGCTTGTCGGTGGTTGTTTCCCCGAAAGGACAAGGTCGGTAATGCAGCCAAGGAAATTGTGGGTCAAGGAAAGAAACCAGTGCAGGCTAAGAGGTCAGAGTGGGTGCCTCTTAAAGAAAACCCATCCGGTATAGGATCTTCGAGAGCTTTTCAGGATCCACAGATTGTTCCTAGTCCGACAGTAGTGGAGAATTTGGAGAACACTTTTGTTCCACAACAGCAGCAGACAATTCATGACGACATTCCTTTGATTAACATCACCTCTACCAAGGCTTTTCTTGAATTGGAGACCAATTTTCAAGCCACTGCAGCAGCGGCTCAACCTGTTGATGAAGGTACTGCGCAACATACTGCACTGCCTCCTCAACAAGGGACCTAGGAATTTCCTATATTCAGATGTACCATCGGTGATGTTGGTATGAAGCTTTTGCACCTCAGCAAAACTATCCTCCATAACCAACGACCAAGGTATACAACCATCACTATCTTTTGGGTCCACATTTGCAACCAGGCTCAGTGTTTCACCCTGCTCTAGCTCAAATGACAAACATAAAAAGTCCCGGTTTGCCTTTATCCCAACTATAAGAGCTTCATTATATATAGCCAATTAATAATTTGGCCAGCCACCTGTAAGATTTTCAATTAAGGTAGTAAGCATGCATGAATATGTGTAAGATTTGCAAGTTTATGTAAATCAGCGACATAAATGCAATCCTTCTCTTATGAATCACTTTTACCTACTGCAAAATAATCACAAGAAGATCAGCTAAGTTGCATTCATATTTGTTTATTGAGTGGGTATCCTCAGACTTTCCCTTGAACAGACCAGACACATTAGGAGAACATTATGCTTTAACACTGATGCAATCATCGATTACCACGACCTTAGTCCAAAACTGACGCTTGATAGCATTATTCTCAAAATGATCTGATGTTTTGGCTTGGCAACCACGAAGAATAGATGGAGGAACCTCCATGAATAGGGTCCATGATGACCCCCGAGAATGCCATGTGGGATTGGAAATCAGTTGGAGATATGGGACCTTGAAGACCTGCAGATGTTAAATATATTAAACAAAATGTCTACTTTTTTTTTTTGGGTCTTAAAAATGTCTACTTTACAAGCAACTGTAGTCTAATTCAAAAGAGCAATACCACATTTTCCAGCTCTGCGAGAATTTTAGTTGAAAAGATCCTATGAGCCAAAGACATAAAAAAATGACCAAGAAGATTCGATCCATCTTTTGCCTGTGCACCAGATAAACGATTACCCAATCACCTCTACCAAGGCTTTTCTTGAATTGGAGGCCAATTTTCAAGCCACTGCAACAGCGGCTCAGCCTGTTGATGAAGGTACTGCGCAACATACTGCACTGCCTCAGGAAATTGTGCCTGTTGCTGCAACTGAACATAAGGAGGAACGTGCAGATGATGTCAGCCAAAAGGATGCACGTTCTGATGATGTTTCCACAAAACTTCAGATGGAGGCGCAGGCAATTACTCAGAATGTGGAAGATGAAATACATCAAGAGAAGTTACCTAGTAACTCCATCCATGGCCTGGAAAAAATCATTGAAACTCAGGATGAAAATTCTGTAGCAGATACTGCAGCAACATTTTATGGACGTTATGGGATTGGAACAGACAGCAAACAGTCAAATGATGTCGAATAATACAGGAAACAATGCAAGTGACGAAGCAGATACGAGGATCACGCATGATGCTCCTGTGCGTGTGTTTCCTACTCACCATCAGGAAATTCAGGTTTCGAAAAATGTCCAAAGGGACTTGGATTTATGGGCCCGAATTCGTGAATATGATCAACGGACGGCAAACGAAGGTTTTACACAAGTCTTATCCAAGAAACAGCAGCAGGTAGTGAAAAAGCAAGTGTTAGGCAAAGCCTCGTATAACATCCGTGCAAAGGGTACACATCCTCCTTCCAAATAAATTCCTCTATAATAATTGCTCTAAAGAAGGCAGAAGGTCTACTTTGATGTGCAAAGAAATTGTAGTTTTTGGAATGGATAAGAACCGAAGCATGATCATCTACACATACCTCAGGATTGGAGAGGAATATGGTTTAGTCAATATTTCTTGGAACATGGAAATCGAAGGACTAGCATATCTCCATAATAATTGTGGCCCCATAGGACAATATGGAGCCAATTAGAGATGTTTTTGGTACGACCCATATAGGATTGTTTAAATAACTTATTTTCTTTTGTGATAGGGTTGGTTTGCCTAACTACAGATCTCCTTTGTTTGTAGTAGTTTTTTTTCAGCATTTTTTTTGTTTTTTTTTCTTCTGAGGGTTTTGGCCTAGTCCCCCTCTTCTTATATATATATTTTTTCCTTTTTTTAATAAATTTTTTGAGTTTGGCGGTATAGGACGGAGGTTTCTCGGGGTGCCAACCTAGTTGAGATGTCGGTGTTTCCTCTCGATGTTTGTCCTTACTCTTTGCCTAGCAAAAAAACTAATGATTTTATATTAGTTTCCAAATATATTTTGGAAATTTCTCTCACATAATTTTACCTGCGCCAACTTGTTGAGGTGATTCAAGTCGTTGGGTATGTAGGTCTGAATTAGGTCTAGATAAAGATCAATTTTACAAGACATGCTACAATATATTATAAATTATAAATCAGTAGCGAAATCGGATAAAACATTGAACATGGATATGACCGGATCCACAACATGTTTGATCTACAACATGGATAAAACTTTGATGACAGACCTCTCAACAGCAACGATCTGAAAACATTAGATGAGGTGATATGAAACACACAACAAAGAGATGAGGTGATCTGCAAAATTGGAGAAGGGTTATTTTTATTAAATAAATTAGCAGTGATGGCAATTTTACAATGCCATTTTCATTGAGTTATCACCACATGGACAAAAGTAAAATACAAAGAAACAACTCTAAATCATATAACTATAAGAAACAATGCAAATTATAATCCCTTCTCAAAAAAACTAATTTACTTTCCAGCAATTAAATATTTTGTTATAATTTGAAGAACTTGAACACCTTGTTGAAGATGATCAACATACTTTGCAAGTAAAGGGCTGGTTGGATTTTGTTTAAGACTATTACTACATTCAAGAAGGTATTTCATGACATCAGCTGTATCTTTAGCCATGGCTTCATAGTGTTTGACCTGAAAATCTAGTTTTGCAGCAACAAGCCTAACAGTGGCAGTATCACTAGAGATCAAATCTGTTGAACAACGAATATAATAGTTTATTATTGTAATGTTATCCCCACTTTGCAATTGAGTGATGAGTTTATATGTATTCTGCATATTGTGATCAAGCACATCAAGTATGTATTCTGCAAGGTTGACAAGATCTACACCTTTTGCACCACCTGGCTTTGATTTGAGAAGATATGAACAATATGATGGATTGGAAGATTCTTTGCAGATGACATCTACATCAACAACTGTGGCTGAAATTGAATTGAAGGAAGCAACAAATAGAATAAGAAACACCAATAGGAGAGATGAGTATTGAGTCATTTTTTGTTGTTTTTCTTATTATGCCTCTTTTTTTTCTTGTGTATTTCATGTTGATTTTACCCATGGTTTTATATTTATACTAGTTTTCTTGTGTATGTGCATAGATATATTAATATTTGATATGAATTAATTATTTTAATTGCATTCTGGTCAATTACAATGAATTATAGTTAATGCAAGGTTTTCATGGAGTCTGCGTAATGCTCCATCTTGTCATTATTATATAAAAAAATAAATAATTGATCTAATTTATAAGAAAAAGTCATAACATGTCACAACTTTTAGGATGAAGTTTTTTTTCTTTCGATGTTTTTTTTGGTACAAAAGAGGGCCAAAGCCCAAAGAGAAAGAAAACTAAGAAATTAAACGGATGTTCCTAGGCATGCAAGTCTCGGATATATCATCAAACAAAAGACTCTGAAGCTCACTAGGAGGATTCTCCAGAATATGAAAATCTATAGAATCCATCGAAATACTGAAATTAGCAAGTCAATCTGCACTTCTGTTGCCTTCACGCCAAGTATGAATAATTTTGACAGTTCAACTCAAACTCAAAAGTTGTCGAATAAGCTTGACCAAGGTAGGAGTAGTTCCACCTGAAGTAAATATTTTCACAAGAAAGGGGGGTTTGAATTGTGACCTGTTTAAAATATGTCTGATAAAAATTTTCTTTTATATTGTAAATCACGATTAGTTTGTTAGTAAATAAATAATAACAATAATAAAGGTGAAGTGTGTGATTTATGAACAATAACTTAAAAGAGAGAGAGAGAGAGAAAGAGATGACACACGAAAGTTATCGTGGTTCGCCAAACACCGGCTACTTCCACTCCCCACACAAGTGTGAGATTATCCACTAGGTAGTTGTGTTAATTAACGTTAAACACAACTCCTCTTTTGTCTTCTTTACACAAATGAGTAACTTTTACCCCTTGCTAGATCCAACAGATCTTTCCTGCAACTGAGTAAATCTACCTTTGCTTTTACACACTTGTCACTTACAAGCTTTACGATCCAATAAGAAATAAATTCTTACTTGAATCAAAATAAAATATTTGTAGTAAAAACTAAAAAGAGCTCAACACAAAAGAGCAATTTTTAGAACACTAATAAGAACTAAAAAGAAGAGAGCTTTTGTAATTTGCTTTGTATTGCTTTGATTCTTTCTCAAAAATTCGGTACCTTCCCTTTTGCTACTGGCTTGGTATTTATAGGCTACCAATTGCTCAAAACATTTTGCTCTTTCTTCTTTCCCACGTGAGGAGCGTCTCTAATTAAGGCCTTACAACTCATAGCCTTTGTACTCCCACGTGTAGCTCCTTTTCCTTTCTCAATTTCTCATGGCCCCACTCAAGTGCACAAGATAGATATTTTTCTTCTTTCTCACGTGTGGCAAACTTAAGGCTTTACAGCCAATTATTTCTCATGCATATCCAACTGTCTTCTTCTAATTGGACTTAAAATACAAATTTTCATCTTGCCTTGCTATCCCTCTTTTGCCTTGTTCCCTTTACGGCAATAAAGGTTGCTTTTGTTTGTACTTGCATGCAATGTTGATTTGAGATGTAGTGGTATTGGAAACATAGAAAACTACTTCAAAGAAACTAAGAGCATAATACCATTTGTGGTTTATGTGTGCCAACGTGTTCCAACAAGTTTGGGCATGTTTGGTCCAAATATATCCAATGCATTTTTGTCCATTTATTTCTTGCTTTGTTCATTATATGAGATGCTTCATTTATTTTTAGGGAACTCGTTATATCAACCTTTTGAGCGTAAGTTCCTGCAACTAAAAATACTCATATAAAAATGTTAAATACAATAATATCAGAATTCATTTATAAAATAAAATTGAAATATATTTTTTCATCTTTAAAAACTATAATAGGGATTTATGAATATTATCTCAACACCACCAAAATTGCAATTTTCAGTCCGAATAATGTAAAAAGGATAAGTTTCTTATTGCAGAAGCAAAACCATAAATATTTTTGTCATGGTAGAAAAATTTACTATAAATCTATCGTTAAAACAATGAAGGCATTCAATTGATTGAAATCTATGAAACATGACACATACACGAATACCAGATACGACAAGAATATATCGACATCGACAACAACCAGATACAACAAGAATATATCGACATCGATAACAATTTAAAAAAATGATGTATTTTGGTGTAATCGTTGTCGAATACTGATGCTTGTTCAACATTGGTACACACTTACTTCAAAGAATATCAATGATATTATTAATAGGGTCCTGTTAACTGGGGCCGCAAGGGCACTGATTAAGCATATCATAAAAGAGAATTATTACCACAAAGGGAAACTGTTTTTGACTTTATTATAAATTAATAATCCAATTTCAATGCATTAACAATTATATAATTTCTTTTTTCATATCTTTAACCAGTACATCGGAGACAACGGTTAGCATTTCCCTTATTAATATACTCGTAATGAATGACAAAACTTTCATTCAAACCCAACTTTAATACTCCTTCCCGTCGCTATTATAAGCAAAAGTTTAATTTTTAGATTTATTCAATAATCATAATTGAATAATGAGAAACAAATCCAAAATTTAATAAATAAATAAAAAGTTTCTTCTTGTAAAAGAAAAAACATTAATCTTGAGTTAAATTAATAAAGACACAAAAATTTGTTTTTCAATTTCTCGCTTATAAGTCTCTTACACCACGCAAAACCCAAAACCCTAGAAACGGAAAATTCTCTCCCTCAGATTCCATGGATTTGCAACAGAACGAATTCGATCGTATCTTGTTCTTCGAGCACGCACGCAAAACCGCTGAAGCTGAATACGCCAAGAACCCTCTCGATGCTGATGTCAGTCTCCAATTTTTCCCTATTTTTTTCATTTTTTTTTAATTTGTCTTATTTTTTTCAATTTTTTTTGCCAAACTACGAAAGATTTCAACTTTCTTATCATGTGTCGAATCATGATTTTTTTGATTGATTTTGTGTGTATGGGTGAGTTGTTATTTTTTGATTTTGTGTATGTGGATGAATTGTTGTTTGGTTGATTTTGTATAGATATGGATGAGATTTTGTGTATATTTTTTTGAATTATTTTTGGTGCATATGAATGAGTCTGTTGTATTGGAAATTTTGTGTATAATGTTTGGTACATATCGATTATGTTGGAAATTTTGTGTATGGTTTTTTTTAGTTGTTGTGCTAGAAATTGTGTATAATATTGAGTACAAACATATGACCTAGTTGTTGTGTGGAAATTGTGTGTAATTTTTTGTATATATGGATGAGTTGTTGTGTTGGACATTTTTTGTATAATTGTTGGAAATATATTGGTTTATATGGATGAGTTGTTGTGTTGAAAACTGTATAATTTTTGGTGTATATGGATGTATTTTTGTGCCGCAAATTTGTGTATAAAATTGGGAATTTTTTTTGGTATTTATGGATAAGTTGTTGTGTTATATATTCTGCGTATAATTTTCTGAAATGTTTTTGGTACATATGAATGAGTTGTTGTGTTGGAAATGGTGTATGATTTCTGGAAATTTTCTTGGTACATATGGTTGAGTTGTGGTGTTGGAAATTGTGTATAATTGTTGGTACATATGGATGAATTCTTGAGTTGGAGATTGTGTATAATTTTCTGAATGTTTTTGGTACATACAGAGGAGTTGTTGTGCTGGAGGTTGTGTGTGATTTTTGGAATTTGTTTCTGGTACATATAAATGAGTTGTTGTGTTAGAATTTGTGTATAATTTTGGAATTTTTTTTGGACATATGGTGAGTTGTTATTTTGCAAATTTTGTGTATAACTTTTGGTTTTTGTTATCTTGAATCCCTGCAGAATTTGACAAGATGGGGTGGAGCTCTGCTAGAGTTGTCTCAGTTTCAGAATTTGCCCGAGTCAAAGAAGATGACCCAGGGTGATATGACCTAGTCTCTTTGTTTTTACAATTTTGTTGAAGTTTTTTACATGTGTTTTTATTAAACGGTTTTTGTGCTGTGTTAGGACTTGTGTTTAGAGGGGATTTTTTTTTTTGGAGTTTTTAAACTCCTATAGAAGAAGCGTGAAGAATGCTTAGGGGCCATGTAATGAGACGGGGTAATAGATCTTGTATAAAAAATTTCATACATATCATGTGAAATTTCTATTGGCTGTAACGCCTCTCTTTTGATTCAATAAGCCTGCAGCTGTACCTATTTAATGGCTAATGACTGAGAGATATAGATACTTAATTTTCACGTGCCTGCATTGTATCATCTTAAGTTTCACAATTTTGACTTGAAAGGATCTATTTGAATCCAAAAACACAGTTACTTCTGTTGATAAATTGAAACGTTCATAGTTTGAGTTTGTATTTTGAGTCAGAATGACTAAGGTTAGAAATTGAGTCGTTTGATTGTATCTAATGGTTCTGATTTACTTACCGCATTGACTCATCATATTCTGACTGCTGCAAATCGGGTGGTTATTCTTGAACTTCTGATTTTGAACATTCATTTGTTTTCTGTGGATTTCTCACTTGAAATTTGATTTTCAGATGCTATTGCAAAGCTGGAGGAGGCTCTTTCTGTGAATCCCAACAAGCATGACGCTCTTTGGTGCCTGGGTAATGCTCTCACGTCACAGGCATTTTTAAACCCAGATGTGGACGAGGCTAAAGTTTACTTCGACAAGGCAGCTGTGTACTTTCAACAAGCTGTTGATGAGGTACAGTTTTAGTTCAGTATCGATGAATGTATCATTGAAGTGTGGGAAGTATTTTACTCATTGACTTGTAAACAATGCGTAACAGAGTGTTTTTTGTTTTATATAGGATCCTTCAAACGAACTCTACCGCAAATCATTGGAAGTGGCTGCTAAGGTATATTCGGTGATTTAATGGTCTTGTATCATATTGTCATGCTGTTTTAATTACATTTTGCCATCTGTTTTATGTATGGAAGTTCTAATACCTCACTGTAATATAGAAATGACTATTGTAATTTGTTTGGTTTTGTTGAGAAAACTAACATATTTTTGGGTCAAGTTATTTGTTGTTCCCTTATTGAAAGAGTTCACTGGTGTTACGTTTAAGATGATCAACTTATAAGGATAATCAATAAGTGTTCCTTCTAAATAAGGACTTGTCTTAAACAATTTTTTTACTATTATAAATCTATGGTCATAGAAAAGGAATGCCGGTGTTTCCTTTTCAATAAGGTACATGTTAGATTAGATCGGGTTTTGAATTTTCAAAATTTTAGTGTGCCTAGTCTTTTCAGCTCCATTCTTTACGAAGCTGGATATGTAACCCTATTGTGCTGTGGTTTGCAAATTAGTTATGATATCTGCAGATATGTACGAAAGTAAGACACTGACTTGTTGTGTGACAAGTGACTGCCATGTTGTTGTAATTGCGTTAATATGTTTAATTTTAAATGGCTACTGTTCTGCCAGAGTCACATTTTATCTGCAATTTGCACGGTTCTTGTGCAACAGGGTTGTGCTTCATAGTTCCTACCCATGTTTTATGAAAAACCCCTGTTTTTATGGCTGTTTTAAATCGGTCTTCCTGTTAAAGAGTCCCAACCTTTAAAACCTTATTTCTTTTAAAATATGCACTCTTTTCTTCTTTCTTAAGTGGAGGGAATGCCATGCATCGGATTTCCACCTTTTGATCTGCCTTCATGTTTAGAAACTGAACCTTTATTCTTTTGTTCCCTTACTCGCTCTATTGATCGTCTCTCTTGTTCCCTTTTGTATTTGTCGACTACTTTTAGGAGTTGCCGTCTTTCTTTTAAGCTGAACTGTGTGTTTTGGTTTTTGTAGTTTGGTCTTTTGGGAGGGTATTTCACTCTCCATTCTCATGCATCCTTTAGTTCTACTATAAATCTTGCCTTTTCATTAACAACATCACTAACTTATTCTTAAACTAGTTACTGAATCATTTCCTTTATACCTTTTTCTTAGGCTCCTGAGCTACATGTAGAAATACATAAGCATGGATTAGGTCAGCAAGCTGTAGAGGCAGCTGGTCCATCTTCTTCTGCTGGTACAAAGGTAATAACTAATAAGACATTAAAGCTTTTGTTGTTTGTCTTTACTTTGCTATCGTTTTCTATTGGTTTTTTGCAGTAAATTCAGTGCAAGTGCACAGATTTCTCTTGATTTCTTTCACCCCCTCATAATACATGTTTTTGTCGTTGATGAACTGTTTTTCACTGAGACTTAGTAACAGAAGCCAAATATTCATTTTTTCTGCCTTAATATTTGTAAGATAGAGGAATTAGGGGACTTTGTTGTTTCGGACACATTTTATGGGATGAGTTTGTAGGTTCTAGTTCTACCAACATTGATAGATTTTGGTATGTTCCTTCTTTTTGATAAATACAGATATCCTACAAAAATAAAGTTGTAGGGTCGATATGGTAATATGGAGATAGAAACTCACCTAATTTATTTGGTTATTTACAGACTCAAAAGAAAAAGAAAAACAGTGATACGAAGTATGACATACTTGGATGGGTAATCCTGGCTATTGGCATTGTTACCTGGGTAGGATTTGCAAAAGCAAACCTGCCACCACCACCTCCTCCAGCTCCGCGATAAGCAAAGCTATTTGATTTGATACATTGTTGGTCACTGAGAGCCACATCTGATTTCGCCGCCACTTAATATTTCGTTTTTGACTGTTGTAATGTTTTTCAAGGTGTAACCGTTTACCCTATTCATCGTATCGAAGTTTTATCGTATATTATTATAATTGAGTTGAGTAGTTATCAATGGTGCTTGGATGTAGAAGGGGCTAGTCCTCCCAATGAAATTTCTGATTCACTTTTAACTAAAAATATTTGTTTTCTACAGTGAAAATAAAGTAGTGATACTTTTTGCCTAGCTCATGTCTTTGTATATGTTGAGAAAACCAAAATTACTAATCAAGTATTAAACGGAATAATTTGTTGCCAAGGTTTATGTTTAAGCCTAAGTTTTGGCGTTGTTGATTTATTATTTTGATGAAAGTTTCAAATCTTCTATTGCTTTGCATTAATTTTCTTAAGGATAATGAAGTTCAACTTATTCATTGTGCCTTTTTACATGAAGAAAATGTGCTGCCAAATTAACTTATGGTTTGAGGGCATGGTTTTTACATTTGCAATACAAAACTGTTTTTGTTAACATAATAAGCAATAGCGATTTTGTTCAGGTCAAGACTATAAGATAGAAAGAACACGATGTGGTTTACGTAGTAGCAAGAAATTTTATAATTTTGTTAATTTTGAAATAATGTGATAGAGATACTAATCTTTTTGAATTTAAAAATGTTACATGGTAATTTTGATATTACGTTTTTATGAGACTAAATTGAATAGAAAAACTAGAATGATTAAATTGGATTTTAGTCAATTATAATTAAAAATGCAAAATGAGCAATCCTAATTTTATTTTTCGGGATAAACATGCAATGTTAGATAAATAACGGGTCTAATGCAATTTCATAAACTTCAACTCCCTCACGCAGTTAACTAGGGGTGTTTATGGATGTCGATGATTCATTCAATTCTATGATTCAAATCAAACCAATTTACATTTGCATTTCATCTAAATCTATTCAAGTTTGGTATGGGACATCTCATTTTTTAGCCGACTTTTCATATTCTAAATTTACTTTCTTATAAACTATTTTATTCACTATTTATCTTTTTGATAATATTGTTTACAATTTGCTAAAAATAAAATATTGTTTACAATATTAATTAAAAAAGTAATTCTATTATTCATTGATTTAATTAAAATAAGAACAACACCATTACAATTGGAATTTAAATTATTAATTAAAAAAAGTTAAATCCCATCAAAATAGGAACAACGCCATTTTTTTTATGTTAACCATCAATTTTTTAGGAAAAGAGGACCCAGTAATCCGAAGTCTGGTCAGAAGGTAATTAAAGTATGTCCGAGAATTGTTCCAACCAGCAATTAAACTCATATTCTTTTAAACGATTGCTAAAAATATTTGATGATAACATATAATGAAATTGATATCTATTTCTAATTTACTATATACAATTAAGCGCAATAGAAAAATAGGAAATTGTGCAAAAGTGTCGAAATGTTAGAATTTTCGAAAAAAATAATATAATTGAATTATTATATATTATATATTCTTATTGTGATTTTCTAATAATGATATGTTAATCCAACCCAAACTAACTCGCTCATCATTGGATTTAATTTAGTTCAAATTTGACATAAAAAAATAAGGCAAATACATGTCGTGATTTTTTAAGTTTGACGTTTAAACTAGGCTAATCTTTTAAGTTTTTTTAATTTTAAATAGATCCTTTAAAAAATACGACTAATTTATCCGATTTAATTTGACTGAATCGAATTACAAGTTTGGTTAAATTCGGTCCGATCCAACTCACACCTTAACTCGACTGGGTCGGATAACAGTTTAGACCAAACCCGGTCCGACCCAACTTGCATCTTAAACTCTTGAACAAGCAAACTCACTCTATATTTTCCTTTTTCTTTTTGTTTTTCTTCTCACAACTTCTTCACTAACGAAACCAAAAAAACTCAAAATCAATCGAAATCGAAGAAATCAAATTCATCAATCATGAGTAGCATTGGAACAGGTTACGATCTATCCGTCACTACTTTCTCTCCTGATGGCCGCGTTTTCCAGATCGAATACGCTGCCAAAGCTGTCGACAATAGTGGGTAGGGTTTATATATACAACTTTTCTCATCAAGTTTTGGTTTTTCGTTCATTTTTTGTTGATTTTTTGTGATATTAATAATGGGTTTTCGTTGTTTTTTGATTTGGAATTAAGGGTTTTGAAAAAATTGAATTTTAATTTTTAGGTTTTTGTTTTGAGCTAGTGTTCTTCGATTTTTAGTTCATTTTTTGTTGATTTTTTTAGATATTAATAATGGGTTTTGGTTTTTTTAGGAATTGGAATTAAGGGTTTTGACAAAAAATTAGTTTTTATTTTTAGGATTTTTGTTTTGTTTTGAGCTAGTGATCTTCGTTAAATGGTGGAAAACTTGCTTAGGTGGTTTGGACATGCTGAGAGAAGACCTATAGATTCTGTAGTTAGGAGAGTAGATCAGATGGGGATAGTCAGATCGAGGCAGAGGAAGACCTAGAAAAACTATCGGAGAAACTAGTAGGAAAGATTTGGAAATTAATGATTTGGACTGAAATATGGTGTATAATAGAACATTTTGGCGTAATTTGATCCATGTAGCCGACCCCACTTAGTGGGAAAAGGCTTGGTGGTTGTTGTTGTTGTTGTTGTGTTGAGCTTGTGATTTTCGATGTTTTGTAATATTCATTATGGGTTTGAGCTATTTTAAGATTTGGAATTAAGGGTTTTGAAGGAATGCAGTTTGTTTATTTTAGGTTTGAGGTAGTGAACTTAAATTTTTTATTCATATTTTTTCAATTTTTTTAGATACTAATTATGGGTTTTAGTTCGTTTAAGATTTGGAATTAAGGGTTTTGATGAAATGTAGTTTTTATTTTTAGGTTTTTTGTTTGGTTTTGAGCTAGTGATCTTTGATTTTTAATTCAGCTTTTTTGAATTTTTATATTTTTAATTATGGGTTTTTTTTAAGAATTTGAATTAAGGTTTTTGATGAAATGTAGTTTTTAGTTTTGGTTTTGTTTTGAGCTAGTGATCTTAGATTTGAAACTTTGTTGTGCAGGACTGTTATTGGGATCAAATGCAAGGATGGAATTGTTTTGGTTAGTTAATCTAGATTGTTATTCTGCTAATTTGGGGTTTCCTTTTTAGTTTTTGAATTTTTTGTTAACTTTTGTGCAAATTTGGTTGATTTTAGGGTGTTGAGAAGCTTATCCCTTCGAAAATGATGCTTTCGGGTTCCAATAGAAGAATTCATGCAGTTCATCGCCACTCTGGAATGGTACTTTGTTATTTACATTATGCTCACTCATCTTGTTACTGTCTTTCATTTGATTGTTTTTGCTATTTGCTGTTATTTTCGTCTTGACCAGAAAGAGATGTGATTGACTTGCATTTGTTTATTAATCACTAGTGTTGAAGTGGTGTGAGTAATCTATGTCCAAGAGTGAAAGATTGTAAAGGAGTATGAGTCTTGCGAAGTGTACACATAGACTTCATGTACTCTATCACTGAATGATCTTTTCGATCAGTAGCATTAAGTAGAAGCAGGGTTCTGTACCAGCGTGTTTGTTTGTTTTGGACGTTAGTAGTTCTATGGGATTAGCATAAGGAATCTTAGTTCTATTATATGATACCTACATATTATATAGAATGACCAAATTTTAAACAACGATTCACGACCGTTCTCTTTGTTCTATTGATTCGAAGTCAATATCAGAAAAGTCACTGAAATAATTACGGTTCTATGACCAATATAATATAGTGCAGTTAAGTTCTTGTGTGCACCTGGGGCAATGCACTAAGCAGCTAATGTACTGTAGTTTGAACATTCCATTGTTGATACTTTTTTAATAAGTAGTTTTCTTTAGATTACAATGTGACATTCTAGTTATTTTTATTCGACGATGTGTGACATTCTAGTTGTTACGATACTTAAACTTATTTTAATTTATATACGAATCTTTTTCCAATTTTAGGCTGTAGCAGGATTAGCTGCAGATGGAAGGCAAATTGTTGCCAGGGCTAAGTCTGAAGCTACTAACTACGACAGGTTTGCTCCATTTGCTTGCAACTATTACTTCTGCAGATCCTCCTTTATCTGACCTAATCATGTACATTATTTTATCATATTTACTTATAAAATACACCATCTTTGTGATTGAATTGGATGCTGCTATAAAAGTTAGATGGACTAATAAGAACCATATGGTGTAAAGTAACTTAACCTTGTTTTGATTACGAAGCTAACCAAATTATCAGTATTTTTCCCATTGTTTACCGATGTATTCCTCAAACTTTTGGCCACCCTTGAACAATCTTATTATTTAAAAATTATGAAATAAAGAACATGTCAAATTATTTTAGGTTAGTATAAGCCCCTTTTAACTCTGTAAAGATTATCATAGTTTCCCTTTTGTATCACTTATTATTGCCAAACACGGTTGTTATTCCCTGCTAAAGGCTTGACATGACTAATATGTGATAAAAATTTACCAAATGTTATTTGTCCAAACTAAGATGACGTGTTAGAGGTGTTAAAAATCTGATAACTTGAAATAGAGGTGAAGGTTTCTTGAAACTTGAAATAGGTGTATTATGTAATGAGCATGCTAAATTTTTCTGTTAATCGTAAAACACTGCTTGATGATTGATGGCCAAAGCAAGAGACAACAAAGTAATTAAGTAATTTCTGAATTTCATGATTTACATAGTGTTTGCAGTCATTATGATTTTGACACTGTTTTGTGTAACTTAAAGCATAATGATCTCATTATTCTGAGGTTCTCGTAATTGTTGAGAAGAAGAATGTTTATTCCGGTTATGTTTCTTTTCAGTGTGTACGGTGATCCAATTCCTGTCAAGGAACTTGCTGATCGTGTGGCTAGTTACGTGCACCTCTGCACATTATACTGGTGGCTCAGGTACAGTTGTATTTGTATGCAATAAGTGTTCTATCCTAACACGTGTCGGATACTTCATATTAATAACCGATGTATAATGGTGCTGCAGACCTTTTGGATGTGGTGTCATACTAGGTGGTTACGACAGAGATGGACCACAGTTGTACATGGTCGAACCTTCTGGTGTCTCATATGTGAGTTTACATTATTTCATAGCATTTTCTAGACTTTTAATTGTGTCCTGAGCTACAGTGATTTTTTCTAAAGTTCCATGTGAATTTTTTTATACTGATTTGTTTGTATTGGCTTTTGTTTCAGAGGTATTTTGGTGCTGCAATCGGGAAGGGCAGGCAGGCTGCAAAAACGTAAGTGGGGATATATAATACAGTTAGGCAATTCAATTATAAAATGAACAATAATTGTGGTTTCCTTTTAATTACCGTCTGTTGGGGACAATATATTCTCATTACTGTACTTTATCCTTTGCTTTCTGCAAATAATATTCATTTTCTATAACTACTGAGTTCCGGTTACATGGGGATCTCTGCTTATAAATTTTGAGAATCAGCTGCTGAAGGCTAAATATTGTGTAGCTTATATGTTATTTTAAAGGTTAATAGAGACTACTTCGAGTGTTACTATGTCTATGCACACCTTATATCTAAGATACTTACTAGAATGGTTGATAATGTGTTCCTCATCCCCTTCTCTGGTACAGTCCATGTTTTCTTCTACCCCCCTTTGTTCATGCCTCACCGCTTGTGTGTTTTGAAACTTTAGAGGCTCTTCTTTTGAAGTGCAAGTTTTGTCTCGTATGAGACTGCTGCTATTGTGTTTTAGGGAGGTTACAAGCTTAGAACATAATATATTTTGGTTTAAGTATGTGCACAACTTTGAATAATTTTTATTTGTTTAACTTGGCACCATCATTTCTTTGTGCAGTAGTATGGTATAAAATTGATTTTTTATACATTGATAAATATAAAAATACTGGTAATAAGGGTTGAACAGAGGGAGGGTGGTTCAATAAGTAGGGAGAGATTAAGAAAAACTGCAGGTTAAATCGTTAAGCGAGATTGAGAGTTGATTGGACTATCTTTGGACATAAACCATATGACAAGGAACTATGGTGTCGTTTGGTAAAAGGTGCATTTAGTTGATCCTACCTAATGAGAAAAGGTTCAATTGTTGTATGAAACGTCACATATTGCATGCATCTCTCAGCAACAGTAGCTCTAATTCAGCTATTGTATTTTTGTTCTGTTCTGTGGATGGTGTACTTTTCCTTTTTTGTTAATTAAATGTAATTCTTCTGTGGTGTTTTATGTCTTAACACTGTATCTGTTTCCATGTCAGAATTTTGTTTTCCAATGTTATTTTGTGAATGTCTTGGCAGGGAGATTGAAAAGTTGAAGCTTGCAGATATGACCTGCCGACAAGGAGTTATTGAAGTAGCTAAGATGTAAGTATCATGATCATTGCTAGTGTTTGTTGTTACTTATTATATTCTTAATGTGAAACTTACTAGACTTTTTACAATTATCTGTGCAAATGTAGTATATATGGAGTTCATGACGAGGCAAAGGATAAAGACTTTGAACTTGAAATGAGCTGGGTGTGTGATGAATCAAACCGTCAACATGAAAAGGTAAGGCAGGGTGTACTTTTAATTACTTTTATGCAATGGGATATTTTTCTTTCAATTAAGTAGTGATTATATTTGGAATTTACATAGCATAGCATCCACATTTGTTTCATCTGTTTGTTTTGTATTCGTTCCAGTCGTTCTGAAATTTTCAAAAAGCGACTCTTATTCTGTCGATTCATATTATGTTTCTGGTCATTACCACAATCCCTGTCCCTGGTATTGTATCAAAAACATGATTAGCATTTGAAAGTAAGAGTAATTGAACAAACCCTGAACAAATTGCTATTTTATGTGATTTGCGATTGACAATACTACTGATAAACAAGTGTGTAGCGTGTGTGAATCCTTTGACATATTGCATTTCAACCTCAAGAGACCTATATGAAATTATTATACGGAATGACCATCACTACAAAATTGCTATAATCTTATCTAGTATACGACTTTCTGAATATAGTATGTTTATATACCTTTTGTTATGAAAGTTTTGATACCTCTCAGAGAACATAACAGGCTTGTCAGTGGCCAGTTTTTGTCCACTTATTTGAACTTAACGTCTGTTTGGAACCACGTCCAATTAATTACTAAAAACGTGCGATTTTGACTCTTCTCACGATGAAATATCAGCAGCTACAAGCTGTAGCTTTGAATTGGACGTGATGCACCCTTAGTCGACTTTAAAAACACACACATGCTTAATAAACTTCTGGAATCTTTTGCAAGGAGAAAATTTATACAAGTATTGCTTTCGATCACCATTTCCAAAAAAACTTGATTTTGTAAGGAAAAATGCATTCCAGTGTTTGCATAGATTTGTAGTTTTTGGTTATTTTTACTGCTAGTTAATCTATGTATGTTCCACAATTGATCGTGTGCAGGTTCCAGAGGAGCTTCTAGAAGAAGCCAAGACAGCAGCTAAATTAGCTCTCGAAGAAATGGATGCAGATTAAGAAGATAATAAAAATATTCATCCAAAAGATGCATTTCATAACCTGTAATAGAGAGCATTGGGAACATCTATAGAAATCTCATAGGCTTCAAAATTTGGATTTTGTATGCTTCTTGATGATTCAATGCCCTTGTTGATTTCTGTTGCTGTGGAGAACTGTTTCAAAGTGCTTTAACTACTGCCCTTGTCAATTGATTTAGTGTTTCATTTAATTGGTCTTCTGCCATTATGGCAACATTTGGATAGAGTAAATGTTTTATGAATCCAAACATGTCTTTATTTTATCCTACTCTACACATCTTTTTCATTTTTCAAACATAGGATTAGTAGCATAGTGTCTTAACTTATTTCCACAATTCCATGTATCTTACTCGTTATTGAGATTTTTTTTGCAATAATTGAAGAGATGCATGAATTGTTGGTTTCGATAGTGGCATCAGAAAACGTACCAGACCATAAAGTGGTCAGTGATCATAATGTGTCATTACAGAAACAAGGTTCTTGTATTTCAGGTTCTTGTATTTCTGATGAGGAGTGTTATTTGAACAACCATTTGGTTGACAACTTATGGGACAACTATAATTTACAAAGAAAAAGTGGGGATTTGTACGAAAACCAAAGTAATAGAGAGATAAAGTAAAAAATAATGTGAATATGAGAGATAAAGTTGTAACAAAATGGATGTTCAAATATCATTTCTCATTTTTGATATCACTTTTCATAAATAAACAACTACTACTGTGGACAACCTTGAAAAATTTCAATGATACTTAGACATTGATAAGGTTACGAATAGTTGTAAGGACAAAGAGAACCATGGACTTCTATTTTCGATTATGTATATATATTTGAATTGAATTGCATCTTTTAAGGTTGATAATGAAAGCATGGTCACGGTTAACATGGTGAATTTAAAAGTTTTGACCATAATTATGAAGTTAAAAAATAATAATCATCATTGATTTATTAATAGACAAATACTATGATCAAGATTTTGAGTGTCCTACTAGTCAAGAACATTGACAAGAAACAACATATTAAACATTGACTACTGTATTTGTTTATTAAATCAATGGTTACAATGATGGTCCAATCTTTGAAGGTCCCCATAATAATAGTCACTGAAAAGCATATGATCTATGGTGGACTAGGAAATTAATTGTTTTGATGGGAGATTGCCCTTCTGATAAAGTTTCATTACCAAAGCAATTGCGATTATTGACATTACATCATTCCCTCTCTTTTAAACGCTTCAGTTTAATTTCTCTCGTCTGTCTCTCATCACGTCCGCAATTTGGCTCGCTGAAATCTCTTAGGTATATCTTAGTTTCCTGATCATCTATTTCAGATTTCTGATACTTTGATTTTATTCAGATTTCTGATACTTGATTTTGTTTTCAAACAATGATAGAGTGAATTAATGAATTTGATATATGAAACCTTAACATAAGCATGAACACCACATACGACACAAACATGTCGATATACAAAACTTTTTAAGAATATACGTAGTCGGATGTGTCGGTTTCATGTCGGCAAGTTCGTGGTTGAGGTCGCGGCCGTGTCAAGGACTTTGCAATTTTGGTTGGTACAGATGTTAGCGTTGGTGTGAATTAATGACAACAGTGCACAATCTTATTAAGACCATTTATACTATATTGTTTTTTTTAATCGCCATTTATACTATATTATAATGTATTATAATAACTTAATTTCTCATTGTTTTTCGTTTTTTCATAATATAACTATTTTCATAATTTTATAATGAATTTGTTTCTTTTGAGAATTAAATAGACCACTGATAAGTTCAATGACAAAATAAATTTGTTTCCTACCGTTTTCCGTGGCCATAACGGCGTTTTGTCGTGCCCGTTTCTGTGATTTTTGTTGACTATGTTAAAACAGAGAAAACGGTAACGGCTATCACCTATACCTTAATGTCGCGTCCGTTTTTGCGGTAACAGAGCCGTTTATAAAACCTTGCGTGTCGGTATTGGGTCAATGTTGCACATTGACATGTGTTGGACCGCGAACATGCCTTTCATCACAAGGGTTAGTGCCAGGGGCGAATGGTTGTATTGACATGGGGTAGCATTGGCTACCCCAAAGGGAAAAAAAAACACTTGAATAATTAACATAGTTTAATATATAGCTACCTCATTAATATATTATTTGGCTACTCCAAGCAATTTTGTTGGTTTAAAGAGAGATGATATTAAAATAATATTGATAATCTATTTTGTTTAGTGTCTATTATGAATAAATTTGACTTCTTAAAACTCTATATAGCTCAACTTTTATAAATAACTATTGTTAGCATCGACAATAATCCTTCCGCGGGATTATGTTTCATGATTGTTACATGTCTCATGATTGTTTGTTTATGTTTACTGTTCTTATAACAGATGAACTTCGGGTTAGTAAGCTTGCGCGGCAAATATGCATGAAGTTGTAGATGTTAGGGATCTTCCGAGATAGAAATTTGGTAATATGACATTCTATGATTAGCATTTCAATGGGTAACTGAACAAACTGGGGACATCTATAGAAAGTTCATAGGCTTCAAAATTTGGAAGCGAGAATCCACTTGTGTGTCCGACATGTTCTCATATAGTTATTAGTCACTGTTAAACAACGGTGAAAACTTCATACTTATAACATGGTAATTTAAAAAATAAAAAAAAAACTAAAATTAATGAAACCACTGTTCGGCTGTTCCACAAAAACCCAGGCTTCTGGTACTAGTATAAGAGAGGAGTATAGAATCTCAAACTGTGCAGGCAATGTCATGATCTACTAAATACTAATTATGTAACTTTGGAGAAGAGGGCATTGATTGGTTGATAATATTTTGATCAAAGTCACTTTAGTCGAGAAGGGTTGTGTAACTCAACTATGTTGGATGTCCTGGGTTCAAACCCGAACGAACCAGAAAAAAAAGCTAACATAACTAATTACTAATATTTGTTATTAAAAAAGAAGTCATTTTAGCCTTCACGGCCGTACATAATTTTAGTTCAGAAACGATTTAAAGGATTCCTAAATAATTACTATAATTTGTTTAGTACTTTGAGGAATCAATTTATTGAATAGATTCACTGTGTTGGTCAAATTGGCACGAACCACATCAATTGTGTATTGTGCATGGTTTACAAGGTCTACACCTTTTGAATGCTTCTTTGCAAATGACATCTACATCAATAACTTTGGTTGAAATTGAATTGAAGAGAGAAGAGTTTTGCCTCATCATTTTGTGTTGTTTTTCTTCTTTTCTTGTCTTTTCCATTTTGATTTTATGCTTTGTTTTATAGTTTTCATTGACTTAAAAGTATGTGAGTGAATATATTAATACTCCTTCTGGTCTTTTTTTTTTGCTTTCGCACCGATTTCTGACCCATCAATGGTTCTGGTCTTTTTTTTTACTTTCGCACCGATTTCTGACCCATCAATGGTGGACGACTAATCTGGCTCATGCGTAGAAGCATGCGTATTGGCCAAACGTTGTTCCCCCTGAGAATCGAACTCGGTATTCCCCGGGTACGTCCTTGGAAGGAGCTCCTTGCCACTAGAGCCCAAGCAACTTGGTTTACTCCTTCCGGTCTTTGTTATAAAGAAACTTTTTAAAAAAATTTGGTCCTATTTATAAGAAAATGTCACAACTTTTAAGGTGTAATTATTGTTTAAAAGACTTTTATATCTTTTATTTAATATTTCTCTTTATAATATTAGTGAGTGTATTTAATGTTTCACAATTTTTTAAGGTGTATTCGTAAAAACATTCAAAAAGTTATATTAATTCATGATCGCATTGGTTTTAATATTTTTTGGTTTTGTTTCTTATCTCTATAAAAGTGTCTATTTTGAAGAAATATTTTGTTCCTTTTTAATTGTGACTTTTAAATTTCAATGCAACCTAAATTATTGCTTTACAAATATTATTATTAGTTATTTATTACTGAGAGAGAAATATATGAGATGATATCTTATACTCCCCCGATTCTTATTACAAGAAGAAAAACCAAAAAACATTAAAACCAATGCAATCATTAATTAGTCAAATTTTTTGAATATTTTTACAAATATACCCTCAATAAAAATTCTGAAACATTAAATACATTCACTAATATTAAAAAGACAAACATTAATTAAGGAGTAGAAAAGTCTTTTAAACAATAATTTTATTTTAAAAGTTCTGACATTTTCTTATAAATAGGACCAAATTTTTTTTTTTGAAAATTTTCTTATATATAGGACCGGAGTAAAATTATAAATTATTTTGTATCAAAAAAATATATAAGTTATTGTATAAAAAGTAGTGACATTTATTAATTATCTTGATTTGTGCAAATTGTCAAAAAATAACAATTAAAAATGAATGAATTTTTAATCGCATTCTAGTCGATTACAATCAATAATGATTAATGCAAATAATTGTTTACAAAGAAGTCAAATGATATGATTTTGAGTTGAATTTTTTCTCTTTCAATTATACCCCTAAATAAATTTGCATAATAAATGCTATATTTTTGTTGTTATTCAAAAAGATAAAAATTTATAATACATTTGTTATGTTGTCGGTGTCATTGAAAAAGATAAATATAATTTTTTTAACCAGACATGTTTAGTTTGTTACAATATGATTTTTTTTTTCAATGATATTAGCATATGGTGCGTTTGATGGTCAGGATAGAGAGTCGGGATAGGAAATATATATCATATCCTGTTTTAATCTTTTGTTTGATGCACCAATATAATATGATAAATTATTCGTTTTACTTATCCTATCCTATCACTCCTTTGTATTTTCTATCCTGAGTTATAACTGGGTTAAAATTAACCTATAAGATTTAATAAATGAAATCCTTATTTTGCCCTCACTTTACCTATCCTCGTCACCTTCCTCCCATCTTCTTCTTCCTCTCACTCATCTGTAACAACAATTATTATTCTCAATTTTTTTTCTCCCTTATGTTCCCTAATCATCTTTTCTTTGATTCTTTTTAAATTTTCAAAACCAAAAATCTGTGATGTGCATATAATTTGGATTCGATTTTCTCCTTCAATTTTTATTTCTGATAGATTTCTATTATTCCTCTTTTTGATAGATTTCTTTTCTTTCTTTTTTATTGATTCCTCTTTTTTATTTTTGTTCGATCTCTATTTTTCAATCGATGATTGCCGTGAAGCTTCAAAATCAATTCCCCTTAACTCAAGCACATTAGTTTTCAATTAAACAAAAAAAAAAGTTCAAACCTTTTGAATCAATTGAACAAATACGTGTTCTTTTAAAAAAAAAATCACATTGAAATCCCTTTCGCTTCAAAAGATAGTAGAATATTTTTTTTTTTAGAGAAAGATAGAAGAATTTGTTGATAAAATAACGTTTGTACAAAGATTAATTTTGAAGATATGCTAATTGCTTTTGTTTTGGGTGTAGTTATTTAATTATATTAAATTGAAAAAAGTTAAAATATGAAATGATAATAAGGGTAATTTTGTCATTTAATTGTGATATATATCATATCTTATTTGTTATCATGTGTACATCAAACACATGATGAAATAAATGTTTATCCTATCTATATCATATATCCTGTCTCTATCCAACTTCATATTATATCTTTATCCTGACCATCAAACGAACCCTATGAGAAACTATCTATTATAAACTCGTGAAAGGACCTTGCAAAACATACCGTAAGACCATCTCTTAAATATTAACATGTAATCCTTCAATGTTAAAAAAAAAATGCTAAACATCAACTCGTATCAGAGAGAGTAAATGAAATCTTTAATCAGGGTTTCAAACCTTTTGACGGTTTTTGATGGGTTGAGATTTAAAGAAAATTTACACAAACTATGAGAGTTAGCGTCACATCAATTGTTGAAGTCATCTTAACATAATTCGGGGCGAGAAATCGAGGGGACTCCCAATACAAAATGGGCAAAACACAAGAGACCAAAATCTCTCAAATAAATTAGTGGGAGACTAAAATTACACAATCATGATATTTATACTTAGAGGGACAAAAATGAAATTAAAAAAAAAAACTAAGAAACAACTTCAATAAACAAACCAATTTATTTATTTTTTTGGTACAAAACTAACCAATTTATTATACCTTAAAAAAAACTAATCTATCATCCAAGATTTAAATATTTTGAAATAATGTCAAGAACTTGACCAACTTGTTGAGTAACTTTAACATAATTTGAGACTAAAGAGTTAACATGATAATGCATTTTAACATCATCAATACAACTAAGAATATCTTGCTTTATACCAGCCGCAGATCTAGCCACCTGTGTATACACACTTCTCTTCAAATAAAATTCTGCATCACGAAGCATTGCTAGGGCACCAGAACCATAAGGACCCAAATCTTGCACACAATTATAATAGTGGTTTTTTGTCTTATTATTACTTGTGTGTTTAATCAATTCTTCGAACATGTTCACTGAGTTTGTCAAATTGGCATGAAGCACATCCATTGTGTATTGTGCAAGGTTATCAAGGTCTACCCCTTTTGCTCCACCAGGCTTTGAGTTGAGAAGTTGTGAACAAAATGAAGGTTTGAGTGCTTCTTTGCAAATGACATCTACTTCCACAACTTTGGCTGAATTGGATGAAGCAACACATAGAAGAAGTAGAAACAAGAGAGGTGTATTGGGTCATTTTGTTTTGTTTATTTTCTAACTTTGGTGTGTGTTTTCCTTGATTGGTTTTCATGGTTTTATAGAGTTTATCAATTGGAGAGTATGTGGATAATATAAAACCCATTAAATTATGAAAATTAAGATACATCATTTGGTCACTATTATAAGCAAAAATTTACTTTTTAGATTCAATCAATAAATGATGTAGGTGGTTTACTATATAAACCACATACATCATTTATTGAATAAACCTAAAAAGTGAATATTTGTTTATAATGGTGACCAGATGGTGTAATTGATTATGATATTAATTTTTTTGACCAATTGCCTCTTCTTCTTTTTTTGACTAATTATCTATTAAATTGTAGAGTATTAATTACTTTTTCTTTTACTAATTGTAAAGTTTTAATAAGATTATTAATTTGAAGAGAAGTGATTATTGTAGAGTATTAATAAATTATAATTTTTTTATAATTAAACTTTTAAATTTTGATTAATTTTGATTATACTTTTTTTTAACTTTTAAATTGCAAGTTAGTCGGTTTTCTTGTAAAAATAAAAATAAAAAAAAGGATTAAACAAGATAAATTACTCATAAAGTATTTTTTTTCTAAATGTAGTAATATTTGTTTTTTTTTATTTACAAAAATAAACGATATTCATTCATTCAAACTGATATTTTGTTTTTGCCTTGATGTAGCAAAATATTGCATTGAGATGGACATATATATTTTTTATTTATTGGGGGAATTAGATGTAGTAATATTTGTTGTTTTTTTTTTTTTACAAAAATAAACGATGTTAAATCATTCAAATTGATAGAGTATATCAATGTAATACAAATTCAAAATTGATGTAGCAATATTTGTTGTTAACTACTATAAAAATAGGCAAAATTACATTAATTATCGGTTCTTTATATTTTTAATGTTCCCTTACTTATAACCCATTAGTTCTTTATATTTTTAATGTTCCCTTAATTCCTTTGTCTATCAAATTGTGCACATGTTAGTCCTTTTTTCATTTTTATTATAAAAAAAAGCTAAAATAATAATTTCATTTGTCAAAATAAAGAAATTCATAAATCATATGAACATCTTCACCACCTTCTTCCTTAAATAAAAAAAATGTCTACATGAATGCACATTCAAATTACTTAAATTTCTATACTTTCATCTTCTTCTAAACTCTAAGTTCAAAATCTCCATAAACCTTTAAATTATTAAACCCAATAAAGAGGTGATACGTAACAACTAACAAGATCAGTCTAAAGTGAGCAAATACAAAAGTTTAATCAAATACTAAAACGATTCCATTTTAATTCGTTAAACTAGAATGTTTAAAAGGAAGAAACCATCTCATCATAAGAAGAATGAAAGTAGGAAAACGAAAGAAACGTCAAGATGAAGAAAAGGTGTGAGAGTTGAAGAAAAGTTTAGAAGAAGATGAGGAGGAAAATGATGAAGATGTTCATAAGTTTATGTGTTTCTTTATTTTTTTAAAATAAAAATATTTAAACAAATAAAGTTTTTGTTTGTTGTTGACAATTTTAACAAATAAAGTTATTAATAAAATTATTATTTCATATTTTTATAATAAAAACGAAAAAACTGTTATTTGTTACGAAACGAAAGTGAAGAATACAACATGTTTAACCGTTCAACCCAGTAAACCACTACCCTCATCATGTATTGTGTGAATTACCAACTTAAAAGTGTGTTGAATTTTTGTATTAAAAACAAGGGTAAAGTGCATGTTTGGCCCCCTATCTTTTAAAAGGTTGCGATTTTGGCCCCCCAAGTATAAAAACTATAATTTTGACCCCCTAACTTTTAGCCCCTTTGCATGTTTGGTCCTTTTGCTCAATTTTGACTTTGTCAACGCTGATGTGTCATCTCATTACACGCGCTGGCATGCCACATGTGTATATTCTGATTTTTTTTAATTGTTAATGCTACGCATGAAATTCGTTGATTTAAAAAAAAGAAAAAAGAAAATACAAAAGGTCTGGCACGTGAGAGCTTCTCAGTTCTTTCACTTCCAGGTTTAACTTTGGGACTGCAATTTTGGTCCCCTACATTCAATCAATTTGTCTGAGTCAAAATTTCCCCCAAATCCAACTGTAAATCGTTACCAAATTTGATTGTTGTTACCAAAAACGAAATCCAAACGAAATGAAGTGGGTCGAAAATGGAAAGTTGAAGGTTACGAGTTCGGAGAAGACGAGTTCGACGAAGAAAGTAGCGGTTACGGCAAATAATGTAGCAAAGACGGCGAAGAAGGTTACGGAGGTGATCGTAGCAGCGAAGACGAGTTCAACAACAAATGAAGGAAACATGCTTAATGTAGGTGACAATAATGTATCAAAGTAAGTGACCTTTTTGTCTTTTTTCGTTTGTTTTATACCTGAAAAGCACATGTATGTTGTTTATTTGTGAATAAATTAGGGTTGGTGGATGTATTGAACAATGTGTTAAATATGAAACCTAAACCCTAAAATGGAATATGCCAACTGTAGATTCCTTTGTATGTGTAAAATCGTATCAGAAATGTATGTATCTGTAAGCTTCATAAAAAAGTTAGTATGTATAGAGTATAAATATACCGTATGTATACTGTATAGATATACATTATGTATACATCTGAATACTGTATAATGCAACAGTTGTAATCTAACTTGAATTAAATATTCATATAGCATTTATTCATTCCTTTTAGGGCTGTTGAGGACCACAGTTTAAAGATAAGGTTTCACTACAAGGGTTACTTCATTTGTGACCCTGTTGTGGCTTACAAGAAGGGTGAAATACATGAATATGGGGGTGAGTGGGACATTGATGAGGTCAACTTAATAGATCTGGACAAACTGATCAGAGAGATTGGGGTGGTAGGAGAGTACAAGTTGTGGTATATCTGTCCAGGTTTTGACATAGTTGATGGTTTAAGGTTGTTGAAAACTGATAGGGATGTTGTTAGGTTCATAAATGAGCATAAGAATTCAGTAGGTGCTGAGTTTTATGTTGAAGCTAAAGATGTTGAAGTTGAAGATAACAGGTATGATAGTGAGGTTGAAGAGGTTGTTGTAGTTGACAAAGGGAAGCAACCAGCTGATGAGTCTGATGCTAGTGATGAGACAGATCCTGATTACAATGGTGATGAGGAGGGAGATGTTCCTGAATGTGAATTAGCAGATGAGGATGGAAGTGTTGATGGGGTATCTGTTGATGATAGTGATTATGATGAAGAGTGGGATTGGACTAGTGTTTTGCCTAGCCAAACTTTGAACCCAACTTCTGTTAGTCAGTCAGTCAACCTTAATCAATCCGTAGTTGGTGTTGAAGTCTCTAGGAACCATGAAGTGAGTGGTGTGGAAGACTTTGAAGATGAGAATGAAGACTCTGATGTATTAGAAAGTCTTGATTCATCTGAAGAAAGTGAGAGAACAAGAAAGAGGAAAGTGAATAGGTTTAAGTTGGGAAGTAACAATGAACATGTTGTATTTGAGGTGGGTCAAATATTTGCAAATGGTCTTTTAGCTAAAACTGTTGTGAAGGAGTATGGTCTGCAGAACAAGAAGAATGTCTACTTAGAGAAGAATGAACCAAAAAGAATTGTGGTGAAGTGCTCAAAAGGTTGCCCATATCATATTAGATTTAGTAGGGTTCCTCCTCAAACTCATTATGTTCTTTCTAGTTTGAAGCCTGATCACAATTGCCATCCAACTGGTAAGATTAGAGTGTTAACCACAAAGTTGTTGGCAAAAAAACTGGTTCCTTTACTTAAGCATACACCTACTATGACCCTTAAGGCTCTGAAAGAATAGTGTAAGACTAGGTGGAATGTGGTGATGAGCTCTTTTTACGTATACAGAGCAAAAATAAGTGTTTTGGAAATGATTCATGGTGCTAGTGATGAACAATATGGTTATCTAAGAAAATATGCTGAGGAGTTGCTCAGAAGTAATCCTGGGAGCAGTGTTAAGATTCAATGCAAGCCTGGTGTAGGGGGAATGTTTTTTCAGAGGATATACGTTTGTTTCAATGCTTGTAAGAGGGCTTTTGTGAGTAGTTGTAGGCCATTGATAGGACTTGATGGATGTTTTCTGAAAGGGAGGTATGCTGGACATTTGTTATCAGCTATTGGTAAAGATGCTAACAATCAAATGATCCCCATAGCCTTTGCTGTTGTGGAAGCTGAAACAAAAGAGTCATGGGATTGGTTTATGGATATGCTTCTATCAAATTTGAATGGAATAGAATTCAAGAGATGGTCTTTCATATCAGACCAACAAAAGGTAATCTTTAATTCATTTAATTTTAATTCTCATTGAACTTTCATTTGAAATTTGATTTACATTGCTTAATTGTATATTGTTGTAATTGGTTTTTTTAAAGGGATTGGTGAATACCATAGCTGCTATTGGTGAGCATGTTGAGCACAAATTATGTGTCAGACATTTGTACTGAAACTGGAGGAAAAGCTTTGCTGGAGAGCAGTTGAAAGAAGCTTTATGGAGAGCAGCCAGGGCCAACACAATGCCTCAGTTCAACAGAGCTATGGATCATCTGAAAATGTTAAGTGTGCCAGCTTGGGAGGAAATGAGGCAGTATGCACCAGGTATGTGGTATAGGGCAGGATATAGTACTCACAAAAAATTGTGATTTGCAAGTCAATAATATGTGTGAAGCATTTAACTCTGCAATACTTGATCTAAGGGATTTACCAATCATTTCACTTGTTGAGGGGTTGAAGTTCTATATAACAAATAGGATAGTTAAGTTAAGGGACTACATGTTAAGGTATCAAGGGGACATTTGTCCAATGATAAGGAAGATTGTGGAAAAGTCTAAGAAGGATGCAATTGGTTGGACCCCAATTTGGTGTGGTGATAGAGGCTCCTCTAGGTTCTCTGTTACTGATGGAACTGACACATATGCTCTCAATCTCCAAGATAGAACATGTGCATGCAGAAAATGGGATTTAAGTGGTATCCCCTGTGCTCATGCAGTTGCTGTTATCTATTATAATCAAGCTAATCCTGATGATTATATGGCACACTGGTATAGGTGAGTGAATATTAACTTGTTATTGATTTTGTAGTGTTAACTGATATTTATATGATTGTTGATTGATCTGTTTCTATAAAAATGATAGGAAACAAACATTTCTGGATACCTATGACAATTTGATCCTTCCTTCAAATGGCCCAAAACTATGGCCAGAAGTTGATACAGATCTAATACTCCCACCTCCTGCCAGAAGGGTACCTGGGAGGCCTAAAAAGGCTAGAAGGAAAGAGAATGATGAGCCCAAATCAGGAAGCAATAAGGGCAAGAGAAATCAGGAAACAGTGAAGTGCAGAAGGTGTAAAGAGCTTGGACATAATAGCAGGACATGTGGTGGAAAGACAAGAGCTGACAGAAGTATTCCACCTGGAGGGAACAAGATAATTTTGTTAAGTAGTTTCCTTATATAAACTGTAAGGAAACAATGTGCAACCATTTATAGGTAATGTTGTAAGGAAACTAATAATAACATATTTACCTTTTATAGGATAACAATGCTGCACAATCTGCACAACCTACTACTTTTGCACAACCTACTACTTCTGCACAAGCTGGACAACCTAACAACACTGCACCTGCACAAGCTGGCACAACCAATGTGCATTCAACTATGACAACAACTGGTACAACTTTTGGTGCTGCAACTGCTACAAAAACTGGTGTTGCAAAAGGAAAAAAACCAAGGAATAAAAAGTCTAAGACAGATGCTGGTACAACTGCTTGTGCTGCAACTGGTACAACTTCTGTCAACAACATTGTTGGAACTGGTAAAATACTTGCTGCCAACACTTCTGTGCCTACTAAAACTACTGCTACCAACACTTCTGGGTTTGCTAAAGGTTATGTCAACAACAATCCTGGACATTCTGCCCCTGCTGCATCCAATGCTACAACCAACACTTCTGGAGCAATGAGAGGTGGCAGCCATGTTGTTGGTGACGTAGCTTTGTTTGTGCCAAGAAAAAGTAGAACCACAGGGGTCAAGAGGTCAATTGATGAGGTTGGAAATGTTGGGACTCAACAGTCAGTGAACAAGAGTTAAGCTATGATAGGAGAGTGATTAGACTACTGTTTTGGTGATGAAACTTAATGAAATTTTGGTCATGTAATGTAATGTCAAGTACTATTAATTATATTTTGCTTAAGTTCTGTTTAAGTACACTAAAGTACTCATAATTAGCTTTTGGATCTGTACTCTGAATTTAAGTACTCTAAAGAGTATCTTTTGGTTATGTACTATTAATGATAAGTACTCTAATGATCTAGTAATTTGCTATCTAAATGTCAAGTACTCTTCTTAAGGTTGTGAATGTTAAGTCCTCTTAATTTAAGTACTCTTTACATAAGATTACATTATTTATTCAATTTGTATGTTGAAACTTCATTTCTTTTTATTTATTAACATGCCTTATGCTTTTAAGATTTATTGGTTCAATTTGCATGTTGAAACGTCATCTCTTCACATGGCTATGGCTATGGCTATGGGTGAAGCCTTCTTCTGTTAGTATTATTTATGTTATTTTAACAAAGAATATTTATATATTTCGTATCGTTTTGACTTGTCTTCAATGCTTGTAGGATATTAAGCCATCGTCATATGAAGCTCTTCGACTCAAAAATATAGAAGAAAACCAGAAAAGGATAAATGCTCTTAAGTTGACTAAAATGTCTCAATCCCTTTACAAATCCTGTTCTTCCAATTCGAAACCATCGACGGTCAGTTACAATCTCTCAAATATGATTTTATAGTTTACTGAATTTTACTTATGATGTTTGATTTTCAATATTTCGACAACTCTGTAAATTCATGACTTTTTTTTTTCAATCCAACTTTTTAGCTCTAGAAACATTTTCATAAGTACTAAAACATTTTTATAAGTACTAAAACATAAAACACCTTGTTTGTGTACTTTGCCTTCTAATTACATCTTTTATGTACAACTTGGTAATTATATTTTTTTTTTTGACTTTTTTCATTAGAAAATTAATAATGAAGAAAGGTCAAAGCCAAAGCTGAAAGCTAAAGACAAGTGTGGAATAAGTACTTCCAAATATGAGCTACCCAATGCAAGATCAAGCCATGAATTGGCTAGGATATTCAATATCAAGCGTGAAAATGTAGCGAGTAATATTGAAAAATCTGATTCACATGTAGCTGGAAATAGAGAAAATGTTAGCAATCAAAATAAGCTGCCAACTACCAATGTAGTCAAGTCTAATGCTACAGGATTAGACAAGGAAATCCATGGAGTGAAAAAGCCTTTGTTTAAGATTGCACCTCAAGTACCAATCAACTTATCAAATTTCACAACAATTGGTCAAAAGGATTTAACCTCAAATAGGGGTCTTGATCCAACAAAAGAGAAGTTTGATCCCAAGAAAGTCACAAATGAAGCATCAGTGACTAAAAACCATGGCTCAAGACAAAACCAAGATCCAAGAGGCAACCTTATTACTCAAAGTAAAGGATCTATGCAGAAAAAAGAGATGTTTGATCCTAAGAGAGTTACAAATGAAGCATTGGTGACTAAAAACCAAGGGTCTAAACTAAATCAAGATCAAAGAGGCAACCTTATGACTCAAAAGGAAGGATTTATGCATAATTAGTATCCAAAGAAACAACCCGTGAAAAAGGTAGTTCTTGAAGAAGTTGAGTCACCCATGAAAATGAAATTTGCTGAAAATGAAAATTCAGAAACAAGAGAGAAGCCCAAAAAACGGATGGGGGATGAACTTGATGAGACAATGGAAAGTGAGCAAAGTGCAGTAAAGAAGACAAAAAGAATTTTGTTGTGCAAATCAACGACAATTGTAGAGTTTCTTAAGGAACACTGTGAACTTGATGATGAAGAAGAGTGGGAAAATGAAGATGAAGATGAAGAATACGCCATGGAAGAAGAAAATGAAGAGGAAGATGGTGAAAATAATGGTAATGTGTCGATAATGAACTTTGTTTAATACATATTTTTGTGACTTGTCTTTATGATTATCTTATGTTATAAGTTTAATGTTAAAATAGGTACAATTAAGAATAAAACACGAGGACCTACTCAATGCTTGAAAATACATGGAAGAAAAATTCAAGATCGTCAAGAAGTTATCTTGGATGATATTGGAGAACCGATTGGACCTGATGCAAAAGTTGTCTCTAACTTGAGTAATTTCCTTGGCACCATCGCTAGAAACTCAGCCTTTTGTCCCTTTTCCTTTACACAAACTTCAAGCAAGTTGTCAAGAATCATGGGGAAAGTATATGGAATTATGTCCAGGTATAAGAGTTTATCTTTTTAGCATGGCTGTTAGATGTTAATGACACTGAGCTTTTGGTTACATGTATTTTAAGTCATACAAATGATGGTTGGTTGATTGTAAAATGGTTATTAGATGTTAATGACACTAAGTTTTTTAAGGGTAAATTTATTATTCCTGAGGAAGGATGGAAAGGTATTTTTTCTCGAATTAATGATGCATGGAGACGTTTTAAGCATTATATCAAGAGGGAACATTATTTGAAATATTCAACCTTAAAGGATAGATTAAAGCATAGACCTGAAGAAGTACCAGAACCTCATTTCAGGAGATTGCTGAAATTTTGGGACAATGCTATTATCCAAGTAAATATGTACATATTATAAGTTGCTTTAATAAAGATATGATTTGGTGGGCAAGTATCTTCTTTTTATATTCTTTAAATTTTTTTCTCCTACATTGCAGGACACAAGCAAGAAAAATGTTGTCAATAGGGCTAAGCAGAAGTATATGCATCGAATGGGGCCGAAATTTTTTGCTATGATTCGACAAAAATTGGTAAAGTATTCATATTTATTTGTGTCATTGTTGTAAATAAAACAACAAATTTTCCTAATCAATATTTGTTATTTTATTTTCAATCTCTTACCAATAAAGCGTGCAAAGAAGGATGGAGAAGAAGTCACCCAAGCAGAAATGTTAATTGAAACACGTCAGCCTCAAAAAGGAAAAATAGATGAAGAAACAGAGGCAGTTATTGTATGCTTTTTCTTCTTATCATTCTAATTATTCTTATTATATACTAATACTTTTAACATTCAACATTTTTTTATATTTACATTTGATTTCTATGTTCTTTATGTTAGTTCAAACTTCAAGATTCAATCCAGAATTGCAATCAGCCTCCAGACTAAGCGTTTCAATCTTTGTTTGGCAAAGAAAATTCTGGTAGAATTTGTTGTTTTGAAAGAACAGCTACACCGACGATGTTAAAGAAAAATGAAGAAATTGCCAACATTAAGAAACACTATGAAGGTGAAATGACTAGCATGAAGGAGAGGATGGAAGCATATGAGTCATTGATGAAGAAGAGGATGGAAGCATATGAGTCACTTATAAAATGTGTATTAAAGCAACAAAATCAAAATTTAAGTGAAGATGATGTAGATAACATGATGGGACATGCTTTCGGCATTGCAAACAGTGCAGCACATCATTCATCTACATCAACCCATGTTCCAGAAAAGGTATGCTATATTAGTTTGATTTACTTGATTTAAGGCTAGATAATTTTTTAGTAAAAGAATGGTAAAATACATTACTTAATAGAAGAGTAATGTTTGTGGGCTGACAATGTTGAGTTTTAGTCATGCTTTAACAGTTATTGTTATTTTATGTAAATGTTAATTAATTAAATCACTTAGATATTTTTTCACAATTTAGAAAAATTAGTTGTTGTAGCTGAATTTTGGACACTTTATGCATCTATTTGCTTGCTTAGGTTATGAATAATTTTGTGCATGATAATATGAGTTGTCTTGAATACACATTAGATGAGTATTAGAGGAATGATGTGAGTTAGTGGAGATTTGGTTTTTTATGTTGTGTTCTTTTGGCATTGGTGCAATTTATGTTATTCTGATATTAAATTAAAGGCTTAATTGCAGTTTTAACCCCCTAACTTTCACAAAGTTGCGATTTTGGCCCCCTAAGAAAAAAAACTACAAAACGGCCCCCTATGTTTTGCATTTGTGACAGTTTTGACCCCCAATGCCAATTTTGACTCGGTCAACGCTGACGTGGCACTCCAAGTGAGGTGCCACGTGTTATTTTTTTTTATATTTTTTTTTGGCCTTGGGGGGCCAAAACTGCTACAGATACAAAACTTAGGGGGCCATTTTGTAGTGTTTTTTTCTTAGGGGGCCAAAATCGCAACTTTGTGTAAGTTAGGGGGTTAAAACTGCAATTAAGCCTAAATTAAAATATGTAAAATCATCTATGCATGTATTACATCTTTATTTTTTTGTTTCATTATTATTAACTTAATTTTTTTATTACAGTTCGGACCCGAAGATTATCCTGGAGAGGAATGAAGCTAGTGGAATGCATGTAATACTTGTTTTGTGCTTTGAAAGTGCAAGATTGGGTTGTATTTTGTTTTTTGGAATGAAAAACTTACTAGTTTTTTCTTTTGGGAGACAAGACAATTGGTTGTTATTATTAGTGAACCATGAATAGGTCTTTTGTGGATGTTTCATGAATTTGATAAAGACAACTTTGTCTTTCCTTCGTTAAAGATATATTTTCAGGCACTATTTTGTTAATTTATATTCGATTATTTTAAAGATTATTGACTGTTTATTTATTTTATGCAATATACAAAAATATGGAACAAAATTAAACATACAATGTTGCGGTTTAAATGTATTTACAACGCTTGTTTTCAAAAGTTTAGGCAATAAATTTGTAGTATGTATAACCGTGGTTTGATATTTTTGCAATATTTAAATGACAATAGCCATAGATACATAAGCGTGGTCTAATGTTTAGGCGACAACTGTAAAACCGTAGCCTATACCGTATCCAAAAAACCGTGGTTTCTACTAAGCCTGAAAACCGTGCCCTCTTTGTGTATCTAAAACCACGGCTTTTAAATTTTCGTGGGCAAAGTAAAAAAACCGTGCCCTTAGAGACAGTGGCCGAACCGAGGTCAAAAGCTTACGTCATAGATTTTTCAGTTATGGCTACTCTTTTTGAAGTGTAGTCTAAATTCAAAAATGTTGTAGTGCATGACCCCATAGTATAATTTCATGATTGCAAGGACTGACCTAAAAAAAAATGTGATTGTAATGATGAAACCGATTTAAACTAAATATTAATTATAGACGGATTTTTTTTTGAAGAATTTACTTAATTATAGATGAATAACAAATTCATTAATGGGCACACGTCATAGATACTACTACAATATAGGAGAAGTCGGTTCCTTATTTGACTTGGAACAGATTCCACAGATTCAAAGGCAATTTAATTTGGAGCATTCAGTTGTTTTTTTTTTACTTAGCTATCTGATAGTACAACGACAATTATTATTAAGAGATCGATTCTTTGAACATGGACAGATGCAGTATATTTTTAAAACAAAAAACAGAAGTCTAGGAGTTTCAACTTTGAACGGAATCTACATTCCATTCTCTTCAAATTTAAATGGATTAATCTTTTTATTAGCAGTATTTTTCTCATTCCAATTTACTTCTTCCCTTTCACACCAAGGCTTTCTCTCTCTCTCTCTCTCTTCTTACTTTTTTCACAACCAATCCAAGAAAATGAACACCTCGCTAACACAATTTCAACGTATGTTTATTCCCGAGGCATCAAATTCTCCTCCACCTCAAGATATCCCCACTAACAATCCATCCGTTCATGCTCGCCGACGAGGACCACCACGTAGTGGACTGATCCCCATCCCTTTTATATGGGCAACCGATCGCCGAGCGAAAATCCACAGCCTCAATCATCTCTTACAAAACAGAATCTTTAATATCACGGGTGATGTTCAATGCAAGCGTTGTAAAACAAAGTTCCAAATGTCTTTTGATTTGTTGGCGAAATTCAATGAAATCTCTCAATATTTGGTTAGAAACATGAACACCATGCATGATAGGGCACTGGAGATTTTGATGAATCCAAAATTGCCAAAATGTTTGCATTGCAATCAAGAAAATATTGTTAAGCCGGTAATGGTTGAGAAGAAGAAGAATATCAATTGGTTATTTTTGTTGCTGGGACAAATGGTTGGTTGTTGCAAGCTTGACCAATTGAAGTATTTTTGCAAGTACAACAGTCATCATCGAACAGGTGCTAAGAATAGAGTTCTTTATTTGATTTATTTTGAACTATGCAAACAACTTGATCCTTCTGGACCCTTTAATGTTCGTTGACTGATGAGCAATATGGTAGTTCTGTGTACTTATTACGGCTACGATGATCTATGAATTCTTTCTCTTTTTCTGTTATGATTTAAAGCTAGTTAAGGTTTGTGGTTATTTAATTTTTTGAATTCGCAGACTCTATCTAAAATAATACACATTCAACAAGAACATGATGCAATTTTAATTTTTATAGTCATCTTTACGACTTATTATGAATCTGGGTCAAATCTATATACCAAGATTCCATTCCATAATGTTTAGTTTATCTAAATTTTTTGTATGCCATCAGGAGTATTGACGTCGATCCTTTGCATTTTATTGTTTGTTCACGCTAGTAAAGTCGGCTTCTTTATCTCAAACCTTACTTTATCTCCTATTTCTTAGGTTTGTTATGATTAATTAGCAGTCAACATAGGTATATAGAGAAATGCTAGATATTCACAAAAAAAAAATGATAGATGGTTTTTTCCTTCAATTCTTTTTTTCTTGACAGAAAAAAAGAAGAAAAAAAAAAAAGAAGAATTGAAGCAAAAAACCATCTATCATTTTTTCAATTATTTGATTTTTTTCCTTCAAGTTTCGTGGATGAGTATGTATTATTTACCTTTTTCTTTGTAATTTATATTTGTTTTAATAGAGAGATTGGATTTACAATTTTTGGAATAATAGAAAATTCTCAAGGGTATGTGTGTAAAATATTGATACATTAATATATTTTTTGGGTCATTACGTCATTGTATGAATCATCATGGGTTTGTCATGAACAACCCTAGGCCAGAGAGGATCCCTTTTAACCATTTCAACTCATGTAAAGGTAACCACTTCCCTATACTCAACCTCAATCGGAGACTGGGAGACATTATGTTGTTTCTTTATTTTCAAGGAAATAGAACAAGCCCAATATGAGTGCACCAACAATGAAGTTGTAAGTCACATTTTTTAACTAAAAATATTCCTTGTCATGGATTCCCTTTCAATAACCGAATTAATCTTAGTGCAGCCTCCCAATTAAACATACAATGTTGCGGTTTAAATGTATTTACAACGCTTGTTTTCAAAAGTTTAGGCAATAAGTTAGTAGTATGTATAACCGTGGTTTGATATTTTTGCAATATTTCAATGACAGTAGCTATAGTTACAAAAGCGTGGTCTAATGTTTACGCATATCCAAAAAACCGTGGTTTCTACTAAGCCTGAAAACCGTGCCCTCTTTGTGTATCTAAAACCACATATTTTAAATTTTCGTGGGCAAAGTAAAAACACCGTGCCCTTAGAGAATAGGCCACGGGCGCATATACCACACTCCAAAAACAGTAGCCGAACCGTGGTCAAAAGCTTACGCCACAGATTTTTCAGTTATGGCTACTCTTTTCAGTTATGGCTACTTTTTTTTTTGAACAATACATTATAGGAACATTAACCATTATAGGAACTGGTGTTGAATAAACATCAGTTTTCATTGAAAACATCAATCAAACTCAATTCATTTCATTTCTTACATCATAAGAACATTTCATAAGTTTTCATTACATAAAAGCAATCACTACATAACTTATCCAAACTTAACGAAAATCACCAACAAACTTGCAAACAACAATATTCCTAAAGTTACAATAGTCAACACAAGCCTTTTCTCCTTATTCTTCAATGCATCATTCTTATTTAACAGGCCTCTAATTAGTTTCTTCTGCCTTTCGGGAACTTCTGGATCGAACCATCGAAAAAAGCTGCATTTTCTTCTCTGCCAATACCTTCCACATCCATGAAACCTCCTACCTGGATTTTCATTAGTCCATGCTATTACTAGAGGGGACTCAACGCCACAGTAACATACCAACTTTGTTTTCCCAAAGCATGATGACCCACTCACGGTTGAACATGAAGATTGGCCAGCCATTTTCTGTTTCTGCAAATCGAACATGATAATGAACAGAAGTTCTTGAAAAAAGTTAGTATAAAGAAGGAAGGAAGAAGTTCCTAAAACTCACGATAGAAGCAAGAACGGTGGAAGGAAGAACAATGGAGCAGGATGAACAAACTCAGAATGGAAGAAGGAAGGGAAGAAGAAGAGGAACAATGGAGATTGGGGTCAGATTTGGGGCTTTTTAAACCCTAATACCTGACCGTTGTAGCTATCACGTGCCAAACGCTTATATATTTTTTTTTAAAATCAACGAATTTCATGCGTGGCATTAACAATTAAAAAAAAAAGTAGAATATACACATGTGGCACGCCAGCGCGTTTAATGAGATGACACATCAGCGTTGACAAAGTCAAAATTGAGCAAAAGGACCAAACATGCAAAGGGGCTAAAAGTTAGGGGGCCAAAATTGTAGTTTTTATACTTGGGGGGCTAAAATCGCAACCTTTTGAAAGATAGGGGGCCAAACATGCACTTTAGCCTAAAAACAACGCTTGTGCCGTGCTTTTCTTATATTATGAATTTGTAATAAATAGCACGACTCATAAAAAAAATTCTAACATGTGTATATTTATAAAGTTAAATGACTTAAATGGGACAAAGAAAAGATAAAAGAACGATGTATTATAACTAAATAAGATAAGGCCTCTAGTGTAAAAATGATCAATGTATTATAACTAAATAAGATAAGGCCTCTAGTGTAAAAATATTTGTCTTTCTCTATCATTCCTCTCATATTATAAGAGTTATTTTTTATTTTTTAAGGAAAGAAGTTTATATCATTTCATTACTTAAAATGAGTTCAATAAAATCAGGTATTTCTACCAAATTCTAGAAACTAGTCGAGGATGTAGCTGCTTAAGCTAATCTATGGGCTATCTCATTTTCTTGTCTTCTCATTTACTCAACACTAGAGTTAACCAAATATTGTTCAAAGATAGTTTTACAATTATGGATAATCATCCCAAATTTTGTAACATCCTGATGTGCAGATGAAAAAATCCAATATTTCTTTGACATCAAACTCAAAATCGATAGGTCCCAAATGTACTTGATGAACCCGTTCTAAAGCTGATAACAATCCAAGAGCTTCGCAAACATGTACCTCATAGACCGGAGTAAACCATTCAATTTTTTGCCATAACAAAAGTAACTTTATCATCCCTTATACAAACTCATATTCCCACTCAACTAGAAAATTGGGAGAAAGAAGCATCAATATATTGCACTTAAATCTTCCTCTAACTCGTTTGAGCCATTTCGCATTTCCTTCTTGTCGCGATTGTGCACAAGATGTATTAATAATCCTACGTGCATCTTTCCAATCATGAAGCATAGCTTTTGATATCTCCGCAACATAAACTTGAGTATCAATTACCTCATTCCACACTCTATTGTTTCTTTGTTACCAGAGACTCAACAAAACACAACAAAATAATACTGCATTTTCCTTAGATAAATCTTGTAATGCTTTGAAGATAATATTCTTGCTATCCATATCTTGTTGTAGCAAAATAAAAATAGAAGAAAAGAAAGGAAGCATACTACAAACATTTAAGCTACTTGGACACTGAAAAAATAAATGAAGTGTATCTCACTGCCCATCGTACACAGTGTACAATTCACATGCCATGTGACTCCTTTATCTTTTAGACTTACACGAGTTGGTAAGCAATTCCTACATATTCACCACATAAATTTTGTTTACCCTTGGGGAATCTTGAGCTTCCAAATTAGATTCCAAGAACCTTGTACCTTGAAATGAGATGTATTAAGTAATTCTTGTACACAAAAATGGTATGCACTACGAACAGAGTATTCACCATGATTTTCATTTTGCGAGATGAATTGATCTTCTGCCATTGATGGGTAGATAGGCGTGTTCACTATATGTTCAACTACCTGGTGATAGATAATTGATTGCACGAAAGGTAGATTCCATTTCTTGCGGTCATGTAACATGCAATCTGAGACTCCTAGATCAGCGAGAGGATACTCTCCAGCAAACTATGGGTTAAGTGTAACATCATTTGCGATCCACTTGTTATACCAAACTGGGATATCCTCACCGTCACCTATCCTCCACCTACTTCCAACTTTAAGAATAAATTTAGAATTACATATACTTTGCCATACAAAGCTAGGCTTATGTCCGAAAGTCGACTAAAAGAAATTGCACATAGGATTATATCTTGCCTTGTAAAGTCTAGCTACCAACGAATTAGGATTTATCATAAGTCTCTAACCCTATTTTCCTAACATATCAAGATTGAAGGTAGGTAGATTTTTGAAACTCATGCTTCCATCATTCTTGTGTATAGACAATTTATCTCAAGAAAGCCAGTTAATACCTCTAATTTGACCTCCCAAATGTCCCCACCGAAAGGAATTCGTCATTCTTTCAATTTCATCACAAAGAGAGACAAGGAGAGTGAACAAACTCAGAATGTAGGTAGGGTTAGATGGAAGCACATATTTGATGAGAACTTCACAACCGACTTTTGATAGACTTTTACTACTCCATGAATTGATCATCTTTGCTTCTGCCCATCATAGAAGGGAGCTCTAAATATTTGTCAGTACCTAGCACAATGCACACCCAAAATGCTTGCAATATTACTATGATCTGTAGTTAAAATATTTCTACGACAAAAAATCTCTAATTTCCTCTTGTTAACCAGAAGCTCTCTCATAAGTAGATAAAATGGCTTACATTTTATTTGCTTGGTCCACATTGGCTCTAAAAAAGGCGAAAGAGTCATCAACAAAAAATAGGTGAGATATAATTGGTGCATTATTACAAATTTTGACATCATTAATTTTACCCCTTGCTTCAACTTCTGGAATAAGTGTAGGAAGACCTTCGATACAAATAATAAAAAAAATTGCGGATAGTGGGTCTCCTTGTCTCAAACCTCTTCCTTGAAGGATTGGACTTGTGGCATTAATATTAACAAGCATAGAGTAATCCACCATTTCAACAAACCTCATAATCCATTTAACCCATTGATTAGAAAACCCCATCTTTGTCATAACCCCTTGAAGGTAAATCCAATCAATTTTGTCAAAAGATTCGCTAATAAAAATTTCTAAAGCAACATCCCCTTTCTTACCTTTAACATTCGATTTCATGTAGTGAATTATTTTAATAGCAGCCATGGCATTATCTAAGATAGACCTCCCAGACACAAAATATTATTGACTATCTGAGATACATTTATCTAATACTAATTTCAACCGGTAAAACTTTGGCAACAATCATATACACCACATTACACAAAGTAGTAGGTCTCCAATCCTTCATTGAGACTTGACAATCTCCTTTTGGAATAAGAGAAATATTAGTCATATCAGGGTAGATAGAAAGTTACATGTCAAAAGCCATTCACAACATTGAGTGAAAATTTCTTCTCCATAACTTCCCAAAAATTTATGAAAAAAACTAGGATTGAATCCATCGGGTCCTGGACATTTATCCGGCTTCTTAGAAAAACGGCCTCCTTGAATTCATCTATTACAAAAGGTGTTGTTAACAAAGTGTTTTCTTTCAAAGATAAAGATTAATGAATGACATCAATAAACATTGAATGTTGCTGTTTTGAGCTTGGAAAAGATCAACAAAGTAATTTACGTGGAACATCGCAAAGTTTGTCTTCATCAGAGATGTGGTTATTGTTGAAATCAATGAGAGAAGTAATGCGGTTCACTTTCATCCTAGAGGAAGTTGTAGCATGAAAGAATTTAGTGTTGAGGTATCCGCCTTGTAATCAATGTGTTTTAGCGTGTTGACGCCAAAATGCATCTTCTTACACAAGAAGCTGATTCATTTAATTCCTGAGAGAATTAAATGAGTTGATGTTGTAACAATCTGTTTGACTACGTATGACATCAAGTTTCTTACTGAAGTAGATAAAATAGTCACAAGGAAGGGGGGGTTTTAATTGTGACCCTTTAAAAATTATCCTGCAACTTAAAATTAATTCTCAAGTGGTATGCTAGGAATATTTAAGTTAGTGTAGTGACTTCAGAACGTTCTAAAGTTCTTATGCAAAAACTGTTTAACAAAGTAAAAGTGTTTGTGTGTGTAGTGTATACTACAGTTAAAGAGTATAGAGAAAAGAGAAAGAACACACAAAGGTTTATAGTGGTTCCCCCAATGTGGGTTAGTCCACTCCTCACAGTTTTGTGAGAGTTTCCACTATGCTTGAGATAACCTCTCAATCCTGCACTTTTACAACTTTGTTCACCTGAACAATTTCAAGAACTGTATTCTCTAAGCCTCAGCAGGCTTGCACCTTCTTGCTAAGTTACCTACTTAGACTTTTACACCTTTGCTCAAACTAGCAGTTTAGTACCCCTAAAGCTAGATGAGACTTTGATTACAATTTGTATGGAGGTTGAATGTTTGTGAATCAAATAGAAGAGAAGGAAAAAGTTATCTTTAAAAGAGATAACAGAGAGAAATGATTTACACTATAAAGAAGGTAGATAGAGCCTTCAGTGATGATCAATTCAAATTGCAAGAGCTTCAAACACTTTTCAGATGCTTTAAGAATGCTTTGCAATGGTGCATGTAATGCTAAGCCTTTGCTATCTATTTATAGAGTTTTTGGGCTCATATAGCCGTTGTAGGGTGTCCAATGGTGTTATGCCACGTGTCCTGGGCCCCACAAACTTTTACTTGAAAATCTGGGTGAACATTTTGACCATCAGAATGTTGTTGCATTCCTAGGATGAACTTCAGAATGTTGTTGTGTTCTTCATCAAAATGTTGATATTCATGATGTTCTTCATCTGGGTTCATCAATGATGAATGTCTGATGAGTTTATGGGTTTGTCCATATGCGTTTCATATGATTTTTTGGGCAATATCCATTAGTATTAACTTTTCCATGTACATCAGAATGTTGTTGAATAAAGATGGATAAAGTTGAATAAAGTTGCTCCAGATCTGCATTGGATTACGTGCAGGAGAGAGGATAGTTGATCTGCAATCTTCAGGCTCATGCTTCCAAGAGATATGAAGAAGTGATGTATCATATTTCATAAGTGTCCTTCTTTGATTGATCAAGACAAGATCTTTCTTTGCTTTGCTTTTCAACCACTTTTTTGTTCATAAAGTTAAGCATGAGATGAGCTGAACATTCTGACCATCAGAATGTCCCATTTTTTTTTACTTAGGATGATTTGTAAGACTTGTACTTGATGTAATCAATCCTAATAGTAAAAACAGAACTAAAGTGCAGTAATTGCATCATTTAGGATCATATTCCAACTTGGAATATTCCTAGTACTTTAATGTTCATAGTCTTAAGTGAACATAAAGTATTCTTCTTGACACTAACTTTGTATATGCCTTTATTGCTTTGATTGATCCATGCAAACATACTTTTCTGGACTTTTTATTCATGTCACGTGTACTTGCATGTTCTTCATGTTCTTGATGATTTCTGGGTTCCCTTATGAACAACCTTCTGAACTTTCACCAGAACGTTCTGACCAACTCACTGATCAACATTTTGAACTAACTTTCTGATCCTCAGAATTAGTTCATGATTTTAATGTCCTTTGATTTCTTGTATCTTGGTATGATTTAAGTCTTGTTCCTGTCTTAGTAAAACACTCAAGAGCACAAGTTAAATACCAAGGAATTAATCAAAGTCCATTAAATCCTTTAATCATTAAAGTTTATTATCTTTAAAATTAATTAGGGATTTTGCCTCAACAATCTCCCCCTTTTTGAAGATGATAAACTTATGATTTAGGATTATGGATTTTGATTATAAATGAAGAATTACAGAGCTTGAAAATTTTAATTTTAATGCTCCCCCTCATTTTTATAATCCATGAGTTTTTTAAGAACTTTATTTAAAAAAAAAAAGCTACCCCCTCAATTTTATAATCCATTGCATAAAAATATGCACATTTGAACCAAAATCAATATTCATTCATTAATGTTTGAAGCATGAAGTACAATTACATGATTTGTATGGTTCAACAACAAAAAAGAAATTCAAAGTACATGATCAAGCCCAAAAGATGAAGTTTTCTAAAACTCCAATATCATTGATCGCTAGCCTACTTAGGGCCTAAACTTAGAATATTTAAGAACATAAATCATAAAGCTTCTCCCCCTGTAGTCATCTGCAAAAAGGATAGGGAGTAGGACCAGAAATGAGTCAGGGAGTTGAATCCACAGAATTTGAAGATGGTTCAGATTCAAAAATTGTTGGATCATCAAAGACAGGTGGTGCAATAGCAAGGCCAGGGGCATGGACATCTCTAGTCCATTGAGCAATCAAACAGGCAATCTTATGTGTTTTTGTTGAAACTCTAAGAGCCCTAGCAGCCATTTTCTCAGCTTTGGAAGGCTTTTTTTAGCCTTTTTAGATGATTCAGCCTTCTCTTTATTTGCTGTGACAAAGGTGTTCAAAGAATCAAACAAGGCAGACATGTTTGGCAAGTTTTGGGTGGTTTTGATTTGTGGTGGTGGTGGAGTAGATGAAGGAATTGTGCTGGGAGTTGGAAGGAAAGATACAAAATACTTGCTAATGCTAGCAGTAGATCCCATGGTTGAGGTTTACAGATTGACAAACTGGCATTTGTCCAGGTTTTGAGCAGATTGAACATTCTGATCATTTTGAACATTCTTACCAGGTTGAGAAAGGACTTGTATTTCCTCAGAAGGCAAAGATCCTGAAACCAAAGGGTTAGGATCAGCTGACAATTGTTCAACTGGTTCAGTGGGAACATTCTGAGCTACAACTTCTAGAACATTCTGATCAGCATTTTGATCTGGATAAGCAGTTTCTTGGACAATTTGATTTTCTTGTTGGATGTTCACTTCCTAAATGTGCTCACTTTCCTCCTGAGCATCTTGAAAGGTTTCTCCATTGAAGTCAGTGGTCATATCTTTCACATTGAGATCAAAGTCAGCTAGACCTCCAACATTCTCATGTTCCATCTGAGCTTCTTTATCAACATCCATCTGTTGATTCTCACTTCCAAGAGTGTTGGATACTAGAATTTCAGCAACTTCCCTAGCTTCATCATCAACCTTTTGAGCTTGTGTCTCAGTATTTTCTTCAACTCTAATAACTTTATAGGGTGTTTCAACACCTTGATCCATAGTTTCATCAACATTCTGAACACCAGCAGTCTCTTCAACATTCTCAACAACTTTCCTTGCCATCACAACCTCAAATTCTTGAGTGCTATCATCAATAAGTTCTCTTGCACGTTCAGCAACTAAAGCAAAGACTTCATTGGCTGAAGGAGAGTTGGCTTTGTGAAATCCTTCTCCAGCATTCTTCTTGAGATCTGTTGGGGGCTTCTTGACAATCTCAGCCTTCTGCTTCTTTTTAGACTTTTGAACTTTCTGATTAGAAAGTCTCTTCAATGAGCCAGTCTTTTGTGAGATAGGCATGTTGGTGGAAGTGAGACGAAGTTGACTTATGGTTTTAGCTGTGAACCTCATGAAGGTGGCTTGACCTTTTTCCTTGTCAAGATTTATCTTAGCAGCTCTAAAGATTGGTGTTAGATGCATCCCATATGGTAAACCAGAAACTTTCTGCTTGATGGAGTAGCATTGATCAATCATGTACTAGATCATTACATAGTAGAGGTTGAGGGGAATTTTGTTTATAAGGTGATACATGATACAAAGATCAAAATCAGTAACAGCCTCAAAACTTCCACATCTAGGTAGAATAGTGTGCCTAATCATATTATGAAAGATTTTGGGAATATCTTTGAGATTTGTGGAGTTGAAATCATGTTCAAGTTTGGTAAATTCTAGAGCAAGTTGGTCACGTGTAACTTTTACACTATCAAACCAAGAGTTTGAAGGTGAGAAAAACACAAGAAGGGGGGGTTGAATTGTGTTTTCAAAAACTTGTCCTTCTTACGAAATAAAACTCTTCTCAGGATCAGAGTCTAATAAAGTTCAGAGTCTGATTTGAGTTCAGAGTCTTAATGCAGCGGATAGAGAGTAAGAGTGCAGAAAAGAAAGAAGAACACAAGCAATTATACAGGTTCCTTCCACAAACCGGAAGTAGTCCTGTCCCCCTTGCACTTCCAAGGAGAGTTTCACTAAAATGTAATATCAAATTACAAGTTGCTCAAACACACAGTAAGAGACTTCTCAATGCTCAAGGACAACTCCAAGAGACTTCTTTTGCTCAATCACACAAGAAAGAGACTTTTATGCTCAAGGACAACTCCAAAAGACTTCCTTTGCTCAATCACACAAGAAAGAGACTTTTCTAAACAATTACAAAGAATTGAAAAGAGTTTTGAATACTTGATATACAATAAGAGGTACTCACAAAACAATGCAAACAGAACAGACTCTATTTTTCTAGACACTTAGAAATTCTAAGATATGAACTTTTGTAAGAATTCTCTAAGTTGTTGATGTGTATTTTGCAGCGTTGTGTTAGACTTTTCTTTCAGCTCTTCTTGTATTCTTATGTAACATTTTTCTTCAAGTCTTTATCCCTATAGAGGATTTGAGAGACGTTGAGAACTAGCCGGTACATCAACTTGTCTTGACTGAAGCTTTGATTCTTCACCATTGATCTTTTGCCCGATTTGATAATTGTCCTATGAAGAAACAATTTCAAATCCATTCCAATAGAGAAAGAACAATGTCTGCAAACATTACTGTTATTCTTGTCTTGTAGAGGAGACAAGATGCAGAGATGGTGGTTGCAGAGGCATGCTCAGAGTTAGTGGTTGTACACTTCGTACACTGTACTTTGTCAACGCTCTTAAGCTTCTAGTGAAGTAGCTTATGATGAACTTGCTTCTGATGACGTGGGTTCATGAGCTCTTTTCTTCAGACGCACGAAGCTTCTGATGAGGTAGCTTCTGATGACGTGGATTTAGGAGCTCTTTTCTTCGGACGCACTAAGCTTCAGAATAAATTCCTTTGCTCTTTGATTCGTTCAATCAGAACCTTTATGAATAAGACTTTTAATTATGGTCCTGCACACTTGAACAAATGTTTAGCATATCCAATTGACAATTTTAATACTTTGTTATCATCAAAACTTAAATGGTGATTATGTGAAACACCCTTTGTTCCAACAGAGTTATAAAGCTGATTACCTTTGTTAGGAATGTTCAAAGCTTTAGAAAGAGACTCTTGAGTGATGGTGACCTTTACTCCCTTGACTGAAGAAACAAGAACCTTCTCTTCTTTCTTTTCCTTCACAACCATGTGTCCATAAAATTCATTTACCAAGTCTTCAAAAGTTGATTCTTCAGTAGATAGAAAGTCTGACCAACCTTGAGGATCTGTAAACTTCCTTAGATCCAATCCCTTGGTTTTAAGATTCTCAAAGTCAAAGAACTTGGCTCTGCTTATGGGTCTGAAAGCCATTTTTTCAACATTCAGAGCTTTCAACATAGATGATATAATAGCAATGTCTTTCCCTTTTCCTCGTTTCCTAGAGGCTTCCTCTGTTTCAACAACCTCATCTTCTTCATCATTTTGCTGAGATGGAGAAGTGAGTTTTTCTGCAGAAAGAGATGAAGTAGCAGCCTTTCTTATCTTGTACAACAAGCCTTGCAGCTTTGACCATTTCAGAGAGTTTCCTCTGAGCTTGCTTCTTTCTCAGCAACTTCTTTTCCTTTTCCAGAAGATACTTCCTCTTCTTTTTCTTCTGAACCTTCTTCCGTTTCTTCAATGGATTTTTCTTCTTTTTCTCCATCAGAGACCAAATCAACATGTGATACAGTTGGTATCTTTGAAGAAGACCCAATTCTCATTCTCTGAGATCTTCTCGTTGGTTTTGGTTTGATGATTGGCTTTTTAGAAGACTTAGGTTTTGAAAATTTTGGTTTCTCAAAAGTAGGGTAAATCACATCTGGTAGAACAGTGTGAACTGAATTTTCGTTGAGAAGTGAATGATTAGAGACTTGATCATTTGCAGCGTTTGGTGGTGGAGATTGAGAACTCGCTTCAGGTGAAGTGTGATTCTCAAGATTTGCAGGGGTAGTTTTGGTTCTCGCCATTTTTTCGTAAAACAGAGTAAAAATATGAATGAGAAAAAGTTGGTTTTGAAAGGGAAAGGTGTGATGGAAATAACCTGAATAGTTGTTGGTCTTTATAGACACAACGAGTTCAGTTGGAAGGAGAAAGGTGGAAGAGATTTGGCAGTTGCATTGGGAAGGAGGAAACTGAAAAGTAGTGGGTAGGAAAGAGAAATTAGTCGTTTGAGGGAAAGTCAAGAGATGCTTTGATTGATGGTTCAGGTTTTACATGTTGGTTAATCCTTAAACCTATTTCCATATAACCAAACATTAAATGCTCAAGATTATAGACATATTTCTGGATAAAGACAACACAAAATCTCACGTATGAGATAATTGTCCCAGAATTCAGGTTTTGAACATTCTGAACTGTATGAACATTCTGACCTGAAGAACTATCAGATGAACATTCTGATTAAGATAGATCTATCTGATTTTTATCAGATAACATCAAGGGGGTTAGTTTAAAGCCCTTAGTGAGTTAGTGATCAATCTTTATTGAGATTTTTCATGATTAACAATTTTCTTTGAGAAAATTGAATCTATCCTCAACAAGAGGTTTTGTGAAAATATCAGCTAGCTGATTTTCTGTATCAACAAAACTTAAAGAGATATCCTTTTTCTGAACATGATCTCTAATGAAATGATGCTTTATTTCAATATGCTTAGATCTAGAATGTTGAATAGGATTTTTTGAAAGATTAATGGCACTTGTGTTATCACAAAAAATAGGAACATTTGTGTACCTTAATGAGTAATCTTCCAACTGATTTCTAATCCACAAAACTTGAGAGCAACAGCTTGATGCAGATACATACTCAGCTTCAGTTGTGGAGAGTGCAATGGTGTTTTGCTTTTTGCAAGACCATCCAATCAATGCTTGTCCCAAGAATTGGCAGGATCCACTTGTACTCTTCCTCTTAATTTTGTCTCCAGCATAATCAGCATCACAATAGGCTGCAAGATCAAAACTAGAACCTTTTCTATACCAAAGGCCAAGATCAGTAGTACCTACTAGATATCTAAGAATTCTTTTGACTGCAGTCAAATGTGATTCTTTTGCACAAGTTTGAAACCTGACACATAAACGTACTGCAAACACTATGTCTGGTCTGCTAGCAGTTAAATATAACAATGAACCTATCATGCCTCTATATTCTTTTTCAGAAACAGATTTTCCACTCTCATCTTTATATAAACTTGAAGATGGATGCATGGGGGTGACCATGATTTTTGCCTCATTCATTTTGTATTTTTTAAGGATGTCTTTGACATACTTTTCTTGACTAATGAAAATTTTATTTGGATGTTGTTTGATTTGTAAACCAAGGAAAAAACCAAGTTCACCCATCATGCTCATCTCAAATTCACTTTGCATGAGGTTTGAAAATTCTTCACACATTTTTACTTTGGTTGCACCAAAGATGATATCATCCACATAAACCTGAACTATTAGTAAGTCAGACTCATGGGTTTTTCTAAAAAGTGTGGTATCAATTTTTCCTCTTGAAAATCCATTTTCAATTAAAAATGTGCCAAGTCTATCATACCAAGCTCTAGGAGCTTGTTTGAGACCATAAAGTGCTTTAGTGAGTTTAAAAACATGATTAGATTTTTCTTTATTTATGAAGCCAGGGGGTTGACTTACATAAACTTCTTCATTAAGAAAACCATTTAAAAATGCACTTTTCACATCCATTTGAAAAAGTTTAATACTTTTATGTGCAGCATATGCAAGAAGAGTTCTGATGGCTTCTAACCTTGCAACTGGTGCAAAGGTCTCATCATAGTTAATACCTTCTTGTTGGTTGCAGCCTTGAGCAACTAACCTTGCTTTGTTTCTAACAACTTTACCTTCTTCATCAAGTTTGTTTCTGAAAACCCATCTTGTTCCAATGATAGTTTTTCCTTGATCATTTGGAACTAAGTTCCAAACTTTGTTTCTTTCAAACTGAGAAAGTTCCTCCTTCATGGCTTCAACCCATGAGTCACCAATAATTGCTTCATTGATAGACTTAGGTTCCATTTGAGAGATCATTGCCATGTTGTTATCTTGAAAGGACAATATGATTCTTACACCATCAGTCGTGCTCCCAATGATTTGATATGTAGGATGATCTCCTACCATTCTCCAACTTCTAGGTGGACTTTGGAGGGTTTGATCTTGAACATTCTGATCATCTTCTTTCTCTACTGTATTTACAGTGTTTTGAGAGGGAACATTCTGAAGTGTTGACACATCTGTGTCTTCACTTTCTTTTGGTTGAGAATGTTCATCATATTCACCAAATATGACATGCATACTAATTTCAACTGTCTAGGTTTTTAGAATGTAAACTCTATAACCTTTAGAAGTTGTAGGGTATCCTAAAAAGATAGCTTTACTTGATTTAAGATCAAACTTACCCAATTTTTCTTTATTGTTCAGAATGTAGCAATAACAGCCAAATATGTGAAAGTAAGATATGCTAGGTTTAATGTCTTTCCGGAGTTCATATGGGGTTTTGTTCAGAACCTTTCTTATTGATACTCTATTCAAAATATAACAAGATGTGTTAATGGCTTCTGCCCAAAAATAATCTTCAACATTTGATTCATTTAACATTGTTCTAGCCATTTCTTGCAAAGTTCTATTTTTTCTTTCAACAACTCCATTTTGTTGTGGAGTTCTTGCACAAGAAAAATTATGTTTAATACCATTTTCATCAAAGAATGATTTAAAAGATGCATTTTCAAATTCACCTCCATGATCACTCCTTACTGTGATGATATTAGAACCTTTTTCATTTTGAACTCTTTTACAAAAGTTTTGAAATGCTTGAAAAGATTCATCTTTGTGTTTTAAAAATAGAACCCATGTAAATCTGAAAAAGTCATCAACAATAACAAAACCATATATTTTGCCATTTAGACTTGCAGTTTGAATTGGACCAAAGAGATCAGTGTGAAGAAGCTCTAAAGTTTTCTGAGTTGAAATAAACTCAATTGTTTTAAAACTGCTTTTTACTTGTTTTCCTTTAACACAAGCTTCACAGATCTTGTCCTTTTCAAAGCTAATCTTAGGCAATCCTCTAACTAGATCAAGTTGAGAAAGTTTAGCAATGGTTTTCATACTTATATGACCAGCTCTTTTATGCAAAATCCATTTATCTTTTTCAAGAGATATAAAACATGATTCAGCTGACATATCATTTAAATCTAAAACATATAAGTTATTTTTCCTTGATCTAGTGAAAAACAGTTTGTTTGAATAGGTTTGTCTTATTTCACATATGTTAGGTTTAAAAACAACTTCAAATCCACTATCACACAATTGACTTATGCTAAGTAAATTATGTTTTAAACCTTCTACATACTGAACATTTTCTATTTTAGAAGAGTTAAGCTTACCAATAGTACCTTTACCTCTGATTTTACCTTTGTCATTATTTCCAAATGTCACTAGTCCTCCATCCTTCTTTTGACAGGTTAGAAAACAATTATTGTCACCAGTCATGTGTCTAGAACAACCATTATCCAAGTACCATGACTTTGTTCTTGCACCTTGAGGAAGAACCTACATTTGATAAGACAAATTTTTTAGGTACCCATGTAATGTTGAGTCCTTGACGGTTAGTTCTTCTAAGAGATCTTTTCTTAAAGTAACATTCTGTCTTGTTTGATCAGATTTGTTACAGTAGGGACATATCTTCTTAGCTTTCTCAACCTTTTGTGAACTTTCTGATCTAATATGATGAGAACGTTCTGAACTAAGATTGATCTTATTTTTTTCTAATAAGTTTTTTCTTAAGAAAGCATGCTGATTCATTGTGTCCTAACCTATCACAATAAGAGCATTTAAGTTTCATTTCAGCTTTCTTAGATACAAAGTTATCAACAAGTTTGCTTGGATCTTTAAAGCCTAAACCAGATTTCTCAACACTTTCTTTTTGAGATCCCAGAATATTTTGAAATGTTTCTGTAGATTTTATAAAACATGTAAGGTCATTTTTTAATTCTTCAACTTCCTTTTTCAAAAGTATATTTTCCTTTTGTATCTCAGAAGGTTTAGAAAGAATGTCTTTTGTTTTCTGTTCAGCTCTCTTTGTTTTTCAGACATATCAAAATGAGAGTCTTGCAAAATTAGTGCCAGTTCATCTTCAGCTTCTTCTTCATGAACTTCCTCTATCTCTTGTGGTTCTTGCACATCATCCTCAGCTACTGATGAGGTTTGCTGAGATGCTTTCAAAGCAAGTGTTTTTACCTTTTTCACTGGTTTGTCTCCTTGAAGCACAACTTCATGAGCTCTCAGTGAACCAATGAGATCTTCCAGGTTCATAGATTGTAAATCTTTAGCCTGAGTGATTGCAGTGACCATAAGTCTCCACATACTTGGAAGACATCTCAATATTTTTCTGATTCTTTCATGAGTGAAATATGCCTTTCCAAGAGATCTCATTTCATTTGCTATTGTAGTAAATCTGGCATACATCTCATCAATGGTTTCATTTTTACTCATTTCAAAGACTTCAAACTTTTTGACTCCAATGTCAATTCTAGTTTCTTTGACATGAGATGTACCTTCATGATGTATTCTCAAGGTATCCCATACTTCTTTATCATTCTTGCATTCATCAACTCTGTCATCGCGATTTTCGGGTGTCAAATCATTAATTGGATTTGAACCTTTCGATCATTGATGTTTCTATTTTTTTTGGGGAAGGTAAAATCGAGAAAACCTTTAGAAATCCTAAGTTCGGGGCTGATTTCATCACAGGAAGGTGTTAGGCACCCGCGACGACTATAGTATCCTATAGGAACCATTTTACTACGCTTTACGTTTATGCTTTACTTTTATTGCTACTTGTAAAGAAATTGGTTTTAAGAATGAGAGGGAGAAAGTTGGATTTTATTTTATTGGACTTGGAGAGATGTAAGTCTCTTGCCTACATACCCTTTTAAGGGATCAAAATTCCATGTAGTTCTCTTCCAAAATGTTTTTGTGAGTTTTGTTTGTTTTAGTTTTGAAAAAAGGAGATTTTGAAGAAGGGAAAGAAGCCGTGTAGGCATTAGAATTGAAAACAAGTGAGGTTAGTCCAATTTATTTACAAAAAGTAGTTAAAGTTGGAAATTAGTGTTCATTTTGATTTTTGATTAAGAAAACAAAAGGAAAATCTCTTGGAGTTTTGACTCCAAGGTTTGTTTGAAAAAGATTTGAAGTGATGAAAGTTGTTTGCTTTTCAAAAGATTGATTTTCTCTAAGTTCCGCGTATCCTAAACATACACCTAGCGATAAACATACAACGTGTGTGCGTGTGTCGGTGCATGTGTCGGTGTACATCATTATAGTCCATGTCCTTTTACATCGGGTCCTATTTTACATTCTATAGTCTTGCATGAAATTAAAGAAAAGGTAAACTAAACCTAAAATATTGCATGAATTAATGGAAATTGTATAAGGGTGACTAAAGGAAGAGAAACAAATGAGAGTGAGGCAATGCTTGCAATGTGTATGAGACATAGAACAAAATGGTTAGTAATGAAATGAGAAATGGTAGCATGAGTAGCAATGCATAGGATATGAAATTTACTAACAAAGCACCAAACCAATTAAAAAGATGAAGTGAACCTAACTAAAACGTTTAGCAAATTGCAAAAGAATAAACACCAAAAATAATGCAAATGGCACCAAACTGAAACCTAAAAGCCAAACTAAATCCCATGACCTATAACCTTTACCCAAAACAGCACCTCTTTTTCAAAGAAAACATTCCAAGAATCAAAAGGAAATTATGAGTCACACTTAAACCCTAAAATCAACACATTTTGCAAATAAATTGCAACTCAAAATTAACAACTACACTTGGCCAAAGAGAAGCTTTCATTTAAACTTGCAAAGAGAAATTAACAAACAAAATTGTGGCATTGTAGATTGCAAGCAACTTGTAAAATTATTGAGCACTTGAACTAGAGGACTAGGAGTTAATTTGCAAAATAAGAAAGCATCCATTGAGTTTTGAAAACCAAGGAATTAACAATTAGGCATGCAAGAATGTAGAAACAGCATGAATTCAGAGATGAACACATCGCAAAAATCACATATCAAACATCAACGCCATAGAGCAAAAATTGGATTCAAAATAGCGCAAGAAGATTCGCAAAAAGCATCAAAACATGTAAATCAAATAAAAATTAGCGCGCATGCTCTTTATCCACTTTAAAGTATGAAATTACCACAAAGCGGTTGAAAATATATCAAGAGACATATGGCAATTTTTTTTAGGATTTTTGCAAGAAAATTAACATGCGTATGGGTTCAAGTAGCAAGGTCAGAGGTGTGCATAGCAAGAAAATAAAGAAAAATGAAAAAAAACTCAGGCCCTAAACTACAGACCCAAACCCGTGCCACTAGTGGATCCGGATTATTCCTGACGCCTCAGAGACGTTAGATTGATCCGGAGGCTCCATGGATGAGATCCAACGGTTCACGCGAAAGGGAGATGGGCCGGTTTAGAACCGACCCGTTTCGCAAGCTACATAAAAGGCACAGGATCCGGATTTCCTCATTTTTCCATGCTTCTCTTCCTTCTTCTTCACCTCTCGCCGTTCTCTATCAACCCTAACCCTAGTTCTCTTAATCCGGCCCAGAAATGATCTAAACACACACCAAAACGTTCGCAACACTAACCTAAACATGGATTCGTCGCAAGAAAGCAAGTTCACCCGTTGGAATGATGTGGATCTTTGAATTTCAATTCTGTATGTTTGAACCGTTCGTTTGCTCATGTTTTTGCTGAAAACTTTGTGAAATGATGGGAACTTGCCTCGTTTCACACTCGTTTGTGAATCTCGCAACGTTTCTTTGATTTTTTTGGAAGAAAATTCGGTTAGGGTTAGGGTTTGGATCGAACGGTTCAAACTTGCTTTGGATTCACATCATTCCGGTTTTTATAGTGATATACGGAGATTAGGTGAGATTAGGGTGTTACCTGAGCTTCTATTCGGAGATTCGAACCGTTCGTTTGATTCTTGGCCTTGGATTTCCTCTGGTAAGCCGGTCTCACTCCTTTCTTTCTTCTCTGGATCCGGATCCTGTGAAATCCTTCTTCTTTTTCCCTTCTCTTCTCTGATCTGATGCCTGTGATTGCGCTTGCAGCGCGCTGCCTCCGGTGGCGTGCTCGCGTTGAATTGCTAGCACAACGGTTCTGTGATGAAGATTCACAATGAATCTCTGAGAATCGCTTGAAATCGCTTCGGATTCATTCGCATTTCGCCTTTGCTTGCTTCTGTGGATCGGATTCAGTGACGGATTCAATGAATTTGTGTGAAATTGTGCTGAATTGGTGCTGGAATTGGTGCTAGGGTTTATGAATGTTCTTGAACTTTTCTGAGTTTGCTGTGATTTTTGATCCGTAACTGCCAAGAGAGAGAAAACTGAATCTGTTTGTGACTTGGCGCTAACTTTGTATATTCTGGCTCTGATTCTGACACTGTGTACTATTTATAGCCTGCCATGTGTGTTGTGGGCCAATGAGCTTGTGACACGTGGACTGGACCTTGCTTGCGTGGCTTTTTGGACTGAATTGGCTTCTTTTTGACCCTGGGGACCAATCTGCAAATATGCAAAATATGGGACCACTTTGCAAATAACAACGGGACTATTTTTAAAAGAATAAAAAAAAATGACTGTTTTCTAAAAGAATTGGGACAATCTTGCAAAAAACAAAACATTTGGACTAAATTGTAAAAAATAATAAAATTGGCTAAAAAAGTAACTTGCAAATAACGTAAAGTGCAACGTTTAAAATTGACAACACGGACTAAAACGAACAACTACCAAAAATGAGGTATTTCAAAATACCTCTCTGTCAAAATTTTGAAAAATGTGAAAAGACTAAAATGCCCCTGGGGCAAACGACTCAGACTGACTCAGATGCGACTTAAGATAGATTTTGTGCAAATTTTGATTAATGATTTATGCAAACAAGTTGAAAAGACTCAGGGACAAATTGCAGGGACTAAAAAGAGTTCCTTTGTAGGAAATGACCAAAATACTCTTTTGTATGATTTTATGCAAAAATTTAAAAGACTGAAAAAGTAATGTATGCAGCTAAAACACAGTAGAAAACATGGTGAATTTGAAAGGATTAGAAAATAGCAGAGGAATTTGAGTGAGTATTTTTAGGTCCAAAATGAGGGTATGACAGCTGCCCCTATTTAAGTTTCTTCGTTTGGAGAGTCAAGAGACGGAGTCTTTGGCTTGACGCGACGAAGATACTTAAATATCGACATTTGCACTGATTTTGGGCGTAAAAATACGTTTGTAAATGCTACGCATGCCATGCAACATTTTGTGTTATGAATGCAAGACAAACTGAGAATTGAATTTAACAGAATATGTCGTATCCATTGCGAGATTGGTAGACATTAACAGAATAGCAAACAACAGAGTATGTCGTATCCATTGCGGGACTGGTAGACATTAACAGAATAGCAAACAACAGAGTATGTCGTATCCATTGCGGGACTGATTGACATTAACAGAATAGCAGATAACAGAGTATGTCGTATCCATTGCGGGACTGATTGACATTAACAGAATAGCAGATAATAAGACTCACTGGGGAGACTCGAAAGCAAATTGACAGGTACAAGCTGTTCTTGGATGCGAACTGGCCACTTGACCGGGGATATTGACAACAAAGGGCGCAAGCTGCTCTTGTATTTGAGCTGGTCACTTGGCTAACACGAAATATAGAAAGCACAAGCCGTCCTTGGACACGAACTAGTTACTTGGCTGAAAGAAACAAGGTAGAAAGCACAAGCCGTTCTTGTATTTGAACTGGTTACTTGGCTGACAGGAAAAAAGGGAGCACGAGCTGTTCTTGGATGTGAACTTGCCGCTCGGCGTATACCAAAAGGATAGGTACAAGCTGTTCTTGAACGCGAACTGGCCGCTTGACCGATAGCAGAAACAAATTGACAGGCACAAGCTGTTCTTGGATGCGAACTAGCCACTTGGCCGTTAACAGAAACAAATTGACAGGCACAAGCTGTTCTTGGACGCGAACTAGCCACTTGGCCGTTAACAGAAGCAAATTGTACTTTGAAAAAGGGTCAAACCTGACATAACTGCAGGAGTTTGAATTTGACAGGAATGTTGACAAGACTGTTGGATTTTGAAATTGACATGACAATAGACACTTGTTGTTAGCAGAAGAAATTTGAAGTTGACATGATTGATCTTGATTGAAATTTAACATGGGAATTGAGAATGCAGATGCGTATGAATAGCATGACAATTTTATCGAATGCATGAACACGTAAGATGCATGATTATGCATGTATGAATGTTTTGGAATGCATGATGGTTGGCAATTTGTTAGACACAATTTCGCAGAGACAGACAAAACATTGGAGTATTGGGCACGTAATGGCTCGCGCTCGGACGTATCTTTGCAAAAGTTCCTCTTCTGGGGAGGCCGTCGTTTGAAGATACATCGAGACCATCGTTGAAGGCAGGAAGCTGTAGAATTGTAGAGAAAAACAGTTTGAATGGTATTGCTGCTCGTTGGAACGGTCATGCAAGTGCTTTGGACATGGCATCTGTGGTCAATGCTTTTGCATGTTTGTCTTTTCATTTCATTTCTCTTTCATCATCCCATTTTTGCCTGGATCGCCCTTTCGGGTTGTCGACCCACCGGGGAATAGTTTTTTTTTGTGTTGCCCCTGTTTTTTGCCTGAATTGCCTTTGAAGGTTGTCAATCCATCGGGGTGCTCATTTTTGCCTAAGCCGCCCTTTCGGGTTTTCAACTTAGCGAGCATATTTATATTTTTTCATGCTTTTCATTCTGTTTTTTCATTCTTGCCATTGACCACAGACCGTAACTGGGAGGAAGGCTTGCTAGCAACTTGGATTGGAATTTATATCAATGTAAATTTGTTCATGCATGTTCATTTGAATGTACCTAGCTGTTCAGGCTTGTTTTCAAAATACTCAAAAAATTTCAGTTTTCAGAATGTTTATTCCAGACACACCATTATTAACATAGAAAAAGAATCTTTTTGTATAAAGCTTTGAAAATAGAATAGAAAGTGAGTGCCAAACAAAAGCATAGGCTCAAATTGATGTATAAGGGCGGTGGTCGGCCAAAAGCGCGACCCCACAGATTTACAAATCTTGGAAAATGGTAATTTTATTGGTTGGTGGTACATTGAACACAGTAACTGCTATGGCATCTGAAACTCTTGAATCCACAGGCGTCGGAACCTCGGATGGGAACAGCCAAACATCAATTGCAAAGATCCCAAGGGGAATGGTAACTTGCGAGATATAGTCAATTGTCTTTTATTTCAATCTCATTTTTGCATGAACCGCCCTTTCGGGTTTTCGACTCATTGAGACGCTCATTTTTGCCTGAGTTACATGTAATCTCAGCGAGCTTTTACATTTTGTTTCTTGTCCCTTATTTTGCCTGGACCGCCCTTTCGGGTTTTCAATCCACCGGGAAGCGCATTTTTGCCTAGGCCGCCCTTTCGGGTTTTCGACCTACCACGCTGTTCTTTTCATATCTAGACAAAGTATTTCTTGACTATATCGGCATTCACAGGATTTGGAAGTTCTACACCATCCATGTGAGTGAGAATCAAAGCACCGCCAGAGAAAGCCTTCTTGACAACATAAGGTCCCTCATAGTTAGGCATCCACTTGCCCCTTGGATCGGGTTGCTGACCCATTCTTCTCTTCAACACGAGTTCACCCTCCCTGAATTCCCGAGGACGAACTTTCTTGTCAAAAGCATTTTTCATCCTTGTTTGATACATCTGACCATGAGTTAAAGCATCTAGGCGTCTTTCCTCAATCAAATTCAACTGGTCGTACCGACTCTGGCACCATTCAGCCTCAGACAACTTGGCTTCCATAATCACACGGAGAGACGGAATCTCCACTTCCAATGGGAGGACTGCTTCCATGCCGTATACAAGAGAAAACGGCGTCGCCCCGGTTGAACTACGGACTGTAGTGCGGTAGCCATGTAGGGCATAGGGCAACATCTCATGCCAGTCTTTGTACGTTGTTACCATCTTCTGCACAATCTTCTTGATGTTCTTATTAGCGGCCTCGACTGCACCATTCATCTGAGGTCGGTAAGGAGAAGAATTGTGGTGTTCAATCTTGAATTTCTCGCATAAGGCCTGCACCATGTCATTGTTCAGGTTGGTACCATTGTCAGTGATGATCTTGCTAGGGACACCATACCGACAGATGATATTGTTCTTGATGAATTTGACTACTACTTGCTTAGTCACGTTGGCGTACGATGCAGCTTCGACCCATTTGGTGAAATAATCGATTGCTACCAGGATAAAACGATGACCGTTTGAAGCTTTCGGTTCAATTCTTCCGATCATATCAATGCCCCACATAGAGAAAGGCCACGGAGAAGACATAACATTGAGAGCGTGCGGAGGCACGTGGATCTTATCAGCATATACTTGACATTTGTGGCACTTCCTGGCGTATTGATAGCAATCGCGCTCCATGGTAATCCAGTAGTAACCAGCTCTCAACAGCTTTCTAGACATAACGTGCCCCGATGCGTGGGTCCCAAAGGTGCCATCGTGCACATCGTGCATTAGCTGTTCTGCCTCACATTCATCAACGCATCTTAGCAACATCATATCGAAATTCCTTTTGTACAGGACGTCGCCATCCAGCAGGAACCTGCTAGCCAGCCTGCGCAACGTCTTCTTGTCTTTGTTGGAAGCACCTGGAGGATACTCACGGCTTTGCAAAAATTGTTTGATATCATAGTACCAGGGCTTGTTGCCAACTTCGCCTGAACCTGTTTGTACAATTGCATCACTGACAGTGAACACATGAGCGGGCCGATCCAAGCGTTGTACCTTGATCATCGGCACATGATTCCAATGGTTCACTTGAAGCATAGAAGATAAGGTAGCAAGAGCATCGGCCATCTGGTTCTCCTCTCGGGGAATATGGTGCAACTCGACCTTTGTAAAATACGTCAACAGACGCCTTGCATAATCGCGGTAAGGGATTAAATTGGCATGATGGGTCTCCCATTCTCCCTTTATCTGGTTGATGACTAGTGCAGAGTCTCCATAGATGTCCAGATGCTTGATTCTCATATCGATGGCTTCTTCGATTCCCAGGATGCACGCTTCGTACTCGGCCACGTTGTTGGTGCACTCAAACACAATCCGGGCTGTGAAAGGGATGTGGTGCCCCTGCGGAGCCACAATTACTGCGCCAATTCCTCGACCATAGGCATTAACAGCACCATCAAAAACCAATCCCCACTTGCTATCGGGGTCAGGACCTTCACCGATTAGCGGTTCTTCACAGTCTCTCGATTTTAGAAACATGACCTCTTCGTCTGGGAAATCGAACTTCAAAGGTTGATAATCATCAAGCGGTTGGCAAGCAAGATGGTCAGCCAGGATACTCCCTCTAATGGCTTTCTGAGCTTTAAACACAATATCATACTCTGACAGTAACATTTGCCAGCGTGCGATTTTTCCAGTGACAGCCGGTTTCTCAAAGATGTACTTGATTGGATCCATCCGGGATATCAACCAAGTTGTATGATTTATCAAGTAATGACGCAGGCGTTTGGCAGCCCAAGCCAAGGCACAACAGGTCTTCTCGAGCATGGTATACCGAGTCTCACAATCGGTGAACTTCTTGCTCAAATAGTAGATTGCATGCTCTTTCTTTCCAGTTTCATCTTGCTGACCGAGCACACATCCCATGGACTCATCCAACACTGACAGATACATGATTAATGGCCTCCCTTCCACCGGCGGAACGAGGATAGGAGGTTCTAGCAAATAACTCTTGATGTTGTCGAGAGCTTCTTGGCATTCATCATTCCATACCACAGGTTGATTCTTCCTTAGTAACTTGAAAATTGGCCCACAGGTCGCAGTCATGTGAGATATAAATCTAGAAATGTAGTTCAAACGTCCGAGGAATCCTCTGACCTGCTTCTCGGTTTGCGGAGCCGGCATCTCGCGGATGGCCCGGACTTTATCAGGGTCTACTTCGATGCCCTTCTGGCTGACAATGAAGCCCAGCAATTTCCCTGTCCTAACACCGAATGTACATTTGTTTGGGTTCAGCCGAAGCTTGTACTTCCTCAACCTTTCAAACATTTTTGCCAAATACTCCACGTGTTGTTCTTCATTGCTCGACTTGACAATCATGTCATCTACATACACTTCAACCTCCTTGTGAATCATGTCATGGAACAAAGTGGTCATCCCCCTTTGGTAGGTAGCGCCAGCATTTATTAGACCGAACGGCATTGCTTTACAGCAGAAAGTCCCCCACGGAGTGATGAACGACGTCTTCTCCCTGTCCTTGGGTGACATTTTGATTTGGTTATAGCCAGAAAAACCGTCCATGAAGGAGAACACCTTGCACTGGGCAGTATTGTCAACAAGCACATCGATGTGAGGCAGTGGGAAATTGTCCTTCAAGCTTGCTCTGTTCAAATCTCTGTAGTCAACACACATTCGGACCTTACCATCTTTCTTCGGCACTGGTACGATGTTAGCAACCCACTCGGGATACTCAACTGTCATGAGAAAACCCGCATCGATCTGTTTCTGCTCTTCCGCTTTGATCTCCAGGGCCATGTCCGGCCGAGTCCGTCTCAACTTTTGCCTGACAGGAGGACAGTCTGGCTTTGTCGGTATCCGATGTTCCACAATTTGAGGATCCAAGCCTGGCATGTCTTCATACGACCATGCAAAAATGTCTGAGTACTCCCGGAGAAGCTGGAAGATCCTTTTCTTGACCCCTTCCTCTAATGCAGCACCGACTTTGATCTCTCTTTTGTTATCCTCAGTACCCAAGTTGATTAGCTCGATCTCCTCCTGATGAGGCCGAATGGTCTTCTCTTCTTGCTCAAGCAATCGGGCAATCTCATCTGGTATATCATCACTATCCTCCTCTTCGGTCTCGAATACCGGGGATTCAACAGTTTGGAGAAGCATAGAGTTACTGTGTTCAACGGGTTTATTTTGGTTCGATCTGCGTGACATGATTGGATGATTTTAGAAAATAGTTTTCATGCAGATCTTTGAAATTAATAAGAAAACACAGATGCTTTGGTTTTTTCTGGCATTACCATTATTTCCAAGGGAAAAGCATTAAAGAAAGAAAAAGAGTCGTGAAAGAAACGACGTTTTTTATTTGATAATGGTGATGTCGGAACAAACATGCCCTTTACAAAAAGGTCACTTCTGCCTCGGGCAAGACGGAAGGATTGTCATTTTGAAAACAAAGCCTAAACAGCAAGACATATTACTTAGAATCATGCACAGACATAGGGAGATTGATAACGTTCCAGTTCTTTGCAATGCCTCCTGGTATCACAAATGTGGGCCTAGCCCCTTTTTCAGTAGCACCATCAAGAATTGCATTAGTAAACCCCGCACTGCGGAACGTTCCAGTTGACATGCCTGACGTCGGAGAGAAACCGAGACCCTCTTTGCATTTGTTGTCCTGCAGCTGTATCAATTGGCCCCAACCAGCGGCCTGACCCTTCTGAACAGCTTTCTGCGCATCTTTCAATGAAGCCATAGCAGCACAAGCTCTCTTCGGCTCCACACCCTCGATAGTCAAACCCTGGAATGCAGTTCCTTCGGCCGACTTAGCTTCGATACAAGAGAAGGATGATAACTGACTGACCAGATAAGCTTCTTCCCCATGCACTGTCACAAGTTTACCATTTTTTACGAACTTTAGCTTCTGATGGAGAGTAGAAGTGACTGCCCCAGCCTCGTGTATCCAAGGTCTCCCGAGCAGGCAACTGTAGGAGGCATCTATGTCCATAACCTGGAAAGTAACCATGAATGTTTCAGGACCAATAGTCATGGGGAGATCTACTTCTCCGAGCACAGTTTTACGGGAACCATCGAAAGCCTTGACTAGAAAGGTACTCCTCCTCAAGGGAACTCCTCGGTAACTTAACTGATCCAAAGTTGATTTAGGCATCACATTCAACGACGACCCAGTATCTACCAACACGTTGGACAGCATATCTGTTTTGCAGTTCATGGAAATGTGCAGGGCCAAGTTGTGGTGCTTCCCTGTCTCTGGAAGTTCATCTTCACCAAACCAGAGGTTGCTGCAAGCAGTGATGTTAGCCACTATCCCGCCAAATTGATCCTCTGTAACTTCGTGGTCAACATAGGCTTGTTCCAACACTTTCAATAACACATTCCTGTGGGCCTCCGAACTGAGGAGTAGGGCCAGGATGGATATCTTCGAAGGAGTTTGTAATAGCTGATCAACGATCTTATAATCGCTTTTCTTAATTATCCTCAAAATCTCATCCAGATTGGAATCCTCAATGGAATGGCCTGGACGGCTGGTACTTTCAACAACAGGAGGGATTGTCAAAGGAATAGTTTTGTCAGCAGGAACTGTAACTTGCACGTCATCTTTCTTCTGAAACAAAAGGGGTCGGACCTTGCCGCTCCTCAAAGCCGTCACTTCAGCTATGCTGCCTACTGCGCTTGAGGACACCAAAGGTATCTCTTTCCCGTTTTCCAACATAGTCGCACCGTACTTGTACGGGATGGCTTTCGCAGAGGTATATGGTACTGGGCCAGGCAACCGTATGACCAACGGTTCAATGTCCTTACTGACAGGTGCGCTCTTGACTGGAGTATCGTGGAAGACCGGCACTATCATGCAAACATCACTGGCAGTCAAGTAGTTGTCATTCATCAATCTTTGGATATCATTCTGAACTATGCTGCAACCCATAGGGTTCTGAAGACATTCACAGCAGGCGGCGTGGTCGTGGCTGAACAGAGCAGCTCGGCATAGCTTGATATGTAGTGGCACCAGGGGTGTAGCAACATTACGGACACTGAGACGAGGGATTTCTTCATAGACTTCAATCATATTCACAGCGGCATGGTTGGGGAGTGGATTGTCAAGCACATGTGGGACATTGTTTTCAAAGGACAGCTTTCCCTGGTCGATTAACTTCTTCACAATGTATTTCAGAGCGTAGCAGCCTTCGACATCGTGACCTAGGGCGCCCTGGTGGAAATCACATCTGAGATCGGAGCGGAACCTGGGAGGCAATGGGTTTGGCGGAGGCTTGCCAGGCCTAGTGGTGCAATACCCCTTATGTAACAGAGTTGGGAGTAGTTCGGCATACGCCATTGGTATCGGCGGGAAAGATGGTCTAGATTGAGGGCCTTGTTGTTGTTGTTGCGGTTGTTGAGCTAATGGTTGTTGTTGCATCTGTTGGGCGATGGCATTAACAGGGACCTGTGGCTGGCCCGGTAGAGGAGGGTATTGATGGTAGAACGGTTGATAGAACGGATGTTGGGCATACGGTAGGTACTGATACGGTTGAGGCAGTTGTGTAGCATTGACAGGAGCGGCAGTGGCAGATTGATTGGTTCCGGCAGACACCATCCCAACTTCTGATTCCTTTTTCTTATGGTGACCATTGCCGTACTTCTTTGGTGCATTCGAGGACTCACCTTTCTCAAACACGATAATCCCTTCTCGGACGGCTTCCTCCAAGCGGGTACCCATAGTGACCATCTCAGAGAAATTGCTTGGGGCAGCAATAATCATTCTCTCAACATAATCTTTCTTCAGGGTCTTCAAGAATGTCTGAGTCATTTCTTCTTCGTCCAAGGCGGGAGTGATACGGGCAGCTGCCCCTCTCCACCTCTGTGCGTATTCGCGAAAGCTTTCGTCCTTTTTCTGAGACAGGGACCGGAGGAATTCTCTATTCGGCTTGAGCCTGGTGTTAAACCCATAGTGGTTCTTGAAAGCGGTAGCTAGATCATCAAAAGTGCGGATATCATCCTTGCTTAAACCGGTGTACCACTCCGCGGCATCTTCCTTTAGACTGTCCTGGAAGCAATGGATCATAAGTGAATCATTGTCTGCGTGGTTAGCCATCTTCCGGACATATTTGATGATATGGTTTTGGGGGCAAGTCAGCCCGTTGTAGCGGTCGAATTCCGGGACCTTGAATTTGCTGGGAACATCTACTCTCGGTACCAAACAAAGATCGTGGGTTCTGACGAGGTCACTGCTCCCACGGTTGGCCTTGATCTCGCGACGGAGTTCTCTGGCGAGTTCTTCCATTCTCTCTTCCACAGTTCCCAATACAGGAGTTTTTCCACGATAATCATTAGCATTGGTGCCTTGAGGCGTAGGGTGCACAATCGGCACTGTGAAGACTGTTGACTGAGGCAAGGTAGTGTGAAGAGATGTGAAGTCTGGTGGGGGTGCTTGACCAACATTAGCGGCACCTGAAGTCGCGGTTCCTGAGACACCGGCTGCGGTATCGGGAGCGAAATAAGGTGGGAGTCCATACGGGAATCCTCTTGGCATGATGAACCGGCTATCGAGAGTTGATATTGGAATTGCCTCGGTGGTCTCTGGAGCAGACGAGGTTGGTTGCTCTTGAGCGGCTACCAGAGCGGTCATGGCGTCGAGAGCTTTGGCTAACTCTTCTCTCACAGAAGCTAGTTCAGTGCGGAGCTGTGCATTCTCTTCTTCCATAGCTACTTGATTTCTCCTTCTGTACTGTCTGGTCTGATGTACTCTGGTAGGTGGATCAGTCCTTCGAGCACGAGCCACTTTTCACACTGCGGCAGAAGAACCAGGAGACAATGAGCACTTGGAAGTTTTTGTGACCGACGAATGATGCATATGATGCATGATATGCGAATGTGGATGCAAAAATGACTCTTTTTATTACCAAAGGGTTTTTTAGACAAATTAGAATTCTTTGCAAACATTTTTTGGACTAACAAATTATTCCGAGCAAATTGTTTTGATACACTGAGCCAAGGGGATAGGCTCCTGAAACATAAACTGAACAAACAACAAAATAGCGATCATATCATCCAGAGCTAAGGAGTGGCTGGGTAGTATTCAGAATCTGAGTCTGAAGCTGAACCACAATAACTGGCAAAGAAATCTCGACGACCTCTGACTCTCTTGGAGTCTCTCCTCAATAGATCATCCTTTTCCTCAAGCTCCTTTCTAACTCTGGCTAGTTCCTTCTTCAGCATTCGGTTCTCATGATCCTTCTGTTCGTCTCTACCATCCAAAGTCATGATCAAGTTCTCAGCCTCACTGTAACGGGCTTTCCATGCTCGCTTCTCCTCACTCTCCATAGCTAGATGCTCCTGATACATCTCCTGAGTCGCGGGAAGCAATGGTAATGGTCTAGACGGAGTAGATGCAGATACATGCCTCATGGCAGGGTAAGGCATGCCAATCTCCTCAGCTCGGTCTATCACCCACTGCGTATAGGCTTCATGAGCGATACCGGATCTCACACCCAAATGTTTCACATCCCTTCGACGAACCTTAGACCAAGCGTCTGTAAAAGCTTTCCTTTGCCCGGTGGGAGCGTTGGAATAATAGAAGAACTCCTGAGACGTAGCGAGGTTGATGGGCTTCGCTCTCATAGGAAAACCAAACTGCCTCATGGCTAACTCGGGATTGTAGTTGATTCCTCCCCGGGTACCGAGAAGAGGTACATTGAGGAAATCTCCACAACCAGTGATAATCTCCTTGACTCGAGCCGCTGGAGTAATCCAAACCACCTCATCGGGAGTAAGAGCCATAATCCGCTGCGAATAAGACCAATTTTCCGTGTTGGCATGGAAAGAACTCGGGAGGTGAGAAATAAACCACCTATAAAGAAGAGGTATGCAACAAAGAATAAATCCGCGGCCCTTGAGAGTCCGATCATGGATGGCATGGTATGTGTCAGCTAACAAAGTAGGAACCGGATTCCCGGAATGGAAGATCTCAATAGCATTCATGTCCACAAAGTTGTCGAGATTCGGAAAAAGAACGAGCCCATAGATGAGTAGTGCGAGAATAGCCTCAAGGGTGTCCTGACAAGTAGATTCGAGATTAGCCCGCTCAAGTAAGTACTTTGAAGTGAAGCCCTGAATGTGAGATTTCGTGATAAGATTCTTAGACGCCTCGGAAGTCTTGAGATAAAGATCCTTAGCAATAACCAGAGGAGTAAGAGAAGATCCTGGGCCCGTGAATGGTACCCTCTCAGCTATAGGTAGACCCAATAAACAAGAATAAGCCTCAAGCGTAGGAACCAACTGAAAATCCGGGAAAGTGAAACAACGGAAAACCGGGTCATAGAATTGCACTAGAGTGTGCACCAGCTTCTCTTCTACATTAGTCCGGAGAATACTAAGCAAACCACCGTATCGGAGACGAAACCCAGTCGGATTTTTAATCTTGAGTGCCAACTCCCTTAGGCTAGCCAAAACAACTTCTTTGAACTTGTACGACTTAGTCCTCTTCATGCCTGATTATATTTGCAAAGAATTTTAGTTTGTCTATACCCTTTGATAAATGCATGTAAAAAATTTATGCATGAATGCATGTATGCATGGTTTAAATAATGGGAGAGCACGGTGGGCTAAGGTAACAAGTGGACACGGTGTCCGGTGAAACTAAGGCTTTTGATAATAGTAACCAAGGTTCTACAAAGTTCCCAAACCACAACCTCTCTTGCGTACATCATGGTAGTACAAAGCGACGCTTGTCCATGATTATCCGTAAGAAGGTTTAGTTTGGGTGTAGTATCGCGTGACGACTAAATTTCGAGACAACGCCCGGTTTAGCCACCGCACTACGTCCTAAGAAAGGCCAAGGATGGGCTTGGTAACTACGGTTCATAGCCTTCATCGGTCAATTGGAAGTAAAGTGCCTAAGCATGACAACACACGCCGACAACATCACCTCCAAAATGCCTCAGCTATGTGAGATTGATCGCGTAATCCAATGCACGAGGCAACCCCCAGAATGGATTGTCGATTATATCTCTTCCTAATCTTAAGTTCACTCAGCCCGGGTATAGGGCCTTTGATGTTCTCACCCCACACGTTCACAAGGAAAATTTTACATGTAACAATAAAGCAAAGCATAAAATGTAAAGCGTGTAAAACTAGGCGTAGCCCTAAAAAATCCCCAGTGAAGTCGCCATTTCTGTCATCGCGATTTTCGGGTGTCAAATCATTAATTGGATTTGAACCTTTCGATCATTGATGTTTCTATTTTTTTTGGGGAAGGTAAAATCGAGAAAACCTTTAGAAATCCTAAGTTCGGGGCTGATTTCATCACAGGAAGGTGTTAGGCACCCGCGACGACTATAGTATCCTATAGGAACCATTTTACTACGCTTTACGTTTATGCTTTACTTTTATTGCTACTTGTAAAGAAATTGGTTTTAAGAATGAGAGGGAGAAAGTTGGATTTTATTTTATTGGACTTGGAGAGATGTAAGTCTCTTGCCTACATACCCTTTTAAGGGATCAAAATTCCATGTAGTTCTCTTCCAAAATGTTTTTGTGAGTTTTGTTTGTTTTAGTTTTGAAAAAAGGAGATTTTGAAGAAGGGAAAGAAGCCGTGTAGGCATTAGAATTGAAAACAAGTGAGGTTAGTCCAATTTATTTACAAAAAGTAGTTAAAGTTGGAAATTAGTGTTCATTTTGATTTTTGATTAAGAAAACAAAAGGAAAATCTCTTGGAGTTTTGACTCCAAGGTTTGTTTGAAAAAGATTTGAAGTGATGAAAGTTGTTTGCTTTTCAAAAGATTGATTTTCTCTAAGTTCCGCGTATCCTAAACATACACCTAGCGATAAACATACAACGTGTGTGCGTGTGTCGGTGCATGTGTCGGTGTACATCATTATAGTCCATGTCCTTTTACATCGGGTCCTATTTTACATTCTATAGTCTTGCATGAAATTAAAGAAAAGGTAAACTAAACCTAAAATATTGCATGAATTAATGGAAATTGTATAAGGGTGACTAAAGGAAGAGAAACAAATGAGAGTGAGGCAATGCTTGCAATGTGTATGAGACATAGAACAAAATGGTTAGTAATGAAATGAGAAATGGTAGCATGAGTAGCAATGCATAGGATATGAAATTTACTAACAAAGCACCAAACCAATTAAAAAGATGAAGTGAACCTAACTAAAACGTTTAGCAAATTGCAAAAGAATAAACACCAAAAATAATGCAAATGGCACCAAACTGAAACCTAAAAGCCAAACTAAATCCCATGACCTATAACCTTTACCCAAAACAGCACCTCTTTTTCAAAGAAAACATTCCAAGAATCAAAAGGAAATTATGAGTCACACTTAAACCCTAAAATCAACACATTTTGCAAATAAATTGCAACTCAAAATTAACAACTACACTTGGCCAAAGAGAAGCTTTCATTTAAACTTGCAAAGAGAAATTAACAAACAAAATTGTGGCATTGTAGATTGCAAGCAACTTGTAAAATTATTGAGCACTTGAACTAGAGGACTAGGAGTTAATTTGCAAAATAAGAAAGGATCCATTGAGTTTTGAAAACCAAGGAATTAACAATTAGGCATGCAAGAATGTAGAAACAGCATGAATTCAGAGATGAACACATCGCAAAAATCACATATCAAACATCAACGCCATAGAGCAAAAATTGGATTCAAAATAGCGCAAGAAGATTCGCAAAAAGCATCAAAACATGTAAATCAAATAAAAATTAGCGCGCATGCTCTTTATCCACTTTAAAGTATGAAATTACCACAAAGCGGTTGAAAATATATCAAGAGACATATGGCAATTTTTTTTAGGATTTTTGCAAGAAAATTAACATGCGTATGGGTTCAAGTAGCAAGGTCAGAGGTGTGCATAGCAAGAAAATAAAGAAAAATGAAAAAAAACTCAGGCCCTAAACTACAGACCCAAACCCGTGCCACTAGTGGATCCGGATTATTCCTGACGCCTCAGAGACGTTAGATTGATCCGGAGGCTCCATGGATGAGATCCAACGGTTCACGCGAAAGGGAGATGGGCCGGTTTAGAACCGACCCGTTTCGCAAGCTACATAAAAGGCACAGGATCCGGATTTCCTCATTTTTCCATGCTTCTCTTCCTTCTTCTTCACCTCTCGCCGTTCTCTATCAACCCTAACCCTAGTTCTCTTAATCCGGCCCAGAAATGATCTAAACACACACCAAAACGTTCGCAACACTAACCTAAACATGGATTCGTCGCAAGAAAGCAAGTTCACCCGTTGGAATGATGTGGATCTTTGAATTTCAATTCTGTATGTTTGAACCGTTCGTTTGCTCATGTTTTTGCTGAAAACTTTGTGAAATGATGGGAACTTGCCTCGTTTCACACTCGTTTGTGAATCTCGCAACGTTTCTTTGATTTTTTTGGAAGAAAATTCGGTTAGGGTTAGGGTTTGGATCGAACGGTTCAAACTTGCTTTGGATTCACATCATTCCGGCTTTTATAGTGATATACGGAGATTAGGTGAGATTAGGGTGTTACCTGAGCTTCTATTCGGAGATTCGAACCGTTCGTTTGATTCTTGGCCTTGGATTTCCTCTGGTAAGCCGGTCTCACTCCTTTCTTTCTTCTCTGGATCCGGATCCTGTGAAATCCTTCTTCTTTTTCCCTTCTCTTCTCTGATCTGATGCCTGTGATTGCGCTTGCAGCGCGCTGCCTCCGGTGGCGTGCTCGCGTTGAATTGCTAGCACAACGGTTCTGTGATGAAGATTCACAATGAATCTCTGAGAATCGCTTGAAATCGCTTCGGATTCATTTGCATTTCGCCTTTGCTTGCTTCTGTGGATCGGATTCAGTGACGGATTCAATGAATTTGTGTGAAATTGTGCTGAATTGGTGCTGGAATTGGTGCTAGGGTTTATGAATGTTCTTGAACTTTTCTGAGTTTGCTGTGATTTTTGATCCGTAACTGCCAAGAGAGAGAAAACTGAATCTGTTTGTGACTTGGCGCTAACTTTGTATATTCTGGCTCTGATTCTGACACTGTGTACTATTTATAGCCTGCCATGTGTGCTGTGGGCCAATGAGCTTGTGACACGTGGACTGGACCTTGCTTGCGTGGCTTTTTGGACTGAATTGGCTTCTTTTTGACCCTGGGGACCAATCTGCAAATATGCAAAATATGGGACCACTTTGCAAATAACAACGGGACTATTTTTAAAAGAATAAAAAAAAATGACTGTTTTCTAAAAGAATTGGGACAATCTTGCAAAAAACAAAACATTTGGACTAAATTGTAAAAAATAATAAAATTGGCTAAAAAAGTAACTTGCAAATAACGTAAAGTGCAACGTTTAAAATTGACAACACGGACTAAAACGAACAACTACCAAAAATGAGGTATTTCAAAATACCTCTCTGTCAAAATTTTGAAAAATGTGAAAAGACTAAAATTCCCCTGGGGCAAACGACTCAGACTGACTCAGATGCGACTTAAGATAGATTTTGTGCAAATTTTGATTAATGATTTATGCAAACAAGTTGAAAAGACTCAGGGACAAATTGCAGGGACTAAAAAGAGTTCCTTTGTAGGAAATGACCAAAATACCCTTTTGTATGATTTTATGCAAAAATTTAAAAGACTGAAAAAGTAATGTATGCAGCTAAAACACAGTAGAAAACATGGTGAATTTGAAAGGATTAGAAAATAGCAGAGGAATTTGAGTGAGTATTTTTAGGTCCAAAATGAGGGTATGACAAACTCTTTCACTTTCTTCCATGGTTAGTGCACATGATAGAAAGAGTCTAGCCTTAGAGTTTAATAGTACCTGAGCTTTTTCATCTGTTGTCCAGGCACTCTTATCTTTGACAGCTCTTTCTTTGGTTGTTGGGACAAAGTCTCCATCTGTGATGACTGCCCACATATCATTGTCTTGAGATCTGAGAAAGTTCCATCTTGCCTTTCCAGAAGTAGTAGTTTGATCCATCAAAGAGTGGTGGTCTGTTTGATGATCCTCCTTCAGCTATGTACTTGACTTTAGACATACTTCCTGAATCTTTTCTCTAACACTTGTTTAAGTGTTCAAACCCTTAGAGCCGCGCTATGATGCCAATTGAAGTAGATAAAATAGTCATAAGGAAGGGGGGTTTGAATTGTGACCCTTTAAAAATTATTCTGCAACTTAAAATTAATTCTCAAGTGGTTTGCTTGGAATATTTAAGTTAGTGTAGTGACTTCAAAACGTTCTGAAGTTCTGATGCAAAAACTGTTTAACAAAGTAAAAGTGTTTGTGTGTGTAGTGTATACTGTAATTAAATAGTATAGAGAAAAGAGAAAGAAGACACAAAGGTTTATAGTGGTTCCCCCAATGTGGGTTAGTCCACTCCTCACAGTTTTGTGAGAGTTTCCACTATGCTTGAGATAACCTCTCAATCCCGGACTTTTACAACTTTGTTCACCTGAACAATTTCAAGAACTGTATTCTCTAAGCCTCAACAGGCTTGCACCTTCTTGCTAAGTTACCTACTTAGACTTTTACACCTTTGCTCAAACTAACACTTTAGTACCCCTAAAGCTAGATGAGACTTTGATTACAATTTGTATGGAGGTTGAATGTTTGTGAATCAAACAGAAGAGGAGAAGGAAGAAGTTATCTTGAAAATAGATAACAAGGAGAAATGATTTACACTATAAAGAAGGTAGAAAGAGCCTTCAGTGATGATCAATTCAAATTGCAAGAGCTTCAAACACTTTTCAGATGCTTTAAGAATGTTTTGCAATGGTGCAAGTAATGTTGAGTCTTTGATCTCTATTTATAGAGTTTTTGGGCTCATATAGCCGTTGTAGGGTGTCCAATGGTGTTATGCCACGTGTCCTGGGCCCCACAAACTTTTACTTGAAAATCTGGGTGAACATTCTGACCATCAGAATGCTGTTGCGTTCCCAGGATGAACTTCAGAATGTTGCTGTGTTCTTCTTCAGAATGTTCATATTCATGATGTTATTTATCTGGGTTCATCAATGATGAATGTCTGATGAGTTTCTGGGTTTGTCCATATGCGTTTCATATGATTTTCTGGGCAATATCCATTAGTATTAACTTTTCCATGTACATCATAATGTTGTTGAATAAAGATGGATAAAGTTGAATAAAGTTGCTCCAGATCTGCATTGGATTACATGCAGGAGAGAGGATAGTGGATCTGTAATCTTCAGGCCCATGCTTCCAAGAGATATGAAGAAGTGATGTATCATATATCATACGTGTCCTTCTTTGACTGATCAAGACAAGATCTTTCTTTGCTTTGCTTTTCAACCACTTTACTGTTCATAAAGTTAAGCATGAGCTGAGCTGAACATTGTGACCATCAGAATGTCCCATTTGTTTTTACTTAGGATGATTTGTAAGACTTGTACTTGATGTAATCAATCCTAATAGTAAAAACAGAACTGAAGTGCAGTAATTGCATCATCTAGGATCATATTCCAACTTGGAATATTCCTAGTACTTTAATGTTCATAGTCTTAAGTGAACATAAAGTATTCTTCTTGACATTAACTTTGTATATGCCTTTATTGGTTTGATTGATCCATGCAAACATACTTTTCTGGACTTTTTATTCATGTCACGTGTACTTGCATGTTCTTCATGTTCTTGATGATTTCTGGGTTCCCTTATGAACAACCTTCTGAACTTTCACCAGAACGTTTTGACCAACTCACTGATTAACATTTTGAACTAACTTTTTGATCCTCGGAATTAGTTCATGAATTTTAATGTCCTTTGATTTCTTGTATCTTGGTATGATTTAAGTCTTGTTCCTGTCTTAGTAAAACACTCAAGAGCACAAGTTAAATACCAAGGAATTAATCAAAGTCCATTAAATCCTTTAATCATTAAAGTTTATTATCTTTAAAATTAATTAGGGATTTTGCCTCAACACTTACGACAATCATCAATATCTCGTCAGAATCGTTGAAAATGAATTTGATTCCAACTCGAGAGGTCCTTTGCACACATATCCAATTTATAACCAATTAGTTGAGCACCATAACCACTCCATTTTTATTTAACATAATAGCTAAAATCAGGATCAAGGAGCCAAGCATTCTCAAATTTGAATCGTGATTGCATTATTCTACCTCTTATACCTGGTTCACAAAGCAACATAATGGGAAAGTTATATGAAGATGGCGCAGGCAGGTTTTCTAAAGTTGCATTTGGGAAGAGATTGCTCCAAGTATCAGTAGCAAAAGTACGCTCAATTCTTTCTTCAACCGCTCTAACTGTACCAATGCTTTTGAACTAAGTATAAGCATACCCTTCCATATGAACATCTACAAGACCCACATTTGGCACAACTTTACGAAAACCACTTATTAACCAATTAGCCCTCTCATTCCTTCCTTTCTTTTTACTAGGAGAAATAATGTCATTAAAATCACCCAAAATGCACCAAGGCAAGATAGAGGTATTGGACAGTTGTCGTAACAATTGCCAAGCATCTTTCCTTCTACTATTTTTCGGGAAACCATAATAACCAGTTAAGCACCATTTTCCTTTATTGATATCCACCACTTCAACATCTATATGATTATTTGAGTAATTTGTAATGGAACAATTAACTGTAGATTTCTAAAATATAACAAGACCTCCACTACGACCTTGTCGGTTAACAGTGAAACAAAAACCAAACCATATAACATATCTTAATTCCTCAGTTTTATTAGAAGTTGTGATAGTCTCACCTAAGTAGAGGATATCCAATTTATAAACTTGTACCGTGTGCAGTGTACTTAAACCTAGGAACTATATGAGGGCTACCTACACCCATATAGTTCCAACTTATAATTTTCATGACTTATGGAGGGGACGAAGTTCAAGTCCCGTTGTTACATCATTTTCATCAAACACAAGATTATTCTTAACAAACATGACAATAAAGATACTCAAGAAAATTCTTTAGCAGTATCAATGGAATTGCACAAAGAACAACAAAGCTAAAAAACCAGTTTACAGTCACGAAAACAAAATCGATTAGATTTAGGACAATCAATCGAAATAACCTGATTCCCACTAAAGGACAGAATTAGGAAGGGACCATAGGAGAGAACTCAATATTATGGAGATCAACAGACAAACAAAAATTAAAAATGAGAAAACTTCAAAGAGGCAATTCATCGAACAGTTTATATAGGCAGATATAGAAAATCGGCAAGAACGAAAAAAATTGATGACATTGATATTAAAAACGATAGTTTGAGATCACGTAAAATTACCTAATGGCGACTCACAAGGGTTAGTATTGGAGAATCAATGAAAAATAAATTCACCCACGATTGGAAAACCAAAGGATGAATTGAAACAATGTAACCAGCGACAACCGTTGTTAATTGACAAACCAAAGGAAGAATTGGTGTGATGTTGAGGCAACTGCATGTTGTAGCGTGGTCTCATGAAATTTCATCATACCAATGAAGGATTCACTTTATCCAGGTAACACATTATGAAATACGTGTTTGTAAACTGCATTTGACATTACATCGACATCTTAAATTTTTTTTTCCATCAATTTCCGGTATCTCCGAGCCTTTCGTTGAAGCAACTCTCCAAATGGCAACATATAATTGGTTTTAACATTGTGTTTAAATAAAGACCAAGTATATCTACCAACAAATGTATTTTCATACATACATCGATTAGGGTTCAAATTTAGGACTAACTAGTGATGAGGTCAAAATATATACCACTTATAGAACACTATGTTGGTTCTAACATTGTGTTTAAATAAAAACTATATATTTTTTAACATTATTCCTGGTGTGAAATATATCCATAAATTTAATCTTCACCTGAGAATTGGCTTGCCACTTTTATTGTACCTTAGAACTTGCGGCTTGCCATTTTTATTGAATCTTTCCTTTCAGCCACATTTTTTCCATCCAAAATATTCGAACTCATGACATAAACTGAAGAATCGAACTCTAGCTATACTCAAATTAATGTAAGGTTGGTGACGAAGTATCTATTTTTATTTTTGACAGAAAAGTATCTAATTAAATAGTTAATGCTATTGTTTTTAATTACTTTTAAATAAAAGTAAAACACTTGAGTTTTGAAAATTGGAGAAGGGAAAATATTTTTATTAAATAAATTGGTGTTAATAACCATTTTACAAGACTATTCTCGATGAGTTATGACCTCATAGAGAAAAGTAGAATTCAAAGAAACAACTCTAAATGAAACAATCCAAATTATATTATCCCTTCTAAAGAAACTACTATTAATTTATTTTCCAAGATTTAAATATTTTGATATAATTTGAAGAACTTGAGCACCTAGTCGAATATCATCAACATAATTTGAGAGTAAAGGGCTGGTTTCATTTTGTTTAAGACTATTACTACAATCAAGAATGTATTTCATAACATCAGCTGAATCTTTAGCCACGGCTGGATACTTTTCGTAAAACAAATCTACTTGTGCATCCGCAAGCCTTTGACCGACACTACCAACAGGATCATTCAAAATATCAAGTGAACAACGATGCTAATAGTTTGCTACCGTAGCATTTTCAGCTCTTTTAACCAAGCTAATTATTAGGTCATATGTGTGAGTCCAATTGTTATTAAGCACATCAATTGTGTATTGTGCAAGGTGGACAAGATCTACACCTTTTGCTCCTCCTGGCTTTGAGTTGAGAATATTTGAACAATATGATTGATTAGAGGCTTCTTTGCAAATAACATCGACATCAACAACTTTGGTTGAAATTGAATTGGAGAAAGCAACACATAGAATAAGAAAGACCAAGAAAAGAGATGAGTATTGAGTCATTTTTGTTGGTATTCTTATTATGCCTCCTTTTCTTTCTTGACTTTTTCTTATTGATTTTATATTTATACTATAGTTTTTATTGACCGAAAAGTATGTGGATGAAAATGTTACTATTTGATATGAATTAATTATGTGGATGAAAATGTTAATTGTCTCCGTGAGCATAGCTCAGTTGACAGAGACATGCATTGTTATATGTAAGGGCCGGGGTTCGAACCCCGGACACCCCACTTATTCTTCCTGAAAAGGGAGAATTCTAGCCACTAGGCTACCTGACCAAAAAAGAAAAATTATTTTAATTGCATTCTGGTCAATTACATGAATTATAGTTAATGCAAGGTTTTATACTAGTTTCCTTATTCATTTTATATATGGTTTTATAATACTCCGTCCACATTTTTTTTTAGGAATCCTTCCACATTTAATTATAAGTCATCTTGAAAAGGAAAAAAAAGTGTTTTTATCATAAGTCACTTTATAATATTAACGCATCATTAACGATTTTTTTTTCTACCATACATTTTATTACTTATTAACCTTTCTTCTTTCTATTCTTTTAATATATTTTTCGGTATCATTAAAAATATTGAACAACCAATTCCATGCTTGTTCTGCAGTGAAATCTCGTTCAATAATGGTGTGAAGGAGATCATCCGATATAGTGCCGTAAATCCATTGTAGGACAACAACATCTAATCGTTTCCAGAGATTAGGATCAGTGGGTTTTAGGTCAGGAGAGGGTGAAGCTTCGGTGGGGATGATATGATCAATTACTTGATGAACACGAGCATGAATTTTAAACAGTTCAGACCATGTGTTATATTGGCTTTTTTCAATACTCAAGGTAATTTTGATGAAATTTGTGATGTTCGAAATGGTGAAGGCAGGGTGGATAGGAGGTGATGTTGTTGTTGCCGAAGCTACAGATTGAGAATGAGGGGATGAGTTATTGGTAGGGTAAGAGGGAGAGGATGAGACACCGGACATGATGAGATGTGGGTGTTTGGGAGGAAGAGGAGGCCGACGACGATGGGTAGGGTTCTTGGATCAATACCTGATGCTTACTGATACCATGTTAGAATAATAGGCCTTGTCTTTCCATTCATTTTGGTTTGTATATATACAATCAGAGTTTGATCAATCCTATACATTTATGACTAATCAATGACTAATCAATACTAATCAATTTACAGTTAATTTACAATAATGATATTCTTAACTATAGAGATATTTCTAATAGTTAGTTTACATATCAATCATGATATGTATACTCATTCCTCCACACTTTTAACCATGTTTATGGTTTTATCTAACACTTTCACTGAATTATAATTTTCTTAGTAATGTTTATCAATCACTTGAAGATAGTGCAAGAGTCCCATATATTTTAATTATGAGTTTGTCCAAAATCCACTTGAGTGGCTTGACCATTGAAGCTCACTACAAGAAACTTGACCTGTAGTGACGGGCAAAAACCGTCACTACAAGCTAATTTCCGAGGGTATATGTGGCAAAAACTTTGATCCACGGCTACATTGGATTTATATCTGTATGTGCATGTTTTACCTACAGACAGTACCTTTACCTACAGATGGATTGTGTGTATGTGCAGGATTTCCCTACGAACTAGTAGTTTTACCTACGGTGTCTCTGACCGTGGGTAAAAACAAATCCCACCATTTTTTTTATTAAATGCCCCCTTTTTAAAAGCGTGAAACCCCAATTTTTTTTAAGGAATTATTTATTCTTGTTGCATTATATTATATTTTTCTCCATCATACAAACTTGTTTTTTTTTTTTTTTTTTTTTCAGGAAACATACAAACTGGTTAATACCTATAAAAACATTTATATTTCATAAAAGAATTTGTAATTAATATTCCAAACTATAGACATCCAATGTGGAATATATTCTCAAGGTATTATTCACCAATCATATAAACTAAAGTCAACACCAAAATATATTCTCAAGGTATTATTCACCAATGTGGACAAATCATATAAACTAAAGACAACACCAAAATATATAGAAACTTGAGTTTTAGTACTTATAAAATACAGAAGCTGAAAAACACATTTTTTTATATTGTTTACTCTATCAAGAACAATCATATTCTTTTCTTCACATCATGTTCCACCAAAACTAGATCATCTTCCTCTCTCCATCAATGCACCTTAAAATAAGACCAAAAACAATTAACAGTTTGAGAGATGGATAGTAATGATATAACTTAAAATATAAATCATAAGATAATTTGAGGACTTGAAGAATCAACAATGTGCAGCCCAAGCAGTTTCTTGATTAGTTATTCAAACCTCTAAATATATTTCCCCTAACAAGAGTATAAAAAACAAATTGCAAGCACATGGATAGAAAATGTATTCACTAAGCTCAACAATAAAGAAAAAAACCAAGATTAAGGCAATCAAATAAGATCATGACAAAAGAGAAATCAACCATTATCTACTTAGATTTAAAACAGAAGGCCAAACTTATTTTATCACACCATGGCAGTTTCAAACAGAGTAACAAGTATCAAACTTTGTCGTGAAAAAACATAAAGATATTAACTTCATAATGTGACCAGAAACTAATGAATTTTTCTTTTCCAAATAGATTACCAGCAGCATACATACATCTTTACCAAACTCGCAGTCGCATAAATTTTAATTCAAGAGAAAAAAAAAAAGATGTATAAAGGTTGCAGCTAGCACATGATTAGTGAACACACATTCATTGAAGGATAATACCTTAAAGTGTAGTTTGTTGATTGTTACCAATAGAACCATTTGGAGCACTTGCAACATCAGGTACCTAAGTGAAAAAAGTGTGGATCATCAAAAAGTGTTGACAAATACGATTTCGTACCTCTTGAGCTACAGCCTGTAAGACAGCATTAATCAGTGGATCATTAGAAAATTGCATTTGAAGCACAACAACAAGATCTCCAAGTACACTTTTTACTTTTTGAAGTCTATCTTCTGAATTAGTGTGTTGAGATGAAACATTTGAACTTCACCTGGGAATTTGCTTGCCACTTTTAGTGGGTCTTAGAACTTACAGCTTGCCATTTTTTCCATCCAAATCAATGTAAGGTTGGTGACGAAGTATCTAATTAAATAGTTAATACTATTTTTTTTTAATTCCTTTAAAATAAAAGTAAAACACTATCAGTTTTGAAAATGGGAGAAGGGAAAATATTTTTATTAAATAAATTGGTGTTAATAACCATTTTACAAGACTATTCTCGATGAGTTATGACCTCATACAGAAAAGTAGAATTCAAAGAAACAACTCTAAATGAAATAACTATGAAATAATCCAAATTATTATCCCTTCTTAAAAAACTACCTAGTAATTTATTTTCCAAGATTTAAATATTTTGTTATAATTTGAAAAACTTGAGCACCTTGTCGAAGATTTTCAACATACTTTGCGAGTAAAGGGCTGGTTTGATGTTTATGTAGACTATCAATACATTCAAGAATGTATTTCATAATATCAGCTGACTCTTTAACCATGGCTGGATACCTTTTGTAATACAAATCTACCTGTGCATCGCCAACCCTAGCACTGACACTGCCACCATTGCTCAAAAGATCAAGTGAACAGCGATAATAATAATTTGCTACCGTATCATTTTCAGCACTTCCAACCAATTTAAGTATTAGGTTATTTGTGTCGCTCCAATTGTAGTTAAGTACTTCAATTGTATATCGCGCAAGGTCGACAAGATCTACACTTTTTGCTCCTCCTGGCTTTGAGTTGAGAAGGTTTGAACAATATGAAGGATTGGAGGCTTCTTTGCAGATAACACTATATCAACAACTTTGGCTGAAATTGAATTGGAGGAGGCAACACATAGAACCAAAAGCACCACCAAGAGAGAGGAGTTTTGCCTCATTGTTTTTTATTTTTTTTCCATATTGATTTTATTCTTTCTTTTAATACTAGTTTTCATTGACTTCAAAAAGGTATGTGAATGAATATATTAATATTTGATATGAACTCATTGTTTTAATTGCATTATGGTCAATTACGATCAATAATAATTAATGCAAATAATTGTTGTTAAAGAAGTCAAATGGTGTTGTTCAAAAGGTGATTAGTTAATAAACTTGCTAGAAACAAGACAAACATTAGTGTGTCAACGTGAAATTAAAGAATAGGTGAAGAATATTTTTCTATGGTTTTCAATTAACTAGTGTGTTAACCCGTGCAATGCACGGATGATAAGCTACTATTTTCAATCTATTTTATGTATCAATGATATGTTATGTTTTTTTATTTATCAAATAAAATAATTTATCCCATGCTCTTTTTTAATCTGTCGTGTTTTCTTATGCCGCAATGTCAAATTTGTGTCTCATATTTTTTATGTTTATCGGTGATAAATATATTTTCATAATTTTTTATATTTGTCTATAAAAAATATATTTCCTTTTTTTTATGTATCAATCATAAATATATGTTCTTTGTTTTTTTTTTTTTTTTAGATTTACCAATGTCAAATAATATTTTAATAGTGTTTTTTTATCAGTGAAAAATATTTGACCCAATCAATGATAAATATTTGTCCTATTTTTTATTTTTATAATGAAAATTATATGTTATGTGTTTATTATTGAAAAATATTTGTCATATTTTTTCATATAATTATAAGTGATAAAACCTCGTATGTCCTCGTGAGCTTATCTCAGTTGGTAGGGACAATGCATAATATATGCAATTTCAGGGTTCAAACTTCGAATACCACAAAAAAAATTCAAATCCCGGCCACCACAAAAAAAAAAGATGATCTTAAAAAATAAAAAACAGTGTTAAAGACTTGTCCCGTATTTTTTGTATATCAGTTTACAAATATTTTTCCTGTGTCTTTTAGTATTTGTCAAGTGTTTTCTTAATATTTATCAATTAATATATAGAGATAGGTTATCTAACATTGTCTCAACGTTTTTTTTTTTTAGGAAAGCATTTTCTTCTTTTGTTTGGTTTCCTTTTCTTCGTGATAATGTTAACCTAGAATACATAAGAAATAATATAGACTTGCCTAACTTTAATTCTTTTTGAAAAGGTGTTGAACTATTTTCCCTTTTCTTTCATTCTATTTCTCATTTTTTTTAATGAATTTGGATAATGAATCTTGCTTTGTTTTGGTTTTAAAATATTAATATTTATCAATGACAAATAGTTTTCCCGTGTTTTTTCATGATTCAATATTTTTTTTAATGTTTCAGAGATTAATATTTGTGCCTAATTTTCTTATGTCAAATATTTGTCCCGTGTTTTTATGTATCAATGAAAAATAACTCTTTTTTTTTCTCAGTGATATATATTTGTTTCACATTTTATTGTGTATTAGGGGTTAAATATTACACATGTGTTTTTTTATGTATCATTGTCAAATATTTGTCCCGTGTTTTTATGTATCAACGGAAAATAACTTCTTTTTTTTTTCTTTCCAGTGAAATATATTTGTTTCACATTTTACTGTGTATTAGGGGTTAAATATTACACAAGTGTTTTTTTATTTATTAATTGAAAATATATGTCTCATTTTTTTTTTATGTATAAGAGAAAAATATTTGTCCTATTTATTTTTTTTAATATTTATTAGTGATGAATATTTGTCTTGTATTTTGTTTAAAGTAATGGTAAAAAATATTTGTCTTGTTTTATTTTTATTTTTATTTTTATCACTTGCTTTTCTTTTTATGTATCAATAAAAGTATTTTTCATTTTACTTTTTTTCGTATTTATTAATGAATATATATATATATATATATATATATATTATTGAAAAATATTTCTCCCGTGTTTTTTATGTATCAGTTGCTAATATTTGTATTGTCCCGTGTTTTTTTATCTTTTTTTTTTGTTTAACTCATATTTTTTTATCTATCAGTGATAAATGTGTCCCGTGCTTTTTAATATTTATTAGTGAGAAATATTGTCTCTTGTTTTTTTAATATTTATTGGCAACAAATATTTTGTCTCATGAATAATGAATTAGTGAAATTTATAGTTTATAATTGATTATTATTTGGATTAACTTATTTGTAATTTTGAATAACTACATTAAGAAATATATCCTATAAATAAATAGATATTATATCATTATTTTAAAAAAAAAACTATTTTTGCAGATTTAATAAATTATAATTCTATTTTTTTAATTTTGAAATTATATCATTGTATATAATTATTTATTTAGATTATTTTTCAAAATTTTGTTGTTGAAGGTTTTTATTTGACTTTTAGTTATACTTTGTTACTTTAATGTCATAAATGGTGTCATTAAAAAAATGTTTGTCTTAAATTGTGTGATTGAACTATGTTGTGTATGATTTAACCTTATATTGTCACATGTAACTTTTCTTTTGTATTTGATTTTGATTTGATATGCCATGTGTATTGTTTATTTTAAACATTCTCAAATGTATGTATAGAGGATTTTGTTACATGATTGTTACATGTCTCATGATTTTTTGTTTATGTTTATTGTTCTTATTATTGTTATAACAGATGAACTTCAGGTTTGGAACCTCGCGTGGCAAATATGCATGAAAGTGTAGCAGTTAGGGATCTCACAAAGATAGAATATTTAGCAATCTGACATTCTATGATTAGCATTTCAAAGTAAGAGTAACTGAACAAACTTTGATTAAGGAATGCAACATCTATAGAAAGTTCATAGGCTTCAAAATTTGGATTTTATATGCTTCTTGATGATTCTGTGCCTTTGTTGATTTCTGTTGCTGTGGAGAACTATTTCAAAATGGTTTAAATACTTCTCTCATCAAGTGTTGAATTTCATCCGTCTACGCTACTTGTCCATACCATATGGTCTTCTTAGGTTTGAGAAACTGTTTTACGAAACCAAACGTATCTTTTATTTAATCTAACTCTAGAGTCTAGACATCATTTTCATTTTTCAAACACATGATTAGAAGCATTAGGTTTCAACTTATTTCAATTCGTTTTAGTTTTGAGGATTATGCAAAAATTGAAAAGATATGATACATGAATTGTTGGCTTCAATAATGCCATCAGAATACGTACCAGGCCATAAAGTGATCACCATGTACCATCCCAGAAACAAAGTTATTGTATTTCTGAAATTACTTTTCATAAATAACCAACTTTCTTATGTGGACAACTTTAATAGGTGTCTCGCGAGGGATTAGTACTTGAAAATTGTTCGAAATTTCAACCCCATTCTTGTTTTTTTCTTCTCATTTTGGTCGAACGTGACATTGATATAAGGCCACTCTATTAGTCACAAGAACAAAGTGGAATCTTGGGTTTATATATTTTTGTGAATGTTCTCGATCGTTGGAGTTTCAAGCGATCATTAAGTACTAGTCTACCATGAAAAGATGTTCATGTTTATCTTTTTCTTTACCTTCATTTATTTTGTTAAGAAGTACTATTTCCTATTTTTCAGTGATTGTTAGGGTTTCTATTTATTTTGTTCAGAAGTCTTCAACTGATCTGTAGAGATTCTATCAACTTTCATCAATCTTCATTTATCTTTCAAAAATCTCCCTTTCAAAAATCTCCTCATCGACACCTACTTTATTTTGTTCATAAGTCTTTCCCATTGTTTATTCCGTGGTATTGGCATGTTCCGACAAATTTTGGGGTTCATACGGTAATCTTTCACCGGCTACCTTACGCTCCTAAAATTTAAGAACACTGCAACATATGAAGGATGTTAATCGGGAAAAGCTTCTTAATAAAAATAACCTGATATAGATGCTCAAGCTGCTCTCCATGTACTTGCTCAGTTTGGAATGAAACTTGATGCCGTGATTGCAGTCGCATATAGGATTTCATTACTTTAGCTATTATGGATGTTGCGTTATGGATTGCAATCGGTGCAGTGTACTAATCATGACATTACACAACTCAAATAACTTAAATTAGATATAGATTTGAATTTTTTAACTAGAGAAAGAGCCTAAAGTAGATAACATTATGTAATTTATGTTCAATTTTGTACTAGATGTGATTTTCATCCATCGTAAGTTGGCTCGATTATATGTATATGTATCTCTAAGTGAGCGTGCACGCATGCGCGAGCGTGCGTGTGTGTGTGTATGGAATTACATAGACTAGTTTAGAAAATCTTTTAACTGGATGATAGGGAAAAACACATTTTCCCGAGTTTATAGAAAATCAATGAATAGGAAGGTCAAGTATGTCAAAATCAGCACAAAAGTTTATGTCTAAAAACCAGTTAAAATATTAAAGAAAAACCCAAGACAAATTTTTTTTAGCAAGTTTATCTCATTTTATAGATAGATTAGTATTAATTATTGTCTAGTTAAACCATTTATAGAACTAGACTATTACAAACTTGAATTCCTGATTTAGCAGTCATTTGTTCTCTTCTATATATAAATCAAACAAACCCTTAGAAAATGAGTTTGAGGAAGTTAAAAAGTTTCTTTTGTTCTATAACATTATTTCTTCAACATGGTTCTAAAGATCTTCTTTCTTCAATTTTTCTGCATTTTCCTTTTGATATCATTTCATCATCATCATCTGATTTCACTAACCCCTCAAATAATGGCCTTGATTTGAAGCTTCAACAAGCTAAAGCTAATCCTTTGACAGTCAATGTAGGTAAAGATGCATCTTCAAAGTTCAAGACCATTCAAGAGGCTGAATTTTATGTTCATCAATTATTTTTGTTAGTGTATCTCTTTGTTTATGTCATGCCTAATTCCACATGATTTTAATCTCGCATCCATGGAATAGGGACTGAAATACCATTTGTCGTGACAATATTTCTAAAGTTACTCCAAAGCAACAACATATGTGAATTTCCATCGCAGTTATTATAGTTGATGTAGCAACATTTTCTTATGAGAGCTTATAGGATTGGTGTGTAACTTATGAGATGAAATGGTTTTTAGCTGAATATGAATGGTGTGTAACTTAGTTTATAGGATTGGATCCACAATTGGTTTTTAGTTTGCTTATGAGATGAAATGGTTTTTAGCTGAATATGGATGGTGTGTAACTTAGTTTAGCAAGTGGGCATATTTCTTGAATCACGTTATGGTTTCCTAAGGTAATTTTATTCTTCTCTTTAGCTTTTTCCCTTATGTTTGCAGTATCTGCAATTTGATTTTGTGCGATTGATGTACTCTATTTTATTATTTTACCATTCAGGTTCATGTTCGTTTCACAGTCTTTGCTGAGGCTGTTTTATAGTCCTGCTGCTGTTTTGTTTGCCACTGGTTTTTTAGTAGACAGTCAGGTTTTTTTATAAGTGTTGGCAAATTTTGGTTTTTGGGGTTGGATTTGGTTTTGTAGGTTTTTGGCTATTATCATGTTGGCCTATTGTTGACTATACAGGTCCGTAACTTTCCTCCAATTTTGGGAAGGTACACTACATTTTTGCACTCTATTATTTTTGTTTCTAAAATAAATTTATGATTAGTGTTCTACCTCACAAATGTTTTCATGTTAATATAGGTAGTTAAAATACATATATAGTGGGAATTGAAGAGAGTTAATTAATATAGTCAAATGGGGGAAATTTTGAGGAATGAAAATTAATAGATTGTAGAATCAAAATTATGTTCCACTATTTTGTCAATTAGTTTTCTTTTATATTCTGAAAAAAATTCCATTATTTTATCTGTTGTTCTTTGTTTTTATTTAGAATTAACACTTCTCCAGCATTTTTGTCATACAGAAAAAGCCTCAACTCTACTTAAAATGGCAAGAGATGAAGCAACTTGACAACTATAAAGAACAAGGAACAAAACTTTCTGCTCCAATACAAATAGTATCAATTGCAACCAAACACACTTGCAAACAAAGAGATTGTCTTTTGCAGTAGTCGCTTTTGTGTGTTTGGGTGCGGCTGTTCTTTTGTGTGTGTGCTGTCTCGAGAAGGTTAACATGCTGCTGTAGATATCTTGCTATAGAAGCTGGAATTGATCAAAGGAAGGTTGACATTTTATTGTAGATATCTTGCTAGTTTTTTATTATGAGCTTCCTCATATTTTATGTATGTAACACAACTGTTTTAATTTTTCAATAAGAAAGGAAATGTTTCATGACACTACAAAAGGTTGTCTTCCCCTTCTTCTATTCTTATTCTTGGAATCACTATTAGCATTCTTATTTTTATGTGGAAGTAGTGTATAATTTTTTGAGTATATCTGACACAAATTATTGCTGCTATTTTCTTGGAACAGTCTTCTAACAACTTTGTTAAACTTCCTATTTTATTTTTTTTAAGGGAACTTTGTTAAACTTCCTGTTGTCATCCATTGAACATATCACATGTGACCTTAATTTCTCTAAAAACTTTTTTGTACTTCACGTTGTCATCCTATGTTAGTTTTTCTAAAATACTGCCATGAGACTTATAAGATGCTTCATGGAATTTTACAAATTGATATTATTTTCCTGATACATGCCAACCTCTTCCACCTGAGCTTATTTTGTTGTTCTATTTGGCATTTGTAGCTTAGTTTCGGGGATTTTAGATATTGAGAATGATAAATGTTTAAACTTTGAATGTATTGAATACACAATTTTTAAAAAATATTTATATTCATTCAATAAATGATGTATGTGGTCTATAATACAGACCACATACATTGTTAATTGAATAAATATAAAATATAAACTTTTGTTTATAATAGTGACTAGAGAGTGAATATGTTTAATTATAATTTTGGTCTCCCTGTCCTTCAAAAAAATAAAAAAATAATTGGTCTCCCTATTTTCACTATTCACAAAATTGATTTCCCCATTTTAACAATTATGGTCCTTCGATCGTATCTTTATTATACTTTTTCTTTTTTAGCAAATATATTTATTATACTTGAAATAACAACTTATTTTAATTTGAAGAATGTGACATTCTCTAAGCCGATGGAAGATGTAGGTGGGAAGTTCTTGACCGCGGAGCAAGTGAAGAAGTCCTTTGATGGTGAAGCTAGTGTGTTTATGATGTTTGCTTCTTTGAAGGAAAGTGGTGAGAAAGGTGTTGGTGATTTGCCGGTACTGCAAGAGTTTCCAGAAGTGTTTCCGGATGACATTATCGACTTACCGTCGGAGAGGGAAATTGAGTTTGCAATTGATTTGGTGCCAGGAACAAGTCCTATTTCTATTGCGCCATATCGGATGTCTGCATCAGAGGTTGGAGAATTGAAGAAGCAATTGGAAGAGTTGCTCGAGAAGCAGTTCATTAGGCCGAGTGTTTCTCCGTGGGGTGCTCCTGTGTTGTTGGTGAAGAAGAAGGATGGTAGTATGAGGTTATGTGTGGATTATCGGTAATTGAACAAGGTGACTATCAAGAATCGGTATCCGCTTCCAAGGAATGATGATTTGATGGATCAGTTGGTTGGTACAGAAGTGTTCAGTAAGATTGATTTGAGATCAGGATATCATCAGATAAGAGTGAAGGCGGAAGATATATCTAAAACTGCGTTCAGGATGAGGTATGGTCACTATGAGTATTCTGTGATGCCATTTGGTGTGACTAATGCACCAGGTGTTTGCATGGAGTATATGAATAAGATTTTCCATCCTTATTTGGATCAGTTTGTGGTGGTGTTTATCGATGATATTTTGGTGTATTCGAAGTCGGAGGAGGAACATGCCGAGCATTTGAGGATTGTGTTGCAAGTCTTGAAGGGGAAACAGTTGTTTGCTAAGTTGTCGAAGTGTGAGTTTTGGTTGTGGGAAGTGAGTTTCCTTGGTCACGTGATTTCGAAAGGTGGCATTGCGGTAGATCCGTTGAAGATTGATGCAGTGATGCAGTGGGAATCGCCGAAGTCTGTTTTTGAGGTTAGAAGTTTTCTTGGTTTGGAAGGTTACTATCGGAGGTTCATTGAGGGATTCTCTAAGTTAGCGTTGCCATTGACGCAGTTGACTCGGAAAGGGCAAGCTTACGTTTGGGACTCTACTTTAAGTATATTTTATGAAATACATTTTATATAAGAAATAGTTGTTGTGATTCATTTTTTTGTTTATTTGTAAAATTTACTATTAATTTTAAAAAATAATTTATTTTGCTATATATGTGGCCACCTTATGAAAAAAATTCTAGCTTTGCCGCTGTCTCGGTATTATGTTTTCAATTGTTTCGTTCACTTTGTTAAGTCTCGGAATCGCTAGTTTTGATTTTCCATATTATTGTTACGTCTCTTATTGTTATGATTTAATGAATGGTGTCCTATCTACTGTTCATTCTACGAAATTTCTGCCATACATAATTGTTTTGTATTTTTTGGGAAGAGCAGGGAAACTTGTTATTGATCCAAAAAAATAAAAATATAACATGAGAGGTTTAGTATTTCATGTTTTTGATGAGTGTATTTGTCAATGTGTCATTTTGGTTTGAATATAAAAAGGGTTTGTCTTGTGTGCCTCTCGTTTGATGGTGTTTGGCTTGGTTTGATAAGTTTGTTCTTCAGTCTCGGTTTAGTTTCGTTTGTTTTAGTTTGGTTTATTGTGGCTCATATTGGTTTGTCAACTTGTCTTTGGATAATTCGTCTGGTTGATTTTGGTTTGATTTGGATTCGTTTGGTTCAATTTGTTTGGTTGTTAGATGAGTCAAGATAGTACTCACAATTGGTTTGTTTGTTTGGTGGGTTCAGTGCCTACACTTTGCTTGTCTGGTGAGTTTAAGTACTCACAATTTGGTTTCTTCTCCCTTTTGATTCTTCAGTTTGGCTGTCTGGTGAGTCTAGTTGTCACATTTGGTTGTTTGGTGAGTCGAGTGCTCACAATTTGGTTTCTTCTCCACATTCTTCAATTTGGTTGTTGGGTGAGTCTAGTTCTCACACTTTGATTGTTTGGTGAGTTAAGTACTAACAGTTTGGTGTCTTCTATTGATTGCACTTCTCCCTTTTGTTTCTTCTGATTGATTGCACTTCTCCCTCTTTTGGTTCTTATTATTGATTGCACTTCTCATGGTTTTTCTCTCCCTTTTGGTTCTTCTGATTGATTGCACTTCTTTCCCTTTTGGTTCTTCTGATTGATTGCACTTCTCCCCCTTTTGGTTCTTCTGATTGATTGCATTTCTCCCCCTTTTGGTTCTTCTGATTGATTGCATTTCTCCCCCCTTTTGATTCTTTTGATTGCACTTCTTCCACTTTTGATGATTCTTCTGATTACACTTATCCTACTTTTGATGATTCTTTGGTTGCTCCCTCTATTGGTTCTTTTGTATGACTGCGATTCTTTTGTTTGGATGGTTATCTCTTTGATTGGTTGATGGTGATAGTTCTTGTTGTTCTCTCTACGAAGATAACTCACTTTGGTTGTTGCTCTCCATTGGTTCTGCTAACTTAGCAGCTGATTTGGTTTATTTTTATGGGTTAATTTGTAACAAACTTAAAGCTTAGTAAGCTTCAACTTGAGAGGTAGTGTTAAAACTTTATATTATTTAATATGTTTTTCGTATTTTGTTTGATAAATTCACACTGCTTATTGTTGACTCATTATGAGCTTGATAGTAGAGGTTAGATAATAAAGTATTGGACTTAGGTTATTAGGACTTTATATTAGTAAGTTAGAGTCCATTAGGTTTTATTATATATTATATTCTCTTATAACCTTTTGTAATGTTAAACTATTAATATTCTATGAAACCATAACCGTTTTGTTGTTCCTATTCTCTCTATCTCTATTTTATATTTGTCTTGTTAACATTGTGAACCTACTATGGAGACACACGACAATTTGGATACGAGTAGGAATGAATTTGTAAAATGGGTAGATGATTTGTCAAAAATTGTAAACGCGGAATTATCGTTTCTTTACTCGTGAACTTCAATTTAGCCTATGAACAAAGCAATAATATTGATCAATGGATAAGTTTTACAATTGTAAGGGGAGTTTGAAGAATCAATCTACTTTTTTTAGGAAAGCCTTATAATTCATGTTTCAATATCACTCATGCAATCGTTATAAATTTGATTTTGCCTTATTTTTGGAGACTAATGCGTCAACTTTAAATCACCTGCATCTTGAAAATTGTCGTGTTTGCAATTCTACCAATTGTGACTTTTTTTCATTCAAAAATTTGAGATCTCTTTCATTTGAACAACTTTGCTTACTTACATGTGAGTTTACATAATCAATGCTCACGATAGTAAATTCGCCCTTATGTCATTCAAGTTTTTTTTTTTTTTGAGAGGGTTATCTCAAGGTTGTAAGGTGCTATTCCCTTAAAAAAAAAAAAAAAGTTGCTATTATGTATTCAAAAATAACTACAGGTTGGAATTAAATTGGTTTTATTGGACTGCCTTAAACACACTTCATTAGAGTTAGATTGCCTTGAACTCACTTCATTAAAATTGGTTTTGTTGTTTTGTTCTGGTCACAACTTCCATAAAAATTAGTCGTCCATTAAAACATCTTAAACAATTAAATATGTTTTTGGACCTGATAAATATATCAATTTTTTGTTTTAGTCTCTCTAAAATATTTCTTCGACTATTAGTTCCATATAAAAGTTTTCAATCTTCACTTTTGATCTCTCTTTATAGATAAACTTGTATGTAGAATTCATATTTTTGAATAAAATTTTGCATAAAAATTTATAATATTATAAGAATATTTCCCAAAAAAATTAGAATTTTTTAACAAAACTTGAATTTTTATTTTTTTTGGCGGTAAAAGATTCATATTTAAGTTATGTTTTATTGAAAAAATTTATTTTTTTAGGAGATTTTTACAATATTCTACACAATTTTTTTTTAAAAATACAAATGCTACACATGAATTGACTAAAAAATAAGGATTAAAAGTGGTGATTGACAATTTTATAAGGACTAAATCTCAAAGGAAAAATTTAAAAGACTAAAAGGATAAGTTTGTATATTTATTGGGATCAAATATATATTTAACTATGTAAAGCATAGATACTTGTAAAACGGTAAAGTACCCGTACCGAGTACGCGTATGTATTCGTGATACTCCATTTTTGCTAATTATTGTATTTTCAGTGAAATTTGTTGCTTTCTCCTATACGTTAATTTGACAATATTATGTTATTTGTGGGTTTGAATTTCTTTGTCGTTGTAACAAACTCTAAATTTTGATTTTTTTCACTTCTAATGTCATTCAACAATCTCTTTATCCAATACATTGGTCATATCCGTTTGTTATCACTTAACACAATTGGATCAGAATTTATTCAACAGATTCATATTTTAATTTGTTTAAATTTTATTTGTTGTTAAAAAAGATATAATTGAATGAAAATTTATTCAAATAGGTTATTTCAGATATGTTAAAAACTTGACTCAAATTTGATTTTTTTTTTAGCAGTTGAGGATGAAAATGAGGTCTCATTTAGTTTGATTTTTCCCTTGACGTTACGGGACCATTTGTGTATCATTGAGATATATAACATTGATCAATAAATGTGTGCCACATAAAAAGGTCTAAAGAATAAAGAGAAAAAATATGCATGTGAATTGTTATGTGACACACCTTCATTAATCAATGTTATATAACATTGGTATCCTGATGAACAAGTGGTGTCCGAAGTTATGAAGACCGCGAGAGCATAGACACAAAAAACGGGAGGAAGAGGCTAGAGCGAGAGGGAAAAAAGAAGTGCGATACGTCGTTTAAACTAACGATAGGATACAAGAGCTGAGATTAATCCGATGGCTCTAAATATTTTTTACTCTGTTCCACCGGTGAGGGACTTGTTAGATCCTTCACCCTATTCACTTTAGATTTAAGGCTTAATTGCAGTTTTAACCCTCTAACTTTAACAAAGTTGCGATTTTGGCCCCATAAGAAAAAAAACTACAAAACGGCCCCCTATGTTTTGCATCTGTGGCAGTTTTGGCCCCCAATGTCAATTTTGACTCAGTCTACGCTGACGTGGCACCCTAAATGAGGTGTCACATGTTATTTTTTTTGCCTTGGGGGCCAAAACTGCTACAGATGCAAAACTTAGAGGGTCGTTTTGTAGTTTTTATTTCTAGGGTGTCAAAATCGCAACTTTGTGAAATTTAAGAGTTAAACTGCAATTAAGCCTAGATTTAACCCTAAATATGTGTGTATATATGGATGGATGGAGGAGAAGGTGAAGGAGACTGTGGGTGGTGACGAAGGAAGAAAGGTGAGATGAAGGGATGGTTAGAAGAAGATATGGTTATTGGTCTGAGAGCTCGTAGTTGTTTTCCTACTCGGATAAGGACTCGGAACACGATGATGGGTATCAAACCATCAGAGGGTCATAGGTTTATACGTGGTCGGAGATATACTCGAAGACGACGCGGCCGCTTGCCACTGGTATCTTCTCTTTCTCTTTCTGATTCTGATTCTGATTCTGATTCTGATTCTGATTCCGATCCCGATTCAAAACATTTGGTACCGGTACCGGAGGAGAACAAATCTCAATCTCCTCCTCCTCCTGATTCTTCTGATTCCGAGATCAAGGCAGCGGCGGCGACTCATTTGGTACCGGAGGAGAACAAATCTCAATCTCCTCCTCCTCCTCCTGATTCCAAGATTAAAGCTGCGGCGGCGGCTGATTCTGATTCTCACTCTCCTGCAGCTGCTGCTGCTGCTAAGATTAGTTTTAATTATCAGTAGTATTTAGGGTTTAGACTTTGTGTTTCAAATCAAGAATTATTCTCTACTGCTTTTGTTTCTTTTTAATAATACTATTGGGATATTAACTTGAAAAGACAAAAATGAAGCCTGTTGATTGTTTTCAAATTCAATTAAACGAATACTTACATTGCTGCTTCAGAAATGATATTATTATTTGTTTGAAAAAAGCAGCTCCTATAGCTTGTTCCTATGTGTATGGTTACTAATTAAACTGTGATATATTGAATGGAAGTAGGAATTGGTTTTATTTCGTGTTCAGATTCCTGAATCTGAACTGAGAAGTTTGGAGAAATTTGAACTTCAGATTAGTTTATAATTATGTTTGTGTGTGTATGCTACTAATTGGGGAATTAATTTGATCATACTACTTATTTGCTTTGAAAATTATTTTGGTATAATTTGTTAAAAGATTGTGCTTTGCATACATATTTGCCAATATGGAATAGCTATACATATGCATGCTGCATTATTGTAGTTTTATTGTAGAGTTTCGGTGTGTTCATGTTTTCGCATTTGGTTCTCACAGTACTCAAGAATTTTAATAAAAAAGCAATGATTTCACATAATTCATAACATGAATCTTTAAACCAAATATGAGCAAGTCTTCTTCATAGAGACATATGACCGTGCAAATATTATTTCCATATTTGTTGTAAATACATTTGTCACTTTCATTCACTTTATGCTCATTCAATAACATTAGAATGTCAAATTTTTTCATGTCATTCCTTAGGAGTTTATTTTGAGACCTCACAGAAAATTATCTAACTTACAGACCTTGTTTTTCTTGTCCATGAATCACAAAACCTTCAGGTTGTTTAATATAGATTTCTTCTTCTAGTTCACCATAAAAAAGGCAACTTTCACATTCATTTGGAATACTATCGAGTTATGAACAACGGCTAAAGGGACTAGTACTCTTATGGATATGATTCTCGTGACTGGTGATTGAATGTCGAAGAAGTCTATATTTTTCTCTGTCTAAAACCTTTGATTACAAGGAGGACCTTGTATTCATAAACCGTACCATCAGGTTTTAGTTCTTTTTCCAAAATCCAAATACAATCGATTAGTTTGCAACCATGAGGCAAGTCAACCGAGTGTCATGTTTCGTTAGAATCTAGAGAACTCATTTCATCGTTTATTGCTTCTTGCCATAATTCAACATCCAATGAGGATATAGCTTCTTTAAGGCTTAATAGATCTTCTTCCAATGTATAAACCATAAGGTCCATACTCCTTAACAATTCTCTCAGCAATTCTCTGCTAGTCGCCACCGGAAGGTTTCTTCCAACAGCTTGTTCAACGTCCGCCAGGGGCAGTGCGAATCTCTGAGAAACTACCTAGCCAGGTTCAACGGCTCCACCATCAAGGTATCTAATCCAAACCAAGAACTCTTCGTCAGGGCTTTCCAAAACGGCCTGCGAGCCGGCCAGTTCAATGAATCTCTCGCCCAGAAGCTGGCTGATTCGATGGAAGAGATCATCTCCCAGGCTGAATGTTACATCAAAGGGGAGGAAAGTAACGTCGAGAAGCGTGCACGTGATGCGAAAGAAAAAGGGCCCGAGCGCAAGCACTATGCATTCCCCTAAGCAGAGACAGGGGAACTTTCAAGAGACAGCCTGAGCGGGAGCGCCAACCACGCCGGTACGCCCCAGAACACTTCATTCCGTTGACTATGCGCCCGGAAAGAATCCTGAAGGAGGTATATGAGTCCAAAATCATCCCAGAGGCAAACCCGCCTAGAGCACGTATCATGGGTGGTGACAAGGACGCTTGGTGCAAATACCATCGCGTGCGAGGCCACGACATAGACGACTGCATCCACCTCAAGAGAGAGATCGAGAAACTGATCCAGAATGGCAAATTAAGAGGTTATACGAGGGGTAGGCGCGATGAGAGCAGCGAGGGCACTGATGATAATAGAGATAATCGCCGGGGCGAGGAAGACAAGCACACTCTTAACACTATTTCCGGAGGCTTCGCCGGAGGTGGCGAGTCTAGCACATCCCGGAAGAATTACGCGCGTCAAGTAATGCTTGTGGACGAGGGCTCACGCTCTTTTGCTGGAAGAATCCTGGATATCACTTTCTCTGCTAAAGATTTCGAAGGCGTTATTCCCCACGAAGACGATCCTATTGTAATTACTCTCCAAATACTCAACTGGAACATCAAACGGGTACTCATCGACACCGGCAGCTCTGCAGATATTCTGACTTTCGAAGCCTTTGATAGGATGGGCTTAAGTGAGGAGCAACTACAACCTTTCCAAGGCACCCTCTCCGGGTTTACTGGAGAGAGGGTGCACGTTCGTGGCTATATTACTTTGAAGACTATCTTTGGAACTGGAAAGCAAGCTAAAGCGATCAAAATAAGGTACCTGGTCGTCAACGTTCCAAACTCTTACAACATAGTAATAGGGCGCCCTTCTTTCAATCGCCTAGGCGCTCTCCTGTCAACCAAGTTTCTTGTGATGAAGTACCTTTTGGATGATGGCGGGGTTGGAACAATCAAAGGAGATCAAAAAGTCGCCAGAGAATGCTATCTAGCTAGCCTCAAACTAAGCAGGAAGGAGGAGCCAAGGAAGGAAGGCAGGGGCGACAGCGTGAACATGATGGACCTTGACCCTCGGGAAGAATACCAACAAGAGAGATTAAAACCAACTGAAGCTCTTAAAGAGGTTGCGATCGGGCCTCATCTTCATCAGTCTACAAAGATTGGAACCTCACTGGCACCTTCAGAAGAAAAAGATCTAATTGAACTATTAAGGAAGAACCTGGACCTGTTCGCCTGGGCTCCCTCAGACATGCAAGGCATAGACCCCAACATAGCTTGCCACCATCTCGACGTAAACCCAACGGTAAAACCCGTCGTTCATAGGAAAAGAAAAATGGGGGAGGAGAGGAGAAAAGCGGTGGATGAAGAGGTAAAAAGACTGCAAGAAGCTCGTTTCATCAGCGAGATCAAATACCCCTCATGGCTGGCAAACACAATTTTAGTGAAGAAGGCTTCAGGAAAGTGGAGAATGTGTGTTGATTACACCAATCTGAACATGACTTGCCCCAAGAATCCTTACCTTTTACCTAGTATAGATCGCCTGATTGACAGTGCATCCGGTTTTAGGACCCTAAGCTTCATCGATGCTTACTCTGGCTACAATCAAATCGGGATGGATCCCCTCGACGCCCCGAAGACCGCCTTCATGACTAACACAAAAAATTATCACTATGAGGTAATGTCCTTTGGTTTGAGAAATGCAGGGGATACCTTCTAGAGATCGATGGACTCCATGTTTGTCGCACAAATTGGAAGGAATCTCGAAGTATACATCGACAAATTGGTAGTGAAGACGCCAGAGAACGCAGCCCACACCACCGATCTGGACGAGATCTTCCAGCAAATCAGGAAATTCAACATGCGCCTCAACCTGGCCAAGTGCACTTTCGGGGTCCAGGCGGGGAAATTTCTAGGATTCTTACTCACCAGTCGAGGCATAGAGACCAACCTAGACAAATGTCAAGCCATCATCAACATGAGAAGTCCTTGCAGCATAAAAGAAGTACAACAATTAACAGGGAGACTGGCCGCCCTATCCAGATTTTTGTCGTGTGCCGGCGACAAGGCTTTCGCCTTCTTTGCGTCCATCAAGAAGAAAGAGAAATTTGAATGGACTAGCGCGTGTGAAGAAGCTTTTACCAAAATAAAAGAGTTCCTATCAAGCCCTCCCGTCCTGCACCGCCCGTCATCAGGAGCCGCCCTGTCTCTCTACTTGTTTGTATCAGACAACGCGATGAGTTCCGTGTTGACAGAAGATTCAGAAGAAGGAGAAAGGCCAGTGTATTTCGTCAGCAAAGTTTTCAAGGGGGCTGAGCTACGGTACCAAAAGATCGAACACTTAGCCCTGACAATCATAACAACCGCCAGAAAGTTGCGTCCTTATTTTCAAAGCCACAAGATCATTGTCAGGACGAACTATCCTGTGAAGCAGGTCCTCAGCAAACCAGATTTGGAGGGAAGAATGGTGTCTTGGTCAGTTGAATTGTCCGAATATGACCTACAATATGTTCCAAGGAGCAGCATCAAATCTCAAGTCCTGGCCGACTTCGTCGTAGAATTCACCTCTCCAGCCCAACAAGTCGCCCCCTTTGTGTGGCTTTTATTAGTAGACGGATCCTCTAATCTAAAAGGAAGCGGGGCGGGCATCATCCTAGAAGGTCCTTGAGACGTACTCATAGAGTAGTCGCTAAGATTCGAGTTTAAGGCCAGCAACAACTAGGCAGAGTATGAAGCCTTGATCGCGAGAATGAATTTGGCGGCGGAGATGGGGGCCGAGAATCTCAGAGCAAAAAGTGACTCTCAGTTGATAACAAGCCAGATCTCGGGCGAATACCAAACGAAGGACACTCAACTTTGCAAGTACCTGACGAAAGTAAAGAGTTTAGCGGAAAAATTCAAATTCTTCGAAGCAATCTACGTCCCACGGGAGCAAAACTCAAGGGCGGATCTATTGGCGAAATTGGCGAGCACTAAACGTCTGGGCAACAATCGGACAGTAATTTAGGAGGTCGTTACGTCGCCCAGCACAGAGTCACAAGAAGTACTCATCATCGATACGGAGGTAGAAGGGTGGATGACTCCTATTATCAAATATCTCACAGGTTCTTTCTCTCCCGAAAACGATGAAGAAGCACAAATGGTGAAAAGGCGGGCTGCCAAATTCACCATGGTGGCCGACAAGCTGTACAAGATGGGACGCGTCACTCCCATGCTCCGATGCTTATGTGAAGAAGAAACTGAGCTGGTCATTCTAGAAGTACATGAGGGAGTATGTGGAAGCCACGTAGGGGGTCGTTCTCTGGCAGCTAAGTTGTTGAGGGCGGGTTATTACTGGCCGACGATGCTGCACGACTGTGCCGCCTTCGTAAAAAAGTGTGACAAGTGCCAGCGGTTCTCCGACAAGAAGCACGCTCCAGCCAACGAGCTCACCTCTGTGTTTTCACCTTGGCCTTTCCATAAATGGGGAGTGGATATCGTAGGACCCTTTCCTTTGGCTCCTGGGCAATTAAAATTTCTTATTGTGGGCATAGACTACTTCACCAAATGGGTCGAAGCGAAGGCCGTCTCCAGAATCACGACGGACAGGGTAAAAAAGTTTTACTGGAAAAAGATTTTTTGCAGGTTTGGTCTTCCTAAGTATTTTGTGACTGACAACGGGACCCAGTTCGCCAGCACCAGTGTGGTCGACTTCTGTACTCAGCTCGGCATCCAAACAAAGTTCGTATCAGTAATACACCCTCAGGCAAACGGACAGGCAGAAGCAGCAAACAAAGTGATCCTAAATGGCATCAAAAAGAAGCTGGAGTCAGCCAAAAGGCCTCTGGGCCGACCAGCTATACGAGGTAAGCGCCATATTTCACTACTTTAACGTTTATTTTGGATTTACATCTACAAATACATTGTCTACGCCTGCCTTTTCATTACGGGTCAAAATAAGAAACAGGTATTATGGTCTTACCACACCACTCCGCACTCGACAACAAGGGATACCCCATTTACTATGGTATATGGCACAGATGCCATGCTACCTGTCGAAATCGACACCCCAACCTGGCGACGTGACAATTTCATGGAAGAGGGTAAGTACCACGCCCACGTCCAAACTAACTACCTTTTGTTTTCAGGTCCTCGCCCTTATACATTACTTCTTTACCTCCGTTCTTCCACTAAAATTTTCTGCCATGAGATATCTTACCGTCTTTATTTTGATTCATATAAAACAAAAGCAAATGAGATATGTGTCAAATGCAAAATGGATATGATCGACGAGATAAGAGAATAGTCGCACATCCGAGAGTTCGCCGCCAAGCAGAGGGCGGCTCGCCGATACAATTCCAGAGTAATTCCCAGAAGCATGAAAGTAGGCGACCTCGTCCTCAAACAAGTCGTCGCCCCAACCAGAATTGGCAAGCTACTACCAAGTTGGGAAGGACCTTATCGAGTGAAGGAAAAGTTGCAACATGGAGCCTACAAGCTGGAAGAGTTAGACGGGACCCCGGTGCCAAGAACCTGGAATATGGCTAATCTGCGCCATTATTATAGTTAGAATTAGAATTTCTCTTTTTTCATGTTTTTTGTCTTTTCATTTCTGCAGAACATGGCAAGATCGCCACCCCAGACTATTTTACAAATTTCTCTCAGTACTTAATAAAGGGTTAGGGTAGCACTCTTTTTCCCCTGCAAGGGCAGGGTTTTTAACGAGGCACCCTAGTTTCTTAAACGTTGTTGTTCTTCTGTACTCTGGCTCTAAATCCATCATTGCAAATACGAACTGAACGCCTAAACGAGGTTAACCCTACCAAGGGCTCTAACTCGGCGCAGACGCCTAAAAAGAGCTAACCTTAAAGTCGAAGGCTCTAGCTTGGCGACACGAAGTAAGCGTAACAATTAACCTTCTAATAAGGCTCTAATAAAACGCAAGCGCCCAAACAGGGTTAACCTTATCGAAGGCTCTAACTCGGCGGAACGTCCAAACAGGGTCAACCTTAAATATTGAAAGGCTCTGACTCGGCGTCGATAAATAAAATATGTGCATATACTAACCTTATTTTAAGGCTCTAAAAAGCACAACGCCCAAACAGGGTTAACCTTATCGAAGGCTCTAACTCGGCGAGAACGCCCAAACAGGGCAAACCTCACTAAAGGCTCTAACTCGGCGTCACGAAATCGAATGCCTAAACTGGGTTAACCTTGGTAGAGGCTCTAGCTCGGCGTCGTTAAAATAAAGGGTTAACCTTATCGAAGGCTCTAATCCGACAAAAGCGCCCAAACTGGGCTGGCACTAACCAGAGGACTAAGCTCGGCGCAGTAAATTCAAAAAATAGGAGAGCAATAATTTCAAAAGCGAAGCAAGTAATCAAATAGCAGCAAAAAATTAAATAAGATACGGCAGAAAAGACATAATGTCATCCAGGGTCATAAATATTACAACAAAAGCGCCTATGAAGGTCGCCCACAAATAGAAGAGTTCAAATTAAAAAAAAAAAAGAAAAAAAAGAAGAGTACAATAATCAGGGTTCATCAACAAGTTCGCCCTCTTGTACAATCTTCAGCGAGTCCAGTGCGGACAGATCCAGGTCTGGATACAAGAATGCCACTTGAGACTTGGCCCTATCAAAACCGTCCTCGAACTGGCTGACCAACGCCATCTTGCAATCCTCCACCACTGCCTTAGTATCGGCTAAGTCCTTCTCCAGCTCGCCGGTCTTCGCTATCAACTCGCCCCTCTCAGTCGCCCAGCTCGCCTTTTCTTGTTCAAGATTGGATATCACCTTCTCAGCCTTGTCCTTATCAAGAAACAGACCCTCCATCCTCTCCTCAAAGGTTGTGGCCTGATGTTTATGTTTCTCCACATCCTTCATAGCTTCATGAAGTTGCTTCTCCAGAGCGTCATACTTTCTTTCCATGGCATGCATGTATACTAGCGACCGGAGCGCCCCAGTACCAGCATCCTGGGCCAAGTCGCTGAACTTAGCATGGAAGCTAGCATCCTCATCCACGACGGCGAAGGGGACGTTCGCCTCCATGTACTGCCGATACTAGAAGTCTCGATGCTAGAAAGATTGGCGGTAGGCGGCGTCAACTTCCGCGACAGCATCCTTCTCCGCCTGACTATCCTTTCCCGCGTCCTTCCGGCTGGTCCTCGCTTTCTTTTTTGGTGGAGAGGCAGCCAGGTTAATGACATCGTCACTCTTGACGGACCCACTAGCATCACCCTCCGGCGCTCCCCAGTAGCTCCTTGGTCTTTCTTCCCTTTTCTCAAAAGCAAGCCGGCGGGGTCACTAGAAATGTGCTCGCCTGAGGTATTCTTCTCCTTCAGGGCGGCAAGGTACTTCCTCCTTTCCTTTCCTGTGAGCGGCATCATAGGGACTACAAAAAGAAACAAGGAAACGCTGTGATTAGGAATAAACTCAAGCAATTTAAAGTAAAGACACGAATGGTAAATGATTGAGGCGTCGTCACTCACGGAGGTAGAGTTCCAAATCCTCCGAGTCTGTCTCTTTATTTAGAAGCACACAGATATCAATAAGCTTCATCCGGTCTAGGAAACCAACGACGTCACGCTCGTAGGGTATCATTTTCTCATAATCATAACCACAGACAGACTGTGGCGAGCTAGTCCAGCTTAGAGGAAACATCAGCACACCATTAACACTGGCAACTGAGGTACTTGAATCTTTGGTGGCGCAGACCTTCATAAAACTAACTCACCAGTTCTTCTTGAAATTTGAGGCGTAGGAAGGAAACAGGCTTTTACCCGCGTGAGCGCTGATAGACACCCAGGAACCCTTGTCTACCCCTTTCGTTTCGTAAAAATGAAAGAAGGCGCCCGCAGAAGGAATCATATCCAAAGCCTCGCATAAAATCTCAAAACCACGAACGAAGGCCCAACTGTTGGGGCGGATTTGAGTCGGGGCCACGTTCAGAAAACGCAGCACGTCCATTTGAAATAAAGTAAAAGGGATTCGAACCTCAAACTCCTCCAACACCGCGCCGTACATATGGAAGATCTCCCTCAATCCTTTTGGGCGCAAGATGCACACTATCTCGCCAGGCGGGCACGACCTCATATCTATATCTTCTTCTCGCCCAGTGGAAAAAACCACATTCTTACTCCTAAAAAGGTTTACTTTTGCTTGGTCAGAGTAGATCAACATGTAACTCTGCACATCGTCACCAAAGACCTCCGTATCCGACTCCACCTCTGAGATAATGACTCCTTTCCCTCTCGGCATTTGAGGTTTAGCGCGGACAACAATCTCCTTTCCTGAAGTTTCATACAGGAAAACACAGTCACTAACGTCAGAATCGTCATTACTACTCTCGCTGGACAAATCCGAAAAGGTCATATGACCAAAGTAGCTTGAATCGTATGCTCCCCAGTCAATGAGACCGTTTTGCCTCGTCGCGTGTCTAAGACAATCTCTCCGGAGTTGAGCTCTCTCTAAAGGATCCGCGGGGTAAATTTCCCTACCCCTCTTGTCACACTCCCGTATTACGACCATTTATAGAAAGAAAAAGATACGGAATGCAAGAGAAAGGCGAAAAAAGGGAGTTACTTGGTGAAATAGTGGCTTCGATCGTCTCTGGACAGCTCAAATAGCACGATTTTTCTTTGTGGATCGGAAGTATTGGAAAACGAAAACGTAGAAATGAAGGGAAGACGCCCCTTTAAAGGGAAGGGACGTTACAGTACAGCCTCAGGAAGACGCGATCCTCGCGCATGCGTCACGCATATCCCGAGGTGGACGGACACGTGGTCGGGCTAGCGAAGGGTCGTGGAATCGTGACCGTCCACGTGTAGGGCGGGTACACAAAGAGACACCCGGTCCCACCGAGTTGCCTACCTAGCTGTAGTCTCATAGGTTGCGACATCGTAGCAAGTACTACAGTCACCGCCTACATTCAACCACTTCGCCTTGATTCCAAGCCTCGTGCTTGGGAGGCTGTGGACCATCATCCTTGAGCAAACAAACTTACGCCCCCTGGGGGCTCTGAAAAAAGAATAAAGCGCCCTAGGCGAGACCTCTTAAGAATAGGACATACTAAACAAAGTGGTGACTCAAAGCAGCCACAAAATTTCAAAACAAAACAGCAGAATATCAACCACTTCGCCTTGATTCCAAGCCTCGTGCTTGGGGGGCTATGGACCGTCATAATATTCCTAAAGGCTTAAGAGCCCTCCAGAAGGGCTCAAACGCTCTCTAGAAGGACTTGGGCGCCCTCCAGAAGGGATATAAGGCCTAGGCGCGCCCCCTCTAGGGCGCCGCCTTACTTACTCTCTAGAACTATCCAGAAACCGCCGAAATACCATAAATACCCTTGTTACTAGGAGGTTAAGTAACCGAAACCCAAGCCCACAGCAGGCTATAAATACCTCACTTGAGAGCATTCTCAATTCATTCAATCAACAGTAAAACCCTAAATAGCGATACAAACCCTAGTATCCTCACTCGTACTTTTTTGCAAGTACATTAGTCTTTTAACTCAATTTCCACGCATGTTCCAACAATCTTATACCTACAACAACAGGGATTAAATTCGTTATTCATTTTGTTACGAACCTGCAATATTACTTCAAGTCTTCAATATTGGAACCTAAATCATTCCTAAGTTTTCTTTAGCAAACTTACCGGCGACCCTTTCATAACAGTCGGACACATGTTTAGGAGTATGTGTCCTAAACATACTCCTAAAATCAGCAACTTTAGTTGTAAACTTTGAGTCTAGAAGTATGTTACTGGCCTGAAAAACTTGGCGATATCAGGATTAGGACAATGATCCTTTCATTTTATTCTTACTAACAATGATCCTAGCTCATACTCCTAGTTTCTATCAAAGATCATTCTGTTTAAATTTAATATCATAACAACAAATGCTATATACTTTATTCCCTTAAAAATTTGCAAAGTTCAATATATGTCCATTAACCGCCGCGTATCGCGCGGGTCTAAGTCTAGTGGTCCATTATTTCCGGCATGAATTGCTCATATATTCCTTTTGCAGCTTCATAAATTCCTCTATGAACAAGTACGTATGTGTTCTGTAAGAGAATAAATTATTAGTGCTTTGGTGTTTTTTCCAATCAATTGTGCTTGCAACACAGCAATGAAAGGCCTATCTATCCATTCCATAAATATTATTCTTAGTTCTTACCTCAAATTTAGTAGGCTCAAAAAAGAGGTTTGCTTGCCAAGATGCAACCACAGAAGTCACGGTTGACGCCACCATATAAGCTGCAACCTCTGATTTAAAATCTCGTGAAATGCCTTCTGCTTCCTGTTCCGGAGAATCCTTTCTTCCATTAGAATCTTCATTTTCACTCCGTTGTGACTTAGCAGCAAGGGTCAAAAGGTTCTTAGCTCGCAGTTGAACATAGGAAGCGGCTGAGGCAGCAATGTCATAAGCAAGTCGAATTTGAGGCTTATGTTCCTTATCTTTTCCTTCCTCTAAGCTGTCTCTGTCTTGAGAGACTACTGAGTCATCTATAGGAATGCATGGCGAGTCTTGAGTAAGTTTTGCTTTTAACCTGGCCACTGCAGCTTTCTTCTCTAAAGAAGATGTTATAAACTGAAGGCTATAGTATCTCCTCAACTCCTGAGCCTGCAAATTGGTCGGAAAGAAAGAGCTGTGTGTTCATGTTTATCAATCTTTTGATTTATACATGGAAAATTAAAATATTCCCTCCCATCCCCTCTTCTTTAAAACCTGCGAACCAAACGGACCCTTATTAGTAGTATTTAGGGTTTAGACTTTGTGTTTCAAAACAAAATTTATTATTAGTAGTTGTTGTGCCTTTTCCAATTATTATTATCTTAGTTTGTCTTTTAAGGAGATATTATCTCTCCAGCCATAGTCTTTAATTGTGATTGAGAAAACAAACGCCGTTTGGTTTGAATTATATATGTATGGCAGTACAACATTTTGCTTCACATCATAGCCATTATGTTAATCTTTTCATTTTTTTTCAGCTTGATATAACTTTGTGAATGAAGAATGAATAAAAATAATATGTAACCATGAAGTTTAGTTTGCAAGTCTAATGCAGTAGAATATGCCTTTCGTATTACTTTGTTTTGTTTGTCCAATAGAAAATGAATTTGTCGTGATAAATCATCACTACACTATGAAGACAAAAATCATCACTACACTATACAAGTATAATATGAGCTTTTGATTAAGAATGTTATTGACTTCTAAATTCATTTATTTGTGAAGTAGACATGCTTGAAGTATGACAAATAATTAGTTGAAACTTCATCTGTTAAAAGTCAATTATCCATGTTTTCCAAATTAACATAGAGCTAAACTAGAATGAAATTCATCAATTGAATAGATGAGCAGCTTTTACAAGGTAAGGTATGTTCCTCAACCTGTTCATACAAAGATAGATGCCACCAGACGTGTTATTGTTATTTTTTAGTTTCTTTCAGAATTGCAGAAGTGACAAGAGCGTATATGCAAAATCATTTCATTCATTTTGTAAATAAATTCATCATTTGAATTTATTTAGTTTCTTCCAACTGTTTCATCTTAATGGGTTCTAGAATTCCAATTGGAGATTTGTTGTCTTCAAGCACTAAAATCATCAAGTCGTATTTAAAAGAACATTCTCACATGCGTAAAAAAGAAACATGTCCAAGGTTGCTGTCCAACCTTAATGTTCATCAACTCATCACCCACGTTTTCACAAAACATAACAAACCCATAACAATTCTTCAGAGTGCAGCCAAACCCATCACCACTCATAAAAATCTAATCTCTTCTTAATATCACTAATTTCCTCACCTTCATCCTCCATCTCTTCTCCCTGATATTCCTCCTCAACTTCATCCTCCGTCTCTTCTCCCTGATATTCCTCCTCACCTTCAACCTCCATCTCTTCTCTCTGATATTCCTCCTCAACTTCATCCTCCATCTCTTCTCCCTGATATTCCTCCTCAACTTCATCCTCCGTCTCTTCTCCCTGACCAATAGTATTATTTTTCACTCGCCTACATTTGGAAGAGGACGATTTGAAGTAAGTTCTGTAGTAATCGATCAAAGCTTGCTTTTCTACTTCTCTCACTTTCTCGGCTATCTTCTGACCGATATCGAATTGGGACCTGAAAATTATTTCAATGATACCTTTTCAGCAATATATGACAATTTAACTAAAGTCAGCCATAAGAATTATAAATATATAAAACACCTATATCTGGTAATATCTTTCCACAAGCCTTTGCTTTCTTCATTGAGAGATGGATAACCCCGCAATAGAACCTCCACTAGACTACTTTTGTGGTTCTCAAACTTTGTATCGTCTAAGTTAGACTGCAAGTTCCAAATCATTTTTCATTTAGTTACAGGCTTAATGCAATAAAATGATTATAAGAACAGAGTTTGAATATAATGAGGAAATTAACTTACAAGGAATGTTTCCAAATCATCATCTATGAACCTTTGAATCTCATCTTGCAAGTAATATGGATGATGTTCAGATGATACAATTTTGAAAGAGAAGCCCAAAACATTGTGTATTATAGTTAAAGAAGATGTTACACTGTAACCAAAATTCTTTCTTGTCCTGTTTACAAATACATAACAACAATTTTAGTCTTCTATTTTATGCCTAAGAAAGAATATTACTTCACAATCGAACCATGAGTAACTCAAACTTAAGGTTAAATGAGTTTAAGAGGAAGCAGTTCTCAAGTTCAAGTGTAGAACAGATTACTCACTCAAACCGACATTTGCATCAACAAGACGTGTGAGAATTAACAAATATTCTCATTGTAAATTATTATTTGTTGTCAAATAACTACCACCACGAGAAAATCATTGAAAAGATAATCCATTTTAATTAACAAATATGATATGTTAAAAGAAGATACTTCTTGGATTTGAATTTCACCTCATCTTATCAAAAAATGGATCTTCTACAATAACATCAAAGAGATTAAGCAAAGCCATCAAATCGACTGATTCCAATTTGAGTTGTCCAATTTGAAAATATAGCTGCATACATAGCAAAATAGAACAATTGGTGGGATAAAGTTGTTAGAGATTATTGAAGAAATTTTTTTATCTTAAGAAACACATTGATGGATAGAATACTACTAACAACCAGTCCAACTAAAATTACCTCAGCCACAGAGTTGGTATCAATTTCGCATTTCAAAACTATATTGGATGCGAGAGGGAGGCAAAGTACTCTCTCAACAACATGCCTTGACTCAATGGGAATTGCATGTCCATGAAAAGACACCTTAATTATATCAGATATGTTATGTGCATCTTCTTTTGTCATATTTCCATGACATAGACTCTCAATGAATACCTGTACCAAGTTAAAATGTAAATCTCCAGCAAAGACATCAATAAATTATGGACAAAACTAACCAAATAAAAGTTTAAAACTATCCTTTGTTGAGTTATGGAACTCATGTTTACAAATCAACTATTGAATATGTCATTTTTGTGTATGAAACAAATCACATAGCTTTGTATTTATAAGGTATTTACAATAAATAAAATTTAATGTGGCAGCTAATTCTATTCCTAGTAGAAACTAATTTGAGATTTCTATAGTTAACGGTGATTTCACATCTGACCAATTATAAAAGACAAGCGGTGTGACTAATTCTAACACTCTCCCTCAAACATGAGTTACATATTTGCATGCATCAAACTTGTTACAAATAGATTCAATTTGATCATCCCGACCTTATCTCTTACAAAGTGGTCGCCATGTGTCATTCTATACTATAGACTCTGACACGAATACGTTGACCCCTTAATGTAAAAAACATAAGACACGCATATATATATTTATATATTTATTATAAGTACATACAATATGAACATCATTTATAAAATATTTAAATCTGTAATGAAAATTTATATATGCTGATGAATTGAGGAATTTGTTTCATTGCAAATAAAAGATATGCTAGTCTTTCACCTTCATTCTTCCATCTTCAACCAAAAAGATAGTAAAAGACAAGGATGTGTGTATGTGAAAAGACATGCATATCAGAGAACTTTTCAATATTAATGCGTAATTAAAATGCTATTATATTACTGTAGATTGGTCTATTTGTGTCTAAGGAGTGTATAAAGTGTGTTGAAGCAAATTAATATAATAATTATGGGATACTTGTCTGAATCGTCCAACAAGTGTTGTATGAGTGTCATATGGCGTCGAACACTGATGCGTGTCCGATACGGTGACCCGCTTAATCCTAAATGTCCTTAATTCATAGTTTAGTTCTTTCATGAAAACCTTGGTTGGAAGGAATATGTGGCACAACTTGGTTGTCACATATTAGCTCCATTGCTTTTTATCATTTCCTAATTTGAGTTGTTGGAGTAACTGTCTCAATGATGTAAGTTTGCAAGTTGTTTGTACCATAGCATGAAATTATGCTTCTGCACTTAACCCTGCTACTATGTTCTGCTTCCTACTCCTCCATAAGATCAAACTATGTATGACAAAGAAGCAATACCCTGAACTGAAGTGCACCTTCTATATGAAGGTAAACCTATCCAATCAAGAATAACCAACAACTTGGGTGTTACTCTAGTTTTCAAAAATCAGATAAGGAAAAAAGAAAAACCTAGATGTTTATTTAGGCAAAATTGTATTAGTCACTTAGTCTTCAATCACCCAAAACAGAGGTCTACACTTAAAACCACCATAATCTCAAAGAATTATGTTACAATAATTTATTAAAAGAGGTCAGCAATATATATCATGTATCATTCACCTGATGGCTATCAAACAATATATACACTTATGCTTCTAAACCCTATTTTCCACTTTTCAGCCCGCTTAATCAAATTACTCTCTCCGTTTTTAATTATATACTCTTTTGGAGATTTTATTTGTCCATAAATATAAGACTCTCTACATATTTCTAGATATATTTATTATTCTTTTTTAACATATATCCGTTATTAATACTACCAATTTATCTTAGAAGATGAAAAGTCAAATTAAACATACCTATAAATAAAAGGTAATTTAGTAATAGTACTCCAAATCAAATTAATTACACTACCAACTTTACTAATATGCCTAAAATGGGTCGCAAGATCTTATAAATAGGAATAGGAGTCATGGAAAGAGTATTTTTTTGTTGGTATACAATCATGTGACAGTCTCCAAAGAAATATTGAATGACACACCTTCTGATTAATATTTATCACAGGCCCATAAATCCCACCAAGTATATCTCGGTATGCATGAATTTTTCACTTCATATTAGCCATTTCCTCCTTCCTCCCCTTCCATCTAACCCTCTTTTATCTAAACACCACTCACCTCTTTAGTCATGGTCTGGAGAAGCTATTCCTCCCATTGAAATAGTTCCCACTTTGCTTCTTTATTACTGAATTGAATGACATGTATTTCTCATGGCCTATGTTTGCCCATCTGCTTGGAAGACATGTTATCATCAATTTCAGTTGAGTTCCTAATTCTCTAAACCATAAACCATATGAAATTTGTAATTTTTAGGATAAATATAATTTGATGTGATCGCTAATTCTATCCTAGTTAGCAAGTTAATCTAGGATTTTTACAGCTAATGGGGAAATTTCACATGTGACTAAACCAATAAATATTGGCACAATTAATTAATCGAGGTGTGTTTATTTTCTTCCAATTGTTAACATTATTATAGGCATGACCTTTCAATCATATGCATAAGCACAACAACAAAATGTCCAAGAAACTATTTGAAGATTGGAAAGCAAGGAAAAGTGTTGCAACTCAACCATGTGTGCCTTGGGAATTTAATTGGCACCACACACTTTACGGGGGCTTCTTAATCACCAACTTTGGACATCATCTATGTTATCATTACCGATTGTAAATAATATAGCTGTTAAATACCAATATTAAATATTGAATTAAACCTGTGAGCGAATATCTTGAATAAATTCCTCCACCACAGCGAACGACAAATCATCATCCAAACATTTCAGCATTTCAGCATCATCATACATGTGCTCACGCAAAAGGATTTCAATGCGATCATTGTCATAGTTGCTTAATTTTCTCTTCCAGTCTTCTTTTGTTCGCTGTGAAAATAAGCATCGGTTAGAGCAACTACGTGTTGAAACAGAAATAGAAGAGGGACCAAAGGAAAAACAAGGTTAACAACAACACTGAAAAATAATCCACACCACTAGCATGACACTCACATTATATCGAATATTATCGGTTGGCATAAAAGAACCAACTTCCCGTAAAACATCAGACAAGACACTATCAAGCAATGCATTGAAACCAAATAACTTCAACTCAAGCATACCACTGACAAAATCTATTGTAGTTTTACACATGGCCATTTTAGCCTGCACACATAAACACAAATTCATCATATACAACATATATAAATACACAAACTCTAGAAAATTGCACGCGGGCACTCCTTTTTGCTTACCTTTGATGTAACTTCAGACAACTTATCAAGAAGAAGACTAAGGAACAATTTGGACAATGCACAACTTCTTGCTTTATCACAAGCTCCCTTGAATTTTATGCGAATATAAATGCTAGCTTGAGGAACTTTGAAAATACTATCTTTCTTGTACCAGCATTTCATCCTATCTTCATCCACTAGACATTCTGGAAAAGCACATGTGTCCCCAACTCGTAGAGAAAAGTCACTCGGAACAAACTGGTTCTTGGTAGGAAGTTTTAGTGAATCATGAAAGTATTGATTATCTGTCCACAGCTTCATTGAACTTTCATCCATAACGTCTACATAGTACCGTGTTTTATACCAATGTACACATTTAACATCTGAAACATCAATATTGAGATTTGGTATATCTAAGTTAAAATCCATTTCTAATAAATTAACAAAAAAAGGGAATATGATACAATGTTTTCATACTTACATATAGAATAATTGTGGAAAAAGAAAAAAATTTGCTCTCATATGGGAATTCGATCTCCCGCTCTTTAGTTTACCGTTATGATTTTCAGCGGATAATAAGAACTATAAGTTGCACTCCTTTTGTTCTTAATTATAGTTGTGTTTGTTATGGACCTTTCAAAAATAATCAAAAGGTGGAACTTTACCATTTTTTGATCAAAAGGTGGATCTTCACCATTTTTCGTAAATAATGAAGTTGATAATAATAAATATAGCAGAGACAACTTGTCCATAACCGTATTTCATCGAGACACAATTTAGCTCGGTGCAGTGTCCTGCAAACTGGCAATTCGAAGGGTTGTGTTTTCCGTGCATGTACCATGGAGTCATCGTATCATTTTTTCGTTCACTGTGTTTTTTTGCTTCGTCAATTTGGTATGAAATCTGTCAGTGGCTAGGTTTGCTTATGGTAGTTCCTGCTTATTTGTTCATATTGGTTTGCGTGCTGGATTGGAGCTGCTATCGGGAAGAAATCCCGGAAGGGGTTTCATTGATCTGGCATACAACTTTGTGGGCGATATGGAATGTTAAAGGAAATAAAATCACCTTTTAATGTAATTGACAGTTTTTTGTTTGTAAATATAGAATTCTGATATTATCGTCATTACTGGATCCCTTGGACAGCTCATTCTGATCGAGCATTGTCCTCTGCCATGCCTATATAACAAGCTATTTGTACAAATTATATTCATAACAATACAAATTACCTTTCCATATACTTGTTTAGACTAGAAATGAGGTTGTTTTCAAGAATAGTGTGAAGCAAGTTTTTGAGATTGTAGAAGAGATCAAAGTGTTGTCTTGGAGATGGGGTTTGAGAAGAATGAATTTAACCCCTTGTTTGTGTTATGAATAGTGTTGGGATCCCAAAAAATGTTTGGTTAGGTGGCTATTTTTTTTTCTTCTTCTTCGCATTGGTTTTGGATGCCTTGGCTAGTGAGGTGGTGAAAATCTGCCATTAATTTTGTGGCATTGGTCTGGTTGAGGGATAAGTTGTGAGTTTTGGTATGTTTGGTGATTCTTTTACAGTGTTTTGTTGACTGGCAGTTCTTTTCAGATCAGACTAGAGTTGTGGTTTTGGAGGATTATGTGTTAATTGTTGGCTTTTATGAGTGGATTAGTGCTGTGACTGGCCAAATTCTCTGATTTCTGGTTTTGTTGCTGTTATGATATGTTTAAATTGGTTTTCTGGGGTCTGATCCATTCCTTGCTGCTACAGTTTTAAGGTGGGAACAGGTTCTCTAGGTGGTGTGTTGTTCCCTCTGGCAGTGGTAAGACTATGTAGTGAGTTTGTTGGGTTGTTTGGGATTTTTTAGCAGGCTTTTATTTTGTTGTTTTAGTTTTAGGCTTGTTTCTAGTGTGTAGAAGGTGACTCATTATATGTTGAATCTGCTAGTGCAGACTTGTAGATTTGTAATCGCTCTTGTTCTCACTCAGGCACGTCTTGTACCGAGGGATAGTTTTCCTAATTCAATTTTCTGATTCAACAAAAGAATATGAGTGCTGCTATTCTTTACGAAAGAAACGCGCAATAGCAAGAATATGCCTTGTGCTGTTTAAATATTTTAAAAAACTAACAAGTCCTTCATTTACAGAAATCATGATTGTGTGATTGTGAAAATTGCAACAACCAGCATAACTCAAAAATTATACAAGGGAGAAAAAAGAGCATACCTTTTTCCATGGTAAAATCTGAAATAACATGGTCTACTCTCATGTTTTCAGGAATCAAGTAACAAAAAACTTGTTTAATCATCTCTTCATCCCATCTCTTGCATACGTGGTCAGCAGAAATAACATGCTTCGGCGGATAGAATAACAAATCTGCTGTACAATAAAATAATTGGAATAAGCCAATAAGAAAATACCCAATAGAAAATACTACAAATGAGAAAGAGCCAAATATTTTTTGTTGACAAAGAGAAAGAGCCAAATATTAGAAACCTGAAAGCCGAATAGCATAATCAAGTTGATTCTGATCTTTAAAATCGAATTTCATATTTCCAATAGTCTGAATTTCCTTAAAAATCCATTTTTGTACAGAACCACGCAGCAAATTAAGATATTGATAGATTAACCCAATGATATTGTCAACCTGTACGTGGGCAGACAAAAGTTAAGTTATATGGAAGAAAAGAAATAATATTCAAACTTCAGTTTTTGATAAATAAATGTTTAAACTTCAAACCACAAATACAACAATCAAGCCTTATTCTACAATGCTTTTATTTAATCATATTTCATTTCAAACCATTAACATCCTGTCAATTTAAAAATTTGGGGTGAGGGGATGAGACACATTCTGATCACAATTTGTTTTTTAAACCAAATATTCACTTTATTTGTAATTATAAGACCCTTTAATAAAATTTGTCTATCATTAAATATAAGACTCTACAAATTTCTAGATAAAATAATTTCATTTTTTTTGTAAATATATCTTAATATATGACCAATAATGTTAACATATACTAATGAGATTGAAACCAAAGCTGATCTCATCCCATTAAAAGGAGTATGCAATTGATGGCAACACCTACTATTTTATGATAAGGTAAGAAAAAAATGTGATTACCTTATCTCGACCAGTGTTGCTAAGATGTATTGAAATGATAAATATATAATCCTTTTCTGTTCTATACATTCCATTTTTAGCCACACTAGAATGTAATGATATTATCCACCCATGATCCTTGAGTAAGGAAATCAAGCTTCCCTTTCCCTCTGAAAAGTTAAAAATATCAACACTTGTTGAGTAGTTACCTTTGAAATACCAAAGGAAGAAAAGAGGGGAAATAAATTGCTAAAGAATCAAGAGAAGCTCTCTTACCCTGATTGAGTAGATAAGATATGTATCTCTCAGGTTTATGTTCATACATTTTGCGCAGACTTGGTAGTGCCCACACAACCTGAAGAATATTCCTACCATCGGATGCTTCTACACAGTACTTTTTTCTGGATGTCCAAATACAAGGAGGATTTATTGGAAGTAGGCATGCTTGAGAGCTTGGAAGGGATGTTGTTTTGGAGATCCTGCCCTTCTTTATATCATTGAAGAATTGTAAAACCCATCTTTCAAGGACATCCAGTTTCTCTGTAAAGATGGTATACATGCATTTTAGGGATAGGATTTAAGGAATGAAACCATAAATTGTATTGAAAGGATGAGATCAATTGATACCATGGAATCAAATTTTGACCCCAAATCCCATTTCTTCATTTTGATGAAAGAGTGGTCATCCGAAAAGGAAAAACAAAATTTGATGAAAGAAATAACACACTAGACAGATTTGGTAAAATAATTTTACCTCCACCAATTACTACTAATTTCATCTTTCCTCCATGATAGTTTTCTCTGTGAAATTCCAACACTTGTTTTCGAAGATTAGCACAATCGACCTCTGTACCCAACAAACTCTCTTTGTTGCCTTTATGTTCATGAAAAATAAATATATAAAGTAAAATATCATCAATTATCAGTTATACATTATATAATCTAAAAATGAATTGAGCGGTAAATTGGTGAAGAAAGATCATATATAATACAACATACCGCTGTGGAATACGTTTTTGTATAGATGACCCTCTTTTAACGTAGAGCTTCTGAGACATTCAAGGATGCATGTCAAATCATCTATCTCCTCATGAAATTCTGTGTTTAGGGTAAAACTTTTTAGATAAACATGTTATCTTTTCGCCTTGAAAAAAGAAAATATGAAAATCTACTTCATAGGATTAAGATAAAACACACCACTATCAACAGCTTTTATTTCCGCCTGTAATGCCTTCTTTTTTATAAGCGGTGCTATGAAGCAATCGGCAAATCTAAGACATAAATCAAAAGAAAAAGTTAAGTAAAAATCGAGCATATCAAGGAGGACACAATGTCCAAAGATCTTTAGTCTCAACAACACAAGATATAACTGAATCATAACACTTATTAAAGCTAGATTTGGTGAATTGATGAGGGGTGGAGAGTCCTTGAAGAGAAGCTTTTAGTGCTGTGATTTGCTAGCATGTTGACAATTTGGACAAGTCGGAATGCAAAACTATTTCAAGAAGAAAACATAGAGGCGACTTATTTGGCGGAGCAAGTAAAACTAATGGCATGGAGGTGGCTGAGAGCAAAAGTTTAAGGAACCAGCACTGAAAATCTCTCAATTAATGAACTTTAAATCGTTTACCATGTATGCAGAGTGTGTCGGTTCTTGTTTGCTTCTGTGATTATTTTCGGTGATTATGTCTTCATTTCATTCCTTTTTCGGTTGGATTTTTTCATGGTGTTTCTGTTTGTGTTTCATTCTAGTCCATCATGCATAATGTACAGGAGAAAAGCAGGTCTTAGCATAGGAGGGTGCTGTTCATTGAGGGTTGGATTGAAAATCTAGACTCTCTCCAATTGAGTTTCAGATACCTCATTGCTCAATGGTCGACTAATCCCCTCGTCTGGCTAGGTGCTAATGGTTTCTCATGAAAACTAAGCAGAGGCCTGATGCGAGCCTGAATCAATAAAATACTGATAAAACAAAACCAGCTCAAGGAAGTGCAAGTGTGCCTAATATTAAAAAGTCCAAAAGAAACATTCAAAAGCCTAAGTGGTCGGCAGACTTTGAGAGGCATTAGAGATTTATATTAGTTTTCATAAGTATCTTTAATATTTGTTTAGTTACAATCGTATTTAGATAGTTGCTTAATAACTGCTCTAGTTTAAATTATTTTGTTATGGATTTATCCAAGCTGTAAGGAGTCAGATGCTAGAAAATAGGTAACAAACTCTGCTATATATGTAACAGCTTGAAGAGAAAATAAACATTGAATATTGAAATCCTAATTCTTGTCTCTCTCTGCGTTCGTTTTGGAGTCCATCAGTACTTGAAACTGATACAGTTTCCCTTCCTTCCATTGATACGCATCAACTGGTGCTTTCATTCCATAACCATGCCTCCCAAAACCGAAAAAAGCGGTGACGAAATTATCCCAGCATGTGTGAGTCAATTAAAAGAAATGTTTGAAGCTGAATTTGCCAAACTACATGAACACAAGTCTGAACCTCACGCCACACCACCCATCATTCCCAAAACACCAAAACCCAAATTGTCACCATTTGATGGATCCAACCCCCTCGACTGGCTGTTCCAAGCAGAACAGTTTTTCGAATTAACTCAGACTCCAATCACACAACGACTCAGGTACATCCCATTCTACATGCAAGGCACTGCCCTCACATGGTTCAAATGGATGCACGCCAACAACCAGTTAAACTCGTGGCCGATTTCACCTTTGCACTAGAGCGACGTTTTGGCCCCTCTAGCTATGAAAACCATCAGGTGGCGTTCTTCAATCTCCATCAAACCAGTTATGTCATGGAGTACCAGGCACAATTTGAACGTCTTTCAAATCACGTCGTTGGACTCAATCCTGATGCCCTACTCAACTGTTTTCTCTCTGGTCTCCGCACTGACATTTATCGGGAGCTTACTGTTTTACGTTCTACAACCTTGTAGATGCCATTGGTCTCGCAAAATTGGTGGAAGCGAAAATTGCAGATGCAAAGTACCAGTTGATGCGTATCAATAGAAGGAAGGGAAACTATATCAGTTTCGAGTACTGATGGACTCCAAGAAAACGAAGAGAGAGACAAAAATTAGGATTTCAATATTCAATGTTTATTTTCCCTTCAAACTGTTACATAAATAGCAGAGCTTGTTACCTATTTTCTAGCATCTGACTCCTAACAGCTTGGATAATTTAAACTAGAGTAATTATTAAGCAACTATCTAAATACGATTGTAAATAAACAAAATTAAAGATACTTATGAAAACTAATATAAATCTCTAATGCCTCTCAAAGTCTGCCCACCACTTAGGTCTTTGAATGTTTCTTGATTCAAGCTCGCATCAAAGCCTGATGTTAATTGGGTGTCAGGAGAAGAATTTAGCTCAGATAGCAAGCAATATTGGAATAATGCAGCAGTCTTTGAATACTCATGTTTCTGCACTACAAACTGGTATGGAACAGATAGAAATCATCATCATGTCTCTTCTCGAATTATCTAAGGATTGGGATATATTGTGCCTAGCTAGCCTTATGAAGAGATTATGATCTGAATGTCATAATAAAATTGCATATCAGTAGCATGCTTGGTGCTACATCAAGAACATAGAAAAATTTACCTTTCCAAAGCAGCTTTTAAGTATTTTCCACTTATTTCAAAATGGTAGGAGCTATATTCAGCATATGTGGATCCATTTGTGCGGCCACCATGTTCCGATATAAAGTCACGATACTATGCACAATCAAATAAAATAAAAGTGAATGTGATGTTGTAACAAAAACATTAATCAAAAATATAAATTTATCAAATGAATTTCAATTAGTTATGAGTTTTGAACATACCCCATTTTTTGGAAATTTTTTGCTCCCGGCCAAAAACATGTGTTCTACAACCCAGATAACACAGTATTAGTCCGGAAATAAATTATAAAATAAAATAGAAAAACTTCAATATAATTATCCTTGCCTAACAAATGTGGCAGTCCTTGCCGTTCTGTTAGGGAATCAAAACTTCCTACACCAATGCTCAATGCTACAGCAGCAAGCTGCAAACAAACAAAACACTATTAATATAAACACCGTAAAAATAAAATGTTAATCATGTAAAATCATTATTTGAGAAACTTATAGCAACTATCATCGTTCATTCTCTAGTTAAGAAACTATTATATAATCCAAGGTAACACCAAAAGACATACTATGATGTTTATGTAGTATAAATGGTTTAAAATTACACGGTCATAAAAACAGGACACATTAAGTGAAACAGTCATGAGCAAGAACATATGGTTTAGAGACTAGAAAATTCACTTAACCAATACAACTTGCTTAGGGAACTAGAAGCAGAAAGATCTTGCATATCAAGTCAGACCAATCGCTTAGCTAGCAAGGATAGGCTTAGTGAATTCGAGCCAGAAACATGCATTTGTCAAATGACATGCATTAAACAACATGCATTAAACAATTCACGTTCAAATGACATGCATTAAACAATTTATGTTGAGGGCTTCGTGCCAAAGTTGTTTAAGATTTTTGAATTAAATTCCGCTGCGAAGTGATTTAAGATTTTACATTGAAATGTTTATGAAGGATAATTAGTTAATTATTCCATTTGTGATTTTAAGAAATGTAGCATTCCGTTTGAAGTTGATTTACTCTGATTATTCTAAAACGGAGTGTTACAGTATCCGTGCTTCATAGACTAAACTTTAATGAAAATAATTCATTCAATTTTGTCACATCTCTCGTGACTTTTACAGAATATTGGAAAGAAAATTTCAAATTCAAAACCAAATTAGGGAATATCATTGAAGCTATAAATTAGAATCTAAACTATCATCAAAACACTCATTATAATATATGATACCCGCTCCATTTGCATGCTTTCTTTTTTATGGTCTCCTTCCACAACAACTTTAGGATCGTGCACAATAAGTGCTTGGAGGCCGTTTTTTAGCTCAATCACACGATATTCTCGAACGTCGTTCTTGGACTTCCTAACAGTATCTTCCATATTTGAGCTTCTGTTGAAAAACAAAGTATATGTAAAAAAGTTACCTTCTTGTTGTGAAAGATTGAATTCTTCTTTCGAAACAACAAAAAAAAAATGAAAATGAGAGAGAGAAAAGTGATCGTGAGTGAGAAAGATGAGAGAGAATGTGAAGGTTTAGTTTGTTAGAAGAGATGAAGTTGCTTGCTTGCTTGCTGCGCTGATCATGAATTTGGTTTTCTCTCTTTCGTGTTTTTTGATTTGAAAAGTGAAAGAATGTAAGGAAGAAAGAAAAGAGAGAAAAGTGATTGTGAATGAGAAAGATGAGAGAATGTGAAGATTTAGTTTGTTAGAAGAGATGAAGTTTCTTGCTTGCTTGCTGCGTGAAGGTTTTCTCTCTTTCCACTTCAAAAATGGGTGTGTTGTAAAAAGATTCTTTATAGTACGGTGATGATTTACACAACCACCACGTCAACTATTTTTCTTAATACGGTTATTAGTTATTCCTTTTCAAAACTATTAACATTTATTTAACGGATTAACTAACTAATTTTGATGTCAAACTAAATTAATATAGACTTTATTAATTATTACTATTATTATTAATTAATGTAAAATGCTGACATGTGCTCTAACAGCACGGGAAATAACTAAACGTGAAGTCCTCGTGAGCTAATCTCAGACAATGCATAATATATGCAAGGTTTGGCGTTCGAACCCTGACAGCCACCAAAAAAATAACTTAACGTGAAAATTTTGTCTGTATTACGCATAACAATGCATAATTTCGAGCTTAAATATATTGAATAATATATTAGAAAAATTATGAAAATTTGATATTTTAAAAATACTCATCGAGACGAATCTAACGACATCTTATATGATATTATTTATCTTTGTATATTAGTAGAAAAATATGGTCAAAGTAAGTTATGTCAAAATTGCACATTTTTAAATGGGTCATCTATTGCAGGACGGGAGGAGTATAATATATTAATCGGAGAGATCAATCTCGTAAATGAATTCAGTTAATTTCGATTGATTAACCAATTACCTGTGGGATACATAATTAGTTTATCCAAAACTCCAAAGTCTTAAACCTTCACCACCCGTACAATATATTGCGGATTATTTTTTAAAGAAATGATATTTGAACAACTCTTTTTTAATAATTTTTATGACAATTCTCCCTCTATTGTTATTGTCCAATAAAAATAGAGAAAAAATGTTATCACTAAAAGTTGTTGAAAATCGGTTTGCAAAATATCATTCCTCTATTTTTTTTTTTAATAGGTATCTATGCATACATCAAAATAGATGAAGTTGTATATGCATGGAGAACAAGTTTTTGCATAGAAAGGAAGTATGATTAATATATTGTGTTTACATCGAATTAAAAAACTTCATTTTTAACTTTTAAGTGACTAAGCAAAAAAGACAAACACCAAAAAGTAAGACTTAAAATTTTTTGCATGCTTTTTTGTTTGTTGTAAAATAGAAAGAATGGAATGGAGTGTATGAAAAGGATTTCCAATTTTTAGAAGCTTAGGATAGAAATCTATAATGTGGTGTAAAAAGATTCCTTCTCTTTCTTCCTTTTCATATGCGAGCAGAGCAGGGTATATTTCAACGTTTATTTGACCTTTGACGGTAATTACACAATCACTTATAGTATGTTTCAAATGGATCGATGCAAAATATACCTTGAATAATATTAATAATTAATAACAATAACAATAATCCAATCATAAATTGATCATTGTGTTAAAGTTATTAGTTTTGTAATTTGGTCTTAAGTGGTTAATAAGTTTTTCTAAAACTAATTGTTCTCAAAAAACCAAGTTTGATTCCTTGATTAGATTTTACTTACCTCTTAGTGGAACTTTCGATTACTAAAATCCCTTTATTGGAGGGTTAATACAAATACAATTATTTATTTTTTTATCATGATATTAATACAAATTTTCGTCGAAAAACTTATGAGACATAAGATAATGCATTAGAAATGAAGTCTCATTAACATATAGTTGTGTCTTATAAATCAAAAGTTAATTAACTTTTACGTTAGACTTTGGGAAAGGAGACGAGACAAACAAACACTAAAATGGAATAAGAGAGTTAAAAAAATCGTACATGCCTTTTTTAGCTTCTTAAAGTAAGAAGTGTAGAAAAAGGATTTGACAATTTCAATTTTTAGAAGCTTAGAAAGGAAATTGATGTATATGGTAGATGGAAGGTAGGATAAACTAATTACTTTTACCCTCGTGATGATAAATAACAATAAGGAAATACTCTTTTATTTTATAGGAATAAGAAAATACTCTTTTTTACTCTTGAATAGTTTATTTATTTATTTTCACGGAAAATATTAAAAGTGTGTCCATTTTTTGGTTCGACGTTAAAATAAATGAGGAAATATTGCTGTGTGGATCACATGTCAAAAAATGAAGAAAAGTTTGAATTTGGATGCAACCGTGTCCAAAATTCAAGCACTAAAAAAGTGTATCTCAATAACATATCAAATGATTTTATTTTAAGAAAAATTATTATGAATGATCTATATAATATAAACTTACAATTCCACTATTTACTTTAAAAAATATGTATTGAGTAACGTAACAATATATCAGTGTAAGTAATTTGATCTCTATGTAAGAAAATGTAAACTACTCAACTAGCCTAATTTAATCAAATGATACATAAGTAAAATAAAGGATAATTTTGTCAAAATAGCTGAAGTAGAGTTAAACAAACAAACAAAATTTATCTTATTTGAATTATCTTCCCTTCTTACGACAAACCTCTTTTTTGTTCTAAAGAGAATCTTTAGTAGCAACAATGACTTCTCTCCATTTTTTGCTTCCAAAGTTAGAGAAGAAGAGAGAACGGATCTGGAGATTGTGCTAGCAACAATGACTTTATGGCGCGGAACAATAAACTCTGCTTGGAGTGGGGTATTCATTGGAAATGTACCTAGCTAGGTGCTTTATTCTACATGCAAAATGGACTATATTTGTCCTACTGCATCATAACCAACAAAATTTACATTTTTACATGTATATGCATATAAATACAATGGAATATGTATATTATAGTGTTATCCATGCTTCTAGCCTATCAAAACTTAAAATTCTTAGCTAGGCCTAATGTTTTTGAGCAGTGAAATCAGGCTCAGCTGGCTTTGGAGGCAAAAGAGGTAGTAGTCTCGGAGGCATTCTGTTTTGTCTGTTATTTTATCGCAAGTTTTTTAATGCATTTGCAGCAAACCTTGATGCATATATTGTTGCACCAAGGCTTATAGTTGATCCTTCCTCATTTGCCAAAGCATCTTGTAGCTTGTCTTCTGCTTCTCGCAATGTCCTCTCAATCTTCTTTTTACAATATCGACGCCAAGCTGCTTGTATGAAACATGCACCCCATGTCTTCCATTGCGGAGAATATGACCTTAAAAAACAGTATATATTGTTGATCAAGTTTAACAAACAAATTCTATTTCCTTTTGTAATTAAAATAAGAAGGTGAACATTATGTATTACTTATTTCTATAATCGAAGACGAAATTTGGTTAACTTGTTTTCATATAACCTATATGCTGTTTTTAAAAGCTATTTTAGAGATGTTACAGAAACAAGTTGAAAAAACATATGCACGAACATGACACGCGTTATTTTCATAAGTTTTTCCAAATACATATACCAAGTGTTTGTGTAATAAGACAAGTCCAAATTAAGTTTGACGGGACTATACAAAGCACATTACTCTCAAAAGTCAGAACCTAAACATAGCATGTTTTTGTCTAATATATACTTGTTTCCTAGTTTATGTAGCACTTCACAGCTGATCCATAAAATTTAACTATGCATCGTCAAATTAATTAAGAGAAAATATGGTACATCAAGCCATACCTGAAAGTGTGTTGGAGTTGTTTGCTGTTGATAAGACGTCTAAATTGGGAAGCAACAAACTTCAAGTCATCAGCCTTGAGTGCAAATGCTTCAACTTCTGATATAGTTTCTACTGTTCTAGTTGAAGTAGGTAGATTTGAGGAGGAGTTTGGATCCAAAGCCCATGTTAAAAGCTCCTCTCCACAAAAATCACCGGGCATTAGAAATAATGAGTTGAAGAAACCAGTTCTTCCACCGTTTGTTGTCATGGTAGCGACTTTTCCTCGCATAATGAAAAGCATCTCATCAACTGGATCTTCTTCGCGAACAATGCAGCTCTTCTCTGTATACAGAACTGGCTTCAGTCTATCACACATTGCATCCAACAATTGCGCATCCATTTTCTCAAACATTGGCACCTAATGCAAAATTAAAGAACATGAAATGTTCATTACACATGCGCAGTATATTATGTAAACATGCGGACGAAAAATGATTTAATGGTGGGATGGTTATGGATGATACTCACTTTTTTTACTAAAGCTAAGCAAAGATGACGCTTTATGTCTCTTCTGAGATCTTTAGGGAGGTTGTGAATTAAAGTCTCTTCTTCAACACCTCTATTTTCTTGCCATTTGTATTGTTCATACCTTCGAATTCGTTGCCTTCACTCTCATCTCTTCCTCCCTAACAGTTGTAGATTCCAAATATTTTTGTGACAATGTTCAACACAATATGTAAGCTCATTAATTGATAAAAGAGGTTTAACCACTACAAGAAAATATGTGATTTGCTATGCCCATTTTCGCAGCTAATTAGCAGCTAATTCCTAGCAAACGAGTTTAACTAGAGATATGTTACGGAATACCTATTGATTCGGCCGTAGCCTGGATTGAGAGGCAAATTTGCAAGGGAAATATTTCTTAGTAAATCCGTAGTTAAAAGAAACCAATACCTAGCAAATATTTAGTTAATCCATAGCAAATAAGAATTGAAAATGTATTTTCCATAGCAACATAACTATGATATATCGTAGTAATTTCACAACAAATCCGTAGCAACATAACTAAGAAGTGTCATAGCAAAATAGCATCAAATCCACAGCAACATCACTAAAACTAATCTTTGCAATTCCTCAACAAATTTATAGCTATAACTAAACTAATTTGCGACTGGGTCATAGCCATTTGGAAGTTTTCGGCCAAATATTTTTTTTTTTTTAATTCTTTTGCATTTTTTTTTTTTAAGAAATACTAATGGTATAATTTATTGCTATATTAATTTAAGAAACTTATTACTAAATAATCATGTATGAGAATCTACAAGATATTCTTAATATTATAGAACAATAATTGAGCTTATACAATATATTCTTCAAAATAGAACCAAAATCCCGTTTGTGATGAAACTCAATTGTTCAAGTAATATTATACTTTAGGCTTATACAATAATTGAGCTTAATATTATAACTTTTACTTGTTGCATAACAATCAAAGACAACAATTTAAGCCGAAATACTTAAAACATAAAAATATTTTATTCTAACAGAAACTATATATGAAAACACGAGATATACAACTTGAGATATAGAGTATAGACACGGCCCATATATGACAAACAGTACTTCATTCCATAATTCAGCATAATCAATATTGAATGAGCCTAAGTGTAACCTCTGATATGGCTTAGTTCTAATAGTATCACTTGCATGGCAATATGTCATTATCCACAGTTCACAACTCTAGGGACCTACTTTTGAATAACATAGAATAATATATAATTTTCCTACCTCAAATACCATCAGATACTCCACCTTGCATTTGTGCTTGCTGCATGGATCTAAGAATTGATAGGAATGGCTCCAACATTGGCACCAATTGTGTTTGGACTAAAGAAGTCATTGCTTTATCTACCGCTTTCTAGATAGCTTCTTCTGTCGTAGCCGGGATGCCGAAAGGACCAATGCCATCTGTAAATGAAGTAGATCCACTGATGTCCAAGCCGCGGCCCCCTAAAATCAGTCTCTTCTTATTGGGACATGATGCCTCTTCCCACACTTCTGAATCAACCTTCAGATGAGTTGAAGAATCCTCTCCATATTTTTCCAGCATTGCGGTGTCATATGACTCCTACAAAAGAATTGATTAAGTGTTGGTTACAAGAGAATTGAATTGATATTATCCATAAATCCAAATTTAAAGTAACTTACAATAAATTTTTTTGAGCGGCGAGAGATATACTCTCCATCTTTGTTCTTATGAATACGATCATACACATCTCTATAAGAAACTTCATGCTTCACCTCATTCTCCTATAATTGACATTTATTAGAATATACTAACTTGAAAAAATGTAATTTTAAAAACACCCAAAACAGGAAAGTAAAATGTATTATAATATAAAGCTAATAACTAACCATCCTCTTTTTATGTTCAATGAAGCTTACAGAGCCTCCAGTGTGCAATACTGCATCAGGTAAGGAAGCTCTGTTACATCTATTAGCATCTGACTTCTTCCTCCAGTCTGGTTTCAACCAAATGTCGACCAATCCATCCCATACTTATGCCTTTATTCCTTTGGGCCCATGGCCCTTGGTGTCGGCCAAATTTGTTGAGTTCACTTGTCGTAAGGCAGAGTTTCATGCATTTTTTAAATGATCAGGATATCGGTCCAAACATGTTCTTTCCCACACAGTTCTTGCCATATTATGATCATAGTCTGATGGAAACTTATATTTACCCTACATCGTTATATAGTATATCATATAAGTATAATATAAATATAAAAAAATTATCTATAAATTAAAATATAAGACTAGAGGAACATATATAGTTACCATAAATTCCTTAAATAACTTCTCCTTCATCTCAGCAGGGTAATCTTTCCACTTCTCACCAATTTTATGTCTATAAGATAACTGGAATAGCTTTAGAAACAACTTATAATTAACTTAAAATGAAAATTGTTTCATTATATTTAACTCTATTAATTAAATTAAAAAAATCCATCAATTACTGATCCATAGCAAAGTTAAAGTATGAACTAAATGATGGCTTAGTCTAACGTACGCAAGTAAAACATATCGCGTACAGTGCATTAACAACTTTTTAATAGAGCCTACACTACATTTGGTTCAATAATTTTAGGCAATTTATTCATTGGTCACTCACCTGAGTTTAATAGCTATTGGTCCCTAGATAGCTATATAGTATAGTACATGTACATAATTCATATATTGAAGATATATAGATATTGGTCCCTAGATAGCTATATAGTATAATACATGTACATAATTCATAGCAGGTTTCAGTATAAATGCCTAGGGATATATGCTTATAACTAGCTAGTTATTGACTATGATCACTAAACAAGTACACTGGTAAAAGAATTATGGCAGCAATCCTTGATACAAGTAGTAACTGACATCTCACTCCGTGTTGAACTGAATCTTCAGAAATCAATGATGAGTACCACAAACATGTGTAATGAAGAAATTCAAAATTTCAAGGAAAGACTTAAATCAGAATTTAATGTAACAATTTACTCTCTGTTCACTATAAATGTGATTATAGCAGTGTTGTACAAACTAATATAAGCTATAATCTAATGCTTGTGTATAAGCCATAAGCTGCTATCATGAGCTATAATCTAATGCTTATGTATAAACTATTTCTATGACAGATTATGCACTTATCTGATACTTATATAATCATTATAACATATCATATTTACACAAAAAACACAGATTATGCACAAAAATCCTACAAATCAATTATGTATTCTTTTATATCAACACAAAAATCAATAATTGCTGAATAGAAAAACAAAATTGAAGTTAATGAATACCTTGAGTTGATAGTGTAGATCAAAGAAAATCGCGAAGATTGAAGAAAATGCAGCGAAGTTGCGATGAAAAAACGAATAACCGATTCGCCGATTCAGATTGAGAACTTCGAAAGCTTCAGAATGAGATTCAGAACACCGATTCAAGCTGATAAAATCAAAAATCAAAACCTGAAAAATTGACTTAAAATTAAGAAAAATAGACACACATGATACAATAGAAATGTGAGATTTAGAGCGTTTAGATTCAAAATTGAAGGCACGAATACGGAATCGACAAATAATTTGGATCGGCGAAAGATGCAGAATCGATTTGGATCAGGAATGGAATGAAGAAACATTTATGAAACAAAGAAGAAATCATACCTGAAGCATGCGCCATGGATGATGAGAAGGATCAGATGAAGCAGAGACGAAATCAATCGATCTGAGATTTGGATCAGGAATGGAGTTTCCGGCGGGTGCAAATCGGATGCAAACTATTCAAATTGGAGTTCAAGTACCATGAATTGCATATAATTATTGTACAAAAGTATATACAAGAATGAGTTGAAATGGGAAAGAGGAGCAGGAGGTGGTCTATAAGTATCAGGACTCGAAGTATCTAGATTAGCATCAACCAAGAGCCTTCCACCAGAGGGAGCACCCGGTTGAGAAGATAGTGGAACATGCTCCTCTGATGCTCTTGGGTATTGCTGAGAAAATGCGGCAAATGAAATTATATTATCACATGCTGATTACACACAACTATCAGAGAATAAACAAAAAGTAATCATAAACTCATACATACAAGTAGATAAAATCAATCCTCATTGTGACATCAATTTCTTTCATTTAGATACGTTGATTCTCATATGCTGACCAAGGTCAAGACAGATCTCACGGCTCACAGAGCACTTAAAAGAAGCTTACAAATTATTCATCACTAAGGTTCTCACATCAAACGGATTCAAACTCATAATATAGGAAGAGTTGTATCCTTACTGGATGGACCAATCTTTGTTCGCTTACATCAATTTTTTTAAACAAAAAGGGTTATATAGGAGGATAAGATCTAATATATTATAAGTTATTTGGTGACTTAACTATAGTTAGTTTGTGGTGGTTAATAATGTGCAGTCCTATATATCCTGTCAACTAGACTTAGTTGATAGTTATTTCTTTCCTTATTGTACATATAACCATTGGACCTTCAGTTGAATCAAATGAAATCATTCCTTCATCATCAATAATTCCATTATCAAGTACCAAAGATTCCAACAAATGTGGACCATAAACTCAACCAGATGAAAAATAAACTCAACTCTTTCAAACTCTTTCAAACTATAGCTTTTATCGTCACACAAATTTCATAGAGAATATTCTTAAACCTTCCCTCGGTAGAAGGCACAGACAACCTAACCAAAGTTAAACCATCTTCGGTGCCTATATCTAATTATCTATCTATTGAAAGCTATGAACGTGTGAATTATGTAGCACCGACACTTCTAAATGAAGATATGGGCAGTGTCCGACACGAATCCGTGTCCTAGGACACCACACCGACATATATGACACCATAGAGCTTATACCTATAAATACTAGTTCACTCCTTCTCAATTGTAACGATTCACAAATAAATAACTGAATTGAAAAAACCTAGAATTCAATTCCTAAAAAAAAAACCTAGAATTGAAAAGGAAAAAAAATCAAATAACAGGACAATTCAAACAGAAAATCAAAGAACATGACCATTCAAACAGAAAATTGAAAAGGATCAGTATGAAACTCACAAAATATTAAGAGAGTACTTTTATCGAACACCTTCGCTGCAATTCAAAGAAAAAGTGAAAAACAGAAGAAAAAAAATCATCATGAATGGCAACAAATACAATGGAGTTTAACCTAGAAATATGAATTCATATATAACCTAGCATTCAAATACTACGGAAGAAGAAAATATTAGAAATTACCTGAGAAAAGAGGTAAAAATGAGAGATCGGTGATTGCAGAATCAATGAAGATCGAAGACACGGGTTGATGAGAAACTGTTCGGATCGGAGAGAGAGGTACGGTTCAGATCAGAGGAATGCGTCAATCGATCGGAAACTCGAAAGGATGTGATTGATCGATACGGTGGCTGGTGATCTGAGACGGTGACTGGTGATCGGAGACGGTGACTGGTGAACGAAGATCGTGATCGGAGACGGAGATGGTGAACGGAGAAATTGAGATCGATGGTTTCTTTTCGGACTTGGTGATATTTTTTGTTTGGGAATATGTGAGTTTTTTTTTTATCAAAAGTAATATAGGCTAAAAAAATAAAAAATTTGTAATAATAAGTATTTGTGGTATTTCAGTGGTATTTTTAATTCAGACTTGCTAGCAACATAATCTGTAGTAAAATAATGGTAGCAAATTCTATATTTTCTTGTAGTGAACATAGCTTTTTTAACTTTCAGCTCCGAAAATTAAGCAAAAATGGACTGCAATGGAAGTCAGTGTGGAATCAGTGGTTTTGGATTTTTGGGGTGAGTTTAGTTATGCTTATTTAAGTCACTTGGATTAGGTTAAATTAAATTTAGAACCAATTGTCCATAGAAAATGTTGTTTCTGTTCATTTGTGTGACTATAATTTCTCCCTATAAAATATATGAGAAAAACCTTTCATATCAATGATCTAATAGGCCTATTAATAGCACTAACCTGCATGTTTCCAATAAGTAATGAGAATAAAACCAATCCAGAAATGGCAATGAAAATTGCAAAGGCTATCTCCGTGACATAAGTAGTTGTCTTGAGGTTTTGTCCAAGAGAACCGTAAAATATGACAATTTATTACTCGTCTTTAAAATACTCTAAATTTTCCATTATCAAAACAGCATGAGAAACCAACTTAGGCAGTCTGAACAGGCTTAACTCGCGAGGCGAGGTTAACTGCTCGCGGTGGCAAGCTCACACAAAGCTAACTCGCGAGGCGAGAAAGGTTACTCACCTAAGGCGAGCAAAACTGGGTGGCTACGGCTTTTGTGACCATTTTACCCCTCTAGTCTCATTTTAATTCTCCTACATCCAATTTCAATCTAGAAACTTGTCTAATAATTCTTATATGTATTAAGACACTCAAAGCCATCTAAAACTCATTCCAAAACATCAATTACGAAAAATCAGATTTTCTCACTGGGCAACTCGCTACGGCGAGCAACATAGCGTCGCTCGCGAGGCGGGGAAACTTGCTCACTGCGGCGAGCGATAAAGGCATCACTCGCGAGGCGAGGATCAATGCTCGTGTAGGCGAGCGATGAACAGCAGCACGGGCAGAATTCAGTTTTTCCCAAAATTTCACCTAATCTCATGGTTCTAACCTTAAAACTCATCCCAATTATCATCCTATGGATTATCTAAGGTCTGTACACCATTTTTACATCAATTTAACCCTTAAACATCATTAAATCACCAATTTCACTCATAACCCTAATTCTCAAAAACTCTCAAAACTACACCTAATCATGTTAATTGTAATTTCAGTAATCATAGACTTAAAATTAATGAGAGTTAGTCTCACCCTTACCTTAAAATGCAGAAATCGCAGCTCTCCCTTGGTTCTCTTCTCTTCTCTAGTTTTCTCCCTTTTTCCAAAAGCACCTAATTTCTCCTATTTATACTTCCCATCAAATCTTATCTTAATTACTCTTATTCCCCAAAACTCTCTAAATTCTCAAAACAGCCCCTCATCTCAATATTTATTTTATTTTCATATCTTATTCTATTAAATAATAAAATAAGTCACAACATCTCATAAAATCTCTAAAATCACATAAATCATAATTCTCACATCATATAAATATATTCTAGACTCCACAAATAAATCAAATAATTAAAATAATTAAAGAGGGCGTTACAGTACCAAACCTATCACCATCGTCAAATATTTTGGACATCAGAGCTATGTTATTGATTTTGTCCACACTATTGTCAAATACAACATCGTTAAATAGGACTGATCATGAATGCATGAACACAAGTGAAGACTCAACAATGCACATCTTTATATGACTCGACAAATACACATCTTTAAATAGCATCATCGTCAAATATTACATCTTTAAATAACACATCTCTAAATCACACATCTTTAAATATCACATATTTGTATGACACATCTTTATAACGACACATTTTCAAATAACACATCAATACACATCATTAAAATATATTATCTCAAACACATTAAAAAAATAGTAGAAATAGTTTTCATTATAATAATTATCTCCATAAAAATCACTTTGAATGTATAGTGTACTATTTAAGCTAAAATAGTAGCAATTCTTTAATTGACATGTATGTACTTGCACAATATATATTATTTTAACTAATATAATATAATCCTTAACTGAGCACAGGTATAAATACACACGATATATAAAATGTTAATAAAATGGCAATAAGTGGCAAACAATCATTTGCTGAAAAAAAAAAAAAAATAGCAAACAATCATCAATATAATAAATGAGACACCAATAGAAACACAAAATTTCTGCACGGTTAACATATGCATTATGATAATAGCTAGCATATATATCTACACGGTATATAATTTTTAATACCGACACAATGAGTGACAGGGGAATTTAAATAGACAATAACTCCTGAAGAAAGTAATCGAAAGACTCATTAAGTTGGAATATATATATATATATATATATATATATATATATATATATATATATATATATATATATTATGTGAATATCGTATGTTGTATAATATTGTGATGTTAATGTCATTCAAGTTGCCCAGTACCTGAAATGGTTTCTATGTATTTTTGAATGCTGATGAATTGAGGATTTAAATTATTGATGGCTGTTTATGTATATTTATATATAAATAAATTATACATGTTGTTGAAGTTTATTTCAAAGTTTGAAGTATCATTGGTTGAATTGTTGGGAGTGTAAGTCATATTCATATATATGCATTGTTGAGCAGTAGTTGTCGTCGTTCATGTTGTATAGTTGAGTTGTATATTGATATACACAAGTGGAGTTCATTGCATAATCATAAATTGGTGAGGGTTCATGCCCTGGAACGCCTTGTCGTTCAATTGGTGAGGGCTTATGCCCTGTGAATGCTAGTTCATTCAAATTGGTGAGGGCTCATGCCCTGTGAATGCTTTAACCATTCAAAATTGGTGAGGGCTTATGCCCTAGAATGCCTTGTCATTCAAATGCGTTAAATGGTACCACATGCATGTGCATTGTCACATTTGGTCGTTGAGTCATATTGGTGTTGTCATGTCATTGCATGAGTCGTTGTTGTTGGTCGAGTAGTCAGTGTGTTGCTGGTTGAAATGGAATATGTTGATAATGATGTTGATCATGAAATATATAAGTATATTTGAAGTATTTGATGAATATTAGGGTGTTAGGTTCAATTGATGAATTATATTTCTATTATTATTGATTGTGAATCTCACCCCTTCTGCTTGAAAATGTTGCCCTTCGTATGGGTAACTTGCAGGTGATCCAGAGTAGTAGAAGTGGTGGCTCAAGTGTCTTAGGGCTCTGATACGTAATGGGATGAGAAATTGTTGTTGTGTTTTTCATTTCTTATGTATCAATTTTTAATCATGCTGATGGAGTTTTGTTTGTTGTTGAATAAATGGTCAATGACTAATTATGTAGAGGCCTTTGTGCCAGCATTTTGGATGACAATTTAATGTTTAATGATGTTAAGAATATTCCGCTGCAATAATTGGATGTTATTTCATAGTTGTTTTTAATAAATAGTATTTTATTCTATTTAAGAAATTTTGAAAAGCAGTGTGACATGCCCGTTTGATGTTGAACTCTGATTTATTTGTTTAATATTAATTGTTGGGATAACGGGGTGTTACAATTTGGTATCAGAGCAGGTTGGTTTGTCTGACCAAGTAGTACAGTCGTGTTGAGCCACGTAGTGTTGTGTAATAACCTTACACTGTCTTTGTTGTTCTGATTGTCGTTTGCTATGTAGAATTTCAAGATGGTTGGGAAAAACGATGTTGTTATTGTTGCTGCACTCGAAGCTGTTGCTCAAGCTGTAGGACAACAGCCGAATGTTGGTGCTGGTAACGATAGGGTGAGAATGTTGGAAACCTTTCTAAGGAATCATCCACCAACATTCAAGGGAAGGTATGATCCGGATGGATAGAGCTGTCAAAACGGGCTGGGCCGTACGGGCCGGCCCGTTTAGCCCGATTAATTTTAGGGCTTGGGCCTTAAATATTGAGCCCGAATTTTAATAGGGCTTTTTAGCCCGGCCCTAAAAAGCCCGGTACCCGTTAGGGCTAGCCCGAACGGGCCGCGGGTAGCCCGTTAGCCCGCATAACAAAAAAAATCCTATAAATTATATATAATTTTTCAAATAATTCTTTACTTAGTTGATTATCAAAGTAAAAAATAAAATTGAAAATTCAATGAATTAACACATATAAATGTAATATAAAATTATATTTACTCGTTTCGTTATTTATAATTTTAAAGATCGAATATATAAATATCTATAACCATAACGTATCTAATTTATTTAAAATTGTTTTCCTCGCCGTTTTAGTTTACGACTAGTGTACGAAAATGTTTACAATTGATTTTTGTGCTAGACATTATTTAAACATATTAAAAATATTATTTATAGAAAAAAAATTATAGGAGTATTTTATAATACTTGTTTTATATATAAAAAATGTAATTTTTAATACGGGCCGGCCCGTTAGCCCGCGGCCCGTGTAGGGCCGGGCTCGGGTAGTATATTTCAAGCCCGTTTTCCAACCGGGCTTTTTGGCCCGGCCCGATAAAGCCCGAAGCCCGTTAGGGCCGGCCCGTTTAGGGCCGGGCCGCCCGTTTTGACAGCTCTACGGATGGAGCTCAAAAGTGGCTCAAGGAGGTGGAGAGAATCTTCAGAGTCATGCAGTGTAGTGAAGCACAGAAGGTGCGTTTTGGTACGCACATGTTGACTGAAGAGGCAGATGACTGGTGGGTGAGTCTTCTACCTATATTAGAGCAGGATGGTGCTGAAGTAACATGGGCTGTGTTCAGGAGAGAATTTCTGGACAGGTATTTTCCAAAGGATGCCCGAGGCAAGAAAGAGATTGAATTTCTGGAGTTGAAGCAAGGAGACATGTCTGTAACTGAGTATGCTGCGAAATTTGTCGAGCTTGCTAAATTTTATCCACACTATACCGCCGAGACTGCTGAGTTCTCTAAATGCATAAAGTTTGAGAATGGTCTGCGTGCTGATATAAAGCGGGCCATTGGTTATCAGAAGATAAGGAATTTTTCCGAGTTGGTAAGTAGCTGTAGGATTTATGAAGAGGATACGAAAGCTCATTATGAGGTGATGAGTGAGCGTAGAGGTAAGGGACATCAGAGTCGTCTGAAACCGTATAGTGCCCCAGCTGACAAGGGTAAACAGAGACTGAATGATGAGAGGAGGCCCAAGGGGAAAGATGCTCCTGCTGAGATTGTTTGTTTCAAGTGTGGTGAAAAGGGGCACAAGAGTAATGTTTGTGGTCGTGACGAGAAGAAGTGTTTCCGATGTGGGAAGAAAGGTCACACGGTAGCTGAGTGCAAGCGTGGTGACATTGTCTGTTAGAACTGTGACGAGGAGGGTCATCTTAGTACGCAGTGTAAGAAGCCTAGGAAGACTCAGGCTAGTGGCAAGGTGGTAGTTTATGCTTCGAGACAGTTGAGAATTCATGAGCGGAATTATCCTACGTATGATTTGGAGCTGGCTGCTGTAGTTTTTGTATTGAAAATTTGGAGGCATTATTTGTACGGCTATAGATTTGAGGTGTTTAGCGATCACAAGAGTTTGAAATATTTATTTGACCAGAAGGAATTGAACATGAGGCAGAGAAGGTGGCTTGAGTTGTTAAAGGATTATGATTCTAGTTTCAATTACCACCCCGGTAAAGCTAACGTGATGCTTTAAGCAGGAAGACGTTGCACATGTCCGCTATGATGGTAAAGGAGTTTGAGTTGCTTGAGCAGTTTAGAGATTTGAGCTTGGTTTGTGAGAGGTCACCCTAGAGTGTGCGGTTAGGCATGTTGAAGATCAATAGTGATTTTTTGAACAGTATCAAGGAGGCGTAGAAAATTGATGTTAAGTTTGTGGATTTAATGGTTGCTAGTAATCAAACTGCAGATGGTGACTTCAAGGTTGATGATCAAGGTGTGTTGAGATTCAGAGGAAGAATTTGTATTCTTGATGATGATGAGTTGAAAAAGTTGATTTTAGAAGAAAGTCACAGAAGTAGCTTAAGTATTCATCCGGGAGCTATAAAGATGTATCATGACTTGAAGAAATTGTTTTGGTGGTCCGAGTGGAAACGTGATGTTGCACAGTTTGTATATGCATGTTTGACTTGTCAGAAGTCTAAGGTTGAACATCAAAAGCCTGCAGGGTTGTTGACACCGTTAGATGTGTCAGAATGGAAGTGGGACAACATCTCCATGGATTTTGTGACTAGTTTACCGAATACTCCGAGGGGGCATGATGCCATTTGGGTTGTTGTTGATAGGTTGACAAAGTCGGCGCATTTTATCCCGATCAATATTAGTTTTTCGGTAGCTCAGTTGGCGGAGATCTACATTCATAATATTGTGAAGTTGCATGGTGTTCCATCGAGTATTGTGTCGGATAGAGATCCGAGGTTCACTTCAAGGTTTTAGAAGAGTGTGCAAGAGGCTTTGGGTTCAAAGTTGAGGTTGAGTTCGGCTTATCATCCGCAAACAGATGGTCAGTCGGAGAGAACGATTCAGTCGTTAGAGGATTTGCTGAGAGTGTGCGTACTTGAGCAAGGTGGAACTTGGGATAGTCATTTACCATTGATAGAGTTCACGTACAACAACAGTTACCATTCGAGTATTGGTATGACACCGTTCGAAGCTTTGTATGGTCGGAGGTGCAGAACTCCATTATGTTGGTTTGAATCGGGAGAAAGTGTAGTGTTGGGACCAGAATTAGTTCATCAGACTACGGAGAAGGTCAAATTGATAAGAGAAAAGATGAAAGCGTCGCAGAGTCGACAAAAGAGTTACCATGACAAACGTAGGAAGGCCCTTGAGTTCCAAGAGGGAGATCATGTGTTTCTGAGGGTCACTCCATTGACAGGTGTAGGTCGCGCGTTGAAGTCTAAGAAGTTGATTTCGAAGTTTATTGGTCCATACCAGATATCTGAGAGGATTGGAACAGTGGCATATAGAGTGGGTTTGCCACCACATCTTTCGGATTTGCATGACGTGTTTCATGTGTCGCAACTTCGGAAGTATGTAGCGGATCCTTCACATGTGATTCCGAGAGATGATGTGCAGGTTAGAGACAACCTTACGGTTGAGACCTTACCGTTGAGAATCGAAGATCGTGAGGTGAAGAAGTTGAAAGGCAAGGATATACCTCTAGTGAAAGTTGTTTGGGGAGGAGTAACTGGTGAAAGTCTGACATGGGAGCTGGAGAGTAAGATGCAAGAGTCTTATCCGGAGTTGTTTGCTTGAGGTAATATTTCGAGGGCGAAATTCTCTAAGTTGGGGAGAGTTGTAACGCCCTAGTCGTTATTTAATTATTTCTGATTTATTTAGAGTCTTTTTATGATTTTAAATAATTATTGTTGATGTTGTGGTGTGGTGTATTTTTATTAAATGAGTTATTTTTAGTATTTATTAGAATAATGTGAGAAATAGAATTATTTGGAGTTTTGGGGGTAATATTTTAATTAAAGGAATTAAGTGGGAGTTAATTAGATTAAAGGGGAGTTAAGTAAGGAGTTAGAGAGGTCAGAAGAACAGTTTTCACGTACAAGCAGTTTTTGGGAGAAAAAGGGAGAAGAGCCAAGGTAGCCAAGTGAAGAACCGGAGAGATTGTAGAGCTTTGTTCATCTGAATTAAGGTAAGGGTTAGACTATCTCTCAATGAAAATGGTTATATAATTCTGATTTTGGTTTAGCATAGTTCTAGTTGAAATTTGGGATTTTGGGAATTAGGTTAAGTTTAATGAAAATGGTAGAAACTATATGAATTTCATGTAATTGATGTAGAAAAGTGATGTTTAAGTCATAGAATACATGTAGGCAGTGTTTCCTATCAAATTTGGGGTTTGGGTGATTGAAAATTGAGTTTTTGGAGTGAAAATTGGTCTGTTCCCGTAAGCTGTGAAGCCTGAATTCGGCCACCGAATTGCCAAAATCGGCCACCGAATTCTGAGCTGATTTTCCAGCTTTGGTTCGACAAAAATCGGCCACCGAATTGTCAAATTCGGCCACCGATTTTTCTGTCAGTCAAAACTGGAAAACTTTCACATTTCCACTTGTTTCTGTTTTGAACTGGCTTTTGGTGTAAACATGAAAGTTGTAGATAATTGAGTTAGCTTTCTAATGGCTTTGGTTTGACTTGAAAATGATTTTTAGATTTTGAGTTATGATGGAAATAATCCAGGTGGGTATTGAGAAAACTTTAAGAAAAACTTAGCATAACTAATTCCAAGTTGGGCCAAAAACTTATGGTTGGTTTCAAAACTTCAAGCTTAAGTATCAGGGGGTTTAGTTGAGGTGTTTATGAGTATCTAACCTAGGTCGTGATGAACTAACTTGTTTTAATGTAAATGAAGTTAATGAATATTATGTACATTGTTGTCATTAAGTTGGAATATATATATATAGGAATATCGTATGTTGTATAATATTGTGATGTTTATGTCATTCAAGTTGTCCAGTACCTGAAATGGTTTCTATGTATTTTTGAATGTTGTTGAATTGAGGGTTTAAATTGTTGATGGCTGTTTATGTATATTTATATATAAATAAATTATACGTGTTGTTGAAGTTCATTTCAAAGGTTGAAGTATCATTGGTTGAATTGTTGAGAGTGTAAGTCATATTCATATATATGCATTGTTGAGCAGTAGTTGTCGTCGTTCATGTTGTAGTTGAGTTGTATGTTGATATACACAAGTGGAGTTCATTGCATAATCATAAATTGGTGAGGGCTTATGCCCTGTGAATGCTAGTTCATTCAAATTGGTGAGGGCTCATGCCCTGTGAATGCTTTAACCATTCAAAATTGGTGAGGGCTTATGCCCTGGAATGCCTTGTCATTTAAACGCGTTAAATGGTACCATATGCATGTGCATTGTCACATTTGGTCGTTGAGTCATATTGGTGTTGTCATGTCATTGCATGAGTCGTTGTTGTTGGTCGACTAGTCGGTGTATTGCTGGTTGAAATGGAATATGTTGATAATGATGTTGATCATGAAATATATAAGTATATTTGAAGTATTTGATGAATATTAGGGTGTTGGATTCAATTGATGAATTATATTTCTATTATTATTGATTGTGAATCTCACCCCTTCTGCTTGAAAATGTTGCCCTTCGTATGGGTAACTTGCAGGTGATCCAGAGTAGTAGAAGTGGTGGCTCAAGTGTCTTAGGGCTCTGATACGTAACGGGATGGAAAACTGTTGTTGTGTTTTTCATTCCTTATGTATCAATTTTTAATCATGCTGATGGAGTTTTGTTTGTTGTTGAATAAATGGTCAATGACTAATTACGTAGAGGTTTTTGTGCCAGCATTTTGGATGACAATTTAATGTTTAATGATGTTAAGAATATTCCGCTGCAATGATTGAATGTTATTTCATAGTTGTTTTTAATAAATAGTATCTTATTCTATTTAAGAAATTTTGAAAAGCAGTGTGACATGCCCGTTTGATGTTGAACTCTGATTTATTTGTTTAATATTAATTGTTGGGATAACGAGGTGTTACACCATAACAGGGATTTATTACTATAAAAGATAGCTGCTTTTGACATTATTATCAATTAATTACACAATTTCAATGCATTAACTACTATATAAATTCCATTTTCATATCTTTAACAGAGGACACTAGTTAGCATTTCCCTATACTTAGTTATTACTCTTTATTTATTAAATTTATTTTTCTTAGAGGTAGATACTTATTTTTAAACATAATTATTACTCAACATGCCATGATCACACCTCACTAGTCATGTAAGAATTAGTTGTTGCACATATAAACCCACCCACAAGAACCGTCAATGCACTGCTCAGGTCCATGACACTCTTCATCAGTAGTGCAGCGCGCGCCAGCTATATTATCAAATAAGAAAGGGAAAAAAAATGTTATTCAATGGTGATAAAATATTGTGGTTGATATAGATAAAATGATTTGTAAATGTTGTGAAAATGACATACGTGTCCTTCCTTCAACCAGAAATTGAGAAAGAAAGATGATCAAAATATAAATAAACATGAAAAATTTAGTCATATTATTATCGTTTGAATGTAATAAACAAAACCATTTTAGTAACTTTATAAGTAAAAATGTTATACTTTTTTTTTTGAAGGGGAAAATGTTATACTTTGTTAACATCAATTAAATAGTTTTTAGAACTTTAGAGTTGTGAGAGGCCGTTTTTAAAATTATAATTAATGTTAAATATAAAGAACTATATATATAACTATTTGACTACTTAACTTTTGCAAAAAATTCACGTACTAATTTTGATGATCTTCAAAGTTCAATATATTTTTAGTCTCATTAAACTACATTGAATTTTTTATTTATATTTTAGACTTTCAAAATATGTAAGGGCCAAATTTCAAAAGAGTAACATAAGTAATCAATGGTTTAAAAAATCTATCTTATATAAATAATTCATGGAAGAGGTGCAAAAAAAAATTTATATATTAAAAGTACTATTAGAACATAAACTGTGTTCTTGCGCAACATAAGTGCTTATGCAGATAAGCTGTTTTTAGCAAGATGACAGAAATAGCAAAAATAGAACAGAAAAGTGTAAGATTGAAAAATAGAGTGATTCCTATGAATTGTGTAATCTCATTAAGACTTAAAGTTTCACAATACAAAGCCTTTTATAGGCACAATAGCACTTGCTTGTAGAACAAGCTATCTAACTAACTGTTATACTCCATTTTTTGACCAATTGTTTTTCTACATTTTATTTCACAGTATTTTACAGTTTATTTCCCGTCATTTTACTGTTTATTTTTCAGCATCTTATTTTGTTTATATCTCAGGATTTATCTGTTTATTTTGCAAACACTTTGTTCGTTTATTCCTCAATTTTTATCCATTTTAAATCTCATTTTTTACCAACGTTTTATCTGTTTGTTTTACAACGTTTCACTTTTATCTTCCCGTTTTACTCGTCTTCAAAGACTGAGAAGTCTCGTCATTTCAGACGAAATTTTGGCAGGGAGATTAAGTACCTCATTTAGTTCCGAAAGGATAGTTTTGTTTTTTTGTTTATTATTATTATTGTCTTCTTATTTTATTGTATCAATTTGTTAGTAATCCTTTTATTTCTTTTTTTTATCTTATTTTTTAAAAAAATAAACTTTGAAAGAAAAGTTACGTGAGGGACCTTTCTCTCTTTCCTTTTTATTTTCTATTTTTAGTTTATTAATTTTATTTTTAGTCTAGTTCATGTGTACTCTTTGCATTGGTCCAAGTCTGTCTTGCTGTCTTTTTTGTATCAGAGACCCACTAGGGGTATTTTGGTCATTACAATGTATCAGATAAACCCTCAAATGACAGTCTATAAATAGACTGTCATTTTTTGTGCACTATTCACGAGGACTTTAGCAGCCGCCAACCACAAACACAACCCTTTTTTCTCACTCCAAAACTTTGGATCAAATACCACAAAAAAATCACAAAAAATAAAGAAATCTCAAGAACATTCATGAACATGAATCTTCTTTCCAGCAACATCACTCCACCACACAGAACAATCAACACATAACATCATAAACATACAAAAATCAACTCAAATCATCACATAAGCCAAAACCAAACCGGTTTCATCACACCAAAGCCAAAACCTAACCGGTTTCATCACATAAGCCAAAACGGAACCGTTTTCAAGAAGGAATTTGAATCAACAGGCGGGAATCCGGACCAAACGTGTAGATTTGAAGGGTTCCGTTCTTGAAGCAATACTTCCTCCGTTTTTTTGAAAGAAGGTAATAATACAGGATCTGTATTTCGTTTTTGTGTAAGATTTTCTTTCAAAACATTTCGAAAATAAAAAGTTAGATCTAGGCCGAATCTCTCAGCCCTTTTCAAAAATGAACAAAGAAGGAGAAGAAGAAGAGGATTGCCGAAAAAAATTTGAAAAAAAAACAAGTTTAGATTTCCGACACGGTGGCGCCACCGCCGGAAATCGGCCGGCCGCCGCGTCGGACAACCACTCTTCTTCTTCTTCTCCGGTGATGAAGTCTTAGAGGGAAGGGAGAGCTTCTCTCTCTAAGTTAAACTTAGAGGGAGAAGGATACATGTTAAAATGAAAAAACCGGTAGTACTGTGCTTTTATAGCCGAAGGTGAACCGGTCTGGTTCGCCTGAACAGAACTGGTTCCCTTTGGTTCTTTCCTTTTCACTCTCTACCCTTTGATCTCCATCATACGACTGTGAATTTTTTTCCTGTTTTAATCTTGTATGCGTTGTCTATGGCATAACTATGCAACTCCAAGACTAGGCCGTTGGATCTAAGATCCAACGCCCCAGGAGGCTCCTGTCTTGAGATTCAGTGTGTTGGACTTTTGTTTTTACTATGTGCTTGCCTTTTTAGAACCGTTAGATCTTTGATCTACGGTCCCTGTTTTTTCGTTTTTTATTTCTTTGTTATTTTATTTTGTGTGGCTGTGATGAGCCCTTTTGTGTCTAATTTTGGACTCTTTGATTAATCAAATGGTCCAGATTTAATTCAGCTGAGCCTATTTTATTTTTATGTATTTCTTCAACATTTTTATTGTTTTCTACACCATTTTTGGCCTTTTAAATGTTTCTTTTATTTCTAAAATTTTATTTCTATCTTTATAAATTTTTCTGAACTACAACAACTGTTCTCAGGGTCAGAGTCTGATAGAGTTCAGAGTCTTAAGCAGCGGATAGATATAGTAAGAATGCAGGAAAGAAAGAAGAACACAAGCAATTTATACAGGTTCCTTCCACAATCCGGAAGTAGTCATGTCCCTCTTGCACTTCCAAGGAGAGTTCCACTAAAATGTAATATCAAATTACAAGTTGCTCAAACACACAAGTAAGAGACTTCCTTTGCTCAATCACACAAGAAAGAGACTTCTATTTGCTCAAGGACAACTCCAAGAGACTCCTTGCTCAATCACACAAGAAAGAGACTTTTCTAAACAATTACAGAGAATTGAAAAGAGTTTTGAATACTTGATATACAATCAGAGGTATTCACATAACGATACAAACAGAACAGACTCTGTTTTTCTTAGACACTTAGAAATTTTAAGATATGAACTTTTGTAAGAATTATCTAAGTTGTTGATGTGTATTTGCAGCGTTTTCGACTTGGAGAGAATATGAATATTTCAGTATTAGCAAGCTATTTTTCTTCAAGTCTTTATCCCTATTTATAGAGAATTTGAGAGACGTTGAGAACTGCCAGCACATCAACTTGTCTTGACTGAAGCTTTGATTTTCCACCGATGATCTTTTGCCTGATTTGATAGTTGTCCTAAGAAGAAACAAATTCAAATCCATTCCAAAATGAAAAGGAACAATGTCTGCGAATATTGTTGTTATCTTTGTCTTGTATAGGAGACAATATGCAGAGATGGTGGTTGCAGAGGTATACGCAGACTTAGTGGTTGTACAATTCGTACTTGTACTTTGTCAACGCTCTTTAGCCTCTGGTGAAGTAGCTTCTGATAACCTTGCTTCTGGAGAACTTGCTTCTGATGACGTCATCTTCAGGAGCGCTTTCTTCAGACGCACTAGGCTTTCTTCAGGAATGCTTTCAATCAGATGCTCTTCAAGCTTCAATAAAATTCCTTTGCTCTTTAATTTATTCAATCAGAACCTCTACGAGTAAATCTTTGATTATGGTCCTGTACACTTGAATAAACATTTAGCATATCCAATTGATAATTTTAATATCTTGTTATCATCAAAACTTAAGTGGTAATTTTGCGAAACACCCTTTGTTCCAACAGGAAGTTATGTAATAATGTAGTAACACATGCACCGACACATGCACCTATACTTTATTTTTACTGCATTTACGCTGTAATCGCGATCGAAGACTAAATGAATTAGGGACAAACTAGGACTAAAAACTCGACTAATATAATTGCCTTAAAATTGAACAACTAGTAATTTACGTTTTAGATTTTACTATGGGATCCAATGTCCCCGGTTTTATTTTTTTACGCTTTTCCGTCACGTTTTACGTATAGTTTTTTTACCGTTAGTTAAAAAGCATTTTCCCAAAAAAATCAAATAATCAAAACACAAAGAAATATTTTATTAAGAAACCTTGGATTTTAACCCAAGTGTTCTTTTTTCTTTATTTTCTTAATCAAACTTCTAATCAATTTTAATATATATTTAGACTTGCTTTCATATAATTAAAATCAATCAATTTCACACCATTTTATTCTTCTATACCTTGAGGTCTCGCAACCCTTCTAAAAACTTTTTTTCTAAACTTTAAAATCAACCAACTCACCAAATTAATTTTGAGGTGAACTACATGATTTTGATCCCACTTTTGGGTATGTAGGCAAAAGACTTATGTCTTTCCAAATCAATAAAAACAACAAAAAACATACTTCTTCTCCCTCCATTCTTTCACTTAGACTTTACGCAATATTTCACAAATAAATAAGCAACTAATTAGCACAAGATAATTTAGGCAAGAGGCTCCTTCAGAGTATCAAAGTCGTTTAGAGTGCTTAACACCTTCCCTATTTGAAACCAACCCCCGGACCTTGATCTCATAAGGGTTTTAACTCACCCTTTCCCTTCCCACGAATAAAAGTTGAGAGTTCAAAGATTGAAAGGTTCAAAACCAATTAATGGATTGATACTCAAAAATCACGAGCAAACTAACTAACAAACTTAAACTTAGCTAGATTACCTAACTAACCTGTAACAAAATTTTATACCCCACGGGTATTATATATACCCCAACAGGTATAAAAAGCACCAACAAGAGAGAGGAGTTTTGCCTCACCATTTTGTGTTGTTTTTCTTTATTATGTCTCTTCTTTTTCTTGTGTTTTGCTTCTTGATTTTACACATCGCTTTATAGAGTATTTGAATGAATATGTTAATAGAGCTTAATCATGTAAACAAAACAAAAAAGAGCTTAATCTGTATGTTTTGTTGATGTATAATTATTTTACACGTAATTAAATGATGTATTGTCACATCAGTTAATAAATATAACAATTCTTATGTTTACGTATTCATTAATTAATGTGACAATACATCATTGATGCATGTGACAAATATGTTGGAGGTAATTAGTATACTATATACGTCAATGTAAAATGATTTTACACATGTATTTTAGAATGTGTTACCACGTCAATTAATGAATATGATAATTGTGTTGTCATATCTATTAATTGACGTAACGAAATATCATTAAATTCATGTGTAATTAAATTCTATTCGATATGAACTTATTATTGTTTTCCTAAAAAAAATTTAATTATTCTTAATTACATTCCGGTCAATTATAATTTGATCAACTACAAATTTCAATGAATAAATGATAAATGAAGCATTTAAGTTTTTCAAAGTTTTTTTAGGCATTTATTGAGTTATTTATGAGGCCTTTATTGGAGATAACGTTGCATAATTGCAATCCGTTAAACGAGTCGGTCTTTGTTATAAGAGAAATGCTAGTAACACACATTTTAAACACACACTTTTCAACACATTATTTTTGATTGGTTTAAATTCAAATGGGTCCCACCAAATTTATATGGGACTCATGTAAATTTTAATCAATCATAGGCAGTGTGTTAAAAGTGTGTGTTGGAATGTGTGTTGTTAGTATTCCTCTTATTATAGATATTTCTTTTATAAAATTATTGTAAAATAGATATATCTGGTTTATAATATAGTCTAGATGCATTAGTTATTTAATAATTATGATATAAGAAAATTTGTTTCCCCTACAAAGAAGAATATTTGCTAAGGAAACAATTAACGACGGAAGTTATACCTGGGAAGCTAAATCCTTGACAAAATCCAGAAGAAACAGGTTTCCAACGGAAATTTCACGAAAATCCGCTGATGATTCTGCAGGAAAATCGAGAGAGCCTAGTATTGTCCCCCCTCATTTCCCATATCTTTATCTTTATATAAAGATACACAACATTAAACATAGAAGAAAAGAGTCAATATACATTTCTCTTGTTGGTCATTCTTCTTCTTTGTGTTGCATCATTAAATTGTCATTCTTCTTCTTTGTGTTGCATCATTAAAGTCAATTTTTGCGAAAGTTGTTATAGTAGATGTCATTTTCAAAAAAAACCTTCAATCCATTATATTTGTTCAAATCTTCTCAACTCAAAGCATGGATGAGCAAAAGGTGTAGGTCTTATCGACCTTGCACAATACACAATTGATGTGCTTCATGAGAATTGGACACATATAATGTTACGCAAATTGGAGAGTTTAAATTCCATCGGAAATCAAAAGGTGTTGTAAAATGATCAATAATGTCACCTTACTTTAAAGAACTATATCTCTTCACCAAATTTTTAAATGAAATTTACTATAATTTTGAAGGCATATTGTTCATGTTGGTGACCCAATTCAATATTGTTCAGGTTTAAAGGGTCTCCTTATATCTAGAAAGTACAAACTAGAGACAAAAATCACATCATGCAAACTAGAAATAGACAATAAATTAAGTTGGAAAAATTGACTAATTTATTGTAAAATTATTCAAGGAATAGAAATCAACACTAGTTATCTACTTTTGTAATATCAACACCATATTTGTGATAATAAGAGCAATTTGGCCGACAACATCAACAGATTTTTGAAGCAAAGATGTATCTTTATAAAGAGATAAATCCCTTGCATCCCGATGAACACTCTGATCTCCGGTGAGGCAGTCATAAACATCGGTCGCGATAGCATTCATATGTACATACACGTCATAATAATCAAAAGTCTTTAATTGTTGTTGAGCTTTCACAACCTCGCCAAGAGCTCCTCCATCCAACCGAAAATGAGACAAACAATTCTTGTAATGGTCTTGTTTAATGGGATCATTGCCACTTTGTGCGATTAGTTTTGTGATTAGAGTGACGGTATTCGATACATTGGTATGAAGCACACCAATGGTGTATTGCGCCAGACTATTGAGGTCTCGACCTACACCACCCGGCTTTGATTTGAGAAGAGTTAAACAAAATGATGGGTCTTTGGCTTCCTTGCAAATAGCTTGCAAATCAACAACATTAGCCGCATAGGAGGATGCAACACAAAAAACAAACACAACAACTAGGGTTAACAAATGAGCCATAATGTATTTGTTTGTTCTCAATTTTCCCTACTGTATGTTGGTGATTTCCTTTGTTTCACACATTAGGGCTTTATATAGATTTCATCAATTGAAAAAATCACAATAAATTATGGTCAATGCCCATATCTTTATCTTTATCTTTACATTAAATTAAACATATAAAACATTAAAACACTAACAAATGCGTTGTAAAGGTTTCAAATTACAATTTTTTTTTTTTTTTTGGTGTACAAAATACAATATCTTTGATACATATTGGTCAAAGCAAAATGCTTTTTATATATAAGGAATAATTTAATGGTGCATGAAAGATACTGATTAAGTTCAAATTATTTTCCCTCAAAAAAAGTTCAAATTATTTATTGATTCAATGATACATATTGGTCAAAGCCAAATGTTTTTATATATAAGAAATAATTTAATTGTGCATGAAAGACACTAATTAAGTTCAAATTATTTACTTGTAAAATAAAAATTTCAAATTATTTAGTGATTCAATGATACATATTGGTCAAAGCAAAATGTTTATTATATAGAAGGAAAAATTTAATAGTGCATGAAAGACACTAATTAAGTTCATATTATTTAGTGATTCAAAAAATTCATATTATTTCTCGCCAAAAAAATTGAAAATAATTGTGATTAGAATGAACTTTTTTTTTTGAAGGAGGTGATACGAATAAACTTTTTTTTTTGTTGTAAACCAGGTATCTTCCGCGCGCAACTGTGGAGACTAATTTCTCGAACATTGTGGGACTCAAATAGACGGCAGGCTCTCCCTAAGAGTTTTAACGTTGCTGCATGCCCAAGGCTGTATTCGAACCCAAGACCTTGGTTAAGTTAGAAGAGACTCGTTCCATCTTATCTAAGCGCTCTTGGGTTATAAGAATGAACTTAATTACTCATAAACATAAAAAATATTTATTAAAGTTAATATAAAACAAATCAAATAAAAATTCATAGATTGTGAAAAAAATTCATAATTTCGAATGACACACATGAGTTAACTTAAGGACCAAAAGTGGTGACGAAAAACTTTTGAAAAACTTAAAGTCGAGGAAAAAATCTAGGGGAGTTAAAATAAAAAAATTGAAATATTTATAGGGACCATTTGTTATTTTTAAGAGAATATTTCATCAATTGAAATATTCTAGGAGGGCGGCAGGGAGGGAGGCTGATTGAAAATCAATTTCGGCATTTTTGGTGTTAGGGTTCTTGAATAATATTGGTATTTTATTTTCATATTTTTTTGTAAAATTTTAATTAATTAATTTTATAATTATATTTTAATTGAAATGACACGAAAATGAAGTGTCAAATGTTGAACCATGATACCCAAGAGCGCTTAGATGAGATGGAACGGGTCTCTTCTAGCTTAACCAAGGTCCTGGGTTCGAATCCAGTCTTGGGCATGCAGCAGCGTTAAAACTCTTAGGGAGAGTCTGTCGCCCATTTGTGTCCCACAATGCTCGAGGGATTAGTCTCTGCAGTTGCGCGCGATGGATACCTGGTTTACACCCAAAAAAAATGTTGAACCATGATCCAACACCACATCATCCAAAAAAAGAGGGAGACCAAAAGAATTTGTTGATTTTTTAAATAGGAGGATAAAAAAACTTGATTTTACAAAATGGGATATTAAAAGTTTAACAAATTCAAAACTATGAAGATCAAAATGCATTTAAGCCAAAAAGAAAACGCACGCTAAACAACATCTAAAGAAAATCTTTCAAAAATAAAAGAATTCTGCTCTTCTCCCAGCACAAAACACTCGCGCCCTGCACCCATAGAAAAGAGAAAAGAACCAGGAAAAAAAAATCATTTATATCTTTTTCTTTTTTGAAGATATTAGAGTAACATCGTGGAACCCGAGCCTAATTTCTTTTCTTTTGTTGACAATAAATAATCATATAGTATTTAATTTATATTTCCATACTTCATTAGTTAGAGGATAGTGTATGACTTTTATATGATGTTTGTCACTTCATCTACAGAAACAAAAACTATATTTTCTCTCTAAAAAAACATGAATAATTTCTTCTTCGAAATTGAAGGTATCTGCGCCGTAATTCAGGTCATATTAATTCTGAATCAATTACAAACAATATTCAATATTATAACTACCACTTTGAGATCAATCACATATAACTAATTCTAAGTAACAATGCTCTAGAAATTTGAGAATGAGTTAGCATAATTCAAAACCATATATAACTAATTTATTATAATTCACTTTGCAAAAAAAAAAAACTATGCACATTCGTTTCAAATTATAAGTTCCATGTCATATGTGGATTCATGTTTCAAATTATAAGTTTCACTATGCACATTTGATTGACAATAATAACTTAAAAAATTGAGCAGTAAACCATGTTGATGACTCAATTCAATATTGTTATTGTTTAAGGACCTCATTATATATGTGTCAACCTTTTTACACTATGTTGGTGGCTAAACAAAATTGAACCAAAATCAAATCAAATACAATACAAACAATAAAACTTTTACCAAATCATGATTAAAATCAACTCAAAATCGGTACTAAAACACAATTACTCAACGATATTGTTAAATCTCTAAACCTTTTATTTCTCTTTTTTTTTTGACAAAATTTCTCATAAATGACTATTATATTGTTAACATTATTCAAGAAACAGAAAACGAAATTAGTAATCTACTTTTGTAATAATATGGCTGCAATAATAAGAATAATATCAGCAACTTTATTGACATCATCTGCATATTTTGGAAGCAAAGAGGTATCAGATGAATCTCCTGAAAGACAGTCATCAACATTGGTCATGACACCACCCATATGCACATTCACACCCTGGTAATCAGAACTCTTCAAGAGTAGCCGGACTTCGAGAATATCGCCAAGAATTCCATCCTCACCAAAATGATCCAAACAATCCTTGTAATGGGCTTGTTTCTTGGGATCACCACGGCTTTGCGCAATCAACTTTTTTATTAGAGCGACGGTATTTGTCGCATTGGTATTAAGCACGTCAACGGAGTATTTTGCTAGACTAACGAGGTCTCCACCTACATTACCAGGCTTTGATTTGAGAAGAGTTACACAAAACGAAGGGTATTTGGTTTTATTGCAAAGATCTTGCACGTCTACATCATTAGCTGCATAGGACGATGCGACACAAAAAAGAAACACAACAACTAGGGTTAAGAAATGAGCCATAATGTATTTGTTTGTTCTCTATTTTCCCTATGGTATGTTTGTGATTTCCTTTGTTTCACTCTTTAGCGGCTTTATATAGATTTCATCAATTGGAAAAAACACAATAAATTATATGGTCAATTCCCGTATCTTTATTTTACCTTTATATTAAAGGTTAAACATATAGTAAAACATTACATTAAACAAATTCCTTGGAAAGGTTTCAACGTACAACATCTTTAATACATATTGGTCAAAGCAAAACGTTTTTTTATATATAAGGAATAATTTAGCGGTGTATGAAAGACGTTAATTAAGTACATATTATTATTTACTCTCTAAAAAAAATCATATTATTTAGTTTTGGTCAAAAAAAAAAAGTTCATATTATTTAGTGATTCAAAAAATTTGTATTATTTATCGCCAAAAATATTAAAAACAATTGTGATAAGAATGAACTTAACATAAACATAAAAAAATAATAATTATTTATACTATATATAAAGAAAACTACCCCTTTCAGCACTTTTGGGTTGGATTTTTCTTTCAAAAAATATCCTTAATTTTCAAAACAAATAACACATGTAATAAATAGATAAGAATAAATTAAAATATTAAACAAATGTAACAAACACGATATGAATATATATGTATATCTGTTTTTTTTTTCTTTATCATTTAAAAAGTATAACAAACTAGATGAGTATATTTATACTTACATTTTCATTATTCCAATTATACTCTTAAACAATTTTTTTTATAATAGAGATTGTTGTTCGTGTCATTAAAAAAATAGTAACAAGCATTTACATTTTTAATTTTACTAAAAACCAAAATTTCATAAAAAAAAATACCGTTCATAATTTTCAAACGTTAGCAAAATAAAAAGAGAGGACTTTTCGTTAGTTAAAGTTAATATAAATCAAATCAAATAAAAATTCATAGATTGTGAAAAAAACTTCAAAATTTTGAATGACACACATGGGTTGACACGAAAATGAGGTGTCAAATGATGGACCGTGTAGATAATATCATGTAGGATCTATATCATTAATGAACACATCACATCATCCAAAAAAGAGTGAGACGAAAAGAATTCGTTGACTTTCTAAATAGAGGGATCAAAAACTTGGTTTTACAAAATGGGGTATCAAAAATTAACAAATTCGAAAATATGAGGATCAAAATGCATTTAACCCAAAAAGAAAACGCACACTAAACAACATCTAAACAAGATCCTTAAAAAAAAAACCCAGAGAAAAGATAAATGTACCGGAAGAAAAAAATTTATCTTTTTTTTTTTTTTTAAGAAATTAGAGTAATATCAAGGAACCGGAGCCTAATTTCTTTTGTTGACAATGAATAAATAATCAAATATTTAATTTATATTTCCATATTTCATTTGTTAGAGGAGAGTGTATGACTTTTTATGTGATGTTTGCCACTTCATCTATGAAAACATATTTAAAAATAAAGGATAATAACACAAACAGTTATCCATTATGATTAACGACAATTAGGATTCCTCGAATCTCCTATATTTCCTTGTTGGATTAAACCAAACAATTATGAGTTATGAGATAAGAGTTCTATTTACCAAAATACAAAATTATCATATTAAAATTGTTTAATGCATTAGACCAAAAAATTCTAAAATTTAGAATAGCATTTAAAGTTAAATACTTGAGAATACTTGATTTCTTAAGAGTGCCACATGCCAATACAATATGAAGAGAAAAATACTTCCATATGAAGAGAAAAATACTTGTTCATATGATTCAATAAACATATAGCCATAATTCGTATCTATTTGGCTTTGAAACCAATTGATAAAAAATTTAAGATTTAGCCAATGATCACTAGATACAAATTATAGCATATCATTGATAACTATAGAAGGAATAAGAAACTGTGTACCTTTAGGTTTAGGTTGATGAAGGAATCAAGAACAACCGCCAACAAGTATGAGAGGGATAACTATCCTCATCGCCGTTTAGGTTTAGCGTTTTACCGTAATGGTCAGAATGGTTAACCGTCTGATGGGATGACGTTTAAATAACTAAACGGCAGAGGGCATGAACCTCTCATTGGGCTTAGCTAAATGGTCCAACCCATCACGGTCTGTTTAGAAAGAATAGCTCAATCACACATATTCGTCAACTAATTAGTGTTTAACACAATAGACCATAATTTATAAGATTAACTTAAAATAATTGATTATTGTCAAACCATAATTGATTAATTAAATAATTAATCCAACAGTCAATTGAAACACATTCTTGTATTGGATTTGTTTTGGTATTTGATACTTATTCTTCTCACATTTTTTTTCCATAGTTGTCAATATTTTTTTCCTTGTCGAGTCCCTACCTGCTAAATTAAAGTAGTACTTGTATTGTATACTAGGTATATAAACCCGTGCGCTGCACGGGTTTGATTATAATTTTATTTTTGATTTATTGGAAATAACAAATTTGATAGGTCTATTAAATTGTAATTTAAAAAAACAACTATTAAATCATCTTTAAAGTTTTTCGCACATGATGTGAATATAGAATATATGGAGTAGATAAAAATTAATTTCGAAATCGATAATGTTTCATTCACTTGTATTAGAAATCAATAGAAACACAGTTGAATAGTTAGATACCGAGTTTTGAAAAAAAATATTTAGGATTTTTTGAAAAGGTTATCTTGAATTGAAATGGTTTGGAAGAGCAAAACTAAAAAGAGAAATTTATAATCATAATTGAAGAAGGGGGACATGAACCAAAACCTTCTAGAGCATAAATAAGATTCAAACAAAAAAAATAAAATAAGATAGCACGAAAATAAAAAAGCAAAACATAAGAGTAGGAAAAGAAAAGAAAAAGCAAGAAAATAAATGTAACTCAAAGAAACTCGAATTACTCCGCGGTCCTAACCCTAAAGCAAGTGTTATACATCTGAACATTCTTCTGCATATTCTTTTTGTTGTTCTTAGACACCACCCATGTAAAAAGTTCTCCCCTCTTTAAAAGAATGCTTTTAAAGGTGATACATAGACATAATTCAAGCTTAAGAATGACTCAAATTTAGTTTATAGATAAGATTTTTTATGTGTGACACCGGCATAAATCGGGTTTAAGAATGATTCTAGGCTACTTTAGATATAGATAAATATAGAAATATAGTGATTTTAGTTTTTTTGGATGACCATATAGCGATCGTAGTTAATGGTTTAAGTTTCGTTGAATCCTTTTTCTTAAGGAATTGTCTTAACCTTTATTTACAATAAATTTTAAATTTTATTGTATAATTTCATTTAATATTTTTCCTAAGCAAGCCACTAAAAAATGTGTAACTCGAATCATATCATTCACCTTTCTCTATATCATTATTTAGAGACAATATTATGTATATATCGCGGTTCAAAAAATAGTAGACACTTGTCTTGACATTTATAAACTAAAATAGCACTTTTATGTAAGAGACAATATTTCATATTTAAATTAAAATATTTTAATAAGAATGGATTAAACTTTTAGTTCTTCACTTTATATATTATTAATATTTATATAAATAGTTGTTTAGTAATATATTCTTACAACTCAATAATATCATAGATTTAATCATAAATGAAGAAAAATTAATTACAAATATTTATTTGTAACATCCCACCCATTAGTTATAGGAGTTTTATCAGTCGAGTGTATCAGAGGGTGAATGTTCATGAACAATAAATATAACGAGAGATGTTATCATGCAATGTGAGTTAAGCAAGCAAGTTCAGTTATTAGTATCAAGTTAAGCGGGTTTAAGACAAAGGGCATTTTGGTATTTGCACATGCGGAGTATATAAATAATTCTTGTGCTAAAGAGTTCACTATTCTTTGAAGTTCCTCTTTCTAAGATTACGAAAATCAGAATTTCTCTCCCTTCTCTCTAGCCTATGCGCCACCCTATCCCTCTCTTCCAACTTCAATCCTTTCCAACATTTACTTGAAGGATCTTGGTACCCGTGATGCTCAAATTCTACTCTTGGAGGAGATTGAAAGCAAGGTTAAAGCATGAATCAACTTCTTTCCCTTCAAGACTAGAATTGAGACTTAATTGGGTTTGCATGTTGGAGCTAGGGTTTTAATGGAGTTGAGCTTGAAGTTAGAAGTTGTACCAGAAATCATAATGTGAGTTCTTAGATAGCTTATCCTACCTTTGGGTTGTGTAATTTCTTGTGAGAAAACATGAATTATGTTAGTGTATGAGTTAGGAGAATTAGCACCCCTTTTGCCATTAATCCTTGAAATTGTGTTGTTTGTTACCATGCATTTGTTCTAAGTTGTTTTCTATATGTTCTGGGTGTTTTGGGTGCATTGGAAATTCAATTTTGAGGTTTGGAGGTCAAAAACACGAATTATGCAGGTCTGATACTAATGAACTTCACTTAAGCGATAAAATCTCGCTTAAGCGAAATCAATGTCGAACCAAACTGTCAATCTCGCTTTGCATCTTGCTTGGAGCTCGCTCAAGCGAGATTTCACAGCACATCACTTTTTCTTAAAATTTCATGTGGTGCAGTGGTCTTGACGAAGCTTTTCCTTGCAGTCTCTTATAACTTTAAAAAAAAACCTCAAAGTCAAGTAGTCATTGCACATTACACCTAAAGATATTAATAATCAAATGCATGAACGACATTAATAATTTCAATGACGAATGGAACATGAGATGTCATGATACGATAATATTCGTAATTATGCTCGGGTAGGAAACAAGTCTAAGAATGGGAAAAAGCATAGAGCCTCGACGTAGATTGTTGAGAACTAGTATATTAAGCTATGAATGTTAAGATAAGCAAGTAGTGATTCACCGCTAAACGAGTAGGTTACGAACTCGTGGTGACATTCACATAAGTTAAGTTTAAGCTTCTATGTATGATAAGACCTTTATGTATGATAAGACTTTAAGCAAGATGTAGGTGTCGTGTCTCTTGCTATCCACGCCAGGGGGATACAAGAGGTTCACGCCAGGGGGACGGGACACGCTCCGCAAGGTAGGCCCGCACGACACTGAGGGAGTCTGATGTACCTTAGCTAGGTGTTCATCGGTCATGTATGGGATTGTATTCGGGGTTACTCCACCTGATGCACTCCGTAAAATGAACCAAGATAATGTTATTGTTATACGCTAACTTCTATATGATTATGAACATGAACATGTTATGAGCATGATTATGATATGACACGATTATGACATAGTATATGATAGGTAAAGCTTAAGTATCAAGTTAAGGTTATGATGTTACATCGTAGACGAATTAGGATCTCCCCAATCGTCTGATGATGGAACGTGTCATGAATGACTTATGTTTAGGTCTCGATGCGCTTAGCGTATCTTTACATAGCGGTTTTAGGTTCCCTTGACCGCCATGACGCGTATGATGTGAAGCAACACCTTTAAGTTATAGCATGAAGAATCTTATGACGGCCCTAGCATGCACGACCATCTAAGTATGCAAGTCCCCACACACGTATAATCAACCGGCAGGTTGTATTGTAGACACGTGGTGACCGTAAGTTTTCCCCGCGGTTACCTATAGCCTAGGATTAGGTAGAACTCACTGAGACATTATGTCTCATCCCAATCCTTATTTGTTTCAGATCAGCAGGTCAGTTTAGTAAGTCTGTGGCTGAATGGATAATCAGCAAGGACTCGTTCGTACTCACTGCAGGATGCTTGCATGGATTTAAGAATGTATTTATTTATTATTGTATAGTTGTATGGTAACTTTGATGTACGAACGCGAAATTGTTGTATATTATATTCATTCGAAGAAACTAAGTTGTAAATTTTAATGTATCCATTACTAAAGATAATGCACAAGCTAAACTTTCTAGATACGTTTAGTGTGGGCGTTACATTATTGTTAATTGAAGTTGCCAAAGTGAATGATAATACTAATTGTAAGATTCAAGATCAAAGGGTGTTTGATATATTGATAATATAAGGAGTTAGAATAGAAGGGTGAATCACCTAAATAAATAGAAGGGTCAATTGTAAAATAAAAAATAAAAATAAAAATAAACAACATATGAGTCCAAGTACTTCAAAATAGAAATGAGAGAATAACACATGATTTTTTATGTAAAGCAATTATCTATAGTTGATCATAGGGGGAAATAATATTGCTCGTTCACACTTCAACTTATACAATTGTGTTGATAACCTATTCAAGGACCGCAAAATATAGTGCATCCTCACAAATTGTTCTAAGCTAACATCTATTTAACAAAAAGCTAGTTGTTTGCTACGTACATTTAAAATACATATGATCAATCATCATGTCATATCCAACAAAGTATACATATATCAACACACGACCCAATTGACATGATCTTGAACTTAAGAAGATGAATCCAAAGTGCACATATAAAGGATCATGTACAAACACAAAAATAGGAAAACATAACATATGTGCTAGCTACAACATCTTTATTTTACAGTAAACCAATAATTCCATTCCACCATCAATAATTCCATATACCAAACCAACATACGTTCCATCCCTAAAACATTTATCATTCCCTCCTTGTTCATTGTTAGTTATCGCTTTCTCAACTTATCCCAACGTGCCACTGATAAAATGTAACATCCCAGACTCCTTTCAGGATTGCCGACTGACCCTACAAACCAACACGTGTCTTTTCAGCGTGTTTTGTCCTCACTCGCACGCTTACCGGGAAACTTCCCGGTAGGTCACCCATCCAAAGACTACTCCAAGTCAAGCACGCTTAACTGTGGAGTTCTTTTGGAATGGGCTACCAAAAAGAAGATGCATCTTATTGATATAGGTAGTACCAAACAATTCTTATAACCCTTCCTTCAACCATGTAGTCACATACCTACACGGCCTCAGGATCCCTCTCATTCCGATGTGATCCGGTTCCTCTAGAAACTGTCGGGAGCCGCTCATTGTCGTGCCTTGTGCACCAGCGACCACTCCCTTGTTTTCGTCAGCCGTGGGAGTTACATGCCCACCAGCTTCCGCTTGGTTCGTCTCCGAACCACACCGTAATGGGAAAGGTCTACTCTGATACCATTTGTAACATCCCAGACTACTTTCAGGATTGCCGACTGACCCTACAAACCAACACGAGTCTTTTCCGCGTGTTTTGTCCTGACTCGCACGCTTACCGGGAAACTTCCCGGTAGGTCACCCATCCAAAGACTACTCCAAGTCAAGCACGCTTAACTGTGGAGTTCTTATGGAATGGGCTACCAAAAAGAAGATGCATCTTTTTGATATAGGTAGTACCAAACAATTCTTATAACCCTTCCTTCAACCATGTAGTCCCATACCTACACGGCCTCAGGATCCCTCTCATTCCGATGTGATTCGGTTCCTCTAGAAACTGTCGGGAGCCGCTCATTGTCGTGCCTTGTGCACCGGCGGCCACTCCCTTGTTTTCGTCAGTTATGGGTGTTACATTAAATATCCTGCAACAAATTAAAATAACCATCTTATCTTTCTTTTTTTGATTTTCCCTTTTTTCACAACAGATAGGAGATAACTAGAAGAGATATCTTTTATTTTTTTAACAAATTTCTCCTCTCCTTCAAATTCACATGAAAATATTGTCATATCCAAAGTACGTAATAAAAGGAATTAAGAAAGTTAAAAGAGTGGACCAATAATTATTATATTAATAAAAAAAAAATAGTAGGGCTAGATTATTTGGTCAACCAAAGAGTAACTTAGTAATTTCTATCATGTCCTAGAAATCAATGAATAGCCAAGAGATGAAGAGTAAGATAAAAAAGGAGAACATAATCACTTGGAGAAAATGATGATGAACAAAACTCAAATTTGTGATATAAACATTTATAGCCACCATTTTTTTTTATAGATTTTTCAAACAGTAAGAATGAAATAAAAGTGAAAATAGAATCCTCTATTATCCTATTCTCCCAATGCACATGAAATTTAGCATTAATATAATGAGTGAGTAAATAATTATAGTTAAGGAATAGGAAAAACATAGTAGTTCAAAAGTTGGTGTGACAAAGTTATTTAAAAAAAATAAAAGGACATAATAATTTTATTAATATATTTTATTTTAATAAAATTATTATTTAAAATATTCTTCTACTAAAATTATTTTGTCACTCTATATAATATTAAATTTAAAATAGGTAAGTTACAACTTTTCATGAAAAAAATTATTATTACATGAGCTTAAAATAAATAATTATCACTACATTCAAAATAGGACCAAAAACATAATAATTATCACTACATTCATAAAACTAAATCATAAAATTAAAATAATTAATTTAAAATTATATTTACACATTATTGAATTTCGTATATCATTTACTCTTTTTTTTGTTACAATATATCATTTACTATATAAAACAGTTGCAATACAAATTAAATAAATTTAAACTTTTATGCATTTTTAGTTAGGATTAAAAATACATACTTACATGAGCTGCCATTTTTCATAGACTTCCTGGTTCACACGAAAAAATTATGAATGAAAGTTAAAAAAAATTAGACTAACTAAAATAATATATATGAAAAAAAAAAAGTAGAGCTAGACTATTTGGTCAATCTAAAAATAACTTAAGTCCCTGTAATGTCATAGAAACCAATGAATAGCCAAAAGATTAAAAGTTAAAAAGAGAAGAAAAAGACTATAATGTCAAATTAAAGACATACCGTAACCAAAAAAATTGAAGACATACCATCCAATAATTGCTTGGAGAAAGAGATGATGAACAACCATTTTTTATAAACTTCCTGAGCAACGACAATGCAACAAAAACGAAATATAAAGATACACAAAAATCACAATACAAAATAAAAAACTGCCACCTGAAGTTGTTTGGAGAAAGTGATTACCCATGAAAACCAAAATTCATACTGCAAACACTTAGGGGATTGATCCACAAATAATATATTTATGCACATGGTGATCTTTTTTTTTTTAAGGATGCACATGGTGATCATGAATAAGACAATATATAGAACTTAATAAAAACTATAACTGAAAATTTTCATATAAATATATGTCATTATTACCATGAGTGAGTGAGTGATAGGATAGTCAAGGAATAGAAAAAGAAAGATAGTTCAAAGGTGGAGTGATGAATCACAATGATTATTATTAGGTTAATATTAATTTTAAATGTTTGTATTTTTACTTGACAGAAGAGAATTTGTATAACATTATTTCAAAAAAATAAAATAAAAATTGTATAACATTTTTTTTAACTAAAGTTTAATAACCAATATATTTAGGAAATATATTGGTTTTATTTAGGTAATTTAAATTATGAATGAAATGTTTTTTTACTCAAAGGAGACATTGGGTCGAAACATATATGTCAAACCTTTTAATTGATTTAATTAATTTAAATTACTTTATTTGATTAGTGTATAAGTCTTTTATGTGAACATATGGAATTATTATAGCATATCAAAAGCATCTTTAAATTAAGCATATGTAGAGTAACCGTAAAATCAACTCTTTGATCTACATATTAATTTACTGTTGTGAGATGTTATATTCTTTTATATATATAATGTGAAAAGTTATCATTATATTGATGTAACTTAAACTTAATTGCACATTATTTATACTTTATTATAACTATAACTATTAGATTATTATTAGATTAGATTAGATAGAATAAGAGAGTAGAAATCAAGCTTTTTAGATGTGCCACATAAGCATAATCCTAGCTCTAGCATAAAAAAACTTTTATTCAATCAATATTATCTTAGAGAATTTTTTCAATTTTTGGTGGATTCCGGAACTCAATTTTCACAAATTTGTCGCTTGCAAACCTGTTTCTTTTCAATCTAGGTTTGGCGCTTGCTAGCCTATCCTGGGCGAGAACAGTAATGGGCTTCTTTTGTTTGATGAGGAGGACGAGGACAATAGTGTTAGTGGGAGCTTAAGTGATCTTGATGAAAATAGTAACGGTGAGTTTGAGCCACCAACTAGCAGGAAAAGATTGCGCAAACATTCCTTTGGCGAGGAAAGTTTGGATGAGGATGGAGAAGAATATGAAATTGGTATATTTCCAAAGGTTAAGTCTCACAAGAAAAGGAACTGGTCAGTCAAAGAAAATGTGGATGATGGCAGTGGGATTTAGAAGCACCATGGTAATATGTAATACAAACAAGTTAGTTTGTGTAATATTTAATGTACAACATGCATCTCTTTGAGGATCAGAAAAAAAAATGCAATTGATTTACCGATAGATGCCCCAAGGTCTATTGTCTGGTGCCATGTCCTTGGCAACAGACACTTGCAATGGTCAAGTAATTTATGCTACTACATTTCTTCACTCAAGCAACCGCTATATTTTTTAAGTCAAACCATTTTTACATTTCACTCAATGGGATCCAGGAGAGTGATTTCTTGTTTATTAGAGGAGTCAAGGGAAGTTTTTTATCAGAATGAGAACTTGGGGTCGAGTTCTTTAAAGGTGGAGCAGGCTGATGTAGGAGGATTTTCTTAATAATTTTATTAGTATTTTTATTTTAGCCAAATTTTAGTAATTTTCTATTTTCGTTTCAGTTTATTATTTTAGGTCCATTAGGGTTTTGTTATTTACCTATTTAAGCTTAACAGTTGTAGCCTAAGAGATAACTTTTATTCAATCAATAATATTTTAGAGAGTTTTCTCAATTTCTGGTGGATTCCGGAATCCTATTTTCACAAGTTTGTCGTGTGCAAACTGAAGTAACAATAAATGTCACAAGGAAGGGGGGGTTTGAATTGTGACCCTTTTAAAATTATTCCTGAAACTTTAAATTACATTTTATATACTCAAGAAAAATTCTTGGTTAATATTAGTGCAGCAAATAAATATTTAGTCAATATATATAAAGTGTAACGCCCACTTTCGTTTGATTAATTAATTAATCGAGTTTAGGCGATTATATTATATTTATATGATATATGTGTGATTTTGGTATGTTTTGATGATTTTGGATGATTTAGTTGATTTTGTGATAAGTTATGAGTTTTGAGGTTTTTGATAAGATTAAGGGACTTATTTTATTGTTAAATAAAATAAGATTTGAAAATAAAATAAATATAGAGATGTGGAGTAATTTTGAGATTTTAGAGAGTTATGTGGGAGAAAGAGTAAATGAGATAAGATTTGTTGGGAGTATAAATAAGGAAAATTAGGTTAGAAGTGTCAGTACGCGTATCAGACTTTTGGAAAAAGGGAGAAAACGAATAGAAGGGAGAAGACCAAGAGTGAGTGCTGCGATTTCTTCATAACCAAGTAAGGGTGAGACTAATAACTCAGTAATGTTGATTGATGTAATTCTGATGATTAGTTAGAAAAGATTAGGATTGAATTGGAAAAAGTGAAAACTAGGTCAAATCCTTGAAATTGATGATTAAACGGTAAGAGTAGGTTTAATTCATGTAGAAAGTGTTCCTAGACCTTAGAATATGTTTAGGACAAATTCTGGAATCAACGTGAGGCTTTGAACCATGAGAATTGTTGAATTTTCGAGAAAATAACAAGTCTGCCCGCGGCGACATTCATCGCTCGCCATAGCGAGCAATGATCCTCGCCTCGCGAGTGGTGAACTTCATCGCTCGCCATAGCGAGCTTTTCCCTCGCCTTGCGAGTTGCTCCTGGCAGCTCGCCACAGCGAGCAAGCTTACTCGCAATAGCGAGTTAAGTCAGAGGGCATGTTAGGTTTTGAATTTCTGACCTTTAGTTAGACCTTGAGTGCCTTTGAGTACCTGAGCATACCTAGTAACGTTTAGGACTGACTGTAGGACAGGACTGAACCCAGAAGAACAGTAGTTGAAGTTGGCTCTACTCGCCATGGCAAGCAGATGTTCTCGCCTCGTGAGCACTACCAGAATGGAGTGTTTTGAGTGTTTATGCGACCTGTGTCGCAAGTTTGATCAAGTGTGGACCCCTAAGTAATAGTGAGACCTAACGGTAATGTTGAGAGCAATCTGTAAAGCTGTTTGAGATAGGACAATGTTAATTAAGCATGAGTTTAAGTATTACGCATTATGAAAGATATGAATAAAGTTTATCATGCCGTTGATTGTAACTGATATAATGATATCCTTCTGATTTGAGATTTGTTTATGCTGCTGTTGTTATTAAACTGAGTTACATGATATTTATATATGATGAATAAGATGTTGTTTAGCTCCAAATTCTTGGATGCATGTTGATATGATGGTTAAGGTGTTTTGTTGTTAGAGTCCATGCATTAGCATTCATTGAGCTTAGTCCTCACCATGATAGGAGCTTTGTCCTCCGCACGACTAATAGGAGCTTCGTCCTCCACACGTTTTAAAGTATATTAATACTTATGATGAAGTTTGGTACCACATGCATATAAGGAGTCTAAGAGCATTGTCGCATTGTTGTGTCTATAATGATATGTTATTGATGATGATTGAATATGTGATTACGTGATAACTGTTATCAATTGTGCAAAGTTGTTTAAGGATGATATGATGTTAATTATGAATCAAATTACTTTAGTTAATATTATTTTGTTATGAATCTCACCCCTTCTGTTGGAATTGCCGCCTTGTGGGCAAGTGTAGGTGATCGTGCTTAGTGTGCAGTTGTCTTCGTGAGTGGCCTTGCCCCACTGTGTCGTCTAGGTCGCTCTGATACGTAACGGGATGGGGTTATCTGTTATGCATGCTTCATTCTTTTACGTGAACATTTATGTTATTTTGCAATAATGAAACTAACTCCTTTGAGATATTTGATGGGGCCTGCGTGCCAAACGTTTTACGGTTTATGAAGTAATTTCCGCTGCAATGTTTAAGATATTTGGTTAAATTATTATTTAACTGTTTCAGATTATGTTATATGTGATATCCCGTTGTTTACAATGTTACTCTGATAAATGTTTTAAGAAATTTTCATGTTGGGAAAAACGGGGTGTTACAATTGGTATCAGAGCAAGTCGGTCTGTCCGGCCAATTAGAAGAGTCCTGTTGAGTCTTAGTAATATTTGTATTACTAATCTTATGTTGTTGTTACTGCTGGTTGTAGAATATCAGATATGGCTGGAAGGAACGATGCTGCGTTAGCTGCTGCTCTACAAGCTGTTGCCCAAGCTGTGGGACAACAACCTAACGCGAACGCTGGCGTGAATGCTGAGACAAGGATGTTGGAGACCTTCATGAGGAATCACCCTCCAACTTTCAAAGGGAGGTATGACCCCGATGGAGCCCAGACGTGGCTTAAGGAGATTGAAAGGATTTTTCGGGTGATGTAGTGCACCGAAGTTCAGAAGGTGCGCTTTGGTACACATCAGCTGTCCGAGGAAGCTGATGATTGGTGGGTTAATCTTTTACCCAGCCTTGAACAAGATGGAGCTGTTGTGACTTGGGTTGTGTTCAGAAGAGAGTTCCTGAGGAGATACTTTCCGGAAGATGTTCGCGGGAAGAAAGAGATCGAGTTCCTTGAGCTGAAGCAAGGAAATATGTCGGTGACCGAGTATGCTGCCAAGTTTGTAGAGTTGTCAAAGTTCTACCCGCACTATGCTGCTGAGACTGCTGAGTTTTTGAAGTGTATCAAGTTCGAGAACGGTTTGAGGGCCGACATTAAGAGGGCGATTGGGTACCAACAAATTCGAGTTTTTCCAGATTTGGTTAATAGCTGCAGAATATATGAGGAGGATACCAAGGCTCACTACAAGGTAGTGAATGATAGGAAAGCTAAGGGCCAGCAGAGTCGTCCTAAGCCGTACAGTGCTCCTGCTGATAAAGGAAAACAGAGGATGGTCGTTGATAGGCAACCTACGAAGAAGGGTACTCCTACAGAGATTGTGTGTTTCAACTGTGGTGTGAAAGGCCACAAGAGCAATGTTTGTCCTGAAGAGATTAAGAAATGTGTCCGGTGTGGCAAGAAGGGTCATATTGTAGCTAATTGCAAGCGCAATGATATTGTATGTTTCAATTGTAATGAAGAGGGTCATATTGGTTCCCAGTGCAAGCAGCCGAAGAAGGCGCCTACTACGGGTCGAGTTTTTGCCCTGACTGGTACTCAGACCGAGAATGAGGATCGTTTGATCAGAGGTATTTGCTATATTAATAATACTCCTTTAGTTGCTATTATTGATAATGGTGCCACACATTGTTTTATTGCTTTGGACTGTGTTTCTGCTTTGAGTCTTGATATGTCTGATATGAATAGAGAGATGGTTGTCGAAACTCCAGCTAAGGGTTCGGTGACTACTTCTCTCGTATGCTTGAAATGTCCTTTGTCTATGTTTGGTCGCGATTTTGAGATGGATTTAGTTTGTCTACCTTTAAGCGGTATGGATATGATTCTGGGTATGAATTGGTTAGAGTACAACCACGTTCTTATCAATTGTTTTAGCAAGTCAGTGCATTTCTCTTCCGCTGAAGAGGAAAGTGGTGCAGAGTTCTTATCTACTAAGCAGCTGAAGCAACTGGAACGTGATGGTATGTTGATGTTTTCGTTGATGGCTTCCTTATCTATTGAGAATCGAGCGGTGATCGATAAACTACATGTGGTATGCGACTTTCCTGAAGTTTTCCCAGATGAAATTCCTGACGTGCCTCCAGAGAGGGAAGTTGAGTTTTCTATTGATCTTGTTCCTGGAACGAAGCCGGTGTCGATGGCACCTTATCGTATGTCGGCTTCCGAATTAGCTGAGTTGAAGAAACAGTTGGAAGATTTGCTCGAGAAGAAATTTGTTAGACCAAGTGTTTCACCTTGGGGAGCGCCAGTTTTGCTAGTAAAGAAGAAAGATGGTAGTATGAGGCTATGTATTGATTATCGACAGTTGAACAATGTAACTATCAAGAATAGGTATCCACTTCCGAGAATTGATGATTTGATGGATCAGTTAGTGGGTGCACGTGTTTTCAGCAAGATTGATTTTAGGTCAGGTTATCACCAGATTAAAGTAAAAGATGAAGATATGCAGAAGACAGCTTTCAGAACACGTTATGGTCACTATGAGTACAAGGTTATGCCTTTTGGAGTTACCAATGCACCTGGAGTGTTTATGGAGTATATGAATCGCATCTTCCATGCATTTTTGGATCGGTTTGTTGTTGTGTTTATTGACGATATTTTGATTTACTCCAAGACTGAAGAAGAACATGCTGATCATTTGAAGAATGTCTTGCAAGTGTTGAAGGAGAAGAAACTTTATGCCAAACTGTCTAAGTGTGAGTTCTGGTTGAAGGAGGTAAGTTTTCTTGGCCATGTTATTTCTGGTGATGGTATTGCAGTGGATCCGTCTAAAATTGAAGCAGTATCGCAATGGGAGACCCCGAAGTCAGTTACCGAGATTAGAAGCTTCTTGGGTTTAGCTGGTTACTATAGAAGGTTTATTGAAGGATTTTCCGAGTTAGCTCTTCCGCTAACACAGTTGACTTGTAAAGGTAAAGCTTTTGTATGGGATGTTCAATGTGAGAACAGTTTCAACGAGTTGAAGAAGCGTTTGACGACTGCTCCAGTTTTGATTTTGCCAAAGTCCGATGAGCCATTTGTAGTGTATTGTGATGCGTCCAAGATGGGTTTAGGAGGTGTACTTATGCAAGAAGGTAAAGTGGTAGCTTATGCATCACGACAGTTGAGAATTCATGAGAAGAATTACCCGACGCATGATTTAGAATTGGCGGCTGTGGTCTTTGTATTGAAAATATGGAGACATTACTTGTATGGTTCGAGATTTGAAGTGTTTAGTGATCACAAGAGCTTAAAGTATCTGTTCGACTAGAAGGAATTGAATATGAGGCAGAGGAGATGGCTTGAATTGTTGAAGGACTATGACTTTGGTTTGAATTATCATCCGGGTAAAGCTAATGTGGTAGCAGATGCCTTAAGTAGGAAGACTTTGCATATGTCCGCTTTGATGGTTAAAGAGTTCGAATTTACTCGAACAGTTTAGAGATTTGAGTTTAGTCTGTGAAGGACACCTCAGAGTGTTAAGCTGGGGATGCTGAAGATTGATAGTGACTTCTTGAAGAGTATCAAAGAGGCGCAGAAAGAAGATGTTAAGTTTGTGGACTTATTGGTTACTAGTAATCAGACTGAAGATAGTGATTTTAAAGTCGATGATCAGGGAGTGTTGAGATTCCGAGATAGGATTTGCATTCCTGACAATGAAGAGATTAAGAAGATGATTCTTGAAGAGAGTCATAGAAGTAGCTTGAGTATTCATCCGGGAGCCACGAAGATGTACCATGATTTAAAGAAGATTTTCTGGTGGTCTGGTTTGAAACGAGATGTGGCACAGTTTGTGTATTCCTGTTTAGTTTGTCAGAAGTCGAAGATTGAGCATCAGAAACCGGCTGGCATGATGGTATCTTTAGATGTGCCAGAGTGGAAATGGGATAGTATATCCATGGACTTTGTGACGAGTTTGTCGAATACTCCTAGAGGGAACGACGCCATTTGGGTTATTGTTGATAGATTGACGAAGTCGGCTCATTTTCTACCGATTAATATTAGTTTTCCTGTTGCCCAGTTGGCAGAGATATATATCAAGGAGATTGTAAGGTTGCATGGTGTTCCTTCGAGCATTGTATCAGATAGAGACCCAAGATTTACTTCTAGATTTTGGAAAATTTTGCAAGAGGCTTTGGGTTCTAAGTTGAGATTAAGTTCGGCGTATCATCCGCAGACAGATGGTCAGTCGGAGAGGACAATTCAGTCGCTGGAGGATTTGTTGAGAGTTTGTGTTCTTGAGCAAGGAGGAACTTGGGATAGTCATCTTCCGTTGATCGAGTTCACATACAATAATAGTTATCATTCCAGTATTGGGATGGCACCTTTTGAGGCTTTTTATGGTCGAAGGTGCAGAACTCCTTTGTGTTGGTTTGAGTCAGGTGAGAGAGTGGTCTTAGGACCAAAGATTGTTCAGGAAACTACTGAGAAAGTTAAGATGATTCGAGAAAAGATGAAAGCGTCGCAGAGTCGACAAAAGAGTTATCATGATAAACGAAGGAAAGATCTTGAGTTCTAGGAAGGAGACCACGTGTTTTTGAGAGTCACTCCTGTGACTGGTGTTGGACGTGCTTTGAAGTCAAAGAAGTTGGCTCCAAGATTTATTGGTCCGTATCAGATATCGGAAAAAGTTGGAACGGTGGCGTATCGAGTTGGACTACCACCGCATCTTTCGAATTTGCATGATGTTTTCCATGTGACGCAACTTCGGAAGTATGTTCCGTATCCATCTCATGTGATCCAGAGTGATGATGTGCAAGTTAGGGACAACCTTACGGTAGAGACTTTACCGGTAAGGATTGATGATCGGAAAGTGAAGACGTTGAGAGGAAATGAGATACCTCTCGTTAAAGTCGTTTGGACGGGAGCGACTGGTGAAAGCTTGGCGTGGGAGCTTGAGAGTAAAATGCTGGAGTCTTATCCAGAGTTGTTCGCTTGAGGTAAATTTTCGAGGACGAAAATCTTTTAAGTGGGGGAGAGTTGTAACGCCCACTTTCGTTTAATTAATTAATTAATCGAGTTTAGGCGATTATATTATATTTATATAATATAAGTGTGATTTTGGTATGTTTTGATGATTTTGGATGATTTAGTTGATTTTGTGATAAGTTATGAGTTTTGAGGTTTTTGATAAGATTAAGGGACTTATTTTATTGTTAAATAAAATAAGATTTGAAAATAAAATAAATATAGAGATGTGGAGTAATTTTGAGATTTTAGAGAGTTATGTGGGAGAAAGAGTAAATGAGATAAGATTTGTTGGGAGTATAAATAAGGAAAATTAGGTTAGAAGTGTCAGTACGCGTATCAGACTTTTGGAAAAAGGGAGAAAACGCATAGAAGGGAGAAGACCAAGAGTGAGTGCTGCGATTTCTTCATAACCAGGTATGGGTGAGACTAATAACTCAGTAATGTTGATTGATGTAATTCTGATGATTAGTTAGCAAAGATTAGGATTGAATTGGAAAAAGTGAAAACTAGGTCAAATCCTTGAAATTGATGATTAAACGGTAAGAGTAGGTTTAATTCATGTAGAAAGTGTTCCAAGACCTTAGAATATGTTTAGGACAAATTCTAGAATCAACGTGAGGCTTTGAACCATGAGAATTGTTGAATTCTCGAGAAAATAACAAGTCTGCCCGCAGCGACATTCATCGCTCGCCATAGCGAGCAATGATCCTCGCCTCGCGAGTGGTGACCTTCATCGCTCCCCATAGCGAGCTTTTCCCTCGCCTCACGAGTTGCTCCTGGCAGCTCGCCACAGCGAGCAAGCTTACTCGCAATAGCGAGTTAAGTCAGAGGGCATGTTAGGTTTTGAATTTCTGACCTTTAGTTAGACCTTGAGTGCCTTTGAGTACCTGAGCATACCTAGTAACGTTTAGGACTGACTGTAGGACAGGACTGAACCCAGAAGAACAGTAGTTGAAGTTGGCTCTACTCGCCATGGCGAGCAGATGTTCTCGCCTCGCGAGCACTACCAGAATGGAGTGTTCTGAGTGTTTATGCGACCTGTGTCGCAAGTTTGATCAAGTGTGGACCCCTAAGTAATAGTGAGACCCAACGGTAATGTTGAGAGCAATCTGTAAAGCTGTTTGAGATAGGACAATGTTAATTAAGCATGAGTTTAATTATTACGCATTATGAAAGATATGAATAAAGTTTATCATGCCGTTGATTGTAACTAATATAATGATATCCTTCTGATTTGAGATTTGTTTATGCTGCTGTTGTTATTAAACTGAGTTGCATGATGTTTATATATGATGAATAAGATGTTGTTTAGCTCCAAATTCTTGGATGCATGTTGATATGATGGTTAAGGTGTTTTGTTGTTAGAGTCCATGCATTAGCATTCATTGAGCTTAGTCCTCACCATGATAGGAGCTTTGTCCTCCGCACGACTAATAGGAGCTTCGTCCTCCACACGTTTTAAAGTATATTAATACTTATGATGAAGTTTGGTACCACATGCATATAAGGAGTCTAAGAGCATTGTCGCATTGTCGTGTCTATGATGATATGTTATTGATGATGATTGAATATGTGATTACGTGATAACTGTTATCAATTGTGCAATGTTGTTTAAGGATGATATGATGTTAATTATGAATCAAATTACTTTAGTTAATATTATTTTGTTATGAATCTCACCCCTTCTGTTGGAATTGCCGCCTTGTGGGAAAGTGTAGGTGATCGTGCTTAGTGTGCAGTTGTCTTCGTGAGTGGCCTTGCCCCACTGTGTCGTCTAGGTCGCTCTGATACGTAACGGGATGGGGTTATCTGTTATGCATGCTTCATTCTTTTACGTGAACATTTATGTTATTTTGCAATAATGAAACTAACTCCTTTGAGATATTTGATGGGGCCTGCGTGCCAAACGTTTTACGGTTTATGAAGTAATTTCCGCTGCAATGTTTAAGATATTTGGTTAAATTATTATTTAACTGTTTCAGATTATGTTATATGTGATATCCCGTTGTTTACAATGTTACTCTGATAAATGTTTTAAGAAATTTTCATGTTGGGAAAAACGGGGTGTTACATAAAGGACCAGAATGATCTAGAGAGAGATAATATGAGCAGAATGAGAAAAATAATTAAGCTGAATTATAAAGTAAGTTTAGCAAGGACCAGAATGTTTTGGAGAATTATAAGGGCAGAAAGATAAAATAGTATTATAGACTGAATTTAAACTTTAATTAAATATTAGGCAGTTGTTTTATCTTGGACCAGAATGTTCTGGAGACAGTTTAAATGATAAGGTAATAATTAACTTAGGACCAGAGAGCTCTGAATTAATATGGTTGAGATTAATTAGGACCAGAGAACTTTGGATTAATATGATTGAGATTAATTAGGACCAGAATGATCAGGAGTAAGTATTAGTGTGTGACTTTGTGTGTATGAAATAAAAATAAGGGGGAGAGAGAGAGAGAGAGAGAGAGAGAGAGAGAGAGAGAGAGTTATCTTGGTTCACCAAACCCGGCTACTTCCAGTCCCCACACTTCGTGTAAGATTATCCACTATAGTATACAGTTGGTAGAAACTTTTAACCAACACTATAAGGTCTTGATCACACTAGATCAGTCCAGAACACGTATCTCAAACTGTTAAGCCCAATAGACTTGAGATCTAATATATGAGATATTCCTTAAAATGGTGAAACAACATTTATTTCTTGATCCTCATGATTTATTCTTTTTAAATAAAAAGTTCAAACTTGTCCTTTTGCGTGGCTTGCTTATGAATTTGCTTTCAGTACCAAATCGATCTTGAGAGCATTCTTTGATGAAATAATTCTCACAAAAATCATTAGTAATAACAGGATTTATTTAAAATATGTTTGTGATCCTTAAAACATTTAAAGAGATTTTGGTTCAACATTCTCCCCCTTTTTGAGGAAGACGAACATTTAAAATATTTTGCCTTTGATTTTTTGAGGAAATAATATTTTTGATGATTTTCTCCCCCTCAATTTAAGCATACGAAATTTTTTATTTTTATAAGGCAATAATTTTATCAATACTCCCCCTCAATCACAGCATTCAATATCTTTAATGAAAATGAATGAGAATATCACACAGTTTAAAAATTATGTTAAAAACACAACATAATTGATGTGTTTTCATAAACCTGCATTGATTTGAAATAGGAAACAAAATATTTCATAAACTTAAATAGCAAAGCATCAGCAGTAGCATCATACAAAAGATTTGCATTTTTGCAAAGAGTACCTAGAAGTTAGCAAAAGGTGTGCATATCAGCAACACAAATAACAGCAGTAGCAGCAGAATATTGTAAACAAGTTTTTAACAGAAAGATAGCTAATAAAATGCATAATAATAGCAAAATAAGTTCAGCAAGCAAAATAAGATAAAATAAGATTCTTCTTTTCTTCTCCCCCTTTGTCATCGCTAAAAGGAGTAACAGCTACTCTTTTGGAGGTGTTCCAGAAGGTGCGGTTGGGGAGGAAGCATCTAATGAAATACCCTTTCAAAATTCTTTTCTATCTCTGATACTTTTTCAAATTCACCGTGTTTTACTCTACAATTTTCTACCGCGCTTCAACTGCGTTTTTTTCTGTCTTTAATTCTCTTGCATATAAAGCCATCCAAAGTGTTTTTCTTGCATTACAAGTCATTTGAAAGTTTCTAAACCAATTGCATATTTTCCTGCATTTTATTCCAAGTTTTTGCATAAAAAATCATACAAAAGGGTATTTTGGACATTTCCTGCAATGGAACCCATTTTAGTCCGTACAATTTGTCTCTGAGTCTTTACAACTTGTCTGTACACATCATTAATCAAATTCTGTCTAAAAATCATGTCAGCATTGCATCTGAGTCAGTTTGAGTCGTTTTAGTCCTTAGGGGCATTTCGGTCTTTTCACATCCAAATTTTTTGACAGAGAGGTATTTTAAAATACCTCATTTTGGTAGTTTGTTCGTTTTAAGTCCATTGTGTCGTTTTTTTTTACTGTTTCACTTTACGTTGTTTGCAAAATTACCTTTTTTACCAATTTTATTTTACCTTTTTGCAAATAAGTCCAAATTCTTTTTAACTACAAGTCAGTCCAATTCTTTTTAACTACAAGTCAGTCCAAATTTTACTTTTAATTGCAGATTAGTCCAGTTTTTACTTTTTTCAGTTTAGTCCTTTAGTCTTGTTTTTTGCAGAAAGGTCCTTAGTTCAAAATTCAGTCCAGAGGCCACGCAAGCAATCCAAATCCAGGTGTCACATTACAATTGGATCAGCGCACACATGGCAGCCTATAAAAGGCCACCTACTGTACCAGTCAGAAAAAAAGCCACAGAATTCGCGCCACATCACAAACACAAAATCAGTTTCTCTCTCCATTCAGTTAGATCAAATTCACAAAATGCAGTGAAATTCACCACGGTTCTCAGAGATTCATCACTGAATCATCATCATCGAACCATTTCCCCTGCAATTCAAGTGTGAATTCACCACTGAAAGTGGAGAATTCGACACGATCACAGAGGAAAAAGATTGAGAAGAAAAGGGAAAGAAGTTCAAAGGATTTGAACCGGTGAAGAAGAAGAAGAAGCAATCACCGATTTATTTTCGGAATTCAAGCCACAAAATCAACAAACAGAATCAAATTTGAAGAATTCTTGAAGATTCCAGTTCAAATCTCCGAATAAAACACAGGTGAATACTGAAACTTACCTCTTTCATACTCAAAAACATCAACAAATCCAAATCGATGTAGATCCGTAGAGGATTCGAAGAGTTTTGTTCAAAATCACGAAACCCTAAAAATCTTTGAAAAAACGTAAAGATTCCTCGGTTTGCAGCGAGTATTACTCGTTGTAAACCAACGAATCCATAAACAAACTCTTTCAAAAAGATTTGAACAAAAAGCACAGAATAGAACAAGTTTGAAAACTGTAAAAAAACCTCAAGATCTACATCGATTCAATGGATGCATGCGGTTTTCAATGATAGATTCGTGTTTAGAACAACAAGACGAAGCGATTAAGCCGTGTTTGAGTGAATTCTGGGTAGGATTGAATGGACTAGGGTTAGGGTTCCATTGGAGGCGAAGAGAGAACAGAGAGAAGAAAGAGAAAGAAGGAAAAAATGAGCGAACCAGTTCATTATTCTTTTATATAGACGCGTGGACCGGGTGGGTTCTGACCCGACCCAGCGCCCTACATCTGGGACCGTTAGATCTAGGTCTTGATGGATCCGGATCAATCCAACGCCTCTGAGACGTTCTGGAGGTCCGGATCCATCAAGATGCGTGGGTCTGGTACGCATAACCATGGGCTTTGGGATTTCTTTTGGTTTTCTTGAATTTTTGCTATGCTTACCTCTGTTCTTGCTACCTGAACACCTGTGCACTTTAATTTTCTTACAAAAAAAATTCCAAAAAAATTACTATGTGTTTTTGAGGCATTTTTGATCATTTAGTGATGTTGTTACATGTTAAAAATTTGATAAAAATATGTGTACATTTTTTCTATGGGTTTGTGTGCTTTGTGTATCTTTGTGAAGTTTCTTGCATGATTTTGATCTAAACTCTTGCCATGTGATATTGATATTTGGTACTTGATCTTGTGATATGTTCACTTCTGATTTCATGCCAATTTCCAATCTTGTTAGTTTAATCTTTTAGTTCACAATTTTACAATGTTAATTGTCAATTTCCAATCTTGTTAGTTTTTAGTTTGCTATTTTGCAATGTCAATTGTTAATTTCTAATCTTGTTAGTTTAATTTTTTGGTGTACAACTTTGCAATGATAATTGTTGGCTCACAATTTTGCTAGTATTGATTAGTTTCTTGTCTTGCAAGTTTATATGTTAGCTTACAATCTTGTTAGTGTAATTGATTAAGTTTCTTGTTTTGCAAGGTTACATGTTAGCTTATAACTTTGCAATGTTAATTGTTAGCTTCCAATTTTGCCATATTAATTGTTAGTTCCTTGTGTTTTCCTTTGCAAATTTAATTGTTAGCTTCTTGCTTTGCAAGTAATGTGGATTTTGTCCATTTGACAATAAAGTGTGGAAGCTTGGGCATGCCTTATAATTATCATGTTTTTGTGTTTAAAAGAAACCTTTTGAAAATTGATTTGGATGAGAATTATAGGTCATGTGCTTGTTTAAAACCTTGTGATTAGTTTTGTGCATTTTTTTTCATTACATCTTGCTATTACTCCTTTTGTCAATTAGTTTGTCATTTTTACTATCATTTTATCTTGCTACTAACCATTCCATTTCATTTCATACATTTTGAGCATTACACCTCATCTTCAACCTTTAGGTTAGGTTGTATTCCATTTTCTAATCTTTATGTGGTTATTTCTCTCTTTTTAATTTTTGCAAGACCATAGAATGTAAACTAGGGCCAAATGTAAAGGACAATGGACACTATAATGATGTACACCGACACATGCACCGACACGCACACACGTTGTATGATTTACCGTTAGGTGTATCTTTAGGAAGCGGGAAACTTATGAAAATCCGTTTTCCAAAAAATGTTAACAATTCCATCACTTGAAAACAATTTTTTTCCAATAAACCTTGGAGTCAAAACTCCATTGTATTTTTCCTTTTTTCTTAATCAAAAATCCAAATACAAAATAATCCATACTTAGGCTATTTTCTTTAATAATTGGACCAACCTCACCTTTTTTTCTTTCTCAAGCCTTTACGGCCTCTCTCTTTTCTTCAAAACCGTTTTCCAAAATTAAAATCAATCTAAACTCACAAAATCTTTTGAGAGAGAACTACATGGAGTTTGATCCCTTAAAAGGGTATGTAGGCAAGAGGTCAAAACCTCTCCAAGTCCAATAAAAATAAAATCCAAACACTCCTCCCTCCATTCTTAAAAACAATTTCTTTTCAATAAATAGCGTAAAGCGTAGACGTAAATCTAGAAGAACGGCTCCTATAGAGTACTATAGTCGTTATGGGTGCCTAACACCTTCCCGTAGCGAAAATTGCCTCCGAACTCGGAATTTCTAAGGGTTTTTCTCAATTTCTCCCTTCCCCAAAAAAAATAGAGATATCAATGATTGAAAGGTTCAAGCCTAATTAATGACTTGACACCTGAAAATCGCGATAACAGAAATGGCGACTTCACTAAGGACACTTCTTGCGGGCTACGCGTAGTTTTTCATGCTTTACGTTTTACGCTTTACTTTATTGCTATGTGTAAATATTTTCATGCAGCGTGTGGGGTGAGAATATCAAAAGTCCTGCACCCGGGCTGAGTGAACTTAGGAATAGGCGGAGATATAATCGACAATCCAATCCGGGGGTTGCCTCGTGTATTGGGTTATGCGATCAATCTCACATAGCTGAGGCATTTTGGAGGTGATGTTGTCGGCGTGTGTTGTCATGCTTAGGCACTTCACTTTCAATTGACCGGTGATGCTATGGACCGTAGTTACCAAACCCATATGTGGCCTTTTCAGGATGTAGTGCGGTGGCTAAGCCGAGCGTTGTCTCGAGTTTTAGTCGTCACGCGATACTACACTCAAACTAGTCCCTCTTACGAATAATCATGGAACGGGCGTCGACTCGTGCTACCGTGATATACGTAAGAGAGGTTGCAGTTTGGGAACCTTATTAGAACCATGGTTACTACTATCAAAGCCTTAGTCTCACCGGACACCGTGTCCACCCGCGGCTCCGTAACTGTGAACCTTAACCCACCATGTTTCTCTATCATGCATACATGCATTCATGCATAAACCTTTTTCCATGCATTTATCGAAAGGTCTAGACAAATTAAAAACTTTGTAAACATTACAGGTATGAAGAAGACTAAGTCTTACAAGTTCAAGGAAGTCGATTTAGCTAGCTTAAGGGAGTTGGCACTCAAAGTTAAGAATCCGACTGGGTTTCGTCTTCGATACGGTGGTTTACTTACTGTTCTCCGGACTAATGTGGAAGAGAAGTTGGTGCACACTCTGGTGCAATTCTATGATCCGGTTTTCCGTTGCTTCACTTTCCCGGATTTTCAGTTAGTTCCTACACTCGAGGCTTATTCCAGCTTGTTGGGTTTACCTATAGCCGAGGGGGCACCTTTCAAGGGTCCCGGATCTCCTCTTACTCCGTTGGTGATTGCTAAGGATCTTTATCTCAAGACTTCTGATGTGTCCAAACATCTTATTACGAAGTCTCATATCCAGGGTTTCACTTCGAAGTACTTACTTGAGCGGGCTAATCTCGAATCTACTTGTCAGGACACTCTTGAGGCTATTCTGGCACTACTTATCTACGGGCTCGTTCTCTTCCCGAATCTCGACAACTTTGTGGACATGAATGCCATTGAAATCTTCCATTCCAAGAACCCGGTTCCTACTCTGTTAGCTGACATGTACCACGCTATCCATGATCGGACTCTCAAAGGTCGTGGATATATTCTTTGTTGCGTGCCTCTCTTATATAGGTGGTTTATTTCGCACCTTCCGAGTTCTTTCCATGCCAACTCGGAGAATTGGTCTTATTCACAGCGAATTATGGCTCTCACTCCCGATGAGGTGGTTTGGATTACTCCGGCAGCTCGAGTCAAGGAGATCATCACTAGTTGTGGGGACTTCCTCAATGTACCTCTTCTCGGTACCCGGGGAGGAATCAACTACAACCCTGAGCTAGCCATGAGACAGTTTGGTTTCCCTATGAGAGCAAAGCCCATCAATCTCGCTACATCTCAGGAGTTCTTCAACTATTCAAATGCCCCCGTCGGGCGAAAGAAAGCTTTTGTAGATGCTTGGTCTAAAGTTCGAAAGAAGGATGTAAAGCACTTGGGTGTGAGATCCGGCACCGCTCATGAGACCTATACTCAGTGGGTGATAGATCGGGCCAAAGAGATTGGCATGCCTTACCCTGCTATGAGAAATGTGTCTGCATTTGTGCCATCTAGGCCGTTACCTTTGCTTCACGTGACCCAGGAGATGTATCAGGAGCATCTAGCTATGGAGAGTCAGGAGAAGCAAATATGGAAGGCCAGATACAATGAAGCTGAGAACTTGATTATGACTTTGGATGGCAAGGATGAGCAGAAGACTCATGAGAACTTGATGTTGAAAAGGGAATTAGCCAGAGTTAGAAAGGAACTTGAAGAGAAAGATGACTTGCTTATGAGGGACTCCAAGAGAGCTAGAGGGCGACGTGATTTCTATGCCAGATATTGCGGTTCAGTTTCGGAGTCTGATTCCGAGGACTACCCTGTCACTCCATAGGCTTAGATGTTTGTGTTGTTTGTATTGATTACGCTTCAAAGGCTACTTCCCTTGGCTTAGCATCTCAAAGGGATTTATCTTACCAGCTTCCTAGTCTCTTTATTGTTCCAATAATGTTTGCAAAGTTTCTAATTTGTCTAAAAAACCTTTCGATAACCAAAAAGAGTCATTTTTGCATCTGCATTTGTACATATCATGCATCATATGCATCATTCATCGGTCACAAAAACTTCCAAGTGCTCATTGCCTCCTGGTTCTTCTGCCACAGTTTGAAAAGTGGCTCGTGCTCAAAAGATCTATCAACCTACCAGAGTACATCAGACTAGACAGTACAGAAGAAGGAATCAGGTAGCTATGGAAGAAGAAAACGCACAGCTCCGTACCGAATTGGCTTCTCTAAGGGAAGAGTTGGCTAAAGCTCATGATGTGATGACTGCTCTATTGGCTGCCCAGGAACAACCAGCTTTGTCTGCTCCGACGACCGCTGAAGCAATCCCAACAGCATCTCTTGATGACCGCTTTGTTATGCCGAGGGGACACCCTTATGGACTCCCACCTTTCTACGCTCCCAATACTGCAGCCGGTATTTCTGGTGCCGGTACTTCTGGTGCTACCAATGGTGACCAAATCCCCGTACCAGATCCTGTCTCTCTCCACACTACCTTGCCTCAGTCAATGGTCTTCACTGAACCGATCGTACATTCTATGCCTCAAGACACCAACACCGATGCTTACCGTGGGAAGTCTCCCATGATCGGAACTATGGAAGAAAGGATGGAGGAACTTACTAAAGAACTCCGTCGTGAAATCAAAGCTAACCGAGGAAATGGTGATCTCGTCAAGACTCATGACCTCTGCTTAGTGTCAAGGGTGGATGTCCCTAAGAAATTCAAAGTCCCAGAGTTCGACCGATACAACGGGCTGACCTGTCCTCAGAATCACATTATCAAATATGTCAGGAAGATGGCTAATTACTCAGACAACGATTCGCTCATGATTCACTGCTTCCAAGACAGTCAAATGGAAGACGCTGCAGAATGGTATACTGGCCTGAGTAAGGATGATATTTGTACCTTCGATGATTTGGCTGCCGCTTTCAAGAGTCACTATGGGTTTAATACCAGGTTGAAGCCAAACAAGGAATTTCTCAGATCCCTCTCTTAGAAGAAAGATGAAAGTTTCCGTGAGTACGCGCAAAGGTGGAGGGGGGCAGCTGCCCGTATTACCCCTGCTCTAGATGAAGAGGAAATGACTCAAACGTTTTTGAAAACTCTGAAGAAAGACTATGTTGAAAGGATGATCATTGCTGCTCCGAGTAACTTCTCCGAGATGGTCACCATGGGAACCCGCTTAGAAGAAGCAGTCAGAGAAGGTATCATCGTGTTCAAAAAAGGTGAATCCTCCACAAACGCACCAAAGAAATATGGCAATGGCCATCACAAGAAGAAGGAGACAGAAGTCGGAATGATATCTACCGAGACCAATCAATCCATGGCTACCATTGCTCCTATCAATGTTGCTCAACTACTGCTACCATACCAATACATGCAATACGCCCAACATCCGTTCTTCCCACCGTTCTACCATCAATATCCTCTGCCGCCGGGCCAACCCCAGGTCCCTGTCAACGCTATTGCTCAGCAAGTGCAACAACAGCCACCGGCTCAACAGCAGTCGCAACAACAGCAAGGGCCTCAGGCCAGACCGTCTTTCCCTCCCATACCAATGACATATGCCGAACTGCTTCCAACTCTGTTACACAAAGGGTACTGCACAACCAGACCCGGCAAGCCCCCGCCTAACCCATTGCCTCCCAGGTTTCGTTCTGACCTCAGGTGCGATTTTCATCAAGGGGCTCTAGGCCACGATGTAGAAGGATGTTACGCTTTGAAGTACATTGTGAAGAAGCTGATAGACCAAGGGAAGTTGTCTTTCGAGAACAATGTCCCGCATGTGCTCGATAATCCGCTCCCAAATCATGTTGCTGTGAACATGATTGAAGCATATGAAGAAACTCCTAGCCTTGATGTTCGCAATGTTGCAACTCCTCTGGTACCACTACATGTCAAGATGTGCCAAGCTTCTTTGTTTAGCCATGACAATGCCGCTTGTAACGAATGTCTTCAGAATCCTATGGGCTGTGACGTGGTTCAGAACGACATCTAGAGCCTGATGAATGATAACTTTCTAATTGCCAGCGACGTTTGTGTGATTATGCCAGTCTTCCATGATACCCCTGTTAAGAGCACGCCTCCGAAGGAGAATGTTGAACCTCTAGTGATAAGGCTACCTGGGCCAGCGCCTTATGTTTCCACCAAGGCTATTCCCTACAAGTACAATGCAACCATGATTGAGAATGGGATAGAAGTACCTCTGGTATCCCCAGGTGTAGTAAGCAACATCGCCGAAGAGACGACAACTCTGAGAAGCGGCAGAGTCCGTCCCCCTTTGTTCCAAAAGAAGATCGCTGCGCCTACCACGACTCCTGTGGACAAGACGACTCCACCTGCAGTTCCTCTTGTTGCTGAGAACGCTAGACGGCCAGGCCAATCTATTGAAGACTCTAATTTGGACGAAATCCTGAGGCTAATCAAGAAAAGTGACTACAAGATCGTGGATCATTTGTTGCAAACTCCATCAAAGATATCTATCTTATCCTTGCTCCTGAGCTCTGAAGCCCACAGGAATATATTGCTAAAAGTATTGGAACAGGCGTATGTTGATCATGAGGTCACGGTGGATCAGTTTGGTGGTATAGTGGGAAATATCACCACTTGCAGTAATCTCTAGTTTAGCGAGGATGAACTCCCGGAAGCAGGGAAGCACCACAATCTGGCCCTACACATCTCTATGAATTGCAAGACTGACATGCTGTCAAATGTATTAGTGGATACCGGATCATCGTTGAACGTAATGCCCAGGTCAACTCTAGACCAGTTAAGCTACCGAGAGGTCCCTTTGAGGAGGAGCACCTTTTTGGTCAAAGCCTTTGATGGATCCCGTAAACACTTTCTCGGAGAAGTAGATCTTCCAATGACCATCGGTCCTGAGACATTCTTGATCACGTTCCAAGTCATGGACATCGATGCTTCCTATAGCTGTCTCCTTGGAAGGCCATGGATACATGAAGCTGGCGCGGTGACCTCCACCCTCCACCAAAAGTTGAAATTTGTGAAGAATGGTAAGCTTGTTACTGTACATGGAGAGGAATCATACTTGATTAGCCAATTGTCATCGTTCTCTTGCATTGAAGCAGGATCGGCCGAAGGAACTGCATTTCAAGGTTTGACTATTGAAGGTACGGAGCCTAAAAAGGTCGGTGTTGCTATGGCTTCTTTAAAAGACGCACAGAAGGCTGTCCAAGAAGGGCAGGCTGCCGGCTGGGGCCAGCTAATACAACTGCATGAGAATAAGCGCAAAGAAGGACTTGGCTTTTCACCAACATCAAGAGTATCTACCGGAACATTCTACAGTGCTGGTTTCACCAATGCGATTACTGAGGGTGCTACTGGGAGTGGTTCTAAGCCCGTGTTTGTTATATCAGGAGGCATAGCAAAGAATTGGGATGTCGTTGACCTTCCTTTGATCATGCACGGTTCCGAGTAATGTGTCTTGTTGCTTAAGTCTTTGTTTTTCAAAATAACAACCTTTTCACTCTGTCCAAGGCGAAAGTGATATTTTTTGTAAGGGCATGTTTGTTTCGGCATTGCCATTATTAATAAAAAAAATCGTCGTTTCTTTCACGACTTTTGTCTCTTTTAATGCTTTTTCCCTTGGAAATGATGGTAATGCCAGAAAAAACCAAAACATCTTTATTTTCTTATTAATTTCAAAGATCTGCATGAAAAAAAAACCTTTTCTAAAAATCATCCAACCATATCATGCAGATTGAACCATAATAAACCCGTTGAACACTGTAATCCTATGGTTCCTCCAACTTTTGAATTCCCGGTATTTGAAGCCGAAGATGAGGAAGAGGATATACCATATGAGATTACCCGACTGCTTGAGCAAGAGGAGAAAATCATCCAGCCCCACCAGGAGGAGATTGAGCTGGTCAACCTGGGTACCGAAGACAATAAGCGGGAGATCAAAGTTGGTGCTGCACTGGAAGAGGGGGTTAAGAAGAGGATCTTCGAACTTCTCCGAGAGTATTCAGATATTTTTGCATGGTCGTATGAAGATATGCCGGGTTTGGATCCCCAGATCGTAGAACACCGAATACCAACAAAGCCGGAATGTCCTCCTGTTAGGCAAAAGCTAAGGAGAACTCACCCTGACATGGCTCTCAAGATCAAGGGTGAGGTACAGAAGCAGATTGATGCAGGTTTCCTCATGACTGTCGAGTACCCCGAATGGGTTGCTAATATTGTACCTGTACCAAAGAAAGACGGAAAGGTCCGGATGTGTGTCGATTATAGGGATTTGAATAAAGCCAGTCTGAAAGACAATTTCCCGCTGCCTCACATTGACGTGCTTGTTGATAATACTGCTTAGTGCAAGGTGTTCTCCTTCATGGATGGTTTCTCCGGATACAATCAAATCAAAATGTCACCCAAAGACAGGGAAAAGACATCGTTCATTACCCCATGGGGAACTTTCTGTTGCAAAGCAATGCCGTTTGGCCTGATAAATGCTGGTGCCACCTACCAGAGGGGGATGACTACGTTGTTTCACGATATGATTCACAAAGAAGTTGAAGTATATGTGGACGATATGATCGTAAAGTCAAGCGATGAAGAGCAACATGTTGAATATTTGGCAAAAATGTTTGAAAGGTTGAGAAAATACAAGCTTCGGCTGAATCCCAACAAGTGTACGTTCGATGTCCGATCCGGGAAGTTGCTAGGGTTCGTCGTCAGCCAAAGAGGCATTGAAGTAGATCCTGACAAAGTCCGAGCTATCCGTGAGATGCCGGCCCTGCAAACCGAGAAGCAAGTCAGAGGTTTCCTCGGGCGTCTGAACTATATCTCCCGATTCATATCTCACATGACCGCGACTTGCGGACCAATCTTCAAGCTACTCAGGAAGAATAAACCTATTGTATGGAACGATGAATGCCAGGAGGCTTTTGATAGCATCAAAGATTATTTGCTAGAGCCACCAATCCTTGTCCCGCCGGTGGATGGAAGGCCGTTGATTATGTATCTGTCAGTGTTAGACGAATCCATGGGATGTGTGCTCGGTCAACAGGATGAGACTGGAAAGAAAGAACATGTTATCTACTATCTAAGCAAGAAGTTCACTGATTGTGAGACTCGATACATGATGCTCGAAAAGACTTGTTGTGCTCTAGCTTGGGCTGTCAAACGTCTGCGTCACTATTTGATGAACCATACAACTTGGTTGATATCCAGGATGGACCCGATCAAGTATATCTTTGAGAAGCCCGCAGTCACCGGGAAGATTGCACGTTGGCAGATGCTTCTGTCTGAATATGACATTGTGTTCAAAGCTCAAAAAGCCATCAGGGGAAGCGTCCTAGCTGATCACCTCGCTTATCAGCCGCTGGATGACTATCAGCCTATTAAGTTTGATTTCCCCGACGAAGAAGTCATGTATTTGAAGTCAAGGGACTGTGAAGAACCGTTGATTGGTGAAGGTCCAGATCCTAATAGCAAGTGGGGATTGGTCTTTGATGGTGCTGTCAATGCTTACGGCAAGGGGATTGGGGCAATAATCGTATCTCCGCGGGGGCACCATATTCCCTTTACCGCCCGAATTCTATTCGAATGCACAAACAACATGGCTGAATACGAAGCATGCATCTTGGGGATTGAGGAAGCAATTGACATGAGAATCAAGCACCTTGACATTTATGGAGATTCTGCGCTTGTTATTAATCAGATAAAGGGTGAATGGGAGACCCATCATGCCAATCTGATCCCTTACCATGATTATGCGAGACGTCTGCTGACATACTTTACAAAGGTCGAATTGCACCATATTCCCCATGAAGAAAATCAAACGGCCGATGCCCTTGCTACCTTATCCTCCATGTTTCAAGTGAACCATTTCAATCATGTACCAATGATCAAGGTGCAACGTCTAGACCGGCCTTCTCATGTGTTCGCCATCGGAGACGTGTGTCATCGCGATTTTCGGGTGTCAAACCATTAATTGGATTTGAACCTTTCGATCATTGATGTCTCTATTTTTTTTGGGGAAGGTAAAATCGAGAAAACCTTAGAAATCCTAAGTTCGGGGATGATTTCATCACGGGAAGGTGTTAGGCACCCGCAACGACTATAGTATCCTATAGGAACCGTTCTACTACGCTTTACGTTTATGCGTTGCTTTTATTGCTTACTTGCAAAAGAAATTGGTTTTAAGAATGAGGGGGAGAAGATTGGATTTTATTTTATTGGACTTGGAGAGATGTGAGTCTCTTGCCTACATACCCTTTTAAGGGATCAAAATTCCATGTAGTTCTCTTTCAAAATGATTTTGTGAGTTTTGTTCTTTTTAGTTTTAAAAATGGTTTTGAAGAATAGCAAGAGGCCGTAAAGGCATTAGAATCGAAAACAAGTGAGGTTAGTCCAATTTATTTACAAAATGGTTAAAGTTGGAAATTAATTGCATTTTGATTTGATTAAGAAAATAAAGGGAAAATCCTTTGGAGTTTCGACTCCAAGGTTTATTTGGAAAATATTTGAAGTGATGGAAGTTGTTTGTTTTTCAAAAGATTGATTTTTCTAAGTACCGCGTATCCTAAACATACACCTAGCGATAAACATACAACGTGTGTGCGTGTGTCGGTGCATGTGTCGGTGTACATCATTATAGTCCATGTCCTTTACATCGGGTCCTATTTTACATTCTATAGTCTTGCATGAAATTAAAGAAAATAAACTAAACCTAAACATTGCATGAATTAATGAAAATTACATGGAGGCGTTAAGGAGGGAATGGGGATGAGATGGGATGCTTAGTATGCATGAAACATGGAGTAAAACGGTTAGTAAAACAAGATGAAAATGACAATGAAATATCAATCCTAAACAAAATGGCAACTAATCACAAAAATTGGCATAAAATCACACTAAACAAAAATTGCACAAAATAACACAAAATTGGCATCAAAATTCTAACTAAACAAGATTGTAAAGTATCACACAATTAGTACCAAGGACCAAATTCAACAAGTTTGCAAAATATCACAAAATTAGTGCCAAGAATCAAATTTAACAAAAAAATGGAAATATCACAAAATAGTAATCAAAAACCAAATTTAACAACCAAGTGGAAATATCACAAGATAGTGATCAAGGGTCAAATTTAACAAACAAATGGAAACATCACAAAATAGTAGTCAAAGATCAAATTTAACAAACAAAGGGAAAAACCAAATTTAACAAACCAATGGGATATTGCATAATTAGTATCAAAAATCCAGTTCAATAATATTGCAAAATATCACACAAAACGCGCATTAAGTACCAGAGACACATGACACAAAATTGGAACGAGCATCACATGCGAAACGCCGAGAAAACAACGAAACGGACACCAATTAGCACAAAAGAGCAAACATATATTTTTATTCAGTTTCTTCATGAGAAATAGCACAAAACACCAAGAAAAAATAGTAAAAACATGCAGTAAAAAACTTGGAATTTTTAGTAAAATTTTTGGCATGCAGAAGGTTCAATTAGCAAGAATTAAAGGTGTATATAGCAAAAAACATCAAGAAACTGAAAGAAAGCAAAAAAAACCAAAGAAAACCCAGCCCATACCCACGGATCTGATGGATCCGGATCAAGCTAACGCTCCAGGAGCGTTGGATTGATCCAGATCCATCAGGATCTTGATCAACGGCTGAGAATGAGAAGAGAGTGGACCGGGTTTTGGGTCAACCCGACCCAGCACATGTATAAAAGGAGTTACGACCCGGATTATTTCATTTTTTCATTCTTTTTTCTTTCTCTTCTCCGCCGTAGCTTCGTGTTCTTGAACCCTAACCCTAATCTCTGAAATCCGACCCAGAACTCCATGATTCATGGCTCAATCGCTTCCTTTCATAGTTCTAAACACAAATCCATTGCTGGTTTTCACATGCATTAGTTGAAACGATGTGGATCTAGAACTCTTTCTCGCGGAATCCGTACGGTTTTGGTTCATTTTTTGGTTCAAATCTTCTTTCTATGTGTTTTTATCTGTTGATTCGTTGGTTTACAACGATGAATCAACGTTGTAAACCTTGGAATCTTGAAATTTTTTCAGAAAGAGTTAGGGTTTATGATTCCGAACCAAAGCTTCACGGATTCGCGCTGTTCTACGTCGTTCTGGAACTCATTATTGTTCTTGAATGAAACAAAGAAGTAAGCTTGTGATTTTACCTGGTTTTGGTTCGGAGGTTCGATCTGGATCTTCAGAAATCTTTGGATTTGATTCTGTTGTTGATCTTGGCTTGAATTCTGAGATGAAACTGGTGATTTTTTCCTTCTTCTTCTGAACTGGTTCGGATTCCGTGAATCTTTCTTTCCCTCTTCTTCTCAATCTTGCTTCTGTGATCGCATCTGGATTCGTTGCTTCCAGCGATGAATCTGGTGCTTGAACTGCAGAAATGAAGGCTCAGTGATGAAGATTCACCGTTGAATCTCTGAGAGCTGTCCCAATTTCCATTGATTTCGCTTGCGTTCAATTCTGGAAAAAGTTAGGGTTCATGCATTTGTTCTTGAGCTTTTGTGAATTTTGTGATTTTGATCTGTAACTGCCAAGAGAGAGAAAATGGAATCTGTTTGTGTGATGTGGCGTGCAAAATCTGGGGTCCTCTGACACTGTGTGCCTTTTATAGGCTGCCAAGTGTGTATCCTGACCAGTGAGGTAGTGACACGTGGACATAAGCTTGCTGGCGTGGAATTTGACTGAATCTGAAAAAAAAAAAGGACTAAAAAGCAAATTTGTAAAATCTGGGACTGTTTCGCAATTTTTAAAAGATTAGACTAAAATGAAAAAAGAAATGAAAGAATTGGACTGCTTTTTAAAAGAATTGGGACAAACTTGCAAAAAAACAAAATAGTTGGACTGTATTGCAATTTTTAAAAGATTAGACTAAAATGTAAAAAGAATAAAATTGGCTAAAAATGTAATTTGAAATGCAACGTAAAGTGAAACAATTAAAAACGACAAAAATGGACTAAAATGAACAAACTACCAAAAATGAGGTATTTTAAAATACCTCTCTGTCAAAATTTTGAAAAATGTGAAAAGACTAAAATGCCCCTGGGGGCAAAAACGACTCAGACTGACTCAGATGCAAAACTAGATGATTTTGTGCAAATTTTGATTAATGATTCATGAAAACAAATTGAAAAGACTCAGGGACAGATTGCAGGGACTGGAAATGGGTTCCTTTGTAGGAAATGACCAAAATACCCTTTTGTATGATTTTATGCAAAAATTCAAAAGACTGAAACAGTAATGTACGCAGTTGAAGCATAGTAGAAGGCACAGTGAATTTGAAAGCATTAGAAAATAGCAGGGAAATTGCAAGAGTATTTTTAGGTCCAAAATGAGGGTATAACAACGTGATTGTTCAGACAGATGCGGATGTAGTCGACAACAGACCCTGGTATCATGATATCAAGCAGTTTTTGCAAAACCGTGAATACCCGCCGAGTGCTTCCAACAAAGACAAGAAGACCCTGCGAAGATTGGCTAGTAAGTTCCTGCTAGATGGAGATGTTTTGTACAAAAGGAACTATGATATGATATTGTTGAGGTGCGTTGATGAACGTGAAGCAGAGCAACTGATGCACGATGTGCACGATGGTACTTTTGGAACCCACGCTTCGGGGCATACCATGTCTAGAAAATTGCTAACGGCTGGCTACTATTGGATGACCATGGAGCGCGATTGCTACCAATATGCCAGGAAATGTCACAAATGTCAAATCTATGCTGATAAAATCCATGTGCCTCCGCATGCCCTCAATGTTATTTCCTCTCCGTGGCCTTTCTCTATGTGGGGCATCGACATGATTGGAAGAATTGAACCAAAGGCCTCGAACGATCATCGTTTCATTTTGGTGACAATCGATTACTTTACCAAATGGGTCGAAGCCGCGTCTTATGCCAATGTAACCAAGCAAGTGGTGGTTAAGTTCATCAAGAACAACATCATCTGTCGATATGGTGTTCCCAGCAAGATTATCACTGACAACGGTACCAACTTGAACAATGATATGGTGCAAGCCCTGTGTGAGAAATTCAAGATTGAACATCATAACTCTTCTCCTTATAGGCCCCAGATGAATGGTGCAGTTGAGGCGGCCAATAAGAATATCAAGAGGATCGTACAGAAGATGGTGACTACATACAAAGACTGGCATGAGATGTTGCCTTTCGCTTTACACGGTTACCGCACTACAGTACGCAGTTCGACCGGGGCAACACCTTTCTCCCTTGTATATGGCATGGAAGCAGTCCTCCCTTTGGAAGTAGAAATCCCATCTCTCCGCGTGATCATGGAAGCAAAATTGTCTGAGGCAGAATGGTGCCAAAGCCGGTATGATCAGTTAAACTTGGTTGAAGAAAAGCGCCTGGATGCTTTGGCTCGTGGACGGATGTATCAAACAAGGATGAAAGCTGCTTTTGACAAGAAAGTTCGTCCTCGAGAATTCAAGGAAGGTGAACTTGTATTAAAGAGAAGAATAAGCCAGCAACCCGACCCAAGGGGCAAGTGGACGCCTTACTATGAAGGACCTTATGTTGTCAAGAAGGCCTTCTCCAGCGGTGCTTTGATTCTTACACACATGGATGGTGCGGAGCTTCCAAACCCTGTGAATGCCGATATAGTCAAGAAATACTTTGTCTAGATGAAAAGAACAGCGTGGTAGGTCGAAAACCCGAAAGGGCGGCCTAGGCAAAAATGCGCTTCCCGGTGGATCGAAAATCCGAAAGGGCGATCCAGGCAAAATAAGGGACAAAAAAGAAAAAATGTGAAAATAGCTCGCTGAGATTACACGTAACTCAGGAAAAAATGAGCGTCTCGATGAGCCGAAAACCCGGAAGGGCGGTTCATGCAAAAATGAGATTGAAATGAAAGACAAATTGACTATATCTGGCAACTACCATCCCCTTGGGGCACCTGCAACTGATAAATGGATGCTCTCATCAGAAGCTTTTGTACTTGAGAATTCAAAATTTCTAAGGACTGTAGTGGTCACTGTGTTCAATGTACCACCAACCCATAAAATTACCATTTTCCAAGCTTTGTAAATCCGTGGAGTCATGCCTTTGGCTGACTACCACTCTTATACATCGATTTGGGCCTATGCTTTTGTTTGAAACTCTATTTTCCCATTCTATTTTCAAAAGCTTTGTACAAAAACATTTTCTTTCTATGTTAATAATGATAATGTCTGAAACAAACATTTTGGAAATTGAAAACCTTTTGTGTGTATTTTGGAAACAAACTTGGCCAACTAGGTGCATTCAACGAAACATGCATGAGCGAATGTCTGTCGATGTCCATTTCAATACGAGCTACCAGCAGGCTCCCTCCCCAATATGGTCTGTGGTCAATGGCAAGAATGAAAAAATGAAAAAAAACAGAATGAAAAACATGAGAAAATGAATAAGCACGCTAAGCTGAAAACCCGAAAGGGAGGTTTAGGCAAAAATGAGCACCCCGCTGGATTGACAACCCACAAAGGCAATTCAGGCAAAAACAGGGGCAATGAAAATAATTTATTCCCCGGTGGATCGAAAACCCGAAAGGGCGATCCAGACAAAAATGGGATGATGAAAAAACAAATGAAAGTAAACATGCAAAAAGCATTGACCACAAATGCGATGTCCAAAGTGTGCTCAGCATTAGAACACCCCAACAATGACAGTGCCATCAAAAGGGCTCTACTCTCTACAAGTTTATGAATGGGATACAACTCCCTGCCTTCAGCTTTGGTCTCGATGCGTCTTTCAACGGCGGTATTTCCAAAAGGGATTTCCACAAGCATATGTTAGAGCACGAGCCATTACGTGCCCAATATTCCAATGTTTTGTCTATCTCTGTGAAATTGTGTCTGCAAATTGCCAACCATTATGCACTTCAAGCATTCATACATGCATAATCATGCATCATATATGCTCATGCACCTGATAAATTTGTTATACTATCCATGCACATTGCATTGTCAATTTCTAACTTCTGCAGTCATGTCAATTTCAAACTTCAACAGTCTTGTCAATTTCAAACTTCAACAGTCTTGTCAATTTCAAACTCCTGCAGTCATGTCAAGTCAATTTCAATCTATATTCACAATGCAGTTTGTTATGTGTTCGGCCAAGCGGCTAGTTCAAATCCAAGAACAGCTTGTGCCTGTCAATTTGCTTCTGTTATCGGTCAAGTGGCTAGTTCGTATCCAAGAACAGCTTGTCCCTGTCAGTTTCCTGCCATTAGCAGCCAAGTGGCTAGTTCGCATCCTAGAACAGCTTGTGCTTGTCAATTTGCTTCTGTTATCAGCCAAGCGGCTAGTTCAAAGCCAAGAACAGCTTGTGCCTATCTACCCGTCAGTATTCTCGGTCAAGTTCCCAGTTCGAGCCAAAGAACAACTTGTACCTGTCAATTTGCTGTTTGTTTCCCCAGTAAACTTTGTTATTTGCTATCTTGTTAATGTCTATCAATCCCGCAACGGATACGACATACCCTGTTATTTGCTATCTTGTTAATGTCTACCAATCCCGCAATGGATATGACATACTTTGTTAAACTCAATTCTCAGTTTGTCTTGCATTCATAATCTAAATGTTGCATGGCATACATGACATTCACAAATGTATTTTTACGCCCAAAATCAGTGCAAATTTCGATATTTAAGTATCTTTGTCCTGTCAAGCCAAAGACTCTGTCTCTTGACCCTCCAGACAAAGAAACTTAAATAGGGGCAGCTGTCATACCCCCATTTTGGACCTAAAAATACTCTTTCAAAATTCTTTTCTATCTCTGATACTTTTTCAAATTCACCGTGTTTTACTCTACAATTTTCTACCGCGCTTCAACTGCGTTTTTTTCTGTCTTTAATTCTCTTGCATATAAAGCCATCCAAAGTGTTTTTCTTGCATTACAAGTCATTTAAAAGTTTCTAAACCAATTGCATATTTTCCTGCATTTTATTCCAAGTTTTTGCATAAAAAATCATACAAAAGGGTATTTTGGTCATTTCCTGCAATGGAACCCATTTTAGTCCCTACAATTTGTCTCTGAGTCTTTACAACTTGTCTGTACACATCATTAATCAAATTCTGTCTAAAAATCATGTCAGCATTGCATCTGAGTCAGTTTGAGTCGTTTTAGTCCTTAGGGGCATTTCGGTCTTTTCACATCCAAAATTTTTGACAGAGAGGTATTTTAAAATACCTCATTTTGGTAGTTTGTTCGTTTTAAGTCCATTGTGTCGTTTTTTTTTTACTGTTTCACTTTACGTTGTTTGCAAAATTACCTTTTTTACCAATTTTATTTTACCTTTTTGCAAATAAGTCCAAATTCTTTTTAACTACAAGTCAGTCCAATTCTTTTTAACTACAAGTCAGTCCAAATTTTACTTTTAATTGCAGATTAGTCCAGTTTTTACTTTTTTCAGTTTAGTCCTTTAGTCTTGTTTTTTGCAGAAAGGTCCTTAGTTCAAAATTCAGTCTAGAGGCCACGCAAGCAATCCAAATCCAGGTGTCACATTACAATTGGATCAGCGCACACATGGAAGCCTATAAAAGGCCACCTACTGTACCAGTCAGAAAAAAAAGCCACAGAATTCGCGCCACATCACAAACACAAAATCAGTTTCTCTCTCCATTCAGTTAGATCAAATTCACAAAAACTCAGAAAACTCCAAGAACACGAAGAACAAACCCTAATTTTCCAGAACCACATTCAAGCATAATGCAGTGAAATTCACCACGGTTCTCAGAGATTCATCACTGAATCATCATCATCGAACCATTTCCCCTGCAATTCAAGTGTGAATTCACCACTGAAAGTGGCGAATTCGACACGATCACAGAGGAAAAAGATTGAGAAGAAAAGGGACAGAAGTTCAAAGGATTTGAACCGGTGAAGAAGAAGAAGAACCAATCACCGATTTATTTTCGGAATTCAAGCCACAAAATCAACAAACAGAATCAAATTTGAAGAATTCTTGAAGATTCCAGTTCGAATCTCCGAATAAAACACAGGTGAATACTGAAACTTACCTCTTTCATACTCAAAAACATCAACAAATCCAAATCGATGTAGATCCGTAGAGGATTCGAAGAGTTTTGTTCAAAATCACGAAACCCTAAAAATCTTTCAAAAAACGTAAAGATTCCTCGGTTTGCAGCGAGTATTACTCGTTGTAAACCAACGAATCCATAAACAAACTCTTTCAAAAAGATTTGAACAAAAAGCACAGAATAGAACAAGTTTGAAAACTGTAAAAAAAACCTCAAGATCTACATCGATTCAACGAATGCATGCGGTTTTCAATGATAGATTCGTGTTTAGAACAACAAGACGAAGCGATTAAGCCGTGTTTGAGTGAATTCTGGGTAGGATTGAACGGACTAGGGTTAGGGTTCCATTGGAGGCGAAGAGAGAAAGGAGAGAAGAAAGAGAAAGAAGGAAAAAATGAGCGAACCGGTTCATTATTCTTTTATATAGACGCGTGGACCGGGTGGGTTCTGACCCGACCCAGCGCCCTACATCTGGGACCGTTAGATCTAGGTCTTGATGGATCCGGATCAATCCAACGCCTCTGAGACGTTCTGGAGGTCCGGATCCATCAAGCTGCGTGGGTCTGGGCCGCATAACCATGGGCTTTGGGATTTCTTTTGGTTTTCTTGAATTTTTGCTATGCTCACCTCTGTTCTTGCTACCTGAACACCTGTGCACTTTAATTTTCTTACAAAAAAAATTCCAAAAAAATTACTATGTGTTTTTGAGGCATTTTTGATCATTTAGTGATGTTGTTACATGTTAAAAAATTGATAAAAATATGTGTACATTTTTTCTATGGGTTTGTGTGCTTTGTGTATCTTTGTGAAGTTTCTTGCATGATTTTGATCTAAACTCTTGCCATGTGATATTGATATTTGGTACTTGATCTTGTGATATGTTCACTTCTGATTTCATGCCAATTTCCAATCTTGTTAGTTTAATCTTTTAGTTCACAATTTTACAATGTTAATTGTCAATTTCCAATCTTGTTAGTTTTTAGTTTGCTATTTTGCAATGTCAATTGTTAATTTCTAATCTTGTTAGTTTAATTTTTTGGTGTACAACTTTGCAATGATAATTGTTGGCTCACAATTTTGCTAGTATTGATTAGTTTCTTGTCTTGCAAGTTTATATGTTAGCTTACAATCTTGTTAGTGTAATTGATTAAGTTTCTTGTTTTGCAAGGTTACATGTTAGCTTATAACTATGCAATGTTAATTGTTTGCTTCCAATTTTGCCATATTAATTGTTAGTTCCTTGTGTTTTCCTTTGCAAATTTAATTGTTAGCTTCTTGCTTTGCAAGTAATGTGGATTTTGTTTATTTGACAATAAAGTGTGGAAGCTTGGGCATGCCTTATAATTATCATGTTTTTGTGTTTAAAAGAAACCTTTTGAAAATTGCTTTGGATGAGAATTATAGGTCATGTGCTTGTTTAAAACTTTGTGATTAGTTTTGTGCATTTTTTTTCATTACATCTTGCTATTACTCCTTTTGTCAATTAGTTTGTCATTTTTACTATCATTTTATCTTGCTACTAACCATTCCATTTCATTTCATACATTTTGAGCATTACACCTCATCTTCAACCTTTAGGTTAGGTTGTATTCCATTTTCTAATCTTTATGTGGTTATTTCTCTCTTTTTAATTTTTGCAAGACCATAGAATGTAAACTAGGGCCAAATGTAAAGGACAATGGACACTATAATGATGTACACCGACACATGCACCGACACGCACACACGTTGTATGATTTACCGTTAGGTGTATCTTTAGGAAGCGCGAAACTTATGAAAATCCGTTTTCCAAAAAATGTTAACAATTCCATCACTTGAAAACAATTTTTTTTCAATAAACCTTGGAGTTAAAACTCCATTGTATTTTTCCTTTTTTCTTAATCAAAAATCCAAATACAAAATAATCCATACTTAGGCTATTTTCTTTAATAATTGGACCAACCTCACCTTTTTTTCTTTCTCAAGCCTTTACGGCCTCTCTCTTTTCTTCAAAACCATTTTCCAAAATTAAAATCAATCTAAACTCACAAAATCTTTTGAGAGAGAACTACATGGAGTTTGATCCCTTAAAAGGGTATGTAGGCAAGAGGTCAAAACCTCTCCAAGTCCAATAAAAATAAAATCCAAACACTCCTCCCTCCATTCTTAAAAACAATTTCTTTTCAATAAATAGCGTTAAAAATAAAGCGTAGACGTAAATTGTAACACCCCGTTTCCCAAAACAACGTAATAATAATATATTTGATCAGAGTAGTCAACAAACGGGCATGTCACATTACTTTTCAAAATTTGTTAAATAGAAAATAAAACTATTTAACTTCAACAACTTTAATATCATAAATAATTGCAGCGGAAAAGTCTTTTTTAAAATATAATCAACTTCAACAAAATCTTGGCACAAAGGCCCCAACATAAATAATCATTTCAATAATCCTCTTAATAATAAATAAATGTTCCAACAATATAGTTCCAAAATTGATACATAAAGGAATGAAAATTCAACAATTAACTCCCATCCCGTTACGTATCAGAGCCCTAAGACACTTGAGCCAACATCCTACTAGCCTTGGAAATCTGCACTTGCCCACAAGGCGGCAATTCCAACAGAAGGTGTGAGAAACACATTCAATAATAATAATATATAATTCATCAAATCGATGAAACAACAACAAATTATACCACAAGTATCAACAAGTTCATATATGTATGTATACATATATATATATATATAGCAACAACAACGTTATCAACATCAACGACATTTAGCAAGATACAACAACAATAAACAATCAACAACAACAATATCAACAACATCAACAAATCATCACATATAACGAAAACATCTCAAACATTCACAAGTACATCATAACATCACAAATACTTCAACACGTCATAAATACATCAACAAGTCACAATTACACCATCACGAATACATCATCACTTTGCAAATTACATCATCACTTCACAATTACATCATCACTTCACAAACGACACGACACGACTATGCAACACTTAGACCTCATGCATGTGGTACCATCAGGGCATTAAGCCCCCATCGCTAAAGGTCAAATAGGACCTGTCAGGCATTAAGCCCCCATCGCTAAGGTCATAGAGGACCTGTCAGGCATTAAGCCCCCATCGCTAAGGTCATAGAGGACCTGTCAGGCATTAAGCCCTCATCGCTGACTATGCTATGCAACGACACGACTCAAATGCAACGACACGAGTAAAGACTCAACAATGCACATCTTTAGATGACTCGACAAATACACATCTTTAAATAGCATCATCGTCAAATATCACATATTTAAATATGACATCTTTATATAGCACATATTTAAGTCACACATCTACAAACAACACATCTTGATATAACACATATTTAAATCACACATCTCCGGAAAGCACATATACATTAATCAACTACATCCATATCAAACCAAAACATTCTTCAAAAATAAAGCAAGTTGATCAATAAAACATAAGCCAAATACTCATAAAACACTCCGACTAAATCCCTAATACTTAAGTTTGAAGTTGGGAAACCAACCATAAGTTTTGGACTAACTTGGGATTAGTTAAGCTAAGTTTTCTTAAAATTTTCTGAAGACCTACTTGGACTATTTTTATCATAACTCGAGATTTACAAAACATTTTCGAGTCAAACCAGTGCCATTAGAAAGCTAACTCAATTATCTACAACTTTCATGTTTACACCTAAGACCAATTATGTACCAATCAATACCAGTTTTCATTTCAAATTCGGACAAAGTTGTGCTGAAATTCATAAAAATTCACTGTGACCTACGTTCAGTAATTTGACCATAACTCAAGTTCTATAAATCATTTTGACGTCAGACCAACGGAATTAGAAAGCTAACATTCATACCTACAACTTTTGTGTTTACACCGAAAGCTAGTTCGAAACAGAAACTGATGCAAAAGACGCAACAACATGAAACAGGGTATGCTGTCAAAGGTAGCTCTCGGGAAAACTCTATTTTTCACTCAAAAACCCAAATTTCATCTACCCAAATCCCAAATTTGATAGAGAACAATGTTTACAGGGTCTATATACAACATAACAATCAAAACAACACAGAAACATGCATTAAACAATACAATTCATCACATCATATCAATTATCATAAACTTTCTAAACCCTAAACCTAGAACACAATTTCGTCAACAATCAAAATTATATATACATATTATTGAAGGAATCCCACCCTTACCTTAGATTATGATTCTGAATTAAGCTGCGTTCTTCTCTCTTCTTCTAGCCTCTTCTCTTGGTTCTAGGTTTTCTCCTCTTCTTCTCTCAAAAACTCACTTTCTCTTTTTTTTTTCAATTGTACGTAAAACTCTTTCTGACTCTCCTTTTCTTTTTATTGTAAACTATAACCCCCTCTTATTTCCTTATAATTATACTTAATTCCCTTTAAACCAAATAATACTATTTTCTACCTTTTTATTAAATAAATAAAATAATCAAACAACATTTATTTAAATAAAACACAACACCATAAATCATATAATAAATTATCATCACACCAAATATCACACAATTCATACCAAGTCATATATTTCACATAAAATCATATCTAAATCATATATGTCAAATATAGTCATATAAAATCATATAAAAATACTCAAACATCAACTAAAAATAATTAAATAAAAATGGGGCGTTACATAAATCTAGAAGAACGGCTCCTACAGAGTACTATAGTCGTTATGGGTGCCTAACACCTTCCCGTAGCGAAAATTGCCCCCGAACTCGGAATTTCTAAGGGTTTTTCTCAATTTCTCCCTTCCCCAAAAAAAATAGAGATATCAATGATTGAAAGGTTCAAGCCTAATTAATGACTTGACACCCGAAAATCGCGATAACAGTGACTATATCGAAACTGCCTTTCCTAGAGAAAATGTTGTGTTGAGTTATTTTGTTAAGCATCTTTGGGACTTTTTGGAAACTTGCTGAATTAAGTTCACTGGAGTTTGGCTCAAAAAACATTGTTGTAAACAAATTCCATGTCTATTCCTAGTTTATCATTCCAATTATCACCATACAGACAATTTCCATCATTTGGTAATGAAAGAATTTTTCCTAAATCCTGAATTAAGTTCAGTGGAGTTTGGCTCAAAAAACATTGTCGTAAACAAATTCCATGTCTATTCCTAGTTTATCATTCCAATTATCACCATATAGACAATTTCCATCATTTGGTAATGAAAGAATTTTTCCTAAATCCTGAGGAGTGAGAGAGATTTCTATGTCTTTGATTTTAGAAACAATAAGAGCTTTATCAGGATATACCTTAGCACGAATTAAGAAGGCTTGAACAAGCTTTGGATAATGCTTCTCTCGTATCTGCAGGAACTTGGTCCATCCCATAACATCTGTGTAATTTTGCAGAATGATGTTATCTGTTTTGAGTGCTTCAAAATCGTAGTATCTTCCAGGAACAATTGGACAACTACCCCATTTCTCCTTGAAAATTTTGTACAGGTCAGGATACATTAACGGCACACGTTTGGATCGTAAGAGAGACAGGTTTCCAGAGATGTTTTTGTCCTGTTTTGGAGATGCATTTTCCTTCTCAACAGAAATCTTTGAAGGATCAGCTTTTCCCTTTCCTTTTTCCTGTTTTGTTAGAGCCTTTTTAAGAACTTCCTTCTTTGGAGGAGATTTTATAGGAACCTTCTGTGGAACGATCTTTGGATCCCTTTTTGGTGATTCCTCAGGTATGAAAGTAGAATCTTCACTATCAGAGTCAGAGACATCATACACAGTGGTGTCTATAACTGGTTTTTTCTTAGTTCCAAAACCAAACATAAGTGTTGTGGATCTGCTACGATTCTGACAAGATTGGGACTTTTTTGGTTTAACCCTGACTTTTGATTTTGACAGAGAAGGATCGGATTTTGAGATTTTTTTTCTTAGGTTTTGATTGAGTTTCACCAGAGACTTCTTGAGGCTTTTCGACAGCAACATCATGACCTTCAACAGAGAGCTCTTGAGTCACTTTATGAACATCCTGAGTTCCTTCAGGAGCGGCTTTAGTAGACTCAGCTTCACCTTGACCAAAAAGGTTTTCTTCAAACACGACTTCATTAGACTCAGCTTTGTCAGGATCATTCTGAGTTTCTTCACAAAACTCTTTCGTAGACTCGTTTTCCTAAGAAAAAATTGGAAAGAGAGGATGTACGATCATTGCTAAGGGGTTGGTTTCAACTAGGGTTTCAGAAGATTCTTTGAACACTGAAGTGTGTTCTGGAGATGATGCATGTGCGATTTTTGGAGAGACTTTTGGACTTCCATTCATGAATGATGAAGGAGGAGTCAGCACTGGTGTAGAAGATGAAGGAGAGTTAGGTTTGGGTGGTGGAGACGGTGGTGACGGTGAACGTTTCGGCGGAGGAAGATGAGTCACGGCGAAATATGGCTTTAGAGCCCTTTCCTTTTGTTCTGGCCATGTTTGTATGTTCTCTGAATTTATTTTTTGGAAGAAAAGGTTATGAGGTTTTATGGAGAAAATGAAGAGTTTAAGAGTTCATACTAGAGAGAGAGAGAGAGAGAGAGAGAGAAATATATAGAGAAAAGAGGTATTTTGATTTGATTGATGGTGGTTTATTTTTTATAGGTGTTTTTTCAAACTAATGATGATTTTTGCATTAATTAGTTGTATTAAGCTTAGGGACATGCGCAGAACCCGAAGAGACTTGTCTCTTAATATTTTGAATTTCAGAAATAATCAGATAATGGAAATATATTAGAGAAGCGTGAAGGCCAAGTTTGGAGACATGCATTATCATGAAATCCTAGATTGATCTGAAGAGCATAAAAACTTAAGGTTTTCGAATAATATGTAATTTATCCTTAATAAAATTAAAACGATCTTCAACTAAGGGTTTAGTGAAAATATCAGCTAATTGATTTTCAGTGTCAACGAAAATTAATTCAATTTCCTTTTTATTTACATGATCTCTAATAAAATGATGTTTAATCTCAATATGTTTTGATCTTGAATGTTGGATGGGATTTTTTTGACAAATTGATTGCACTTGTATTATCTCAAAATATAGGAATATTTTCGTACCTTATTGAGAAATCCTCAAGTTGGTTTTTTACCCATAATACCTGAGAACGACAGTTGGCAGCTGATACGTATTCAGCTTCAGTAGTTGATAAAGCGGTTGTATTTTGCTTTCTGCATGACCAACTGATTAGAGCATTCCCGAGAATCTGAAATGTTCCAGTGGTACTTTTTCTTTCAATTTTGTCTCCAGCATAGTCAGCGTCACAGTAAGTTATCAAATCAAAACAAGAACCTTTGCTATACCAAAGGTCAAGATCAGTAGTACCAACTAGATATCTTAAAATTCGTTTTACTGCAATTAAATGTGATTCTTTTGGGGAAGTTTGAAAACGTGCACATAAGCCAACAACAAAAACAATGTCAGGTCTACTGGCAGTTAAGTACAATAGAGATCCAATCATACCTCTGTATTCTTTTTCATAAATAGTTTTCCCGTTTTCATCTTTATCTAAACTTGTAGATGGATGCATGGGAGTTGCCATTATTTTGGCTTCTTTCATTTTATATTTTTTGAGAAGATCCCTAATATATTTTTCTTGACAAATAAATATTCCATTTGATTTTTGTTTAATTTGTAACCCAAGAAAAAATCTTAATTCTCCCATCATGCTCATTTCGAATTCACTTTGCATGAGTCCGGAAAATTCTTCACACATTTTTTCATGTGTTGATCCAAAAATAATGTCATCAACATAGATTTGAACAATTAAGAAATTTGATTTATCATTCTTTCTAAAAAAGTGTTGTGTCAATTTTTCCTCTAGAAAAATTATTTTTGAGTAAGAATGTACTTAACCTTTCATACCAAGCTCGAGGAGCCTGTTTTAAACCATATAGTGCTTTTGTAAGTTTAAACACATGATTGGGTTTGGTAGAGTTTTCAAAACCTGGTGGTTGGTGCACATAAACTTCTTCATTTAACAATCCATTTAAAAATGCACTTTTAACATCCATTTGAAAAAGTTTAATATTTTTATGAGATGCATATGCAAGAAGAATACGTATTGCTTCTAACCTTGCCACCGGAGCAAACGTTTCATCATAATCAATACCTTCTTGTTAATTATATCCTTGTGTAACTAATCTGGCTTTGTTTCTGACAATTTTTCCTTCTTCATCTAATTTGTTTCTAAAAACCCATCTATGAGAAAAACTCATAGATGGGAAAAGTAACAATCTAGGATTTGAATACTCAATCAAACGTCAGAGAGTCCAAACATCTATCAACTTGCAACACCATATTAATTTGTCTATTAATTTTCCCCCTTTTATTCAATTTAATGACATGCTATCTTCTATTAGTCATGTGTTTAAATTTAAATTCTAAGTTAAGTGAACAATTCAATGAATAGCTCTTAGTAAGTACTAATTTGGTTAAATGAAAAAGATGCTATTGGTAACTACTAATTTGGTTTGGTTATTTAAAAATAGGAAATGTTAACCAGTGCTCTTGGGGCACTGGTTAAGGATATGAAAAAGGAAATTATATAGTAGTTAATGCATTGAAATTGTGTAATTAATTGATAATAATGTCAAAAGCAAGCTACCTTTTATGATAATAAATCTCTGATATGGTATGTTTAATCAGTGCCCCAAAGGCACCGGTTAGCAAGACAAAAAAGGTATTAATTTGGTTAATTGAAAGTGGGAATAAAATAGATCATTTGAAACAGATGTGCTACAATTACTTTTATTCATTACACCTAGCTATATGAAGGTGGGCGAATACTAGTAGTTTCAAATAGGAGATAGGTAGTATACTACTTAGGCATGTCAACAAAACCCATATTCGTGGTTATTCATCCGAACCAAACCTAATTTGACGGGTTTTCTCCATTTTGACTGAGTTTGGGTATGGGTTTGGGTTTTCCCCGATTTCAAAACACGGGTATGGGACGGGTAACGGGTATATAGGTACCCACCCCGAACTGATACCCAAACTCGTCCCAAATGCAAAAAAATTACTTTTATGTTGATATGCGATGTTATTTGTGTGATAATTGTCGTGTTATAAAAACTATCATTGATATTTAAATGAGCAACTAAATCAATCGGTCTAACAAATGTTAAAGTGAGCACATTGATAGGACATTGTATTACAACATTTCTCTAGGGGTTGTAAAAAAAACTTCTATTTTTATTAAAAAAAATAATATTGAATGCGGGGACGGAGATGGGGTGGGGATACCCGAATCCGTTGGGTTATGAGTATGAGGTTCACTTTCTCATCCCCGTTGAGTATGGGTACGGTAACAGGTAAGTACATGAGAATCGGGTATGGGGATGAGGAATGTAAAATCCGTCTCCACCCTGCCCCATTGTCATTCCTAATACTACTAGTATGACAAGACTGGGGTGGCGACAGCCCCTTTTCCAATACACTTGGCTTCGTCCTTGGGAGGGAGTAAATTATTACCATAATAATAGGTTTAGTGCTTGCTACCATAAAGGAAAATTTGTTCTTGTCAATGCAATAACTATTATATAATTTCCTTTTTTAGCATCCTTAACGCCTCGGTCACCTGTTAACATTTCCCTTAATGGTATTATTATACATTGACCCTTTCATCATTCAATAATCATTAAAAACACATTCTTCCTTCGTCTTCGTAAGGTTAACTCAGTTGGTGATAGAGACATTGTATAATATATGCATGGGTCGGGGTTCAAACCCCGGACACCCGACTTATTCTCCTTACAAGGAGAATTTCTAGTCACTAGGCTATTTGACCAAATTTCCTTTTTTCTTAAAAAAAGAAAAAAGGCTATTTGACCAAAAAAATACATTCTACCTTAAAAAAATATTAAATACATTATGTCATTTATTTGACCAAAAATATAAACCTTTCATCAATGCTTGGCATTTTTATTCAAAAAAAAAATCCATGCTTGGCATTTAATATTTGACCAAAAAAATAACTCTTTCATCAATGCTTTTCATATAATGGAATTTGTCAAAAGTATGTCATTTAATATTTGACCAAAAAAATAACTTTTTCATCAATGCTTTCCATATAATCAATTTTGTCAAAAGAGTATTTATTAGTAAGATTTAATCCTCTATACATATATTTAAGAATGTTTAAATTGAACAATATACATGATATATCAAAATCAAATACGAAAGAAAAGTTACATGTGGCAATATAATGTTAAATCATACAAATCATAGTTCAATCACAAAATTTAAGACAAACATTTTTTTAATTACATCATTTATGACATATTAAAGTAACAAAGTATAACTAAAAGTCAAATAAAAATCTTCAACAACAAAATTTTGAAAAATAATCTAAATAAATAATTATATAAAATGACATAATTTCAAAATAAAATTTTTTTTAATTATAATTATTAAATCTGGAAAAATAGTTTTCTTTTTAAATTATGATATAATATCTATTTATTTGAATAGGATATATTTTGTACTAATTAAAAAATGATAAATAAAATTGAAATGGTCTTACAAACAAAACATTAAAAAAGTACAAATAAAGAAATCTCCTATGCATATTAAACAATATGAGAAGTACACATGACACAATATAATATAGATTATGCACATATGTCACACACTACCACAATGATATTGATCCACAATTATGAAAAGGATCATTGAAAAACATAATTATTTACCGTATTAAATGATAATAATGAGGTTAGAAATGAAAAACATAACTTTATTTTGATACATCGACTTTATTTGAAGAAAAATTGCATAAATGTTACATTTCAATTTCTTTCACCACTTATACAAAATTTAAATTCAAAACAAGTGATGATAAGTTGAATTGAATCTTTTTTTGTTTGACAAAAAAGTTGAATTGAATCGGTACTCCATTTAATAATTTACTATAAACCATGAATTTGACTAATACATGATACATAAATATAATTACAAAACATGTATTTATCATTGATAAAGATATAAAAAACAGAACAAACATTTGTCGCTAATATATAAAATACACATGAGACACACACACGGGACATACATTTTTCCCTAATAAATATTAAAAGAAAAATCACCTGACAAAAATTTGTTTTTGAAAAATATTTTAAAAAATAGAACACAAATATTCATCATTGGTACAAAAACACATGACAAATAGTTTTCATTGACGAATAGAAAAACACAGGATAAATCTTTTATACATAAAAAATACAAGACAAATATTCGCCATTGATAAATATATAAAACATAGAGGTGATGCATTTTTCAATGATAAATAAAAAAAATGAGATACGTATTTATCACAAATAAATATAAAAAAAAATCATGGGATAAAATATTTGTCGGTGATGCATAAAAAATATGAGATAAAAATTTTCCTTTGAAAAATAGAAAAAACGCGAGAGAAATGTTTGTCATTAATACATAAAAAATACAAGACTAATATTTGTTCATGATACATAAAAAAATGAAACAAATAATTTGCTTTGAAAATATGTTTTGAAAAAGCTCAAGACAAATATTTGTTAATAAAAAAGAATAAAAGAAGCACATCACATATATTCATCATTGATACAAGAATCACATGATAAATAGTTGTCAATGACGAATAGAGAAACACGGGACAAATATTTGTCATTGATACATAAAAAAGACAAGAATAATATTTGTTCATGATACATAAAAAGAATATGAAAGAAACAATTTTCTTTGAAAATATATTTTTGAAAAGAAGCACATGACGAAAGTTTGTTACTGAAAAATATTAAAAAAAGCAAAACACAAAAATACATCATTGGTACAAAAATCACGAGACAAACAGTTCTCATTGATAAATAAAATAAACATGAGATAAATATCTATCATTGATACATAAAAAAAAAAATACGAGCCAAATATTTGTCACTGATAAATGTAAAAAAATAGAGGGGAAGTATTTTTCTAAGATACATAAAAAAATGAGACACATATTTATCGCTGATAAATATGAAAAAGAAAAAAAGATCATGAGATAAAAATTTGTCATTGAAGCATAAAAAAAAATGTGATATAAATATGTGTCATTGATAAAGAGAAAGAAAAAAAACACGGAAAAAATATTTATTATTGGTAAATATTATTATTATTTTGAAACAAAAGTGATGCTAGATGCATTACCCAAATTCATTAAAAATAAATAAAATAGAAATGCAAATAAAAAAAAAGAAACTAGGTCAACACATTTTCAAAATGACATAAAAATCTAAAGTTTATGCAAGCCTAACTTATTTCTTATGTAATATAGATTAATTTTATTAGGAAGAGAATGGAACAAACAAAAAAATAAAGGGCTAAACAAATATTAGCTAACCTCTATACGCATGAGTTACTTTCTATATGAATTAATTGATAAATTTTAAATAAACACTAGACAAGTATTAAAAAACACGGGAAAATATTTATAACATAAAAAAGTACAGGATAAGTATTTATCATAATTTTTTATGAAGTTTTTATTTAAAAAAAATATAGGACAAATATTTATTATTGATACATAAAAAATTATGAGTCAAATATTTTTCACTGATTAAAAAAATCACTATTAAATATTAGTTATTAATACATAAAAAAATTTGGGAGAGATATTTGTCATCGGTAAATCTAGAAATGGACAAATTTGTGGTTGATACATAAAAAAAGGCAACAAAAAAAAAAATCGTTGATAAATCTAAAATAATAGTAGAAATGTATTATAAAGTAAAATTAAATTAAAAAAGAGAAGGAAGTACAAGATTGAGGAGCAAGGACATGACTCAGTAAACCATAAAAGTGAACCCAACAATTCAGTAAAGAAGTGGTAATAATAGAGAACAACCCTAAACAACCTCTACCACAGACAATCCACGAGCCCACGTAGGGGTGCGAAACCGAATTTCAAATAAACACAGTGTCAATTTTCTAAGCGTTTAAATATGTGTATGAATTGTCTGCCAACACATAAACGACCCAAGTCCAACAACTCCCTTCAAAGTATCAGCAAGCCATAAACACCTTTTCGAGCCAAAACAACCAATTATGAACTGAATCCACAGATTCACAGTGGTCTTGAAACTTCAGTAGAACTCCAGATCGATGGATGAACAAACAGTAAAAACTATCACAGTCCACCAACGACGCAAAAAGCAACCATGGAGGATAAAATCTTTTAGGTACGATGAACGACTACTACCGTCAACACGGAGCATTTACGCACCTAACCCTTTCGAGAAACATCAACATAAAACCAGTCATGTTGAATGGAGATATGCATCCAACATAACACCGCCAAAACTAAAGAACCTAGATCTTCAATAAAAAAAATCATATTCAAGATTTTCAAACCAAATCACAGAGCCGGAACAAAGCCACCACCCATCTTCATCTCCACGAAACAAAACAAAAACAAATGTCAATAACATAAACGACAAAAACATAGCAAAAATCAGATCAAAAAACTCATGATCTGACATAATCCACCACAAAAAACTAATTCATAACCGCGTCGACGCCAGAGCAATACAAGATAACGACGACGTGAATCAAACCAGTGACCACAACAGAATCAACTCACACCAAGACTGTGAGAGGACAGTAGGGGCGGCGCTTCACCGACGATGATCTAAAACCCATAAATATATTTTTCTTTTATGCATAAAGACACAAGACATATATTTATCACTAATAAACATAAAAAATATAAGCCACATATTTGTCATCATTACGGCAAAAGACATACAAACATATTTCAAAATTCACGGGATAAATAATTTTCATTGATAAATAAAAAAAATAAAACAATTTGAGATTGAAAAATAATGGTCTATCACCCGTGCATTGCACGGGTTAACACACTAATTCTTGATAAATTTTACGACTTTTTTCACTCTATTTCTATTCATTTTATAATAGAACTCTCTGTTTCAAATTATATATAATTCACTTTGCAAAAAAACTGTATATCTTCAAAGACATCTGCTCCATGCTTCAGGTCATATGTGGATTCATGTTTCAAATTATAACTTCCGCTTTGCACATTTGTTTGTCAATTCTCAATTCATTATTGTTAATGTTTAAGGACCTCATTATGTATTTTTTTTATAATTATGTGTCAACCCTTTTACATCATATTGGTGGCTAAAAAAATTAAATCAAATCAAATTCAATACAAACTAGAAATTTTTTACAAAATCATGATTAAAATTAGGTTGTTATTAACAGTGTCCCCGAACACTCTTTAAACATTATAAAAGAAGAAACTATTACATGAAAAAAGTCAAAAATTTCAATTTCTAATCCATTGATTGCATTAATTTTTTAAAAAAATAAATAAATACTTTTTAAAGGTCTTATAGAGTACCCGGAGGCACTCGTTAACATTTCCTTTAAAATTAAAGCAAAATCGATTAAAAAACACAATTACTCAACCATTATTGTTTAAACTCTTAAAACTTTTTATTCTCATTTGTCAAAAAAAAAACTTTTTATTCTCATAAATTATTTTTCAAGAAACATACAACGAAATTAGGTGCCTTTTACTAACATATTTGTCATAACAAGAGTAGTATCAGCAATGTTGTGGACAACATTAGCATATTTTGTAAGCAAAGACGTATCAGATGGATCCCTTGAAATACAGTCGTCGAGATTGAACCTGAGATAAACCATATCCACACCCACTTGATTGAACTTGGAATGTTTGAAGCGTTTAAGGGAATCTAGAACATAACCAAGAACTCCATGATCCTCACCAAAATAAGCCAAACAATCCTTGTAATGGTTTTGTTTCTTAGGATCACTACCACTTTGTGCAATTAGTTTGTTGATTAGAGTGAGTGTATTTGACACATTGGTGTGAAGAACGTCAAGGGTGTATTGTGCTAAACTCTTGAGGTCTCCACCTACACCATTAGGTTTTGATTTGAGAAGAGCTAAACAAAATGAAGGGTCATCTGCTTCCTTGCAAATGGATTGCACATCCGCATCATGATCTGCATAGGAGGATGCAACAAAGAAAAGAAACACAATAACTAGGATTGAGAAACGAGCCATATTGTTTTTGCTCCTTTTCTCTCTTTAACTTCTACCTTATGTCGGTGATTTTCTTTGTGTCACTAGGGCTTTATATAGATTTCATCAATTGAAAACAATATAATAAAATATGGTCAAGACCCATATTAATTGTAATACGTCAAGACCCATAGTATAATTTTGGTTTATATCTAAATGAATAATAATCTTATTAATAACTTTATTTAAATAGACGAAATAACAATTGTCATTGGGAACTCACACATAGAAATGCAAAAACCGACGTCAATTTTTGTCAGAGTTCGACCAGAACGTAAGTAAAGGTTGTCCCAAAATTGTTTCACATACGTATCGACTCATATTCACTTGAACATTTTGTCCTTATTAGAACTCATTAACCACTTGAGCTCAATTGTTTGCTTAAATTTTATTTGATATTTGATTCTTCTTATATGATTTTCTTTTTATTTAATTTTGTTTGATATTTTTATTAAAATTGAAAATTTTCATATTTGACTTTTATTTTCAATTTTTTTGAATAATATTTTCAATTTTGTTAACAATAAAAAATTAAATAAATTTTATATAAATTACACAATTAATGTAATAGCTTCATCTTTTTTAAGGATAATTTAATAGCTTCATGAGTTGATGATATGTGTGTTGATTTTTTTAAGAGTAAATTACACTTCCTTCTCTTAAAAGATGTTTGAATTACACTTCACTTCCTTTTTATGTTAAAATATACACCCCCCTCCTCTTATACAAAATATGTTAGAAAAGATTTCATATTCCATCCTTGAGAGAAGCTTGAATTACATTCCCAACCCCTCTTATGTTAAAATTTACAATTTCCTCGCTTTATAAGTTTCTTATTGTTTCTCCTTCAAAAAAAAAAGTTTCTTATTGTTTCTAGTAATTTATCAACCAAAAAAAAAAAAACCGAACACACTCTAAAGAAAAATAGTATTGTGGGTCCACTTTAATATAATCAAAATTCAATTCTTATTTTTCTCTATTTTTTATTCACAATTTTATTAACATCTAGTTTTAAACCCTATTATAAATTATAAAATATAAAACAACACAAAATAAAATTAAAATCAGTGAAAAATTACTAAAGTCGATAAAATATGATTATTTAAAAATGAAGTTTATATTCTAAGTTATAAAATTAATAACAATATATTTAAATTTAATTATCATTGACATTTAAATTAAATTACAAATAAATGATATTTTTTCTTAAATGGTTATTTAAAATTAGTAGATATCGTAAAAATATTTATTTATATTGGTTCATGTTAACCAGTGCCCCGGGAGCTCTAGTTAAGGAAACTAAAAAAGAAAATTTTAAAGTGAAAATAACACCTTTTATATTTTTTAGGAGTTCACAACACAAGTTTCAATACAATTACTTACTACTTTTTTTCGTTAACCAGTGTCTTGGGGGCATCGGTTAACATTTCCCTTAATTAAGGGAGGATGTTGTAATTCAAGCATCTCATGAGAGAGAGAGGAGTATAAGTTTTATTTTTCAAATGAGTGGAGTGTATATTTTAACTTAAAAGAGAAAGAGAGTGTAATTCAAACTTATTTCAGGGGAGGGTGGTGTAATTTACACTTTTTTTAATGTTGTGCACCGAAGTTCGATAATGATGTGCGTTAATTTAACATATAATATCAATATCAATTACTTGTAAACTCGCTTAATATAACATATAATATCAATATCAATTACTTGTAAACTCGCTTGTGTTTGTCTATTAGTGTTGGTGAAGTAGATAAAATAGTCACAAGGAAGGGGGGTTTGAATTGTGACCCTTTAAAAATTATCCTGCAACTTAAAATTAATTCTCAAGTTGTTTACTTGGAATATGTAAGTTAGTATAGTGACTTCAGAACGTTTTGAAGTTCTTATGCAAAAACTGTTTAACAAAATAAAAGTGTTTGTGTGTGTAGTGTATACTGTAATTAAAGAGTATAAAGAAGAAAGAGAGAACTAACAAAGGTTTATAGTGGTTCCCCCAATGTGGGTTAGTCCACTCCTCGCAGTTTTATGAGAGTTTCCACTATGCTTGAGATAACCTCTCAATCCTGCACTTTTACAACTTTGTTCCCCTGAACAATTTCAAGAACTGTATTCTCTAAGCCTCAGCAGGCTTGCACCTTCTTGTTAAGTTATCTACTTAGACTTTTACACCTTTGCTCAAACTAACACTTAGTACCCCTAAAGCTAGATGAGACTTTGATTACAATTTGTATGGAGGTTGAATGTTTGTGAATCAAACAGAAGAGGAGAAAAGAAGAAGTTATCTTCAAGAGAGATAACAGAGAGAAATGATTTACACTATAAAGAAGGTAGAAAGAGCCTTCAATGATGATCATTTCAAATTGCAAGATCTTCAAACACTTTTCAGATGTTTTAAGAATGCTTTTCAATGGTGCAAGTAATGTTGAGCCTTTGTAGGGTGTCCGATGGTGTTATGCCACATGTCCTGGGCCCCACAAACTTTTACTTGAAAATTTGGATGAACATTCTGACAATCAGAATGTTGTTGCGTTCCCAGGATGAACATCAGAATGTTGCTGTGTTCTTCATCAGAATGTTGATATTCATGATGTTCTTCATCTGGGTTCATTAATGATGAATGCCTGATGAGTTTCTGGGTTTGTCCAATGCGTGACATAAGATTTGTTCAGGTTTTATCCTTAAAAAGTTACTTCTCCATTGTTGTGAATTCGATGAAAAATCACACCAATAACAACTTGATGTGTGGAGCAAGTTAATCAAGCAACCAATATCAAAATGAATAACAATTAAACACAAGCAAAAGTAGAAAACAACAAGAGAGAAGAAGAAAGAGAACACAAAAGAATTTGTTGACCCAGTTCGGTCCAAATTGACCTAGTTTGGGGGAGAGAGCAGCTCTACGTTCCACTATAATTTCCACTATAATGATGAGAAACTTTACAAAAGAGATATCAATGGGTTACAAGAATAAGTCTCCTGCCCAATTCTACCCAAAGTCCCAATTTCTTCCCGTAACCAAGAGACTCAATCCTAATAGTGTTTCCCAAGGTGAATCAACCCTCAAACCCTAGTGCTTGTTGCCAAGAGACAAACTCTACACAAACCCTAGTTTTGTTGTTGTCTTTCTAAACCCTTGTTTCAGCCCCCTCTATCTCAAGGTTTACTCTAATACATGGTCTATTTTTATAGAGAAATATAACTCATAAATTTGGAACGAATATCACACTGAAGATACATTTCTTTTTTCTCTCCTTCAGTGAAAGAATATTTGCATCAAAAATATAATATTCCCTTCCAAAATATATTTGTATCAAATCGTCCATCATACGGTACAAAAATATATTTATTGTACATAAATATATTTTCAGCACAAAATATATTTGAAACAAATCCTTTATATTTTTAGCAACAATATTCTCCATCCATCAAATTTTGAGTCATACTACAACATCCATATGCATCAAAAGTTGTTGGATAAAGTGGGATAAAGTTACCAAATCTGTCTTGGACTTTGTGTGCAGGAGAGAGATAGTGGATCTGCAACTTCAGGCCCATGCTTCTAGGAGATTTCTTCTTGATGTAGATCAGAGGACGTGTCTATCTCTGATTGATTGGAAAAAAATCTCATTTTGATTTGCTTTTTATCTATTCACCAACTATATTGTTCATGAATTGAAGCATGTGCTGAGATGAACATTCTGACCTTCAGAATGTTCCATTTGTTCCTACTTTAGGATGATTTGTAAGACTAACTTTTTGATGTAATCAATCCTAATAGTAGAGACATAACTGAAGTGCGGTAAATGTAACTTCTAGGATAATATCCTCTTTGGAATATTCCTAGATCTTCAAGCGTTCATAGTCTTGAATGAACCTTGAAGTACCTTTTTGACATTACTCTTGTAAATGTCTTTATTGCTTGATTGACCCATGAAGATGTACTTTTCTGGACTTTTTATTCATGTCAAGTGTACTTGCATGTTCTTCATGTTTTTGATGATTCTGGGTTTGCTTATGAACCACCTTATGAACTATCATCATAACGTTCTGATCAATTTTGCTCAAACATTCTGAACTTCAGAATTAGTTTGTGAATTCAATGTCCTTTGATTTCTTTATATTTTGGTATGATTTAAACCTTGTTCCTGTCTTAGTAAAACACTCAAGAACACAAGTTAAATACCAAGGAATTAATCAAAGTCCATTTAATCCTTAATCATTAAAGTTTATTATCTTTAAAATTAATTAGGGATTTTGCCTCAACAGTTGGTTTGTGACAATGAAATATATTCATATTTAATTCTTCTCAAGATCAATTTTGATCTATTGGTAAAAAAAAATGTTTAAATAGGTCTTTAGTCCCTACAAATATAGGTCATTTAATTACTAATCCTTTCATTTTACCATTGCAAATATTAATCATTTTAAATTGAGAAATGTTAACTTGTGCCCTTGGGGAATAAGTTAAGAAGATAAATGTAGAAATATTTTCTTGAAAATTGTACATTATCTCAAAAGTTGTATTTTCAATATAAAATAGATTTTTAATTTCCAATATAAAATTGATTTTTAGTCAATTAAATTTAAAACTAAAAGTTATAATAACAATTCTGTCCAAAAAAAAAAAGTTATAATAACAATATTTATCAATTCAAATTTATAATTTTTTTTTTGAACAAGCCAAATTTATAATTTCTAAAATTACAAAAATAATCTACTATGTTGCTTTCAATTAAAAAAAATAATCTAATAGGTTAAATTACTAGAAACTTGATTTAAGTTATTTAAAAAATTAAATAAATGGCTCAAAAAACATTAAATTAATTTTTATATAAGGTTTTTCACTTAGGGGTATTATGGTACATTTCAAAATAATCAACATTTCTTTCTTCTCTATCTCTTATACCAAACAACCTATCAAATCAACTATATTTCTCACTTATTTCTCTCTTTTCAAACTCTCTCTTACCTATTTCTCTCTTCACAATTTCTTTTCTAAACCAAACACACACGTTTTTCATTCTGTTTATTCTTTAGAGTTAGGTAGAAGCGTTAGAATACTTATTTAGGTCAGTTTTTAAATCTAGGGTTGCTTCTAAAATTAACACCATTCTAAGTTGGGAGTGAGGTACCAAAGAAATAAGAGACACTCGTCTAATTAAGCCTCTTCAAAGAAAAAATTCATCCAAAATGAAGGAAAAAAGCCATGATCACAGAAATTTGGTTTCTTCATTAATTATGAAAAAGTTCTATGTTGTACCATGTTTGAATTCCATGTATTCTTTGGGAATTGGATCACCTCCTGAACCATATCTGTCCTGCCATCTTCCAGCCCCTAATCCAACGGCTGAGAGATAAAGTAAATAAAAAAACAAAAAAACAATTTTAAAGAAGAGAGAAAAACAAATGTGCGTCCTTCGGCTCTGTTTTCATTTTTAAGAATTTGCTACACAAATTTGTATCCAAAGAACATATATCTTTAAAATTTTCTTTTTAGAAACTTATGTCACAGTAACTCCGTTTATTCACCACCAATGGATTAGATTAAATAAAAAATCTTAAAATGATAGAAATTTTGAGAAATCTGTAATTGAATTGAATAGAGGGAAAAGAAGAAGAATAAGTAGTTGTTTTATCGAGCAAGATATTTTGCATGCATAGCATAATCTGTTTCTCCACAGAAGGATCTGGTTGTCGGCATGTCGCCGTCATCGTCAAAATTCGCCTTCCACCATCGTGCAAAGGTGGTGCACATTTGAAGGCCACCATCTCGTTGTCGCTGTGCGTGGTCAGTGGTAGTGAAAGATTCGTCCCTTGATAATATAGCTCTGTTGATTGTTAAAAATTGAATATAGCTTTGTAGTGTATTTTATTTTTATTTTTATTTTTCTCATTTTAACGGTTTAATTGATCGAACGGTGGAAAATGACGCAGGAGAGATGGCATGAGAGATTAAGCTGGAGAGAATCCGGATCCGGAATTGGATCACCTCTTGCACCATATTTGTCCTGCCATCTTCCATTCCCTAATCCAACGGCTGAGAGATAAAGTAAATAAAAAAACAATTTTAAAGAAGAGAGAAAAACAAATTTGTGTCCTTCTTCCTTTGCCTTCAGCACCATGACGGCTCTATTTTCATTTTTCAGAATTTGCCACACAAATTTGTATCCAAAGAACATATATCTTTAAAATTTTCCTTTTAGAAACTTATGTCAGAGTAACTCCATTTATTCACCACCAATGGATTAGATTAAATAAAAAATCTTAAAATGATAGAAATTTTGAGAAATCTGTAATTGAATTGAATTGAATAGAGGGAAAAGAAGAATAATAAGTAGTTGTTTTATCATTAAAGAGCCTTCTGCATTTTTTTCCCCGCAACACAGACTGCTCTCTCTTTTAACGAGCAAGATATTTTGCATGCATAGCATAATCTGTTTCTCCACAGAAGGATCTGGTTGTCGGCATGCCGCCGTCATCGTCAAAATTCGCCTTCCACCATCGTGCAAAGGTGGTGCACATTTGAAGGTCACCATCTCGTTGTCGTTGTGCATAGTCAGTGGTAGTGAAAGATTCATCCCTTGATAATATAGCTCTGTTGATTGTCAAAAATTAAATATAGCTTTGTAGTGTATTTTATTTTTATTTTTATTTTTCTCATTTTAACGATTTGATTGATCGAACGGTGAAAAATGACGCAGGAGTGATGGCATGAGAGATTAAGCGGGAGAGAATCCCGATCGAAGAATACATGTTTCACACAACAACAAAAAATGAAAACTTTTCATTAAACAATTATTAATCTTTAAAAGTGATTATTTTACAAAAAGTGATTATTCCAAAGAGACCATTGTCTTCATCTCCCATCTCTTTCATTTATGCTCACTCACTCTGTTTTTTTCATCTTCCTCCAAAAACAATGCCAGGATTAACAGCACCATCAGATTATTCCAAAGAACCACCTCGTCATCCTTCTCTTCAAATCAACGCCAAGGTAATCAATCACACCAAACACTCTTTATCTTTCTTCAAAACGCTGATTCTAATCGTCGTTTTGTTTTGTTTTGTTTTTTCAGGAACCTTTTAACGCAGAACCAAAACGTTCAGCGCTTATTGCATCGTATGTTACTCCTTCGGATTTCTTCTATAAGAGAAATCATGGTCCTATTCCCATCGTTGAAGATATCAACAGGTTCATTCATTCTCTTCAAAAAAAAAATTAAATTTTTTGTTATTTATTAGTATTATGCTATTGATTTATGATATGTTGAGTAAAAAATAGCGGATATTTGATAAGCTACCTTATCAGATGAACTTATAGCGGATAGTTGATAGTTTAGAGCATATAAGCTAGCGGATTGAATTTGTAGTATTTGGTTAAATCAACGGTTGAGTTAGTTTATAAATATGAAATGACATAAAAAAAGTATGTTTGATTGATTATATATATATTTTTTTCAATTAAGATAACAAGGGTAAAATTGAGAGAAAAAATGATAAGTTATAAGCTATTTGAAGTAGTTTATCGAAATAAGCTATAGGTTATATTTGGCAAAAAATAGCGGATAGTTGATAAGATATCATAGAGTGATAGCTGATAAGATAGCTTATAACAGATGAGCGAATAGTGAATAGTTTATAAGCTAGCTTATAGCAGATGAACTAATAGCGAATAACTTATAAGCTACCTTATAGTGAAGAAGCTAGTTGATTGAATTTGTAGTGTCTTGTAAAATTAGCGGCCGAGTTAGCTTATAAATATGAATATGAAATACATAAAAGAGATATTTTAATTAGCTTTTTTTCAATTCGGATAACAAAGGTAAAATTGAGAGAGAAAAATGGCAAGTTATAAGTTATTTGAGGTAGCTTATCAAAAAACGATATAAGCTAGTAAAAATAAGCCGTGACAAATTGATGCTTATCAAACAAATCTATTTTAGTCATATGAGCTTAGAAGCTATCAACTATAAGTGAGCTTATTTTGCTTGCCAAATATACTGTTAATTTATATACACAACACTGTAAATATATTATTTTACAATGTTAGTCAATCATAACTATCAAATCATTGAAAACGTTTTATAACTACTTCTAAAGCCACAATTGTTGTGATTTATCGACAGCGTAAAACTTTTTCTGCGACAGTATATGAAAATTTATCTTTATTATTATTATTATTATTTTGACTGGTTTGGTATTTATGAATAGATACTACGTGGAGATATCTGGTCTTGTGCAGCATTCCAAACAGCTCTTTATGAAAGATATCAGGTTAGTTTGTGGTTTGATGTGAATTTGGAATTCAGTTAGGATTTTCTTACATTAAGAGTATGTTTGGATTGACGTAATTGAACTTACTGGCATAAGCACTTATGAGATTGTTTGGAAGAACTGATAGAAATAGTGTGTGACATGTTCATAAGTTGTTTTAGCTTATTTTCAAAAGCTCTTAAGATATTTTATGAAAAAATATTATTGATAATACAAAAAAATTGACTTTATTTTGTTTTATGTTGTAAAAATAGCTTATAAATAAGCACTTATATGATAAGCCCTTATGCTATAAGTGATTAATGAAGGTTTTTTTTAATGAAATAGTGATTAATTAAGTTGTTTATTGAAACAGGGCCTAATGTTATTGTTTCTTGTTTTAATTTTTTTGGAGAGAAAAATAGAAGAAAAAGGTCAAATTGAAAATTGTTATTCTTTCAGGAGAGAATGAGGGAGTTTTTGGGTAATAACTTAAGCACCTATTTGATATGTTGGTATCTTATATGAACTAATTGTAGAGAGTCCTACATTGATTGGGATATGACCTGAAAAAATGTTTATAAGTGGGAGGCGTCTTGCATATCCACAATGCATTGGGCCGCCCGCTATCGATCTTTGAGTTCACGCTCTAGATGTCTAGTTTTTGGCGTGACTGAATGTGTTGCAACTTGACAGTCTCATATTAGATGAGATATAGCCTGAAAAGGCGTGTTTACAAGTAAGAAACATTTCCCATCTTATAGGCCAAACCCAAATCGTAAGTCTTTGTAGAAGCTATTTTTCCAATTAAAGAAAATGAAGGTAAACTCGTCATGCACTTTTGTATATCGGCATATGATGATTGATAGGGAATGTGGTGGCAAGTGCCAACATGTTAGCCTCACTTTCTCTTCAATGAATAGCTGTGTTCCAATTTCTTTGTTTAGAAAAAGCGCTAATTTAAAACCTTGGTTGTGACATTTGACATGTATAGTTGTTTTTTCCTTGTTTTAAAATTCTCTTTTGAGAGAAAAATAGAAGAAAACTATCAAACTGAAAAACAGTTATTTTGGATATTCGGAATATAGTAGGGATGTCTGGGAAAATAACTTAATTAAGAACCTATTCCATAAGGACATATGGTTACTATGGTAATAACTTAAGTATAAACTATTTTTACAATTAAAGAAAATGAGGGTACATCTAGACTGTTTCTATAAGCTATCTTAAGGAACTTACTAAAATAAGTTAAAACAACATACGAGCATGTCATGACTTATTTTTGTAAGCTCTCTTAAGAACTTACACAAGTTCTCATGTCATAAGACAAGTCTAAATCAGCTCTTCCAAACATCTGCTAAATTCTTGATTTGTTGGTTCATTATTATTAAATTCTTGTCGTGCAAGGAATTGACCTTGTTATTTTGATGGCAGGAAGCTTCCAAAGTATATTGTAACTGCCACACTGCAGGTATGTGTTCTTGTACTAAACTTGGATTGAAGTGAAGCAGTGGTTTTTTTGGTGTTTTTACATAGATTTTCGGATGACTACATCATTCTGCAAATGAATTGTTTCAGTGTGCAGGGAATCGGAGGACTGCTATGAGCAAGACGAGGACAGTGAAAGGGGTTGGATGGGATGTTTCTGCTATTGGAAATGGTTAGTGTTGACAGTTTTATTGTTGAAGTATTCCAGGATTGCAGGAGTTTCATGCTGTGTTTAAAATCACCCTTGAATGCTAAGCTATTGATTAAGATTTCTAATTAATGTAGTGAATCTATGTATTTTTAATTACTGTTTCTTTTCTTTTTTTTGCTCTCAGCTGTTTGGGGTGGTGCAAAATTGGCTGATGTTCTTGAACTTGTTGGAATTCCAAAGCTGACAAGTGTCACTCAATTTGGTGGAAAACATGTTGAGTTTGTAAGCATTGATAGGTGTAAGGTAATGATTAATTAATATGGCTTGTGTTTCATCTGGCAATCTTCAATTCCTTACTATAACCTTATTGATTCCTTTCAAAAAAAAATTAAAAATTAGGAAGAAAATGGAGGACCATACAAGGCCTCAATACCACTCAGTCAGGCTGCAAATCCTGAAGCAGATGTTCTACTTGCTTATGAAATGAATGGAGAAGTAAGTTCATTTGATTTCTTGTTTTCTATCTTCTCGCAGCAATAAAACGTTTTTTTCTTTTGCTGTTTATATTGTTTTTCAATCATTATATTCTGTTTGTACTCTAGATTCATGCAAACTGATGGCTTCTCATAGTGTCATCGTAGGAGCTGCAATAATGCCCTTTTATTTTCTACAAAATAAAAGTTTATTCTACTATTTGTGTTTTTAGTAATGAATAATAGGGTTAATAAAAAATTAAGGTTTAAATTTGAGTTTCATATGTAGATAGTAACAAATAATTACTGTAAACTTGAATTCAACATGTTGTATAAGTGGATAATTTATTTAAATTTGAATTCCGTTTGCTGATATTAGGACATAATTACAAAACGTAAACTAGTATAGATGCTCATTTTGAATTCAAAAAATGTGAACAATAAAAAAATAGATTCTCTGAGTAGCCTTTTCTCAAGCGTTACAGGAGATTTTCTTCTGCAATACATCTATTTCTGATTCTTAATAATTCATTTTCTTCTCCCTCTTTGGAAATTTGGGTTCCTATCAGTTTTGAGCTTCATTTATAATCTGTCTTTCTTTAGCCTCTTAACAGAGATCACGGGTACCCATTACGCGTGGTTGTTCCTGGTGTCATTGGAGCTCGATCTGTTAAATGGCTAGAAGCTATCAATATCATTGCAGAAGAATGCCAGGTCTGAAATATGATGTATTATACTTTTGAAATACCAAATTTTTCATTTTTGGAATGACCTAAGAGCGTCACATTATTATGCATATCAGGGTTTCTTCATGCAAAAGGACTACAAAATGTTCCCACCATCAGTGAATTGGGACAATATTGATTGGTCAACCAGGAGACCCCAAATGGATTTCCCTGTTCAGGTATTCTTATTATTGTGCTCTTTCTGCCTTACCTAACTGAAGTTGAGTTAATTGAAATTAATCATTTTGTACTTTGGAACTAGTTAAGTGCTGATTTAATTGGTTACATGTTTATTAAGCAGAATAAATGTTTTTTTTAGCAAACTTTTTTGATCGATGGTTTGCTCGTTTCCTTTTTGCAGTGTGTTATATGTTCTTTGGAAGACGTGAGCACAGTAAAGCCTGGGAAGGTTAGTTTATTTAATGATGATGTGTATATGATAGGCTTCACTGTGTATGTTGGTCGCCTCTCTTTTCTTTTTTTCTTTTTTTTGGGTTTGATGAGTTACAAGAACGTGTTTTTGTTATTCACTATGAAATGCACAAATTTGTTGAATTAGCATTTTTAGTTCAAATAATATTCTATATTTAAAGTTCACTGAAAATGAATTATTTCTGTTAGATTTCACTTGTTTTTTTCTCCTCTCTTTGTTGAAGTAAAAATATATATTTGATTTCCAAATTCCCGTTAGGGAGATAAATTTGATGCCTTTGTCTTCCAATATGACACAAGCAAGACCACCGTACATAGGCCATGTGTATATAAACAGCTTAATTAAGTGCTTATCGTACATGTGTGTATATATAAGCTATTCCTGTAACAAATGATAAAATAAAGTCAGACCGTTTTCGTAAAAACTATAAAACTATTTTCATATGTTGTTATGAAAAGCTTATGGACATGTCATAAGCCGTTTCCATAAGCTCTCCAAACAGTTGCACAAGTGTTTATGTCAGTAGCTATGCTAAAAAAAGGCAATTGAAACAGACTCATTCTGCTCATTTAGTAGTTGGCTTAAGTCCTAATTCTGGCATATATTGTGCAGGTAAAAATTAGTGGTTATGCCGCATCAGGTGGTGGCAGAGGCATTGAGAGAGTAGATGTGTCTGTTGATGGAGGCAAAACATGGATGGAAGCCTCAAGATATCAAAAAAAGGGCATTCAGTATATATCAGATCACGCCAACAGCGACAAATGGGCGTGGGTGCTTTTTGAAGTCACAGCTGATATTCAACACAGCACAGAGATTATTGCGAAAGCGGTATGTTTCATATTTTCTCCTAATTGTCATTTTTCTAGTTTTTTGTCTTATGAGACTGTCGAGATATTTGGAGAGAGAAAATCTGATGGACTAGCATTTGTGAATCATATAAGAACATGATGATATGGAAAAATCTTTAGTCCTCTTGTTAGTAGGCATGATTCTAAATTGCGGTTGTGATCACGGTTGCAGTTACGCTGCAAACCTTGATATTGCGGCAAAATGCAGCCGCAATTATAGTAGAGTCGGTAATATGCTTGTATAGAATATACTAAATCGTATATGACCGATTAATGGACCGACTATAACTATTACACATATAGAGTATATGCTGTTACAACACATATCATATCAACAAATGAGTTCATTTGCATTATGGATCAGAGAAAATCATCACTCTAATTGAGTTGGGCAGCTTTGTAACCTCTCCTTAATAATCACAGGTAGATTCAGCTGCAAATGTTCAACCCGAAAAGGTTGAAGACGTTTGGAACCTTAGAGGGATATTAAACACTTCATGGCATCGGGTACAAGTTCAAGCGAGTCACTCAAACTTGTAAAATTTGTGCCGACTATTTGGTCAATGATTTTTGAAGCATCTTACTGAACTCTGAACTCTGAAAGTGCATCGGCGCCAATTGTATAAAAAGTTTTAACGCGAATAAGCCCTAGAGCTAAAGGGAAGGGGTTGTGAATAATCACTTACTCTAGTTTTATGTGTGATTTTCTGAAACTATAACTTTGTTTCATCATGGAATTACTGTGAGATAATAAACATGGAGTGTTTGGCATTTCAAATTTCATCTATATGATCTTTTATCATTTTCATCATACCTTTAGTTACTCGCTATGATGCACACACCGACACCGAGATTGGACATGACACTGACACACACTTAGACGCACGGTGATAATTTGAAAACAAATTAGAGTGATTGAATATAGTCATGCATGTCAGTGTCGCGTTGGCTGTCGTGTTGGCATTACAGACATGTCGTCAATTTAAAATGTCTGAACTACATAGGTTAGAGGCATTTCACTTATCATTATTGGAGCAAATTATCATCTTGATATCAGAGAAAAAACCCACTTAAATAATAATAATAATAATAATAATAATAATAATAATAATAATAAGTCTCTTAAAAAAATATATAAAAAAGGTATGGGTGTATAAGAAAAGAATATAAAATAGTAAAAAAAATCACCAAATCATAGAATGAAGTTTATTTTATAGTCTTGTCAAGAAAAAAGTTTATTTATTTATTTTATTTAAAGGATTTATTATAATTTTATAACAAGTGATTTTGGTTTATCTCATTGGTTTTTATTTTTTCGTACGGTTACACACAAGCTCACCGGTACAAAGTACAACTTCATAAAACACTGCTTTTGGCATTTATTTACACACATCATCTAGATATAGATTTTCTCCAACATAAGCCATTCCATCCAATATTTCTCACTCTACCTATTATCTTCCATCATATTATCAAATCAAACACTTCCTTAAAAAAAAAAAAAAATCAAACACTTGAAATCAAAATTTTAGGTAACGTTTTTCTTACACTTCCATGCAGATTTTATGCTTATTTTTGAGGTATTTTTGTTGAAAAAAATATTTAGTATGAAAAATATTTACCCTCATGATTTTAGTTGAGAAAAGATTTAGTTCAAAAATTTGGCTACTGATTTATTTAGTCCGAAAAAGAGTTTTCCCTACATGATTTCAGTTCAAATTGAAATCCTATAAATATACCAAACTGCAACAATATATTTCATTAGGAAAAATATAAGAAATCAGAAACCTTGATTTGCAACTTCAAGGGTTTACAAGAGTGATTGAAGCTGATCAATAACTCAGAAAACCTTGATTTGCAACTTCAAGGGTTTTGGTAACGCTTTAACCTAATCCCTTTTTCTTATTTCCTATAACATTCTTACTACTTGAGATTTCCATTATCTAAATTTGTTTGTCAATGGAGGTAGTAGATTGGGGAAATTTAGAAGCACTTCCTCTTAGTTTGATTTTTGACAAGTTGGTAGAGCGTATCGATCACATTTATTTCAGCGTGGTATGCAAGAATTGGTATTCCATCGCAAAGTTTAGTTATCAAAATCGCCAAATAAAAAACAATGTATTGCCTATGCTAATGATTCCCACAAAAAGAAGGTGTAGAACAAAGAGATGTTTATATGGGATTTCATCAAACACAATTTATCAATTCCAATTACCACTTCCTTATAACAAGAGGCTTTGTGGTTCAAGTCATGGTTGGGTAGCAAAGGTGGATTTTATTTCCAAACATACAATCATAACCTTACTAAATCCCTTCAAAAATCTAGTTTCCATCCCTCTACCACCCATCTACATGCCAGATATATATAGAAGAGTTAGATATTATGAATGTAACGTTTATAGGGTTATTTTATCGGCAAATCCTACAATTAGGCCTCACGATTATGTTGTGGTTGCAATTTATGGTATGCGTAAATGTCTTGCTTTCATGAAAGCTGGACAAAAGTTTTGGACTTATGTTGATGACGATTATTTTTGCTTCAGCGATGTTATATTTTATAAAGGGCTAGTCTATGTCGCGGGATGATGGAATAACATTGTCTCTTTCGATATTTGTAACTCGATGGATTCTTTTGATTGGGAGAAGATCATTCCCAATGTTGTTTCACCATGGGGGGCTGATTTTGCTTATCGGGCATATTTTGTGAAATCATTGGAGGGAGACTTGTGGCTTGTAAGGAAATTTATTGGTTTTCCCGATGATGACACTGATGATGAAGATAGTAACTTACCTAGTAGTGGTGCTAAAAGATTCGAAGTGTATAAGTTGGAATTGGATCTTCAAAGTGGTAAGCTTATCCAAATGTTAAAACTTGATAGTTTGGGAGACAATGTTTTATTTGTGGGTGATAGTGATTCAGTCTCTATATCGGCTTCATATTTTGATAATTATCTACAAAAAGGTTCAATTTATTACACCGATGATTATTTCGAACAAGAACCAGATCCTTACCCTAATGGACCATTTGATATGAAAATCTATAATGTAAAAGATGGAAGCTTTATTGACCATTGCCCTTTCGAACATTGGTTCACACGGATGCCACCTTCACTATGGGTTCTTCCGCCATTGCAGTGGGAATGATAGCTTCAACTTTAAGTATGTTTACTTTGTATTATTTTAATAAGTTTTTATCTTATCATGTTTGTTTAATTAGTTTTTATCTTTTCATGTTTGTTTATTTAACTAATATTGAGAACTTATGCAACAATGTTACTATTTACAATTTATAGTGTTATTGAATGTCTATCGTGTATTTGATCTTACTAGAGTTATTAATTATTACTGCAATGAGTTGGTCTTTCTCTTGATGATAAATAGACATTATCACATGACAAACAAATTATGACTTCTATTATTATTACCCTTTGCAAAAATAATTATGATTTCTATTACAAGGCTTTGTTGTGACCCTTCACCAAAAAAGAGTAAGACAATAAACCCTGTCAATGAGATTAAGTCCTTTGTATGTAAAAGAATAAGTACTTAAAGAATGGATTAGCTTTTAAAAAAGAAATTCCTAATTGAGCAAATTTCTAGGAAGCATAAAATAGTTTTCACTATGTTCCTTGGCAAAAATGACTATCTTATTGATTTGAATCATTCGGTGCATTCATTTCCGTCTCTAAGAGTATGTTGAAAGAAATGTTCCGATCCCCCATACCAAAATGACGAATTTTTTAGATGAGAGGAGTATAAGGAAGGAGTTGAGCAGTTGCATGAGAAGCGAAATCAACTGCTAACGTGGATTGTGATTCAATGATAATGTTTCTGCATCCTTTAGCCTGAGCAATCTTGAGACCAATTAAAATTGCATGAAGTTCGACACATAAGAAATTAGAGAGCTAGAGAACCCAATTAACCGGTCGCAATTGTTGCTGCGCAAGATGCCACCAAAAGTCCAATCTTCCAGGATTGTTGAAAGAGTTGCCATCCACGTTAACTTGTATTATGTCTTCATGAGGATGAATCCAACTGGCCTCACGCATCTATTTCTGCCAGATAATCCATTTACCGTTGTTGAACACCATGTCATTAGTCTGCCAGATAACCCAACATATGACTATAAGCATAATTCTGTTGGAAGATGTAGCATGGCCAACAAACCATGGATTCAAAGCCATAATTCATTTAAATCTCCATCAAAGCAACATTAGAGTACTAGTATAAATTGCCTAAATATTTGAGACAAAAGTCACACATATTCAATCAATTATTGTCAAACTCAAGAAACTTTATATTTGCAAGATTTTATTAATGTCCAAATTGATCCATATGTTGCAACATTATTCAAGAAATACAAATTATAAATGAGTAAATATTCTTCCCTAAAAAAAAAAAAAAACTACAAGTATTCTATTGTCTCAAAATATTTGAGATAACTAAAATAATCTCAGCAACTTTCTCAACATCATGAGCATATTTTGGAAGCAAAGTATTATCATCAAAATAAGGGTTTTCATCTCCATTAAGACAATCTGGAGCAGCAGTTCTAATAGAATCTGCATCCTCATGAAAACCCTCATAATCTCCACTCTCAATGAAACCTTGAGCTTCCTCAATTTCATCAAGAGCACTAGTAAAAACTAGTGAGCATATCTCGTAATGGGATCTTTCGGCGCTATTACGACTTCGTGCGATTAGTTTTGTGATTAGATTGATTGTGTTGGTTATTTTGGCATGAGCATCTTCAATGGAGTATTTTACAAGGCTAACAAGGTCTCCCCTTACACTACGAGGTCTTGATTTGAGAAAAGTTGAACAAAAGGTAGGGTTTTGAGATTTCTTGCAAATGGTATGCACATTTACAATTTTGCTTGCATATGAGGATGCAATAAGTAAAAGAAACATAATGGTAATTGATGAAAAACGAACCATATTGTATTTTCTTGTAGTAATTGTAATATTGATCATTTGCTTGCTTCACTCCTTAGCTTTATATAGTTTTGGTCAATTAAAAAGATGATAAAATATTGAGTTTAATTAATTATTATAAGCACTTTGAGACTTTTTCTTTATAATTATTTTTTATTTTTTATACATCACCATATGGTATAGGTACATAGTATAACTTAGTTATTTTTTGTTAACCCTCTTATTGATCATAGTAATTTGGAGTTCGGTCGTGGGGTAAATATAGTCCCACTAAGAATTGTTTTACCAAGAATCAAATTTTAATTAGCTGTCTAGAACAATTAGTCATTTGGTTAAGCTTTTAAACCATAATATAATTTGGTTGTGAATATGTTTAGTAAAAATATCGGATTACTGATAAATTAGCTTATAGTTGATGGTTGATGATTGATAATTGATAAGTTTTTTTTTAATGACGGTTCAACTAACCAATAAATATAAAATGTCATAAAATAATATTCTTAATTTAAACCTAACATTTTAACGATCCAAAAAGAAAATTAAACACAGCATGTAACAAAAGATAATAATTATACATAACAAAGCTGGACGTAACACCACAAGAAAAAAAAACCGTAACAACACTTTCTTTTCTTTCTTAAACGTAACCTTTTTTCTTCTTCTTAAATGTAACTTTTTTTTTTTTAATGTTAAAGTAATTTTTTTAATTAAATGTAACCATTCATTTATATATTACTAGCCCTTAAAATCAGAAATTTAATTAAACGTAACCATTATTTTTTCTTAAAAGCAATTATGTATTATAATCACTAAAATCGGATTTAAGTTAAAATGATGAGGGTAAAAATGAGAAGAAAAAAAATTATAAGTTCAAACTCTAATTGAAATAGTGTCGGAAAAATAAACTATAAGATAGTAAAATAAGTTGATAGCGTCTGAAAAATAAGTTAATTGTGTATTTGTTGTAGGCTTTGCTCTATTCCATGTAATTCAATATTAGATTTTGGATTACATTAAGGGGTTGTGTACTCAATTGGTTTGAGCCAAGAGATAAAGAATAGCTGATTCAAGGTTCAAGTCTTGACAAGGAAAAAAAAAACTAACAAAAATTATCATACTACATTTATCGTTAAAAAAAGACCGACGAGGGATAAGAATTGAAATAACATTTATCATTCTCATAAAAATTAACATACTACATTTATTTATGTGTGGTATTCAAAAATTGGTATTCTCGCACAACTCCTCTTATAGCCGGCCCAAGTTTTGTAGTGAGAGAAACTTCAACTTCTCTCTAAGTTTTCTTTCTCTTTCACTCGTCGAGAAGTGGGGTTTTAGGTCATTTTTTGACCTATAATCACCCCTCTGCATCCTTTTTCCATTTTCTTTCAATCTAAATAAGTGATTTTCACAATGTTTTCTTTGTGTTTTTTCGTGATTTCGTAGTCTGAGTGCAGAGTTGTGTTGTTCGTCGTCTTGTGCGACGATGTTTGATTTCGCGTCTTGTTGTGGTGTTTGTTTGATTCATATTGAAAGATCAGCTTCAGTCAATCACAGATTCAATGGATGATTTGGACGTCAATGTTGCAGATCCGGAAGCATGGTTATTTTGGTGATTTAGATTTCATTATATTTTTTGTAGGCATTTTGCCATTATATGCTATTAACTTGGGTGCTGCGAGTTTGTTCGCAGATTCATCCTTTACGTTTTTAGCGATGTTGACTCTGATGTATTCTATCAATTTGAATGAATGAATATCATTTTGTTGTTGTCAAAAAAAAAAAAAATTGGTATTCCATCACAAAATTTAATTATCATAATCACCGAATCAAAAACAATGTATTGTCCATGCTAATGATACCTACAAAAAGAAGGTATAGAACAAAGAGACGTCTATATGGAATTTCATCCAACACAATTTACCATTTCCAGTTACCAAGTTTGCAATTTTAACCCTCCTAAATCTCTTCAAAAATCTAGTTTTCATCCCCTACCACCCATCTATATGCCAGATGTATATAGACGAGTTAGGTATTACAAATGTAACGTTCATAAGGTTATTTTATCGTCTAATCCACAACAAGGTCAAATTTTTATGTTTTTGTAGCAATTTATGGTATCCGCTAATGTCTTGTTTCAAAAAAGCCGAAAAAAGTTTTTGACTTATGTTGTTGATGACTAGTGTTGCTTCAATAATGTTATATTTTATAAAGGGCTAATCTACAAAATGGAACATGGAATTTTATAAATGTAAAAGACAAAAAGATGAATGCTAGCAACACACTTTCTAACACACAATTTTCAACATACTCTTTTTGAATGGTTAAAATTCACATGAGTCTTACCAAATCACATGGGTCACAGATAAATTTGGTGGATTCCATGTGAATTTTAACCAATCAAAATGAGTGTGTTGAAAAATGTGTGTTAGAATGTATATTGCTAGAATTTCTCAAGACAGAAGCTTTAATGAACATTGCTCTTTCCAACGTTTGTTCGCAAGGATGCCACCTTCACTATAATGATAACTTCAATTTGAAGTATGCTACTTTGTTTTATTTTAATTAGTTTTTGCCTATTCATGTTTGTTTATTTAACTAGTATTAAGAACTTATGCAACAAACAAGAACAAATCGTTAAAACAATTAACATTAGTTATTATTTACAATCTATTGTGTTTAATGAATGTCTATTGTGAACCCATTTAGGTTGGTGTGATGGTGTTGGTTTGGGACATTAGAGGGTGTTTATTTTAAGGTCCAAGTTTCGATTCTCTCGCATGCTAATTTCGGTGAACTAATTTGATTTCTTAAAAAAGTTAATGAATGTATATTGTGCAATTGATCTTACCACATGAGCTCGTCTTTCTCTTGATAATAGTAATTTGTAGAAGGTAACTAATATTGTTACACACAGATCAAATTTACTTCATCGAGGAATTTTAACGGTAGCAGACACAAATTGTTTGGCTGAGTGCGGACACACTGAAAGCGCACAACATCTTTTCTTGGAGTGCGCCTCTTTTGCAAATATTTGGCAGCAGGTTCGATTTTGGATTGGTGTTTCAGGTGTCGGTCATATTCTTCTTCGTAATCATTTTGTTCAGTTCACTAATTGTCTAGGAGCTTCAAGGTCGCGAAGATCCTTTCTGCAGTTGCATTGGTTACTCTCTGTTTGGCTGGTATGGAATGAGCATAATAATAGGCTTTTTGATAGTTCTTATACTCCTAATGTGGAGCTTATTGAAAAAGTCAAATTTCATTCATACTGGTGGTTAAAGGCTAATAATGCCACTTTTGTTTTTGGTTGTCAGCAGTGGTGGTCGAAACCGTTAGCTTGTTTGGGTATTGGCTGGCCGACTGTCTTTGTATTTGTTTTGACTGGATCTTTGTTTCGTTGTGCTAGAGAGGCGTCTTGTTTAGTGTGAATATATGTTTCATTTTTTATTCTTCAAAAAAAAAACTAATATTGTTACACATTTTTATAAAAAAAATTAACACATAATTTGGTTCCCTCCCTATGAATTTATTAAAAAAAAAAAAAAAAAAACTCTTTTCAGTTGTACACCTTGACCAGGCTTGGACAAAAGTAATCCCAAATAAAAAACCAAAAAGTAAAACAAAATATTCAAATTTTGAGTCTAGGTCAAGGTAACTTTCAGCTGTTAAGAGTTTGCTTCAACAAAATAGGTAAAACATATTGTACTTACAATTGTTTTTTGGCTCTTTTGCTTCACGAGTAACAGGTAGCAAATAAGCAAGCAAATCAAAAGACCAATGTTATTGTCAATAAATAGGATAGGATTCTTCTCCCTCAACCTCTCATCTCAAGATTACCCTCTATTTTCTCTTCCTTTCCTCCAATTTTTTTATTTGTTTTGTTGTTTTACTCTAAACCCCTTGTTTCACTTGTTTTGCTTCATGAGTACTTGAAAATACAGGTTATCGTTCATAGATATTATATATATAGGCCAATAATATTGATGGTATGTGTATTTCCTATGGTGGAGGTGAGTGAGTGTGCCTCTCATAGAAGTTAAAGAGAGGAATCAGACACCTTACTCGCCGCTTCTTTCTTCTCAATTCTCATCCCTCCACCATAGTTATGCATGCATCGCCACAACGAGTGATACAAATGCCTCAACACATTAGAAAGTTAGTGATATTATGAATTAGATTATCAATGACATGCATGTTGAATGTCATATTTGTGGGTTTTTTTTTTAAGGGTCATATTTGTTGTTGTTTTCCATGTGTTTAGAGAGATATCGTGTTTTAGAGAGTAATATAGTGACGGTTTTATGAATTTTTTTAAAGCGGAAAATTGAACAAAATAAAAAATCTCATGCTGGTTGGCTGTGGTAGTTTTCATACATGTTATTGTTGAAAACCCAAAAACTAAGTGAAAACGACACAAATTTATTGGACCATAGTATATCGGTGATTCTAGGAAGTCATTAGAATTCCAATAGAAAAGTGAATAATTTTAACCTCGTTTATAGCTGTCAACATTAACATGAAGATGACGGTAATTAACTGGTTTCAGATTTTTTTATTTTGTCTGCTCTTTCAAGATTTCTAGTTGCTATATTTATTTTCCAAGATTTGTGACACATGACGATGAACCACAAATGACACTTTACATTTCTTATATTGTCTCAAGTCGCCATATCGAAACCCTTCATTAAAATTATACAATTATTATATTCTGGGTTTAATGTGGCTACAAAATTATTTGATGATTTTTTTTGTTAAAAAAATGAAAAACTATTTGAGGTTTTTTTTAATAGATCTTTGAACTAAAAAACTTGACTATATTGGGGGAGCTTCTAAGGTTCAATTCTCTATATTTGAAGTTAATTCTTTTATAAAAAAAAAATTGGAAACTAACTTTTTTTTAAGGAGGAGGAAACTAACTTGTTACCTAAAATGGAATTTAAGATTATTTTTTTAAGTTAAACTAGTCTATCCAAACTGATACCGGGAATAATTGAACGAAGATCCTTGTGAAATTTAAGATATTAATCACAATTTTGTTACACTATTCATTATACTATTCCCAATTATGTCAATTTGAAGTGAAAAAAAAAACTCATAAAAGTAATTTTAAGAACTACAAACTAAGGTAGTTAGTCTTATTTTAGTCTATCCTTACTTTCTAGAATTTTGTCTTTGTTATATAGGAGTCTGTTATTAATTGATATATACATACCCCTTCCATGACTGTTACAATATTTTTGCTACTTTTCTACTGTCTGCGTCTTGTACTTGATCATCCCATGTGTCGTTTGCAAACAAAACTGTAATTATTATTATTACTAAATTTGGTGCCCCACCAAAGTTTTTTTCCTGGCTCCGCCGCCGTATACAACACCACAAGCATCGAGTAATACATAGACACATTTAAAAAGTTAGTGATATATAAAGACGACAAAGACATGTAGATCAGTGTCATATTTGTTGTTATTTTACATGTGTTTAGACTTACGAGCGACATGGTACGAAATAATATAGTAACGACTTTATGAATTTTTTGAAAGAGGACAATCAAAGCTAGAATTAGAGTTCTTGAATTGGATGGCTATGTTAGGTTTCATACATATTATCGTACAAACTTTGAAATAGATTAAATTGGTTCACAGTTTTATTGAACCATAGTGTATCGTTCAAAAAGTTAGCAGACCAATACAAAACCATTGGTTTCCATAATGGTTCAATAGAACGGTGAACAGTTTTAATCTCGTTTAAGGTGTTGCAAAAATAATATGGATGAATTCCCAACTGACCGATTGGTGTGGGAATTTTAACCATGTTTGATAGTGCTCTTTCAAGATTTACAGTTGCTTTAATTATTTTCTAACTAAAACAAGATATGGTTTTTATGACACATGACGACCAACCACAAATCACGCTTCACGTGTAGTTTTTTTTTTTTTTGATCTATATAGGCATGAAACATTTAATATTGATATGGATGAGGATATATCTCAAGTATTTTAGTGGCTAGAAATTCATCTACTAGGTTTTGTTTGCGGGTTATGAGGGAAATGGAGGAGAGAGTTTTGGAAATAAGGAAGTAGCAAATGGAAGAAACTGATGATATTGGGAGGAGAGAGTTTTGGAATGTTTATTTTGTTTTTTGTTATAGAAGCTAAAATCGATTAAAATACCGAAAAACTTAGTTTCTCAAGCAGAAGGAGTGTCAAAGGAGAACTAAAAAGATAAAGTATTTGTTAAATCAATTTTTCAAAACAAAGAAAGCCAGCGCTAAAGCAACAACAATCTCGCCAAAGAGCACCAAAAAACTGAAACAAAAAGAAGCTTAGTTACTCCCAAACACAAAAGAGGATTAAGCCACCATGTGTGGTAATTAAAAGCAAAATTAGGATGAGTTACCTTCAACCACCAGAAGGATTATATATAGCTTAATTTTATCAATAAGTTGATGAATAGAATTTCCTTTTAGTTGGAAGACTCTAGAATTCCTGTCACGCCAAACAATCCAAGTACAAGAGAGCCAAATCAAGTCGAAAGTATAATAAAAGGTTTTTGAGAAGCTATCTAGTGAACAAAATTGAAGAATATGCTCATGAACAGTAGTTGGCTTGGCTGAAGCCAATCCCAGCCAAATATAAATATCGTATCAAATTTGTCCAAAAAAATACAATGCAAGAAAAGGTGATCAATATTCTCTTCAAACACACAACCGCCTGAACAAAGAGATGTATTCGGTTGCAAAACCCTTATTTTTGGAGTGTTCATTTTTTACTCATAATAGAAAATCCTTCTCATTTGGAAGAACTCAACAATTGTGTTAGAGAAGGATTTTGGATGGTTTATATGAATTTTTCAAATTTAACTTATGTTGTTATAATATTGTTAAAATTCAAAATATATTAATCATAAACATTGATTTATCATTCTCTATAAAAAAAAAAAAAAAAGCTAACTCAATGCAAGACACATAGAAAACTCAAACAATTTTCATTTAATTTGGTCCCTAAATTTTTAAATAATTTCTAATTAGGGCCCTAATTTAGGGACTTAATTATTTTTAAATCAACAAATATTATTAACGCCAAGTCCGTGCAAGACACGTAAAAAAACTCGCGACAACAGTCTGTAAAAAAAAAAACTTGCGACAACAGAAAAAAGCAATACACAGGGACCCGTATACAAATTGTTTAGTAGAGGAATAAAAAAAAAATATTTAATTAAGGGGATCAAATACAAATTGTTTAAAAGTTTAGAGACCTAATTAAAGTTATTTCAAATTTTAGTAGAGTCCTAATTGTAAATTAGCTAAAAGCTCAAGGACTTCTTCACAAATATCGGTTCATATATCAAATTAAATATTTTTGACAAATTCAGGGTCTCATTTGCGATTTCTTTGTTGTTCATATGCCAACTTTCTTAGTTTTCTTCTTTGCTAGGTATTCCTCCTTCTTACTTTCTTGCACCGATCATGAATCCACCGGTGATCATCACCTGGCTTTGCCTTCGTAACATTGATCCACCCCCAAGATCCAGAAAAAATCCAACCAAAAGCTTCATCTACCCTTAACCCTAATTTGATACCCATACCACATCTTTCAGCTGAAACTGATAAAGCTCCCACAAATGAGCTATCTAAACCTAAATCCAACACTGAAAAACCTCTTCACACTGAAAAAGAAAATCAAACCACCCTGAAACAACCTAAGACCTTTGCTCAGGCTCTATCTAACCTATGTGACATACCAACATCACAATTACCACAACCGATATTGAAAGGTGACAACTTGGCTATTTCCATCCCGGAGGAGGAAGTTGAAGCAGGAATCAATACGTGCAAATTCAATTTGCATGCAAGGGTGATATGGCCGAAAAACTTACCTAGATTTATCACCATATTTATCATTAAAAAAAGACCAACGAAGGATAAAGAATTGAAGTAACATTTATCATTAAAAAAAAGATTTTGGACAACTCATGTCGAATGAAAAAGTTATGAACTAGTAAATTACACTAAATTAAACACAACCGACCCCTACATTAAACTATTAAATACTACTTTCACTAAAATCTTCACCATTGCATTGTTTCTCAGTTACCCCCTCAAATGGGATCGTTTGCCCTTTCTTAATTCCTTTAACAATATTACTATTTCATTTGATTTTTCAACGCAACAAGGGTAATAGATTGGGGAAATTTAGAGACACTTCCTCTAACATTGTCTCTTTCGTTATTTGTAACTACAAGGATTCTTTCCATTGTAATTAAGAAGATCATTCCAAATATATATGGTTTCATCATGGGGGCTGATTGCTCATAGGACATACCTTGTGAAATCGATGGAGGGAGACTTGTGGCCTGTAAGAAAATTTATTGGTTTTCCCGATGATGATAGTCATGATGGAGATAGTAACTTACCTAATAGTGGTACTAAAAATTTGAAGTGCATGAGTTGCAATTGGATCTTCAGAGTGGTAAGCTTATACAAATGTTAAAGTTTGATAGTTTGGGAGACAATGTTTTATTTATGGGTGAGAGTGATTTCCTATCTTTGTCGACCTCGTATTTTGCTAATTATTTTAAAAACAAATTCAATTTATTTCACCAGTGATTTTTACGAAGAAGCACCGCATCCTTACCTTTTGTTTTTTAAAATTCGGTACCCGGTCTAAGAACTGACTAATTTGAGGGGACCAATCCCACCGCCCACTTACAAGAACCCTGTTTAAAGTCGGAGCATAGCTCTGTATGGACTTAGCCCACCGAAATTGGCACCAGAGGAGTCAAACTTGAAACCTTGAGAGGAACTCACTCCAAGATCTCAGTCAACCACTAGACCAACCTCAAATGGGTTGCACCGGATCCTTACCCCATAGACCATTTGATATGAAATCTATAATGTAAAAGATGGAAGCTTTAGTGAACATTTCCCTTTCCATCATTGCTTCACACGGATGCCACCTTCACTATGGGTTCTTCTGCCATTTCAGTGGGAATGATAGCTTCAATTTGAAGTATGCTACTTTGTTCTATTTTAATTAGTTTTTGTTTTTTCATGTTTGTTTATTTAACTAGTATTGAGAAGAGATCGTCGAAACGATTAACATTAGTTATTATTTATAATTTGTTGTGTTTAATGAATGTCTATTGTGATCCGACTTAGGTTGGTGTGGTGGTGTTGGAACGGACCTTAGAGTATGCATATTTTAATGTCCAAGTTTCGATTCTCTCACGTACTAATTTTGGTGGGCTAATTTAATTTTTTTAAAAAGATAATGAATGTATATTGTGCAGTTCATCTTACCACATGAGCTCGTCTCTCTCTTGATAATAGTAATTTGTAGAAGCTAACTAATATTGTTACACATTTTTATGATGCAAGCTCAACGGTGCATGATTTTAACATAGGAGTTTTTTTTTCCGCCAAGTGTGGAGGTACTCATGATAGAAATTTCACATGAAGGAGAGTTACAATTTGAGAATGGTTCACCAATGCATCATGTATGTTGTCAACAATAAACACACATAATTTGGTTCCCTATGAATTTATCGAAAAAATTATTTTCAATTGTACACCTTGACCAGGCTTGGACAAAAGTAATCCCAAATAACTAAAAACCAAAAAGTAAAACAAAATCTTCAAATTTTGAGTCTAGGTCAAGGTGACTTTCAACCGTTAAGTGATTGCTTCAACAAAATAGGTAAAGCATGTTGCAGTTGCAATTGTTTTTTGGCTTCTTTTGCTTCACGAGTAACAGCAAGCACATAGGCATGCAAATCAAAAGACCAATGTTATTGTCAATAAATAGGATTCTTCTCCCTCAACCTCTCATCTCAAGGTTACCCTCTATTATCTCTTCCTTTCCTCCATTTTTTTAATTTGTTTTAGTTGTTTTACTCCAAACACACATACACCCCCCCCCCCCCCCCCCCCCCCCAATGTTTAACTTGTTTTGGTTCATGAGCAGTTGAAAATATAGCTTAAAATTCCTAGATATTATATATAGGCCTATAATATTGATGATATGTGTGTTTGGTGGTGGTGGGTGAGGGTGCCTCCCACATTATAGAGAAGAATCCGAAACCTTACATGCCCACTTATTTCTACACATCTCTCCCTCCATAGTTATATATGTATACAACACCACAAACAACGAGTGAAACACAATGCCTAGACATATTTAAAAAGTTTGTGATATATGAAGAGGACAAAGACATATAAAAGAGTTTCTGATATATGAAGAGGATAAAGACATGTAAAGTGTCATGTTTGTGGTTGTTCTATTCGTGTTACTTTAGAGAGATATCCTACGAAATAATATAGTAACAATTTTATGAATTTTTTGAAAGGGAACCATTAAACAAGTTCTTAATTTTTACATTGGTTGGTCATATTGGTTTTCGTACATATTATCCTTAAAACCCTTGAAACAAGTGAAAACGGTTCATGATTTTATTAGACCATTCAAAAAAGTTAGCAAAACAAAACAGCATCATTAGTTTCCCGAAGGTTCTTATAGAATACTAGTGAATAATTTTAATCTCGTTTAACGTGTTGTAAAAATAATATGGACACTACCAAATTGAGCAGTTGATAGGGAAATTTTGATCGTGTTTAATAGTGCTCTTTCAAGATCTACCGTTGCTTTAATTAATTTCTAAAATCACGATTTGGTTTTTGTGACATATGACGACCAACCACATATCACACTTCACATGTTGTCTTTTATCCATGTAGGCATGTAGTATTTGATATTAATGTGGATTAGGATATATCTCAAGTTCCTCTATGAAAGCCCCTTCTTAAAATTTTACAATTATTTTTGGGTTTAATGTGGTTACCAGATTATCTGAGTTTTTTATAGCAAATAATTTAGTGGTAAGAAATTCACCTCTGAGTTTATATTTTTTCTTTAAATTTAACCTATGTTTTTATAATATTGTTAAAATTAACAATGTATTAATCATAAAAATTAATTTATCATTCTCTAAAAAAATATTTTTTCAAAAAATATGAAAGATTTCTCCATTTTTCCTTTATTTTTTACCACCCAAAACTATGGATGTCAATAGGTACCCATGGGTACGGATAGTATGATACCCGTCTCCGCCCCGTTGGATAAATATGATACCCGTGCCCGACCCGTACCCTCACGGGTACCCATTATGTGGGTACCTGCGGGTATTGAGGTATCCATGGGTACCCATGAATTTTTGAATTTATTTATTTTTTAGTACAAATAATAACTTTTTTTTTAATTACCAAAAAACTTCAACTTTACATTCATACATAATTCATTCAAAATTTCATAAATCATACATAATCCATGATTCTTATATAATCCATAGAAAATTCATGATTCTTATATAATCAAAATGTTTTATGATATGAATGAAGTGGAAATAGTGAACTTAATAAGATGAAGGCTAAATTGCATTTTTGGTCCCTTAACTATTTAGGTAGTATCACTTTGGTCCCTTAATTAAAATTTGATTTATTTTGGTCCCTTAGCTTCTCTCTGTTACACATTTTGGTCATTTTTGTTAGTTTTAATTCAAAAACGTTAGGTTTTCTTCATCTTCTTCTCCTCTTTTTCGTCTTCATATCATCTGCATCAACCTTCAACAACAAGAATCCTAGAAAAATTCCAGAAGAAAATAAAGAAAACCTAACGTTTTTGAATTAAAACTAACGGAAAGGACCAAAATGTATAACGGAGAGAAGTTAAGGGACCAAAATAAATCGAATTTTAATTAGGGGACCAAAGCGATACTGCCTAAATAGTTAAGGGACCAAAAATGCAATTTAGCCTAAGATGAATTAAAAATAAAAATAGGTTATTATTGAGGAATTTTGGGTGGGCGGTAAAATTTCCTTCAACGAGGTAACAACTTTAAGCAATAAGATAAGATATATAAAGATATTTTAGTAATTTACTTAATTTATTATCGGGTATGGGTACCCGTGGGTATGGATACAATCAAATCCGTGTTCGTATCCATATAATAATGGTAGTCAAATACCCGTTTATTATACCCGTGAATACCCGTTTAACTACCCGCCCCGTGCCCGTGACGGATTTTACCCACGGGTACCCGTGGGCATGGGTATTTTTGTCACCCCTAGCCAAAACCCTTCTTTTCCCTCCCCTTTAAACTTTCAAACAAAACCTTAAGTGAATAAGTGAGGTATCTGGGTTCAAACCCATGCCCCTATATATATTATGCAACGTCTATAACAACTAAACTAAGTTTGTCCAAGACACGTAAATTATGCCCCTAAATTTTGAAATAATTTGTAATTAGGTGCCCTAATTTAGGGACTCAATTTTTTTAAAATCAACAAATGTTATTAAGGCCAAATTCATGCAAGACACGTAAAAAAACTCATGACAACAAAAAAAAGCTGATGTAGGAGGGTTTTCTTAGTAATTTAGTAGTATTTTATTATTTAAGCCTAATTTTTTAGAACTTTCTATTTTGTTTTCAGTTTGTTATTTTTGGCCCATTAGGGTTTGTTATTTCCCTATTTAAGCTTAACAGTTGTAGCCTAAGAAATAACTTTTATTCATTTAATATTATTTTAGAGAGTTTTTTCAATTTCTGGTGGATTCCGGAACCCTATTTTCACAAGTTTGTCGCTTGCAAACTTATTTCTTTTCTATCTAGATTTAGCGTTTGCTAGCCTACATTTACGTACTGCATCAAAAGCAATACAGAGGGACTGTATACAAATTGTTTAGTAGAGGACTCAAATACAAATATATTTAATTCGAATCAAATACAAATTGTTTAAAAGTTTAGAGACTTAATTAAAGTTATTTAAAGATTTAGTAGAGGTCTAATTGTAAATTACCTAAAAGCTCAAGGACTTCGTCACAAATATACCGAATGTTAAATTAAATATTTTTAACAAATTCAGGGACTCAAATGGAGATATATTTTAAAATTTTCGAATAGTTCAAGACTACACAATAATTAAACCTATATTGTATTGTGTATATGGTTACTTCTCTACTAGGGATTTAAAAAAAAAAAAAATTAATTAAACTGACACTAGTTGTCATTTTACAACCGTCTTAGGGGAGATTTATATCATGTACCTTTAAGTTATAAATTTAAGCCCTTGTCACCTACCTAACACCTCAAGTGTGTCAACTGTGATTTATAAATCACGCATGAAAGAGTAAATGTTGAGAAGATTGGTATACCGAATGTTTTAATGTTTTTAACGAAGATATGATCACTAAATTGATCGGTGTGGTTACTTTAACTCAATGTGTCGATCCATGTGAGTTGTTGATCTCTTCTAAGGCTTTATACTCATCAATTATATGTATTGCTTCAAGTCTCATCAATTATGGTTCTACATCTAGTCTAGAACCTAATTTGATCTATGTAATACTTCTGGTGAGAATGTTAATGGCTTCTCTTGTGTAAGTTCTGACAATGCAACTTAATCATCCATTCTGTAGTATTTTTTTCCTTTGGTGTATCATGTATGGCCTTGTAGACTTTGTAATATGTGATTACCTAAATAAAAGCATTTCTGATTTCTATAATCAGCTTGTGTTGTTTGGGAAAGGCACATAGGCCTAAAAAAATGAGTATGAAATGGCTTAAATTCTAATGGAACGTGTTGTTGCTAGTAATAGATTTAGTTTTTTGTTGACCAATTTATAATTTATTGTGATAATCTTCTATCATCAAAAATTCTTCCGTCAAAATCAAAAGAAACCACATCACACCTCTTATCCTCTTCAAGCAAATTATTTTCATACTTTAAAAATATTTGTCTATTTTACATAATCATTATTTATGGTTCAAATTGTAAGTTCGTCCCAGGTCATCAAATTTTAAAAAACGGCTCTACATAGGTTTCCCTCGGTACCTCAACCATATTGGATATCAAATTAGTCATCATGTGGTAAATTATTTTACTTGCTATAACTAACTTGTGTTGTTGCTTGTGCATGGTTCACTTCGGTCTATCTTCTTAAACCGAAGTCCACGTTATATTATCCTTACCAATGAGAGAAAGCTAACACCAATGAGTTAGGGCGCCTGAGGAAGTCTTTCTCTATTTAGTCACATTTTTTAAAGAAAAGTTAAATAAATAATGTGTACTTGAAAATAATTAAATGATATATATAATAATAATAATAATAATAATAATAATAATAATAATAATAATAATAATAATAATAATAATAATAATAATATTGTGTGTGTGGTGGTGGTGGTGGGGTGTGTGTGAGGGTGGGGGTGGGTATGCGCGCGACTTGCTCAAATTGTGTCTTTTTACTTTTTTATTAGTTTTTTCATCTCGAGTATCTTTGTATCGCAACACGAGCTAATTTTGACATTGAGAAGTAATCTTTTTCTCTGTTTTTTTTTTTTGCATGGTTGTGATTTCACTACACGTTCATATGTCACAAGAAAGAATCCATTCCTAGTAACACCCTTGCATCAACCAAAACTGGTCGGAAGTTAAATTTTAAATTTTAAATTCACTCAAACTTTAAATCCTAATACTACCATAATCTAGTTGAGAAAGCCTAATGTAACGTCCCGATATTTTATACAACTTATGTATGCCATTCTTAATAAATTTTTTGATTTATTTATTATTTATTCAAGAACTTATTTTATGTGTAAAGGAGTTGAGAAAATATTACCACTCTTGTTAATCAAATTATTATTATTATAATATAAGGATTATCTATTATATTTAGTTGGTAAAAAAAATTATATTTAGTTGGTGATATCTATGTGCATAGTCACAAAGGTTATTTGCTTTTAATTGTGCCTTCATGACTCCCTTATTATTAGGAGCAAAAACATCAAGATCACCCCTGATTAATGAAAGATGGAATTGAGTCTCACCATGTGAAACATGAAACATGATTCTCAAATAGATTATTTGTAAATAAATAGAAAGGTAGTAACTAGACATAGATGTTCCCTAAAAAAAACTAGACATAGATGCATTTCATCATTATTCAAACATTAACCTTAGGACGCAAATAACAACATTTAATTATTTAGACATTAAAAAAATTGCTATAATTTGAATAATTTGATCAATTTGCAAGGCAACTTGACCATAATTTGGAAGGGAAGAAGTATCATCATAATTAGGATCATTAATACAATCACTAATGCCATGTATAATGTCGTTTGCTCCAACACTCATGAGATTATAATTTCCCTCCTTCAAAACTCTTTCTATATTCCCAAGAACAAAAATAGCACCTCCATCATAAAAATAATATTTCAAACAATTTTTGTAATGGGTTAAAGCTTTGACATCTTTACCACTTTGTAAGATCAATGTATTGATTAGCTTCACTGTGTTAGTCAAATTAACGTGAAACACGTCAATTGTATATTGCGCAAGAGTAATAAGGTCTGCACCACTTGCCCCTACGGGCTTTGAATTGAGAAGAGTTGAACAAAAGGAAGGGTTTTTGGCTTTCTGGCAAATGACATTTACTTCCACAACTTTGCTAGAATATGAGGATGTAACACATAGAAGAAGCACTAGCAAAAATGATAGTGGTGTACCATTGTATTGATTTTTCTTATTAATTTTCCTATCTTTGTATTTTCGGTATGAATGGTTTCTCCACTTGGTTTTATAACTATCACCAGTTGAAGGGTAAAGTATGAATTATGAATTTTCAAATGGATTAATTTTTTTAATTTTGTCAAAAAATAATATAGATGAATTATTCTCAACACGAGTCAAGTTGTGTGCTTTTTATGCAAACAAGTCAAATTGACTTGAAACTTTTTTCCTTTTAGAGAAAGTTGACTTGAAACTTGAAACAACGTCCATAGTATAAATACTGGGGGCGTTGTCTCCAATGCGAGAGCTGTATAGGTAAAACACTGTGCGAGACCTCAATTTTTTTTCCGTACAAAAACAATAGGAGCCTTTGGATGTAAATAAAAGCTAATGGTTGAGATCTAAAGGAATGGTGACCCACTAAAGCAATTATGTATATTGCTTCAAGTCTCATCATTATGGTTCTGCATATAGAACCTAATTTGATCTATATAATACTTCTGGTCAGAATATTAATGCCTTCTCTTGTGTAAGTTGTAACAATGCAACTTATTCATCCATTGTTCAGTTTTTTTTCCTTTGGTGTATCATGTATGGCCTTGTAGACTTTGTAATATGTCATTACCTAAATAAAAGCATTTCCGATTTCTATAATCAGCTTGTGTTGTTTGAGAAAGGCACATAGGCCTAAAAAATGAGTACAAAATGGCTTAAATTCTAATGGAATGTGTTGTTGCTAGTAATAGGCTTTGTTTTTTTTTTTGACCAATTTATAATTTATTGTGATAGTCTTCTATCATCCATGATACTCTTCTGTCAATATCAAAAGAAACATTGACATCGAGGGATTTGTCTGAGACGAAAAGAAGAAAAAAAAAAATCAAAAGAAACCATCCCACACCTCTTTATCTTCTTCAAGCAAATTATTTTTATACTTTGAAAATATTTATCTATTTTATATAATCATTATTTATGGTTCAAATTATAGGTTCGTCCCAGATCACAAAAATCTCAAAAACAGCTCTACATAGGTTTCCTTCGGTACCTCAACCATATCGGATATCAAATTATTTTACTTGCTATAACTAACTTGTGTTGCTGTTTGTGCATGATTTACTTGGGGTACCTGAGGGAGTCTTTCTCTATTTAGTCACATATTTAAAAGAAAAGTTAAATAAACAATGTGTATTTGAAAATAATTAAATTATGTGTGTGTGTGTGGGGTTGCTCAAATTATGTCTTTTTACTTTTTTTTTTTGCTTTGCATTACAACATGCGCTAATTTTGACATAGAATTTGATTTCCAAGTGCTAATTTTGAAATTGAGAAGTAACACGATAATGGATCTTCTCTGTGGAGATTTTACTGGATAATCTCCGATTTTAATCCTGACCTTTAAAATCTTGCCTATCTATTCTTTGTACTCTTGCTTTTTTTTTTTTTTGTATGGTTGTGATTTTACTACACGTTCATGTCACAAGAAAGAATCTATTCCTAGTAACACCCCTGCATCGACAAAAACTGGTCGAAAGTTAAATATAGAATTTTAAATTCGCTCAAACTTTAAATCCTAATACTACCATAATCTAGTCGAGAAAGCCTAGTGTAACGTGAAGATATTTTATACAACTTATATATGTCGTTATTAATGCATTTTTTGATTTATTTAATTTATTCAAGAACTTATTTTATGTGTAAAGGAGTTAAGAAAATACTGCCACTCTTTTTTTTTGACAAAAAAATATTGCCACTCTTCTTATAATCAAATTATTGTTATAATATAAGGTTTATCTATTATATTTAGTTGGTGATATCTATGTGGATAGTCACAAAGGTTATTTGCTTTTAATTTTGCCTTCATGACTCCCTTATTATTAGGAGCAACAACATCAAGATCACCCCTGATTAATGAAAGAGGGAATTGAGACTCACCATGTGAAACATGAAACAGAATTCTCAAATATATTATTTGTAAATAAATAGAAAGGTAGATAACTAGACATAGATGCATTTCATCATTATTCAAACATTAAGCTTAGGACGTACTACATAGTAACATTTAATTAATTAGACTTTAACAAAACTGCTATAATTTGAATAATTTGATCAATTTGCAAGGCAACATGACCTTGATTTGGAAGGGAAGAAGTATCATGATAATTAGGATCATTAATACAATCACTAATGTCATGTAAAATGTCGTTTGCTCCAACACTCATGAGATTATAATTTCCCTCCTTCAAAACTCTTTGTATGTTCCCAAGCACAAAAATAGCACCTCCATCAGCAAAATAATATTTCAAACAATTTTTGTAATGGGTTGAAGCTTTGACGTCTTTACCGCTTTTTGAGATCAACGTATTGATTAACTTCACTGTGTTAGTCAAATTGACGCGAAGAACGTCAATTGTGTATTGCGCAAGAGTAACAAGGTCTGCACCTTTTGCGCCTCCAGGCTTTGAATTGAGAAAATTTGTACAAAAGGAAGGGTTTTTGGCTTTTTGGCAAATGACATTAACTTCCACAATTTTGCTAGAATATGAGGATGTAACACATAGAAGAAGCACTAGCAAAAATGAAGAGTGATGAACCATTTTATTGTTTTTTCTTATTAAATTTCCTATCTTTGTATTTTTACAATGAATGGTTTCTCCACTTGGTTTTATAACTATCACCAGTTGAAGGGTAACATATGAATTATGAATGGTTTCTCCACTTGGTTTTATAACTATCACCAGTTGAAGGGTAACGTATGAATTATGAATCTTCAAATGAATTAATTATTTTAATTAAATCTTAATGGTGTCTTTTACTCAGGTTAAATTGTGTGTTTTTAAAAGCAAACAAGTCAAATTGACTTAAACTTTTTTTCATTTTAGAGAAAGTTGACTTGAAATTTCTTTATTTTTTATAAGAAGTTGACTTTTTTTTTTTTGAGAAATATAAGAAGTTGACTTGAAATTTGAAACATCGCATGGTATAAATACTAGGGGTGTTGTCTCTGATGCGATACCTCCAATTTTTATTTTTTTTGGGTACAAAATTAATAGGAACCATTGGATTTAAATGAAAGCTAATGAATGGTTGAGATCTAAAGGAATGGTGTCCAACTAAAATGTTATTATTAAAACATTAATATTGATTTTTTTTTTTTAAAAAAAAAAAGAAAAAAGCAATGGAATTTGGAATTACATTTACTAAAGGGTGTTATGGGAACCGTTTAAAAAAAATTGAAAATTTCAGGAACCGTTTATAAACATTAGAATGGAAAAAATAATTTGGTTAGAATTGTTAATGGAGTTTGATAATTTCCATTAAACCTCTCTTAAATTAAAATTAATTTTCATTAAACATCTCTTTTTTTTTGTTACTATTCATTAAACATCTCTAATACTAAATTTTATTTTAAATTAAGTTTCATTTTGGACTAAAAGTTTCCCAAAATGAAATTTTATGGTATTGCTTGATTTTTTTTTTCTTTTGATTTTATGAGAAAGTTTCAAAACAATTTGATCAATTAGCTCAAAAACCGGTTTTCGACTAAAAACGATTAACAACGACCTAAAACAGAAGAAGATATTAGACACGAAGATTAATATGATCCTTAAATTAGTTATCTATGTTACAAACAAGTTCAAAACTTGTGCTGATACAATTCAGATTATATAATCTAAACTGTTTTATATGATCCTTAAAATGGTTATGTATGTTACCAACAAGTTCAGAACTTGTGCTAATACAATTCAGATTATATAATCCGAATTCTTCAACAACAAAAAATCCGAACTGTTTTTCTCTGATTAAGGGTATATAAGGGGTGTTCAGATTCTATAATCAGATAAAAGCAAGGAACACGACCTATTTTGTTGGGGCTGTTCAGATTATAATTATAATATCCCAAAATAAGGGGAAAATTCAATTCGAATTGTAGAATCCGTAAATCCAATGGACATTTTCGTAAAACAAAATAGGGCGCGCGAGAAATATACTGGATGGAAAAAGTAATATTCATATTGTTATTTGTTAATGGGCTAGCTGGGCACCCAAAACCAAAAGCCCATCCCACTTCACTTGTTTGATGCCCTACCCTTCATTTCTCATTCCACTCTCTCACTGTTCCTTTCAGCGATCGTAGCAGAAAAATCCGAACAGGTAAATTTTCAAAAATCTCATATTTTTTTCCAACCCATTTTTCATTTTGCTTCATAGTGCTCAAAAATGTAATTTTTTCATATAAAAATTGTATTTTTTGACATAAAAATTGAATTTTTATCTTGATATTTTATGGTGATTAAAAAGGGTTTTTTATGAATTTTGTGTTTGATTTGATTTTAGGGTTTATTGTGGAAGATGGGTAGTGTTGTAAGAGCTACATTGAAGAAAACAAACTCTAGTGTTAGTGCATTTCAGAGAAGTAATGGTTTTGTGGCTAGATTCTTCTCTACTGAAGCTGAAAAGCCACCACAGGATTCAACAACTGCTACACCTCCTTTTTTGCATACACCCAATTCAGGTATACCCTTTTTGTGGATTGAGTTTAATGGGCATGCACTGACGGTGTAGTTTTACACTGTTATTTAATAAGAAACCATCAATCTTCCATGTCATACAACTAAATTTAAAATATCTAAGTGATTTGGTGGAATACAAGATGCTCATTGGATGTTACACTGGCAGTGCATGTTTTATTTTTGGCGTGGTTTTTGTGAAAGGTTAATTGTTTAAGAGTTTAATGGGCATGCACTGACGGTTTAAATTAGTTTTGCACTGTCATTCAATAAGAAACCATCAATCTTCCATGTCATGCAACTAATTTTAAAATATTTTAGTGATTTGGCAAAGCTGAGTACAAGAGATGCTCATTGGATGTTAGTGTAAAACTATTTTACACTAGCAATGCATTTTGTATTTTCTCATGTTTTAATTAGGCTTGTTATTGTTAATATTGGGGAAATTGCACTGACGGTGCATTTTCTATTTTCTCTTGTTTTAATTAGGATTATTATTGTTTATATTGGAGAAATTGCATTGATGGTATAAAATAGTTTTACACTGTCGCCCGATAAGAAACCAACAATCTTCCATGTTGTACTACTAATTTTAAATTATCTTTGTGATTTGGTGGAATGCAAGATGCTTCTTAATGTCGGTGTAAAACTATTTTACATCGAGTGCATCATCTATTTTCTCTTGTTTTAATTAGGATTGTTGTTGTTAATCTTCGGGAAATTGCATTGATCTATTGACTTATTATTATGCTTAAATGACACATACAACCACCCTTTTAGTTTTTGAGCTAACATAATACTCACTGCCCTAATTTGTTGAGCTAATTGTTGTCATTGAATGCTAAGATGCGCGAAGAACACATCTCTAAGTGATGTGTCAGGCGTGTTAGACGCGTTTCAGGCACCGAGACCACTTCTCGGACACGCCTTGAACATGTGTCGGACACTCTTAACTGTGTCCAATTGATATTGAAAATATATATTTTGTGTTCAAACACCTGTTAGAAACATCTTGGATGCACACCAAGAGACTGAGCCGACCTCTGCTATTGGTCAGATATTTCTTGGGCACTCGTAATCCTAGAATAGATCCTTTACTTTTTGAGACAAATAGCAAAATGATGTCCCTTACAATTCTTTTTTTCGATACTCATTATCATAGGATTTACTAATCGTTATGAAAAGACGTGGTTCATCTTCCTGTCTTAGAATTATGTATATAACGAATGATTTGCATTAAAAGTGATTCTTCTTAGTCTTTGTATTCTTTTTTGTGAGGGTCATTATTATCATTACCAAAACTTTGTACAACATTAAAAATGATTTGCATTATCATTAGAAGGTTGGATATCAATCTTAATTCTCAATGCAGATTTTTTTCATGTTAATTACATATATACTGTAATGGTTCTCAAAATTGAGACTGTGATAATTGGATAAATGTAATTGGATTATTAATTCAAAGGTAAAATTGATAGTTGAGAACTCAATTAAAATTTATTTTCTTGGTACATAGAAACATTAAAGAAAAGATAGAAGAAGATTAAGCCTAAGACTTAACCATTACTCTACTAGAGAGTACCAAAAGGGAGAGAGGAGAGACTTTCATCATTTTTCTTCCTACCCTTCTTGCTAATTGTTGTTCCCTTTTATAGAAGGTTAAGAGGATATTTTCTTGTTAGAATTATCCCTTAATTGTTGGATCAAGTGACACATGTCCCTTTTTCTCTAACCAATTGTTGATTCCACTTTGATGACATGGCTTTGCTTATATTTGAATCATAACATATACATTTTTGTACATAAATAAGTAGGATTATGTATGTGGTGTTCCAGTGTCCTATACTTTGGACATTAGTTGTCACTGCCGCTTCAGAGTCTGTGCTTTATAGATTGAATGACACATACCACCTTGTATTTCCCCATAATATAGGAAAAATGTGTAACTTAGAGGAGTTTAATGTCTTTTACTAAATAGAGGAGTGTATGTGTCATTTATGCATACCTAATGGATGGTCGGTGCAATTTTCCATTGTGACTATTAGGAGGAAGACCAAGAAGTTATTGCTGTTGTTTTTAGAAAAATTCTTTGTTTTCATTAGGGTATCACTATAGCTGAATCTTTAAACATTTATGTTTGGATTGAATAATTAGGAGGCAAAAAATGGGTTGTGGGCAATCTTTTTAGTGTTACCTACGCCTTACATTTTTGTAGGAAAAGAGCAATGCAATGTGAAATCATCACGTAACCTTCAAATCATCGTTGTTGTATATGATAAGTGCTTAATTAAGCTATTTATCCAAACAAGGCCAAAGTCTCTCCGAAGTTATCCTTAGAATTTAGTTGTCACTCGCCAATACGTAGCAGTTTCACATTTAATATAATTTAAATATAAATTTTGAAATTACTGGTTGTAGTTTATGTTTGAATTAAGTAAAACACCTGGATAAATGTTGAAAAACCTCACTATCATCGTTATCATTGTTGGTTTTTAAGTTTTTCCTTGTATTTTATTCACATATACTGCTAAATGTAAAACCTAAAGCACTTTACTGGTTTGAGAATAATGATGCATATAATTTAAAATTTTCTGGCATTTATCTAGGATGCAAGTGAACATATGTGTGCGCATTTACATTTGGCGAACCAAAACACATGTGAATTTTGAAAATATAAATTGACATGTTTAAACTATTCACTGCTATCTATTAGCTTTGATAATAACTGATAACACTGTTCACTCTTTAATTTAAGTTGTTTTCGTACAAGGTGATGAGGCTCTGAAACCTCATCATCATCATCGTCATAATTGTTGGTGTTTTACGTGTTTCCCAGTATGTCTATTCACGCATACTGCTAAATGTAAAACCCAAAACACTTCATTGGTTTGAAAATAAAAATGCATATAATTTTACCATTTTATGGCATTTGTCTTTGATGCAAGTGTTACCGACAGAACATATATGTGCACATGTTTACATTTGTCGAACAAGGTGTTCATTGCATTGTTTAACCTAGTCGATGCTATCTATTGACTTTCGCAATACCTAATAACATCATTTACTCTTTAGTTTAAGTAGTTTTCATGCAAGTTGGTGACTGCTGTTTTCTCATTCTCTTATCAGGTTTGACATATGGTAGGCTGGTCGGCGTTCATAGACATGCACTCAAAACAGATATCATCAACTTGCTTGAAGGTTGTAATTTGACTCTGGACGATGTTAAAATGGAGTACACTCGTGGCTTCAACCCAATTTCAATGTAATGTATTCCGTCTTTTGTCTTCTTTTTTTTTTTGAGCCCATTTTGATAGTCATAGCATGGTGGCATAAAAATATCATCAGTTGCATTTATTTCCTAAATGAATGGCATCTTTTTTGTTTCTTCCAAAGATCTTTGGAGAACAAATAGAAAGATCAATCCGATATTTAGTTTTTCATTACGTTTCACAAAAACCATATAATTGGAGCTATGTTGTCAATCACGGATTGCGGAAAACAGCAATTTGTTTAAATTCTGCTACATTATAGCTATAGCGCAACAATAGTAGCTATTTGACAACACTTTGTACTAATTAGCATCTCGCTGAATAATAGCGATTTGTTCAAATTTTGCTATGCTATACATAGCCTATAGCGCCACTGTAGTCGTTATTTGACAACACTGAATTCAGGGTATCTCATTAATGAGAAATGCAAACGATCCCAATTACTGAGGTATGATCATGAAACAGAAAAAGGAACACTAAAATATAATAAATCTAACTTTTTTTTATATATAAGCTATACAACTTATAAACATCTATTCCTTAAAGAAAAAAAAAATACTTGTGGACATCTTATAAGTTGCTTCCACAAGTTCTCCCAAACAGTCTCACAAGTGCTTAAGTCAATAGGTAAACTCAAATTAATCAATCCAAACAGCCGCTAAATTTGTCTCATCTTAAACTGTACTTGAATAACATAATTTAAATTAAACTTTTTGCTATCATCAGGATGGTGCAGTTCCCTACTTACAGTGCCTATGACAATGCTATACGTGTGATCGGAAGGAAGGGTCGTTTGTACAAATTGGATAGGGTATGCTGCTCTATATTTACCTCTTGCCAAAAGAAAGGGAAAAAAGAAACTTTCTTCCTTTGTTTTCACTTGGAAAATGTTTGATTTTTTCATTCTTTTCATTGGTATCAGATTGATCGTTCTCAATGGGACATCGTTACTCCATACGATGGAAGAACAGTAAGTATAAATTATTACCTACCTTTGCTAATTAATTTTTTTTAAGAGAAAATAGTTATTCTTTGATGGATTCTCATGTTTGAAATGTCATAATGATGAATTATTTAACAGTTGAAAATTGTATCTTTAAAAAAAAAGAAACAGTTGAAAATTGTAGTCATAAGCATGATAATAAACTATGGAAGTTATGTAAATCTCAACCATTGATTTTCCAATCAATGGCTGTTCCTCATTTCAGAGGAGTCAAATTCCTGCTAATAAGGGAAAAATATAGTTCTGAAAATATCTATCCGATGATACTTTGATTTTTGATATAGATCATGATGGACTAAGACAGGTGCTGTTTGATAATTCTTTTAAGTTTTAACTAAATCATGTATCACGGAACAGTAGTGATTTATTAAAATTCCCGTACGCAGGTATGCTATTGCACTCTAGTGCCACTATATCCGCTATTTAACAACAATGGTTCAAATCCTATGTGATCTTGTTTGATGCAAACATTACTGTCAAAGCACTGCTCTTAATCTGTTATCTAACAGTTTCTGTTTTTGCCAGATTTTAATTGAAGGACTTCCACGAAACGCACAATTTGCAGATGTGGATCAGATTGTGTCCGGTTATGAATATGATTCATCTTCCATCAATATATTTCTAAGGTTAACATCAAGTATATATTATTTTTAATTTGTTTGATGCTTGGTATTACAATTCTCTCAAGATGATGGTACTTTGTTTGTTTCAGAACTGGCGAGGGTAATGAACCTGTTAAAATGGCAACAATACGTTTCCATTCAAGGATTCAAGCGATGAATGCATTCATCGCAAAGAATGGGACATATTGCCTCAACAGTCGCATTTTGATACATGTTCTTCAGTAATTAGAAGACCCTCATGGTGATGGTGCTGTAGGAGCAGCAATGATTTATAGCTTAGATTAGTAAAATCTATTATGTTTATTTGGGATTTCGAAACGGCTTTTGTTAATGAGATGGTGCATGAAACTGCTTAAAATTTTGGCAAACTGGCAACCATATCTTGAATTAAAGCACTTCTTGATTAAGCAATAATTTGGTAATTGATCATATTATGTTTCAATCATGTGTTGCAATGTTACTCAATCAAAGTTCTAGATGACTTGAAAATGTATTATTGATTGAATTGGTTGACGCATACAGGCTTTATGAGTCGAATTAGTTTTATGCCGTCATCCGATGGTACCTATCATCTTGTCACGGATGTCTATTTTCTTACCGTCTTTTAAAAACAACTATCACACAAGTACTCTAATTTCATTTGGCGTCAGTGTAAAACTAGTTTGTATCAATGGTGCACATCGTTTTTTCTCATTGAATTAATTTGTATAGCTACTTCGTTACATAAATAGAGTCTTGAGTTGCGTGTGATAAAATAAAACGAACATATGAATTCAATATACATGTTAAACTACTATGTTTATTGGTACTTGGTATATTTCAGTTTCTGAATAATAATACAAAAAAAATATCATGATTGGTTGGAAGTTGGAAGATTTTTCATGAGTCCATCATCTTGTTGTATATACCTATTTTACAATTGTCTATTCTACACCGTCATCCAATGGCAATTTCATCATCATTTTGTCATATATTTTTATAACCGTCTTTTAAAAATAATCAATCACTATATACTCCATTCTTATTGATCGTCGTTGTAAACTAATTTACATTCACAGTGCATATCATGTTTCTCTATTTTTAGACCTTGAATAGAGGTGTGTACTTTTAGGCTCTAATGGGACATTGAAAATACATTATTTTTATTTGTACATACTACATAAATAAAAACCAAAATTTAGTTTTATATAGACGAAGGATATTTATTAAAAAAAAAAAAGACAAATAACATTTTTAACTGGGTTAGCGTGTGTTTGTCTCAGATAAACTAAACTTCAAATTATAATCTATGTTTACAATTTATTTTTTACTATAAATCAAACATTTCGAGTTTCAAAGGTTTCAAAGAAAACTAGTCAGCATTTGTGAAAGTTTTATGAACTTTTTGAGTAATTCATGCATCACAAGTCGAATGCGCTATAATTTTGCACTCATGATGCTTCGTTGTTGGTTTTACTCACAATCTACCAGTCACCCACTTCTCTTCTTTCATGCAATTCAAATTTATTTATGTTCTGTTTCGACACCAGTGCTATATATAACAGATGAAAGATTTATGGTCAGCTAAAATCATGTTATACAAACATGACATTGCCGCCTTTGACGGAACATAGTGAATATAATTGGTGTAGCAGCCTGGCGCAAAATCCACCATGCAATAACCACATGGCAGAGATTTGACAACACCGGCACTAAGACATTTTCCGCAATTATATGAAGCATATTAGGAAGAGTGCATATAATATCCAACCAACAATCAATCGTGAGATCAACAACGTATGGGGATGAAAGAAAAGGATTTAAAGCTAGGAAAGTAAAAAACACCAGTCCTATAATACCTCAATTAAAAATAATGAACAGAAAACAGATTAACTCTTGATAATTTTCTCATAAGGAATAAAGAAAGGCATCACAAGCTTAACTTTAGTTCGCAATTAGTAAATACTAGAATAGCAATTTAAGTTACAGATGATCCTCGGCAGTTTGTAAGATCAAAACACTTACGAGACACTGTCTACAATAAAATTTGAGACATTTACATTTGTACATTTGGAATGTACGGGGAGAACAAATTTGAGACATAGTGCACACAAGGAGTTAGAAGTAAGAACATAAAGAATAATATGATGATCTCAGAACTGACCATTTCTTTGTAGACTCGTCTAAAGAATCATCACCCTTGTTGCCAGCTATTCGGAAAGTTATATTTCCAATGTTGCTCCCATTGGATTTAATAGGTGGGATAAAATTACCAAGGACACCTCGTCGTGAAACACCATATGATCTCCCACCGTATAGCCTGTTATCAGGATTGTTGTCGCGTTGTGGCGAGACAGGTGCACTGGGTGAACCCGTTACACCTCGCCTTTGCTTTGCTTCCATTTCCTGCCCAAATAAGATTATGGAATCAACGCTTCTACATAAAAAATAAAAGGGAATTACATAAGGAAAGCATCTGTCATATTAACTTTGAAGTTGACTGACAGTGTTATTTCACTTGCTAGAATTTTTGTTTGATAACCACTCAATATTAGAGTGAGTTTGCTCTTTTCACCGTTTTAGGGTATTTCCTTATGAAGAATGGATGATAAAATTCCCCTTAATGAGCACATAAAGGGAAATTATTGTATTTGGAAAACACATTAAAGCAATGGAAAGAAATACAATATATGTAAACACCAATAGTTCAAAACACAGGAAATAACCCCATCCCTATTTTCCATAGTCGTCAACAAAAAAGAGAGTAACAAATAAGGTAAAATAATCATACCAACTTCATTCTGGCAGTAACAAATTCGTTGCCAGCAAAATCGGGATTAACTTGCTCCTTGCTTGAAGGTGACTTGAAATAACCAACTCTGGGGCTATTATTTTCCGTGTGGGCACGTTTTGTCAAAAAAGTGTTTCGAAAGACTCTTTCTTCTCCTTCAACTTCAAAAACAGACGAGACACCAGGACCCTTTGTATGGATGGGATGTGATTGAGGCCGTCCAATAATTGTGCAGTCCTCAGAGCTGTTATTTTTCAAGTTTAAAATTTTTTTGGTACCATTACTAGTCCTCAAGCTGCTTTTCCCATACATGGATGTTAACTTAACTTGCACCACTTCCAGTCTTGTTTTGCCTCCCCAGTTGACCAAAACAATATATGTAACTTCGAAAATCATTATCTCTAGAATCTAAATTTACCAAAAATAATAGAGTTCAATCAACTGCAGTACAGTTTCTTACCAATGGATTGCAATCTTTTTCTTTAGATGGATTGATAAGAGCTTGAAAGTATTTAGAATTCCGTATCTTGTCAATATCGATATCTCCTGTTGTGTTAAAAACGGGCCCTGGAGACCTTTTTGCTTGCTCAAAAGCTCAGCTGAGGAATTAGATAGCAAAAATAATCTTGAGAAACAACGCAACAGCAAGAGGAAAATTGACGAGGCATTAACATTAGAGGAAGTTGATGTCAAACAAGTAAGATTGCATCACAGATTCTCAAAGTAACTAAGACTGGTTACGATCATGTAGACTGTTTAGGTAGAAGACAGAAATCAAGGAAAGAAAAAAACACAATTAATCTATTATAAATAAGATGTGATTCAAACCAGGATGAAGGAGTATATATTAACCCAACAATCACAGAATCTATTATACTATTAATCTATTATAAAAGAAGATGCAATTCACCCAACGTGGTCAACATCTACGAACAATTACGGAATCTCCACTATTATAAATAAGATGTTACAAAGACTACAATCCAACAAAAAAATCTGCCTATCATCATCACATTTGGTGAAGCACCTTCAACTCCTGCCATTTTCTAGCCACTTTGAGCTATTTCATCAAGTCCAAAATATGCATGAAGTTTCTCTTTGGGACTAGTTTAGTTAATATGTGTGCTATAATACCTTGTGCCAAACTTCTGTACTTCCATAATAGGCTCATTCCTCAAAAAGTGGTGCCTCACATAATTATGTTTCCTCCTCTCATAATAAACTTGACCATTTGCCAAACAAATTAATGGCACTCAAGTTGTCACTGATTATTACAGCATACTCACGCCAGAAAACCTAAATCCCCTTTTTGGCCAAGGTTCTACCTATGATAAAGCAAAATGTACTCATCACAAATATTTGTTGGATTGGAGACATAAGCCCCGTTCTGTTAGTCGCAAGGACCATGTGGATGACTGTATGAATCGGCCAATTTTCTTTGGCGGCAATGGCAAAGGCTCCACACATGTCTCAGCCCTCACACCCGAAAGAAAGTGTGAAACCAGCCCCAGCTCAAAGATTTACCTGTTTCCAGGCCTGCATTTCTGCAGATTGGGCCCGGGGACTTTCCTGAGCCCAGCACTTAGCATGGGCCCATCCACATCGTCTCAATCCATGTGTCGCACTACGTTCACTCTAGCTTATTATAAATATTATATAACAGATGATATAAACGATGTGGGACTTTATTTACAAACCACACAAAACTTATCAAATTATTTTATCTTGGCTAAGAAAAATCTGAAACAAATTTCATAACCCAGCCATGAAGCACGAACGCGACATTCACACCGACGTGTGTCCATGCTTCATTGACCCGAACTAACAAGCAACAAATTAGACACAACAAATGCCACCATTGACAAGACTTTAAATTTCATGCAATTTAAGCCGAATTTTCAATATCCATAGTAATACTTATTTTCACAGGTGTATATGTTATTTACTTGAACTAAGCTACTAATACTTATATTAAATGTATCAGAGTAAACAAGATCATAGTAATACTTATTTCCATCATTCCAACAGCCTTGACTTATCCAGTAACTATTCTAGACCTCGGCAAAACTCTTATCCAATAATCAAATTCTAACCAGATTGCATTACTTAAATATTTAATGTAAAGGTTGAAGTTAAAAAAATTATAGTGCAAACTAAAACAGAATATAGATACATCATGTTCCAACAACTACTAAACGTCATAAGCTACTCCTATAAGTTCTCACCAACAGTCTCACAAGTGTTTATGTCAATCGGTAAGCTCAAATAAAGTGAATCCAAACATGCCTTACATAAAAAACATTCAAACCATAACAGAATACATAAATATCATGTTCAATTGCTATAACAGCTTCAACTTACTCAACAACTACTCTCAGATTCGGCCAATCATTATCAAACTCTATAAACAACAAAAATTTAACCACATTCCATTGCTCAAATATACATATATCATAAAATTCAAAAACAATTCAGTCCAAAAAGTACAATTTCTTCCTAAAAGCTATATACAGCACTGACACTTCATATCAAAGACATCTAGTTTTTGTGATACGTGTGAGTGTTCGACACCAACAAGATATCAACGCATATAGTTACATTCATTTTCTTAAATTATTACAAGTGTATACGTATAACATAAAACCGAGAACAAATAACTCCAAAATTTTCAATTATATCGCCAAAAGCTATAAACACCGACACACTTCCGACCAAAGGTGTTTCTAGGGCCTAACCCGTGTTTGAGTCCGTGTTCAGCACCAAAACATGTACAATTAATTTCAAAAAGTTCACTCATCTCACAAAAACCTATATAGCATTAGCACCAACAAACTTCAGATGAAAGACATGTCTAGTGTCTGACACGTGCAGCGTAAGTATTCGTCACCAACACGACATCAACACATATAGTTACGTTTAATCACTTTTATTATCTTAAATTATATAATAAACAATTACTTCCAAAAAAGTTTAATTATCTCACGAAAAACCATATAAAACCATCACACTTCATATCAAATACACGTCTAGTGTTTGACACATGTCAACATAGTATCCAACACCAACACATACAATTACATTCAATCAGTTTCATTTTCTTAAATTATTACCAATGAATACATATATATCAAACATTTTCAACTACTATATAACTTCCTCTGTAGCACCGAGACTTCTGATGGAAGCGTGTCCGGTGTCTGACACCGATACATGTAATTATATTCAATTTTTTTTTCAAATTTATACCGATGTGGACGTGTCAGTGTAGTGTCTCGTGTGTCTGATGTCAGTGTTAGTGCTACATAAACTATAACAGCTTTAACTTATACAACAAGTACTCTCAAATTTATCAAATTCAATAAAAAATAATAATCTAACCAAATCGCATATCATAAAATTGAAAACAATTTCATTCATTCCAAAAACTACATTCGATAAATCACCACCGAAATCGAAAAACAGATAAAAAAATCGAAATGAAAAAGTGGTTAATAACACGATTAATTAAGTAATAATCACCGATTAATGCTCGGAGTGAGTGATTTTCCTGCAGTATGAAGGTAAGATAATGCTCGAGTCCGAATATGTTGAATGAAAGCTTGATGGGTTTCGGAATGAGAACGAGAATCGAGAAATCCGAGAAGACGAAGAGAGAGGATATAAGCGGAAGAGTAATCATCGGCATCGCGGTGGTTTTCAGCGCCGAACAAGAGAGAGTGAAGTCTCTTCATATTCTCATCAACTTCCTTTCTCCCACAACACTTTTTCACCCATTCCTCCATTTTTTGAGAGTGAGTTCAAGTAAGGGAGAAGGAAAATGAAATGAATAAAGAAATTTGAATTTAAATCTTAATCCTCTTCTACCGCCATTTTCCCTTTTTTTCGCCCTCGGCCCCGCTTATTTAAGTGTTTTTTGAGTCCAAATATTATCTTAAGATTAAACCGAAGCATATCTCATCATCCTAAATTATTGTTAATTTATTGATTTATGAAGAAAGAGTATACTTCAATTTACAAGTGTACCATAAAAACTCCTTTTTGTGGGTGTTAAAGAACTTTAGTATTAGAGACTTCGATAAATCATCTTATTCTAATAATTTTTGTTATTCAAATGTGGCGTATGGCTTTCTCTAAGATGACATACGTACAAACGATTTGATGGGTGATACCATATTTTTCAAAGGACATTTTAGATATATTTACACATAAATTAGATATGTCAACTACAGTGTCAATTTTTCATAATAAGAGTGAAAAATACAATAAGTGTTAAATTGGTCCCGTTAGTCTCAGATTTTTCCAAAAAAAATATATTTTTTCTTATAAAAAAACATTTTTATTTTCATTTTTAAGTGTTTGTTTAGGAGAAAAATAATTTTATTAAAAAAAACTATTTTTACCTTAAAATGAAAAGGCTATTGGGATTAGTTTTTTTTAAAATCTATTTTTTCTAAAACAAGAGGTAACATGCACATGTTATAACTCTTTTTATCTTTTTTTTTTAAATAGATTTTAATGGATAGTAGACAAACAAAAATAACTTCAATTTTTTTTTTAAAATCTCTTAAAAAAAATCTCTAGATTCTTTTAACATAAAATCGTCTTTTTTAAAAAAAAAAACTGAAACAAACACACCCATTAAGGGACGAAGGGGAACCCACTTGAATTGGTCTGGTGATATTGATTTGGGATCTTGAAGTGTGTTCGATCTCAAGTTCGATTCTTCTCAATACTAATTTAGATGAATAAATTTAATTTCTTAAAAAAATTGGGATGAAAGGAGTATATTAGTACACCAACTTTTTCTTAAGATGTGAAAATATATTAGTGTTGTACTATTTATTGTTAGAGTTTTTATTTAAACATCTATTTATATTAGACAACTAAAATTTTAGAAAGAAAATAAAATATTGATACAGTAACCAAAGTAATAGAAAGAGAGAAATTTTTTCATTCAAATATAATTTCTCTTTGATATGGGAACTAAAAAGTCACACATAACAACAACACATTGCTAATCAAGCGTTCCCTTCAACTTCAACTTACTTCTCTGTTCATTTCCTCCATTGCTAATCACTGTTTCGGTGTTCCCTTTCATCCAACTTCTGCTTCAGGTTTCCTTCCTTTTTACTGAATAAAATACCCAAACTTTTTGTCGTTGATGTTGTTGTAAAACTAAATATCATGATTTCTCATTTAAACCTTAACTAAATATCTGAAGTATCAGTCACTGGTTTATTGATTGATTGTTGTTTTTAAGATTTTTGTGACAATGAAAATATGACCCATTTGTGTAAAAATGTGTAACTTCTATGATTATGTGTTTTTGAAGCTCATATAGTGTGATTTTTTTTTCAGATTATGTTACACGCATGCATGAATGTTACTATTTTTGGTGTTGAACAAGGACTATTTTTCTTACCTAAAAGGGTGTTGACCATGCTATCCATTGTTTATGTTGGATTCTCTGGTCACCTAGCTAGGGGGATATGAGATCTTTATTCTGCTTGAGCTTTTGGGACAAACGGTGGAACTTTCAGCCATTTGTATAAGGCATAATAGTTTTAGCCCCTTAACTTTTTCAAAGTTACGATTTTTGCCTCTAATGAAAAAAACTACAAACCCGCCTCCTAAGTTTTGCATATGTGGCAGTTTTGCCATCAATGCCAATTTTGACTCGGTCTACGCTGACGTGACACTCTAAGTGAGGTGTCACATATTTTTTTTATTTATTTTTTTGCTTTGGGGGCCAAAACTACTACAGTTGCAAAATTTAAGGGGCGATTTTATAGTTTTTTTTCTTAAGGGACTAAAAATGTTATTAAGCCTTTGTATAAACAAATTTATGTATAGTTAATAAGAGTCATTTGTTTTTGAATAAAGATTGGTAGACACCATTAATGTGTACACCCTTTCGGACCACTCTAACAAAATTTAGTTAACCAAATATATGGTCTGTATGACCACATTTTTTCAGCGTGACCACTATTTAGAAGCTGAAAAATGTGGTCACCTAACTAAAATGCATGTGACCGTTATTTTTCCACTTAGTTAACCAAATAAATTCTAGAAAACTAGTTATCACACAACTAAAACAATGTGGTCACTCAGACCATGTATTTGGTTAACTGAAAATTTTCAAAGTGGTACAAAGTGGTGTACACATTAAGGATGTCTATCTATCATTGCTCTATCATTGCTCTTTTGTTTATAGTAAGGACCATTTTTATTTTCACTATTGAAACCAACGGATGATGATGGTTTTGTGGATTTAATCACTTATATGATATATTAAACAATAATTTTACTTTTGGCCTCTAAAGTTTTGCGATTGTGTGATTAAGATCTTTTAAACAACATTTTATCCGCATGACCCTCCCATGTTTCATGTAAGTGTAAAGGATATATAATAAACTAAAGAACTTGTGTAAGGTCTTAATTGCTGCAATTTGTGATATACTTAATTAGGATCTCTAAAGTTTTGCAATTGTGATTTTTTTCTTCTTAATATTGTTCTTCATGATTTCAGATCAATCCAAGAAGGATGGCGGCCTATGGATGCAGTAAACTACCAACCATTTGTAATTTGAACAAATCTCTTCAAGACATCGTAGAGGAGGTCAATGGAAAAAATATTTGTCTCTTTGACATACTTCCAATTCGAAAACCAGACCTGCTAGTTCCATTAGTGGAGGAACTATTAAATTACTATGATTGTGAGAAATATCTTTTCAACATTAACGGACATAAGCTTGCTATTACATTGGAAGATATTTTGTACTTAACTGGTTTGCCCATTCGGGGCACACCAATTATGATCGCTTCCAAAGGCACAAAGGCATTCAAACGTGTATTCGGCATCGTCAAAAACAGATCTTGTAGTATTAAGGACCTGAAGAACCTGGCGGGAAATACAAACGTTGACACTGATACTAGGATGAAGGCAGCTTTAATGGTGTTAATTGCTTGCTTTGTGATGCCTATGGGTAACAATTACCATATAAAGGGAGATTTTGTCAAATTTGTTGAAAAACTTGAGGACGTTGACAACTATGCATGGGGTGCGGCTCTTCTCGCATTCTTGAACAATGGTATTCGCGAATGGAAGGTTAATAGGAAAAAATCTAGAATCGATGGCAACCTTTGGGTTGTATTGGTAAGTTGAGCTAGTTATGTTTCTTTCTTTTTTTTTCTCGTAATTAATATTAATGATTAATTACACATGAATAGAAGACAAGTGGACAACAAGTTGCGGTTAAGTTATAAAAAACTATTTAAACCAGTCTTACCGTACTCAACTGCATTTTAACTTCCATGAAATTTTACTTTTCGCAGGCGTTTTTTCTTATCCGCATTCCAGACTTAAGAGCAGCTATTAAAATAGACCTAAACTTGGACAGACAACAAGTACCTTTGGTTCTTCCGGTTGTGGAGGCAGCAGAGAAAGTTGCGTACAACCACCAACCCACTTACCCAACCAAAGTGAGGGAAATATTGAACAATCTTACTCAAGATGTAAGTCAATTTTATTGTTTTCTTCACCAGTAGAATTTCAAAGTTCTTTTGCTTAGTGTAATTGTTTCATTTTAATTGTTCTCACTAGAAAATTATATGGAAGCCGTATGCATTAGATCTTCATCGTGATATACTGAGGGCTCAAAAAATGTACAAGCTGCTTTTGGCACCAATTTGTTGTATGAGTGCCGTACATTACCATACACCTCATTATGCCCACAAGCAATTTGAAGAACTTGAGGAGGTAGATGTGAATCAAATAATGTGGCAACCACCTAAAGACATGAAAAGAGAAGAAAATAGGGGACCAATTGCCCAAAAGTTTTTATCTGATGTCGAGCTTCAGCTGTGGAACGAAGGGCGGTTGGTTATCGACTATCTACCAGGGCATGAAGACGATGGTATGTTTGATCAACATGAGAGACATGTAGAGAATGTTATTGATGATGATCAACCTGAGGGGCATGTATATAATGTTATAGTTGATCAACCTGATGCTTCTGACTTAGATCAACATGAGACTTCTGACTCTAGGGATGTAGATTCCTTAGTACATGTTGATCGACCCGGGACACCTATGCATGCAGATACCAAATTTGAGCCTCATCAGGAAAGTAGTGTTTTGAGTAGAAGATCACTACTTGGTATGTTTCTAATTTTGCAAACAAGCTCATCTTTCTTTTTAAAAAAATAAAAAAATTGCCACCAAGTAAGTTTGCTATGCTCCCAATTATGTTACACCGGCTAAATTTGCTATTCACGTGTTGTAGACTTACTGTCACTAGGAGAAAGTGTACTTTGGTCACAAACATAAATAAATAGTGTATGGGATACACACATCAAAAGATTTTTTAATAACAAAAAAGAAATTGATAGTAAAATGATTTAGTATTTTGAGGAAAAAAAAATTTATTTGTGTGTGACCAAACACTATTCATTTATGTTTCTGACTATAGAAGAATGTCTCCTGCCTGCCACTAGTGTGACACACTTTCTTTTATGCAAAAGATAATAGTATAACTTTGGGAGAAGGTAAAGTGTAGGGTCATTTGGAGTGTGATCTTTTGGAATAAACAAGTGAAGGTACAATGTTGTTTGGAGGGAGTACGAGTGAGAGCACATACCTCCAAAATAAAACCTTTTAGATGTAGCAAAATTCAGGTAAGAAATGCCTCCAAATGAGTCCCTTCTAGATTTAGTAAGAGAGAGGACGGTTACCTGCTTGTTGTGATACTGTTAAAGTAGTAAGAAATGACCAATAAAAGTGTAATTAAGAAAGGCAACTCATGTGTGGTACACAAGTGACCGAACCTGTACCTTTGTCTCGTCTGTTTTGATGTGCCTTGTTGGGAGCACAACCACGAGGCTATTACTTATTTGTTGAGTAATATTTTGCTCCTCCTTACTAATATGAGACTCATGTTTTCATGCTTGAAATTGTGTTTTTGCTAGTGTTTTTATGTTTATCTTTGCTTCTCTCTTTGCAGGATCGGCTGGAATGACACCTCTTAGTGCTGAAGAGCGCCACGCTGCTAGCGTGAAGAAAATGTTGGTGCAGGGAGTCACTCACCCCAGCCCCAAACAAGATGAACTTGTTGCTATGGCCGTGGCTTCTGTTGGTGGAGAAGGTGATGAGGAATCCACTGAGAAGCATTGGCGTGAACGGCGTGAGTGCATGCACTCGTTGAAAGAGAGGATCAGAAAGCTTAATAACCGATTGGGAGAGGTGGTTACCCAGACCAACCAGACCAAGCTTGATTTGAAAACCTCAGCTCAAGGATGCCGCAATTTGGAAAAGGCAAAGTCTGAGTTGCAGTCGACTTTAGCCTCTATCTTGAAGGAGCGCGAACACTTGAAGACAAGGATTAATGGATGATGGCCCTAAAAACTCCCTACTTACCTGGTTGAAACTTATCTAATCTATTACTGTCTTACAGTTATCCTCAGATAACGTTTTGTTTTTTTATCTTTAATTGACATAATTTTAACATGTCATTGACTATAATATATGGACATAAAGAATAACAACTTTGTTATTAATATAAATACAATTTAGCAATTATGGACCAAAAACAAGACATAAAATTTTGGGAGAGTGAAAACATCTTGTTTTATACAAAAATAAAATTTCACTATATTTTTATGGATGACTAACTTATTTAACCTTTGATTTTATTTTTAGCAAAACAAATTAGTTGAATGTTGAGTAGACAGTTCTTGGAATTGAAGCATTGTATATAAGTATATCAACTTGGTGTTTGTTTGAGGAAAAATTGTGGATAATGATAAACTGCTTATAACAAATAAACTTATATTGAATAACTAATAAGCTAATTGATAACATAAGTTACCTATTAGAATATGTGATGTTTTAAAAGCACTGAACAAACATCAATTTAGTTAGGATTCTATTATCCGAAAGGTGTTCGGATTGTAGTTGCCGAACTGTATATTTACAAGCACTGGACAAAAATAGTGTAGTTCTAGAGTGGCCTTCAATTTTCACATTGTTCATATTATAAAATCCAATATATGGTTTAGATTCTATAATCGAGCATATGGTATTTTGGAGAAAAAATAGGACGCATGAGAAACACATTGTTTGGATTTTTTTATCGCTAGACCAATCTCGTGAAGTTTTGTACTTTTAGAATTTAATGAGATTGAAAACACATTCCTTTTAATTTATCAAACACATTGTTCAACCATATTACATTGTTTGAATTCATTAGATTAAAATCCATGTTTGCAATTGTTACTATAAATCAAACGCATATAATGTTCCAAAGAGAACTAGTCGCCATTTTTTATGGTTATATGATCTTTTCTGAGTAAATCATGCATCTTATGCTGCACTACGATTCTGCGTTAACGAGCTTCTCGTCTTTCATGCAACTCTAATCCATCTTCAGCACTTAGTGGCATTTTCTGATTCAAGACATTGTTAATGTTTTATTTTCCAATACTACTTATGTTGTTATCCACACAGACAATAAATCCAATTGTTCCATGATGTATATGTTAGGAGTTAATTCATAACTACTTTTGTTCTAGGTTGTTAGTGATTTGTTACAAAATAATAACTAGTTAGTTAGAGATAGCTTGTGCTACAAGCATATGATGATAGTTTGGCTATATAAAGCTTTGTAATGTGCATAATCAATACTTAATGAAATTCATATTGCAAGCAATAATTCTCTCTTCTTAAAACAAACTCTTATTCTTCTTCCTTATCCAAACCCTAGAAACCAGGTTATAACTGTTTTCCAGTTTTAGCAGTTTATCCACCTTGTTCTATTGAGCAAACACCATTGCTGCGCTAACAGTATGCAACAATTAGGCAATTTGATTCTGGTTGATATGATGTTTAAGTAGGTTACTACATGACATGGTGCGTTGTTTCCTTACAATGAGAACATATTCCTCTAAATTGCTAAGCTTCCAAATTGTTTGTTCCATTGCTCGTAAGTGCCAAGTTCATTAGGTGAAACAGAAGGCCTCACCTGTTGCAAGGAAATCTTGAAGTCCTACACAAATTGAAGAAAACCTTTAAAAATTAATAATGAACCTGAGAAATATTTTTGAAATTTCTATGCTCTGTATGCACCCTTTTGCATACCTGAAGAGTTACTGGTCTAATCTTTTCCTTTTCCAAGTTCACAACTTTTGCACCTTGTCTTATTTGCTCTCTTATGGGACCCAGAGAAGCATCCTTCACTAAGTTTTTCATGTCTGATCCGGAATAACCTTAAAAAAAGGTAACCAAGTAAAAGTAAAGTATATCAACAGAAACCAAGAAAAACTAGAAAAAGAAACTACTATGCAGAAGATACTGTAATTATCGGGAATAATGTCTATACCTTCGGTTAAGTTGCATATAATATCCATTTCCTCATTTGATAGCTTGAATAATCCATCCTTCTCTAAAAGGCTACGTGCAATCCAAGCTCTTGCCTCTAAAATACAAAGAAAATGCGTTAGTCAGATGGTGTGCTTTAAAGGGTTTGTAAAAAGATGAAGAATCGTGATTAGCACCAGAGGATGGTAGGGGAATGTATAGTCGTTTAGTAAGTCTCCTCCGTGCTGCTTCATCAAGCTCTTGGGGACGATTTGTAGCTCCTGCATAAATTTTACCCAAATTCTTTAACAAACAGTATGACGGGAATAGTTTATGCGAGAAAGACTTGCAGCCATCAAATTGAAAATTTTCTTGGCCTCAAACTCTAACTTACTCAGATCACAACTGCCATAATACATCTAATTTAATGACACCTAGAACAAATTCATAACAATACCAATTTTAGTTCTAATGCATGAAATAAAATGTTCATTACATTGTACAAAGAGTAGACCAAAGACACAACACCTATAATATGTAAAGATGCAAAAAGATTACAAATAGGTTAGATTATGTGTAAGCATGTGATAAGTATCCAAGCACTTCGGGAAGCCTCCCTTAGAAGCTAACTATTGATAGAAAAGAATCAAAGCACTTAAATACCCCACCGAACATTGATCTCGCATAATACAAAAACAAATGAAAACAAACACAGGCTAGTTTTCCTACTTTTGAGTACACAAACAAAACTAGAGTTCATTAGAGTGACAGTGACCACATTAAAGCCCTAATGCTTTGCCTTACATACTGGATCACATTTTCGAAAGATTAATTCATAAATATTGTTTAACAAAAGTCACTGTTATCTGGTGTCTACCCATTAAAAGTATCACAAGGGAGACAGTTACTAAGCTAAAAATGAGTGTATTAAAAGGAAAAGTAAAGAATTTGAGCCTATTGGCTCAACAATTACCTATAAGAAGAACTTGATCGTTACCGCTGTCAAAGCCTTCCATTTCAATAAGAAACTGTGTCTTTAGCCGTCTACTTGATTCATGCTCACCATCTGACTTGCGCTGCAACAAGTTATATGTATTAAATAAATAGATAAGGAAAAAAAATTCACGCATAATAATTTTTTCACTAAGATTACACGTCATTAACTTCTTTATAGATGTTTGGTAAAAAAAAAATCTTTATAGATGAAAATCATTCATTACTCAATTATTTAAAAATTTCCACAAAATAGTTGAATATGACCCTATTAGAGCAATAAATGTTAATGTTGCCTTTATTGGCTATGACAAGCATACCTGAGACAAGAGCGAATCTATTTCATCAACAAAAATTACTGCTGGCTGACGACAACTTGCCACTCCAAAGAGGGCTCTTACTAGCTTTTCACCTTCACCAATCTATAATTATCAGTAGATGTATTAGGTATTGAAAACGTTGTCTCTAGGATATTTAGAATTTGACAGGATCAAATCATGAGTTGATAAAGACACCGGTTGAGAAACACTGCAGAAAATCATCTCAAAAAATATTTTAGAAAACAGAACATGATTTTTTAGGGCAAATGTATCAGCAGACCTTCAAAATAAACAGCTAAAGCTTAAGCATATCAAACGTACCCACTTGCTAGTCAATGAGCTTGCAGATATGTAAAAGAAGGTAGCCTTTGCCTCCCCAGCTATGGCTTTTCCAATCATTGTTTTACCGGTTCCCTAGCATTATAAGTATGTAATATAAGACAGATCAAAGACCAAAGACGTTGAAATTTACAACATCAGTAAGAGAAATTTGCACTTACTGGTGGACCAAATAGAAGCAGACCTCTCCCAGGAGAACGGCAGCCCATAAATAAGTCAGGACGTAGCAGAGGAAATATGACCATCTCATTGACACAACTTTTGGCATGCTCCAATCCAGCTAAAATGTCAATAAACATTGGATCAGGAAAATTGTTTTCATAAGTAAGAACTGTCGATTTGTTGAACAAAGCAGAAAGATGAACTATTTATATTACCAATGTCATCCCAGTGTACATTGGGATCTTTATCCATTATCTCGTTACTAACATGTTCAATGAGGCGAGGTTCTAAATTCCTCAATTTCTCAGGAAGTTCACCATCAGGACCACAGAGGATTTCCAAACTGCAATCATATGAAGCATATTAAGAAGAGTGTGTATATTATCCAACCAATAATCAGTCGTGAAATCAACAACGTATGAGGAAGACATTAAAGGATTTAAAGCGAGGAAAGTAAAACAAACTAGTGCTATAATACCTCAATTAAAAATACTCAGCGAAAAACAGATAAACTCTTGATAATTTTCTCATGGGGAATAAAGAAAGGCATCACAAGCTTAACTTTAGTTCGCAATTAGTACAGACTAGTATAGAAATTTAAGTTACGGATGATGCTCAGCAGTTTGTAAACTCGAAACACTTATGAGACACTGTCTAAATAAAATTTGAGACATTTACATTTGTAATTTTAAAATGTACAGGGAGAACAAATTTGAGACTTAGTGCGGACAAGGAGTTAGAAGTAAGAACATAAAGAATAATGTGATGATCTCAGAACTGACCATTTCTTTGTAGACTCATCTAAAGAATCATCACCCTTGTTGCCAGCTATTCGGGAAGTCATATTTCCAATATTACCCCCATTGGATTTAATAGGGGGGACAAAATTACCACGGACGCCTCGCCGTGAAACACCATATGATCTCCCACCGTATAGCCTGTTAGCAGGATTGTTGTCGCATTGTGGCGAGACAGGTGCACTGGGTGAACCCATTGCACCTCGCATTTGCTTTGCTTCCATTTCCTGCCCAAATAAGATTATGCCATCAGCATTTCTACATAATAAATAAATAAAAATACATAAGGAAAACATCTGTCATATTGACTTTGAAGTTGACTGACAGAGTGTTATTTCTCTTGCTAGAATTTTTGTTTGATAACCACTCAAAAATAGTGAGTTTGCTGTTTTCACCTTTTAAGGGAATTTCCTTATACTTGTTCAAAAAAAAGGGTATTTCCTTATACAGAATGGATGATAAAATTCCCCTTAATGAGCACATAAAAGGAAATTAGTGTATTTGGAAAACACATTAAATCAGTGGAAAGCGTTAGCGGCCAACACTCGGGTGGGACTAAATCCTACCCGAGTGTAGGCCGCTAACAGAAAGAAATACAACATACACAGCAAATTTGACAGAAAAAAAAAATTAAATACTAATAGTTCAAAAAACAGGAAATAACTCCATACCAGTTTTCCATAGTCGTCAACAAAATAGAGAGTGAAATTTGACGAATAAGGTAAAATAATCATACCAACTTTGTTCTGGCAGTAACAAATTCATTGCCAGCAATATCGGGATTAACTTCCTCCTTGCTTGATGGTGACTTGAAATAACCAACTTTGGGGATATTGTTTTCCGTGTGTGCACGTTTTATCGAAAAAGTGTTTCGACAAGTTCTTTCTTCTCTTTCAACTTCAAAAACAGACGAGACACCAGGACCCTTTGTATGGATGGGATGTGATTGAGGCCTTCCAGTAATTGTGCAGTCCTCAGAGCTGTTATTTTTCAAGTTGAAAAAACTTTTGGAACCATTACTAGTCCTCAAGCTGCTTTTTCCATACACAGATGTTAACTTAGCTTGCACCACTTCCTTTGATGCTTCCCTTCCAGTCTTGTTTTGCTTCCTAAGTTGATCAACCTTTATATACAAAAACAATATGGGTAACTTCGAAAATCATTATATCTAGAATCTAAATTTACCAAAAATAATAGAGTTCAAACAACTGCAGTACAGTTTCTTACCAATTGATTGCAATCTTTTTCTTTAGATGGATTGATAAGAGCTTGAAAGTATTTAGAATTCCGTATCTTGTCAATATCAATATCTCCTGTTGTGTTAAAAACAGGCTCTGGAGACCTTTTTGCTTGCTCAAAAGCTCGGCTGAGGAAATAGATAGGAAAAATAATCTTGAGAAACATGGCAACAGCAAGAGGAAAATTGACACAGTATTACCATATGAGGATGTTGATATCAATCAAGTAACATTGCATCACAGATTTTCAAAGTAACTAAGAATGGTTACCACCACATAGATTGTCTAGGTAGAAGATAGAAAAATCAAGGAAAGAAAAAACACTATTATAATTAGGATGCGATTCATACCCGGATGAAGGTGTAAATATCAATTTAACAACTAATTGCCAACATTTGCCATTAAAACAAAGAAGATGCGATTCACCCAACATGGTCAACATCTACGGACAATAACGGAATCTCCACTGCCTATCAACACGTTTGGAGAAGCACCTTCAATTTCTGCCACTTTCTAGCCACTTAGACCTATTTCATCAAGTCCAAAATATGGATGAAGTTTCTCTTTGGGAGTAGTTTAGTTAATATGTCTGCTATATTACCTTGTGCCAAACTTCTGCACTTCGATAATAGGCTCATTCCCCAAAAAGTGGTGCCTAACGTAAATATGTTTGCTCCTCTCATGATTAACTTGACCCTTTGCCAAATAAATGGCCCTCAAGTTGTCACTGAATGTTACAGCATGCTCACGCCGGAAAACCTAAATCCCCTTTTTGGCCTAGGTTCTACTTTACACCATATGCATGATAAACCAACATGTAAAATGTACTCATCACAAATAACCCTTTAGGCCCTATTTCTGTTGATATTTTGATCTATCTTGAGTTTTTAATTGGCCCTGTTTACCACTGCACAATGAACACATCACAATCGAAGCACGGAAAATTTTGAGCAAGTTTCCAAAAAATGCAAACACATTACACTGCTCTCAAAGTAATTAAGACTCCCAGAGTACGTCACTTTCAGTTATCCAACAATTACCATCAAACACTAGCCAACAACAATTGAAGAAGAAAACGAAACAATCGCGACTCTCGAAACTAGCAGATATCATAAAATAGTAAAACTTTCTTTGGTTTCACCTCTCCAATAGGACCAAAACACACCACTTCTTAGTTTTGACAACAAGTTCAGTTCTAACCAATTTCTAAATTATATAGCAAGCATAAATCAGAATACATACACATATATTATTTCCATCGTTCCAACAACCTTGACTTATCCAATAACTATTCTAGACCTCGGCAAAACTCTCATCAAATTCTAATCAGATCGTATTACTCAAATATATAATATATAGGTTCAAATTCAAAAAATTATATAGCAAACTAAAACACAATACAGATGCATCATGTTCCATTGTTCCAACAACCATGACTTATCCAACAACTACTCTCAAAATTGGGTAAACAGCTTATTTAAGTGCTTATAGCACAAAGGCATAAATGCTTATCATATAAGTGCTTTTGTACAAGTTATTTCTTTAATAAATGGTAAAGTAAAGTCAAACTGTTTTTATATAAACTATAAGTTGTTCTCGGAAGCTATTATGGAGAGCTTATGAAAATAAGTTGAAAATAGCTTGTGGACATGTCATAATCTATTTCTATAAGTTCTCACTGACAGTCTCACAAGTGTTTATGTCAATAAATAAGCTCAAATGAAGTCAATCCAAACATGCCCTCCATATCAAACATTCAAACTATAACAGAATACTGAATACATATATATCAAGTTTAATTGCTATTACAGCTTTAACTTACCCAACAACTACTCTCAGATTTGGCAAATCATTATAAAACTCTAGAAATGGCAAAAATCTAACCACATTGCATTACTCATAAAATTCAAAAACAATTCAACCCAAAAAGTTCAATTCTCTTCCGAAAAGCTATATAGCACTGACGTTTCATATCAAAGACATCTAGTTTCTGTGATACGTGTGAGTGTTTGACACCAACAAGATATCAACACGTATAGTTACATTCATTTTCTTAAATTATTATAAGTGTATACGTAAATCATAAAATTGAAAACAATTAACTCCAAAAATTCCAATCATCTCAATAAAAGCTATATAGCACCAACACACTTCAGACCAAAGGCGTTTCTAGGGCATGTCTAGGACCTGACCCGTGTTAGAGTCCGTGTTCCACACCAAAACATGTACATTTAATTTCAAAAAATTCAATTCTCTCACAAAAAGCTATATATCTCCAGCACACTTCAGATCAAAGACATGACTAGTGTTTGACTTTGACATGTGTCAGCGTCAGTATTCAACGCCAACACAAGATCAACAGATATATAATAACATTCAATCATTTTTATTTTCTTAAAATGTAGCATAAACAATTAATTCCAAAAAAGTCCAATTATCTCACCAAAAGCTATATAACACCAACACACTTCAAATCAAATGCACGTCTAGTGTTTGATACATGTCAATGTTAGTATTGAACACCAACACAACATCGACACATACAATTACATTCAATCACCTTCATTATCTTAAATTATTACCTATGAATACATATACATCAAACATGTTCAACTACTATAACTTCCTCTGTAGCACCGACACTTCTGATGGAAGGTGTGTCCAGCACCGACACGTGTCATTACATTCAATTAATTCATTTTTTTTTCTTCAAATTTTTACTCGATTCGACGTGTCAGTGTCGTATCCGGTGATTGTGTAAGTGCTTCAGAAGCTATAAACAGCTTTAACTCATCCAAAACTACTCTAAAATTCATCAAATTGCATAAAATTCAATAAACAAGACAGAAAATTTAAGTCTAACTAAAACGCATATCATAAAATTCTTCAACAATTCCATTAAAAAAACTACGATTAATCCATCACCGAGACCGAAAGAACAAATCTCAAAATCAAAATGAAAAAGTGATTAATTAAGTAATAATTACCGATTAATGCTCGGAGTGAGTGATTTTCTTGCGGTATGAAGATAAGATAAAGCCTGAGTCCGAATATGTTGAATGAAAGCTTCATCGACATCGGAATGAGAATGCGAATCGAGAAATCCGAGAAGACGAAGAGAGAGAATGTAAGCGGAAGAGTAATCGTCGGCATCGCGGTGGTTTTCAGCGCCGAACAAGAGAGAGTGAAGTCGCTTCAGATTTGAATCTGCTTCTTTTCTCCAACAACAGTTTTTCGGTGATTCTTCCATTGAAGAGAGAGTGAATAAGAAAATGAAATTGAAGTGAAATTTGAATTTTGTGTGAAGCGAATGAGTGAGTGAGTCAGGTTCCTCTTCTCCCGCCCATTTCACCCTTTTCTCGCGCCTCCAACCCCATTTACGTTTAATTATTTTTTAGAAAAATATATTTTAACATCGGCACGGTCTTCACTAACGAAGTACACGATTAGTATATTAATATAAAATTTTGATACATCAAATGACTATTGTAATTACTTATTACACATTTAGAAACTAAAATGACTATTACTCATTTAATATATCAAGGAACGGAGCAAGAAATTAAACAACAGGTCAAATTTAAAAAGAATACTTTAGTTAAATAAATAAAAAAAAACTCAAATATATTATTTCCTCAGTCATATGTTCTTTTTACTATTTTTTATCTTAAATTATTTGTCCATTTTATAATATCAATACAACATTTATTTATTTTTAGGTATTGTTAACCGGTGGCCTCAATACACTGGTTAAGGAGCAATAAATGAACAAATCCCACTTGTTTTACTTCAATTAAAGTGATAAATAAGTCAACTAATCTATACCATATATAAAGAAAAATACCAATTGATTTTCTACTTTTGTAAATAAGTGATTTTCACATGCATTTAGTTTTTTCTTTGGTGATTTTGTTGTCTGCAAAGTTGTTTTGTTCGTCATCTTTGAATGACGTTGTTTTGCTTTATCGTCTTGTGATACGATGTTTGTTCAGTTTAGATTGTCATATCAACTTTAAATCAAACCAATGATTTTGATGTTGTCAAAGTTACACAGATTCAGATGATGCATGTGTATTCTGGACATTTGAATATAGTCATTGTTATGACGTTTGTTCGATTTAGATTGTGAGATCAACTTTAGATCAAACCAATGACTTTGGTATTGTCAAAGTTATAGATCGAGAGGATGCATGTGTATTTTGGACACTTGAATATAGTCATATTCGTATGTCTATATACTTTGTCGTTTTATGCTACCATTAACTTTGATTCTAGTTTGTTTGCGGATCCATTTTTTTTTAGTGAATTTATATTGTATCGATATATTTTATAAACTTAAACAAATGAATATTATTTATTTTTAGTAAAAAAAAGAATGTTTTTGATAGATTGTAAATTGTTTTTAATTTGAGAAAGATAATAGATTGTAAATTGTTTTTAACTATTTAGAAATTTAGAAGTGGAATGATAGACAAATTTGTTTTGATTGAGATTAAGATTAAATTTGTTTGTTCTTTAAAAAAATTAATTTATTGAGTGAGTTCGTTTTAATTTGTTTTTAAGACAGAAAAATAAGGGGATGTTGAAGCAAAAAGACACAAAAGGATATAATTTTGATGAGTGTCAAAAAATTAAGAAGATGTAGATTGTATTTTTGGTAGACATTATGTTGTATAATTAGATAATAGATTTAATAATAATCAATACAAAATTCCCCTTAATAAATCTAGAGATAATAGTCAAAACAATTATTTCTATAAATAATTGAATTTTTTTTGGATTACAAATAATTGAATTTAATAATACAAAATAAATATAAATAATTTTTTTTGAGGGAAATTATTATTATTTTTTGTTACAAATAATTGAATTTAATAATACACATTAAATATAAATAATTATATAAAATAGAAATTAAATCTAATTTTAATATATGAATTTTTTTGACAAATTTTAATATATGTATTGAACCCCTTTTGGTAATTATTCATTCAAAATTGATTTTGATTTTGACCAAAATCAATTCAATCAAAATGAATTCAAACAAAAAATCAATTCCTGTTGAATAAGGATAAATATAAAACCCTAACCTCCCCACCGATCTCCCAACTCTCTCTCTCCCAATTTATGTTCAACAAATAAAACCAATGAAACCGTAATTTTTTCACACTTTCTTCATGGCTCCGCTCTCACAAGAAACCATAACAAGACTAAAAGAATACAACTATTCTCCACTCATATTCAAGACTGAACGTGAAGCCACTTTTATGCTACAACGTCTTGATAAATATCGAGATCTTAACAATCATCATGTAGGAGCAACATTGAATAATGCTATCCAACAACAACAACAACAACAACAAGGAGCAAGGTTGAATACTTTGCTACAAGTCCAACTCAGACAACAACAACAATTCCAACTCAGACAGCAGAAACGGTATGTTTCAAATATTATTATCATTGCATCAGTTTTTTTTCCTTATAGTTAAGGTATTTGTCCTCATATGTTATTTACTCATTAGGGTTTTAGTTCTTGTGGTTTCTATTCGTGGAAATATTAGTCTTATCACATAGTTATTGAGGTATTGTTCTTGTCCGTTCTAAGCAAGGTTTTAAAAAACAGTTGTTACCTACATGGACGGAACAAGAAATTTAGCTTGGAGGCACTGAGTTGCAAGTATAATTTAGCAAAGAAAAAAAATAAATTTTTGAAAAAAAATTAATATTAAGACCGAAAAATATAGGCTTAATTACACTTTTGGCCCTCTAAGTTTTCCAAAGTTGTGATTTTGGCCCTCTAAAAAAAACAACTATTTTCAGACCCCTAAGTTTACATTTTGTTGCACTTTTGGCCCCTTAGCCCAATTTTGACCAGTCAACGCTGATGTGGCGCCCACTTTAATATTTTTGTATTTTTTAATAATTTTTTTTATTTTGTAATCAAAAAAACAATAATAAATTTTTTTATTTTAAATTTTTGTAATAAAAAAACAAAAAAAAAATTGTAATTAATTTTTTTTCATTTGTAATAAAAAAATATTTTTATTTTTATTTTTTAATTAAAAAATATTTTTTTAATTACAAAAAGATTTTTTTTCTATTTTTTAAATAAAAAAATTACACACGTGGTGCCCACGTGTCCATTGACTGGGTCAAAATTGGCGTGGGGGGCCAAAATTGCAACAGAAAGTAAACTTAAGGGGCCTGAAAATAGTTGTTTTTTTTAGGGGCCAAAATCACAACTTTAGGAAACTTAGGGGGCCAAAAATGTAATTAAGCCAAAAATATAATTACATAGTAGTATAGTTTTTTTTTTTTTTTAAAAGTCTGGGGACCGTGGCCTATGTTGGTCCCCCTAACCCCTTCAGCTCCGTCCTTGGCTATCTGTGATAACTGTTGCGAAAAGAAGCTATAAGTAAAGGTATAGATAGTGTCCGCTACAGTTTTTGTCCGTTTTAACGAATCAAACGAAACTCACAGACGACTGCTGCGACAATGCACAGTTACGCTGCGTTGAAACTCCATTACCGCCGTGGAAAATGGGAGGAAACAAATTTATTGTCTCATTTGATTTTATATGCTCTTGTCTCTTCTAAAAGTATTGAAACCTGAATTTAGTGGTTAATATGGTTTTTAAATGAAACAAATTCACTAGTATTACAGTTATGAAATTACGAAGAAACAATGAGATATTTAACTCGGCAACAACCTAAATCGCAAAATCCTTAACTCGGCCGCGACCTATATTTGAAACCTTGGTATGAAGTTGAAACTACAGGGAGCTATATTAAAATCTTATAAAACTATAGATACCCTTATCAGTGTTTATTTCAACATATGTCAATAGTAACTGTTTGCATCTAATTGAACTTGTCTATTATTGTAGAAGACTTATTCAGTTTATTAATTTCATTTACCTTTGAACAGTCTTAACAGTATGGTTGCACAAAAGGATGGGAAGAAAAGAAAGAAGAATGCAGCTGAAGTAATTCCACCTGTCTTACCACAATACATCAACAAGCTCTACGGTGTTTCACAACCTGGCAGTAGTGCTAATTTTGTCCCCGCTTTGGTCCCCCCTATTAACAACAATGCGAGCAATATTGGAAATAATGTACCGATTAACTCCAATGTGAGCAAGATTGAAAATGTCGCACCTACTAACAACAATGCGAGCAATATTGGAAATAATGCACCAATTAACTCCAATGTGATCAAGATTGAGAATGTCGCACCTATTAACAACAATGCGAGCAAGATTGGAAATGGCGCACCTATTAACAACAGTGTGAACAATACTGGAAATAATGCTCCTATTAACAACAATGTGAGCAAGATTGGAAATAGTGCACCTATTAACTCCAATTGGAGCAATACTGGAAATTATGCTTCCCCATTTACTAGCATACTTGGTGGTGCTATAAATAATAAATGGTCAGTTCTGAGATTTTCATGTCAGTTGTTCTTAATTCTAACTTTGTATTTGCACTATTTCTCAAATTTATTCTCTTTGTACTTTTCGAAAGTACAAAAGAAAAATGCCTCAAATTTTATTGTAGATACCTACAAGAAAATTAGTTCTTTCTGAGGAAACTAAATTCCTTGCAAACCACGTGTTAGAAAAAGCTTGGTTGAATGGTGATTATCGGCGAGATTGATGGTGTTTACCAAGGAAAGTTTCCTTAGAAACGACGTGGCAGGTTTATGTTGGCAAGACACAGAATTTAAAGGTGTTTGCCGAAGTAGTTTTCCTCGGAAATAATTTGACTATACTTGACCAAAATAGCTGTTGCAGGACATGGTGTTTAAGGGTGTTTACCTAGAAATTTTTCGATCTTACAAACTACTTGGAATCAACCCTAACTGAAATTACAAATTAAAGTTAAACTTGTAATGTCTTTATACGATTAGTGTTTTTGACTTTCCCCGCTTCCTTCTTTATTCCCGATAATTTGATCTCATGATTGATGATTGATTTGATAACATACGCACTCTTCCTAATATGCTTCATATTCTTGCAGTGTGGATGAGCTGCGTGGTCCTGACGGTCAACTTCCTGAGAAGTTGAGGAATGTAACACCTCGCCACATTGAGCTCGTCAGTAACGAGATTATGATCAAAAATCCCAATGTCCACTGGGATGACGTTGGTAATATAAATAATTGTTTATCTTTCTGCTTTGTTCACCAAATTGGCAGTTCTTCTGAAAATTTGTTATCCTCATTCATTGTTCAATGACATTTTTAGCTGGATTGACCCATGCCAAAAAATGTGTCAATGAGATGGCTGTATATCCTCTGCGACGTCCTGACTTATTTATGGGCTGCCGCTCTCCTGGGAAAGGTCTGCTGCTATTCGGTCCACCAGTAAGTGCAAACTTCTCTTACTGATTTTGTAAATTTCGAAGACTTTTCTCTTTCATCTGTCTTATATACTTGAATGTAGGGAACTGGTAAAACAATGATTGGAAAAGCCATAGCTGGGGAGGCAAAGGCAACCTTCTTTTACATATCTGCAAGCTCGTTGACTAACAGATGGGTATGTTTGATATGCTTAAGCTTTAGCGTTTATTTAATGGTTTGTTGATATATTTCTCTTACAACATCGTATTCCGTTATCTAAAATATTATCTAGGACGAGTTTCTGCACTCTTTAGCAAGTCATTGAACTGAATGAAATTTGTACTGATGATAATTACAGTATGGTGAAGGTGAAAAGCTAGTAAGAGCCCTCTTTGGAGTAGCCAGTTGTCGTCAGCCAGCAATAATTTTTGTTGATGAAATAGATTCGCTCTTGTCTCAGGTATGCTATGTCATGGCCAGTGAAGGCACCATTTAATATTTATATCTGTCATAGGTTCACTATCGACTTATTGAAGCACAAGTCGGATGGTCATGCGCATGAAATTTTCCCTTGTTTATTTAATACATGTAACTTGTTGCAGCGCATGTCAAATGGTAATGAGCATGAAGCAACTAGACGTATCAAGACACAGTTTCTTATTGAAATGGAAGGCTTTGACAGTGGTGATGAACAAGTCTTGGTTATCGGTAATTGTTGAGCAACACACTCAATTTCTTTTTACTTTTCTTTCTAATATACTTAATTTTCATCTCACTAACTGTCTCCTTTGTTCAGTAAAAAAAAAAAGTCTCCTTTGTGATACTTATGGGTAGATACACTAGACAATGATGGCTTTTTGTTCTAAATTATTTATGATTTTATCATTCGGAAATGTGATTCAGTACATATTGCAAAACATTAGGCTTTAACGTGCTCAATTTCACTCTAGTGTACTTCAAATTTAGGAAAACTAGCCTATGTTTATTTTCATTTGTTTTCGTATTATGCAAGAGGATTTATTAAGGACCGTCTTTACACATTACGATAATGGTAACATCCTGATAAAGACTTGGGTATCATCGAGTGCCGGAGTCCCACATTCAGTAGTATGTGATGTTTGGTTGATTTTTAAGTGGCTTGATTTTACTCCCTTGTGGAAGTTTCCCCAAGGGCTTGGTTACTTATCACATGTTTGCATCTTATAGGTATTGTCTCTTCAGTCTACTCTTTACAATGGAATCGACGGATCATTTTATTAGTCAAACCAAGATTTTTTTTCCTAGCTTCTCAATTTTATGATAGTAAGCCTATCTCATTGAAGCTAGTGTTATCGTTACTATTTGTTATAAAATTTTGGTAAAATTTATACAGGTGCAACAAATCGTCCGCAAGATCTTGATGAAGCAGCACGAAGGAGACTTACTAAACGACTATACATTCCCCTACCATCCTCAGGTGCTAATCATGATTCTCCATCTTTCTACAAACCCTTTTAAGCATACCAAATAACTAACTTATTTGTTTCGTCTTTTAGAGGCAAGAGCTTGGATTGTTCGTAACCTTTTAGAAAAGGATGGCTTATTCAAGATATCAAACGAGGAAATGGAGATTATATGCAACTTAACAGAAGGTATTGACCCTATTCCTATTAATTACAGTATCTTCTGCGCACTTTGTTTTTCTAAATTTTTCATGGTTTCTGTGATTTACTTATACTTGTAACTTTCTTTTTTAGGTTATTCAGGATCAGACATGAAAAATTTAGTGAAGGATGCTTCTATGGGTCCACTAAGAGAGGCAATGGAACAAGGTAAAGATATCATGGAGTTGAAAAAAGAGGATATGAGGCCAGTAACTCTTCAGGTATGCAAAAGGGTGCATGCAGAACCTAGAAATTTCAAAAATATTTCTTAAATTGATTATAAATTTTAAAATGATTTCTTTCCTTTGCGTAGGACTTCAAGAATTCCCTGCAAGAGATAAGGCCTTCTGTTTCACCTAATGAACTTGGCACTTTTGAGCAATGGAACAAGCAATTTGGAACCCTAGCAGTTTAGAGGATGTCCTTTCATTGTATGGAGATAAAAAGTATCATATACTCTTCTAGATGGGAATGATCTTCCTTTTTTTTAGTATTTGTTGATACCTTTTTTGGCATTGTTTTATTTGTGGACTTCGTCATTGGCTTTCACCATACTTGTTATTTCGCTCTGCACTCTTTTTTTCTTCACCGTCTTTTATACCTATATGCTGACTAGTTCTCTTTGAATCTTTTAATACTTTTGAATAAAAGCAAAAAGTTGTAAACTTAGATTTGAATCTAAAGTGTAGTCTCTTTAAAATCCAATTTTCTCAACCAAATGTGTGTTTTCAATCTCTCATTATATTCTAAAAGTACTTAACTTCAATGATTTGGTCTAATTATAAAAAGATAGATCTCGAATATGGAGGTGTGTTCGAGCTTTGCTGCTCTTTAAGCCGTATGTTTTTCCCTACCTACCTCACAAATCGACTTCTTCAATAATATCTTTACCAAAGAATAATATTGCATTTTATGATGCTTCAAAGTCTTAATCTACAAAATAAAATATCAAAAATTAGCAAACAATAATAAAATTAAGAATATAAGAAAATAGGAACACAAAACAAAGGAAAGCACATTAGTTATGAGTTTGATACTGTTTTTTCTATTTTCTTTTGTTTCTTTAAATATTTCCATGCATGTATTCATTTTTGGTTCGTTTTTTTTGTCATCAAATTTATAGAAATGGAAGAGGACATAAGATGAGAGAAAGAAAATATTACCCATTAAATATATTTTTTTTACTAAAAGTAAACAATGTTCATTCATTTAAATTGATAAAGTACATCAATACAATATAAATTCGCTAAAAACAGAAAAAGTGAATCTACGAACAAACTCATAATAACATCAAAGTTAGCATAAAAAGACAAAGTATATAAGCTAACAAAGATGGCTATATTTAATTGTTCAGAATACACATGCATCTTCTGGATATGTAACTTTGACAACACCAAAATCATTTGTTAGATCTAAACTTGATCAAAGTTGATCTGACAATCTAAATCGAACAAACATCGTAACACAAGACAGGAAAACAAAACAATGTCATATAAAGACGACGAACAAAATAGCGTCGCGTACAACAAAATCACAAAAAAAAAATTATATATATATATATATATATATATATATATATATATATATATATATATATATATGTGTGTGTGTGTGTGTGTGAAAATCACTTATTTACAAAAAGAAAAAACGTGATAAAAAAAACTGTCTTAGAAAAGATGCATTTAACATCTCTAAACTTGACTTTTTTTTTACCTTGAATTTATCATTTATTTTCATCTTTAACTTCTTAACAAGTACCCTAAGGTTAGAGCACTTTTTAGCATAACTCTAAAAATTGATCATAAATCACCTTCGAGGATCGTAACTCGAAAGTGGAGGCTGAGAAAGATAGTGTTAACATTCTTATATTAGAAGTAGATAGATAAATTAGTAGCAGTAGATTTCTTTCTTGTTTTTGAACATAGATTTTTTTTTTTTACGATCTGGAAACAAAGTAGTACAAGGAATTTTCGTCAGAAAAAGTAATAAAAGGAGATGAAATCTATATCTATACTTCGGGTTGGAATTTTCTTTTTAAAAATACTCTTAATTTTAAATACAAGTAACAAATAGATAAAAATAAATTTAAATATTTAAATATTAAACAAATGTAACAAATACGATATGAATATATGTATATCTATTTTTTCCTTTATCATTTAAAAAGTATAACAAACTAAATAAGTATGTTCATTATTTCAATCATACTCTTAAACAATTTTTTCTATAATAAAGATTGTTGTTCGTGTCATTAAAAAAAAAACAACAAACATTTATATTTTTACTTTTAATCAAAACCAAAATTTCATAAAGAAAAAATACCGTTCATAATTTTCAAATGTTAGGGCGACGGGCACGGAGTGCCTGTCTTTTTGCTAGTATATATAAAGGAAACTACCCCTTTCAACACACTTTAGGGTTAGACTTTTCTTTCCAAAAATACCCTTAAGTTTAAATACAAGTAACACATGTAACATGATGACATGCTGTCATTACGTAATTTTCTAGACTTATTTTGACATAGAGTTCACAAGCAATTTGAAGTGCCCATGGGTATTAAAAGCAAGAAATTTTGAAGAGCTGAATTGAACAAATCGTGGCGTGATTCCTTGGTGTTGTGACACGATTTTCTTGGCATCTCATTACAAGCTTAGAGACCTATTAGGATTTACCCCAAATTGTTACTTCTGAATTAGGCATTGTAGAATGTTGCTAGAAAATTAAGTTTGGGGTTGCTTTTGGAATTTGCAACCAATTAAGTTTGGGGTGGGGGAACTAGAGAACAAAGAACTTTTTATCATGAAAAATACAATACATACACTAAAAAGAAAAAATGGTGTATCAAAAAAAAAAAAGAGAAAAGATGAAAAATAGAATGAAAAAGGGACAAAACATTGAAAATCCACTTAAAACTCGAATGTCTCAATTGTTAAAAATGTTCTCTAGCCCCGTCTTGACAAGAATTGTTGTTCCATAGGTGAAAGATGAATTGAAATTGTGCTTTAAACTTTCGTAGGAGTGCCTAACTCGAATTTTGTGTAGCCCACTTATCCAAATATTATCTCACCTTCACCTAAGCCCCGTTATAACCCTGAAAGACCTCAAAGTGTGTATTGACAAATTGATTTTGATTGATGTTTAGAAACTTTTCAAGCTTATGGTAATATGTAGATTTGTATGTAGACTGTGTGTGAACCCTTTTCATTATTATTGAGTGGAGTTGTGTATGGTGGATGCAAAACAAGTCAAACTAGCTCACTTTTAGCTAGTAAGGAGATGAACTTTTTGGTTACTACTGCTTGATCAGGTAATTGTTATTTTACTGTCGATTGTCAATGCTTCAAATAAATTCCTTGAGGACAATGAATGATTCAAGTTTGGGGTTGTGATGACATGCTGTCATAACGTAATTTTCTAGACTTATTTTGACATTTTGATAGAGTCCACAAGCAATTTAAAATGCCCAGGGGTGTTAAAAGCAAAAAATTTTGAACGATGAACTATTCAAGCTATCAAACGAGGAAATGGAGATTGCACGTAGTCTTTTAGAGAAGGATGGACTATTCAAGCTATCAAACGAGGAAATGGAGATTATACGTGACTTAACGGAAGGTATTGACATTATTCCAGAATATCTATAAAAAAAATCATGGTTTCTGGTGATTAACTTATACTTGGTAACTTTCTTTTTAGGTTATTCAGGATCAGACATGAAAAACTTAGTGAAGGATGCTTCTATGGGTCCTCTTAGAGAGGCAATGGAACAAGGTATAGATATTATGGAGTTGAAAAAAGAGGATATGAGGCCAGTAACTCTTCAGGTATGCAAAAGGTTACATGCATGCAGAACATAGAAATTTCAAAAATATTTCTCAAATTGATTGTTAATTTAAAAAAGATTTCTTCACTTTGTGTAGGACTTCTTGAATTCCATGAAAGATATAAGGTCTTCTGTTTCATCTAATGAACTTGGCATTTATGAGGAATGGAACAAGCAATTTGGAAGCATGTAGAGATTTTCCTTAGAACTTAAACATCATAGGCAACAAGATTCAAATTACCTTATTATTGTGGCATGTTATTGTCTGTGTGGATATATATGATGCAACATATAGTTCTCTTTTGAGTAACAGTAAAACCTTGTAAACTTAGATTTGAATCTAAAGTGTGTTCTCTTTGAAATCCAAATTTCCCAACCAATCAAGTAGCCTGTAGGCATAACTTGTGGGGTAATGTGTATTTTCAATTTCTCATTAGATTCTAGAAAGTACAAAACTTCAATGATTTGTGCTAATAGTAAAAAGATAGATCTCGAATCTGGAGATTCTGGGTTTGAACTTCCTTGCTCTTTGAGCCATGAGTTTTTCTCTATCTGCCTTGGATAGTGACACCAACTCCACACCCTAAATTTTCCTTATAAAAAAATTACATACATTTTTTATTTTTCAATCCCATAAAGAAAAATCATATCTTCATTTTAATCCTCTATACCTTCAAAAATAAAAAACCAAGCCCAAATTTGGGGTGTTTAGAGAGATGAAATGAGAGTAAACTTATCATCTCCATTTTCAACCTAAAATCAAAACAATTTTTTAATTGATAGAGAAACCATCTTCAACTCTAAAGATTAGACTATATAGTTGGTATAATATCTGTTATTGAACACCCAACAGACAAGTTATTTGTTCATATCTTTGTTCATGGTGATGACATCTTTCCCAATACTAGCATTCTTGTCAATTACATACTTCCTTCAACAAAGACAACAAGTAACAAATATCAAATGCATGTTCAATATTTTACATGTTATGATATGCTAATTCTTTGTGATGATCACGGCAACGACACAACATTCAATATTATGCACTAAGATTACCTGATTTTGTTGTTTCTTCCAATAGTAATCTTAACCATTCACTGTGCTGGCTCAAAAGCAATATTGGATTCATTTTGGTAATAGTCTGCTTCAACCATTCACTGTGTCCATTAATGTAATCTTAACCATGCACTAAAATATTGTTTTAATTAAATGTCAGCAATATTTGAGCTGCAACATCAAGGTTTTGATATTTCAGCGGTCCCTGCGACTAAAGTTGCAATAGTTGCATTGGACTTTGATTTTCCTAAAATTCAAAGATCGTGATGTGTCAAGACATTGTAGTTTATGTGGAGCTCAATGTCGTAATCCAAATGTGAAGCTTCAACAACAATAGAATGCTGTACACTACATTCTCTTAGAAAACAATCATGTCAGATTATTGCATCCGCAATCTAGAAGAGAAACTCAAACATGGTAAGCAAGACATCTAATGAAATGAAGAGTTAAGATTGAACTTCGAAGATAGATGATCATAGTCATACCCTGCATTTATCGATCTCTGTTGGTGGCAAGAATCTTACAAAGATGAAAATCGGTGTCCTGGGATCTTAAAATTCGAACGTTTGGCTGTGCAAGAATAGCATAGAACAAATATTATTGGTTTCAATAAGAGTATTTTAGTATCGTAAAATGATTTTATTGTTCCAATGTTTTCCTAATAGTCTCCACAAATGTTCCAAATTACAAAAGAAAATTGATTTCCAAAGGTTGATATATTTTCAGACGGTGGAGACACAATCAAGATACTTGGGACCTCCCTCCTTTGTTGGAATATCGAAGCAACATGTTTTTGATTTTGTTTAGGATCGAGTTTGGAAGAAATTGAAAGTATGGAAAGAGAAATCGATATCATCAGTATGTCATGAGGTTTTGATTAAATCTGTGAATCAATCCATTCTGACTTATGTTATGAGATGCTTTTTCGTAGCAACAGGATTAAATGACCATATTGAAAAAAGGGAGAAAAGAAAAGGTTCCATTGGATAAATTGGAGTCCAAATTACTTAGCTTCCTATATTATCCCCCTCCCATAAAAGACATCTTCACAGTTATTCGACTTCTCAAATTTTTGTTTGAATCGCATCTTATTTATAATAGATTAATAGTGTTTTTTTCTTTCCTTGATTTTTCTGTCTTCTACCTAAACAGTCTAAGTGGTGGTAACCAGTCTTAGTTACTTTGAGAATCTGTGATGCATAGTATTTGAAGGCCTCAATCACATCCCATCCATACAAAAGGTCCTGATCTCTCTTCATTTTCTGATGTTGAAGGAGAAGAAAGAGCTTTTGGAAATAGTTTTTCGACAAAACGTGCACATACGGAAAATAATAGTATGCTTTATGTTCTTACTTCTAACTCCTTGTCTGCATTATGTCTCAAATTTGTTTTCCCTGTACATTTCAAAAGTGCAAATGTAAATGTCTCAAATTTTATTGTAGACAGTGTCTCATAAGTGTTTCGATCTTACAAACTACTGAGGATCTTCTGTAACTTAAATTACTATACTAATTCTAGTCTGTACTAATTGCGAACTAGAGTTAAGCTTGTGATGCCTTGGTTTATTCCTTATGTGAAAATCATCATCGAGTTAATCTGTTTTTCGCTCATTATTTTTAATTGAGCTATTATAGGACTAGTGTTTTTGACTTTCCTCGCTTTAAATCCTTTTCTTTCTTCCCCATACGTTGTCGATCTCACCATTGATTATTGGTTGGATAATATATGCACTCTTCCTAATATGCTTCATATGATTGCAGTTTGGAAATCCTGTGTGATTCTGATGGTGAACTTCCTGAGAAATTGAGAAATTTAGAACCTCGCCTCATTGAACATGTTAGTAACGAGATTTTGGATAAAGATCCCAATGTACACTGGGATGACATTGGTAATATATTTTGAAAGTTTGCTGATATATTTCTCTCTAAAATTATGTTATGTTTTCTGAAATCTTTTCTGAGATGATTTTCTACAGTCTTTCTCAACTCTTGAACTGATCCTGTGACCTGTCTTTTTCAATACCTGATATAAGTACTGATGATAATTACAGTATGTTGAAGGTGAAAAGCTAGTAAGATGGTGAGCATGAATCAAGTAGACGGCTAAAGACACAGTTTCTTATTGAAATGGAAGGCTTTGACAGTGGTAACGAGCAAGTTCTGCTTATAGGTAATCGTTGCGCCACTAGGCTCAATTTCTATACACTTTCATTTTAGCTTACTAACTGTCTCGGGTAGATACCATATAACAGAGGCTTCTGTTCGACAATATTTATGACTTAATCTTTCAAAAATGTGATCCAGTACCTAAGTCAAAACATTAGGCTTTAATGTGATCATTTTCGTACAATGGAATGAACATTTCATTTCATATCATGCATTAGAACTAAGATTGGTCTTGTTATGAATTTGTTCAATGTGTCATATATTACGTAGTTCTGATATGAGTAAATCAGAGTTTGTTGTCAAGAAAATTTTCAATTTGATAGTCGCAAGTCTTTCTCATAGAAACTAGTCCCATCATACTATTTGTGCAGGGGCAACAAATCCTCCCCAAGAGCTTGATGAAGCTGCACGAAGGACATTTACGAAACGACTATACAGTCCTACCATCCTAAGGTGCTAATCATGATTCTTCATCTTTCTACAAACCCTTTTAAGCACACCATCTAAGTAACTTATTTACTCGGTATTTCAGAGGCAAGAGCTTGGATTGCACGTAACCTTTTAGAGAATATTCAAGCTATCAAATGAGGAAATGGAGATTGTATGCGACTTAACGGAAGGTATCAACACTATTCCAGTTACAGTTTCTTCTGCATGGCAGTTTGTTTTTCTAAATTTTTCATGGAACAAGGTAAAGATATCATGGAGTTGAAAAAAGAGGATATGAGGCCAGTAACTCTTCAGGTATGCAAAAGGGTGCATACAGAACATAGAAATTTCAAAAATATTTCTAAAGTTGATTATTAATTTTTAAATGATTTCTTAACTTTGTGTAGAACTTCAAGAATTTCCTTCAAGAGATAAGGCCTTCTGTTTCACCTAATGAACTTGGCACTTTTGAGCAATGGAACAAGCAATTTGGAAGCTTAGCAAAATGAGTATGTTCTCATTGTAAGGAGACAAAGTACACCATATCAACTAGTCACCTTGATGGTAGCAATAGTAACAATATCAGACATCTAGAGATATACCTTAATACTTAAACATCATAAGTATTTAGAATCAAATTACCTCAATATTATATACATAACAGAACATTTTGATGTTATTGGATGTGTTGATATGATATAAGTAGTATTGAGAGAAAAAATGTTAACAAAGTCTTGATTCAGAAAATATCACAAAGCATTATGAATGCAAAATTGTAGTGCAGCACAAGATGCATGATTTACTCAATAAAAAAAAAAAAAGTTAACATAATTATCACATATAAGGTGACTGGTTCTAAATTTTGTATATTTTTTATTTACAGTAAAAAAATTGTAAACATAGATTTGAATCTAAAGGGAATCCAATTTTTGCCAACTAGTCAAGTAGGTATAATTAGTGGAGTAATATGGTTTAACAATGTGTTTGTTTTGGGTTAAAATTTAGGTGGACACTCCAGTGTGGCACAAAGTTGGGATAGTGCATACCCCAACGAATTCTGAGGGATAAAATAGACATAAAAGATAAGGTTTTTATGTAAAAGAGAATAATATAAAAATTAGGTTTTATAAGAATATCCTAATTTTTTATTTTTATTTTTGCAAAAGAATATTCTAATGTTTTTTGGTATGGAAATAAACCATTTATCAATAATTCATATTAAAAGTGATGTTTGTAAACTTAGCTCAATTGGACATGACATTATATATGCAATGGTTGGGGTTTGATTACAAGTGTTTTGAAATTGTTAGTGAAGTTGAAATGGAGATAAAACAATTTTATCAATTTATTCATGAGACACATCATCGTTTATCTCCATTTCAACAAAAATTAAATGAGGAATCAAATTAAAAGTCTTTTGAAATGTCTCGCGGAGCTTAACTCAGTTGGTAAATATATTGCATTTCATATACTGGGGTCAAAGTTCAATCTCCGAATTCTCAATTATTCACCTTAAAATGTGAATTTCTAGCCACGAGGCCATTTAACAAAAAAAAAAAATGTTTTGAAGTAGTAGACAGAACTTTTTTATAATAGGTCAAGACATTTTATAGTTCAAGGCTTTGATGGTGCATAGGTAGTTTTGAGTGTCCTTTGGTTATCTAAGTAGATCTGCATTTTTGGAGTTGAATTGAAGTGCATTGAAAAAAGTAGCTCATATTTATATGATGTATTATTTTCATAACATTACTACATACTTCAACAGATCACAGATTGATTGTAACACAATCATGGCATACAGCACAAGTTTTTCTCTTCACTTGTGTTGTGTCACAAACAAAACAACCCAAGATATTGTACACAAATTAATCCTTCCTAATACAAATTTTTCATGATGTCAAAGTAACCAAAGAATCCACCATTGTGGACTGCTACAACAACTACAGAAACATGAAACTATGATGCTACCATCTTTCTCCTAACAATCTGATAAATTATCCGCACTGCAGCTAATTGTGGTGGCTCGTAGGATCCATATGCTATGGAGCAGTATTCACAAATACGGCATGGAAGATGGAAAACTAGCTTACTTAAGAATTCCCTTGATTTATATTGAAAAGCCATAAAAGGATGAATGATTTCAAAATAAGGAGCACTAGGGCTTCTCAAAGTATCATGTGCTTCCTGGAGCATCACTTCCGGCAGCTGGTTTGCGATTCAAATATCGAATAACAGCATCTTCAACCCTGCTCATGTTGTCAAACAATATATGAATTTTTTCAGTGAATGATTATTGATATAGTTAATACTTAATAGTAAAATGTATCCATAAAACGTAGAAAATACAAACACATTTATTAAAGTCTTCTTATAGCTGGAATGTGCACAGAAGAAAAAGCAACCAAGCATTTTAAAACATTTGAAATGAAATCCTATCATATAATGGTCATACAGGGTTGTCAATTGCAGATCTTAGAAAATGGTGGTTTGTTCAAAATCCGCTACACTACACTACCGTGCCTATATTTGCCAATACTTTGTGCCAAATAGCATATAGCAGAATAATCATGATTTGTTCAAATTATGCTATGCTATAACAGCATAGTACGCTGTTCCACAACATTGGGCCATATGAGATGAAAATAGGCGCATAAATCCAACGGTCCAACTAACATATATACTAAGTTTATATATAAATCATCATCAACTAAGATAATATATGGAAGGGGACTATTAATCACAGAAGTATAATGGCAATTCTAAATTATATCTGAATTCAGGTAAATCACAATCAATTCCAGCAGAAGATGATGAATTAATTTGCAATGAAATATGGTAGCAAATAAAGGAGACAAGCAAAAAACAATGGAGGACAGAAAACTGAGCAGGGATAGTTCTCAAAGCTTACCATGGTTGGTTGAAAAAATCTGCTCGACGCTCTTTTTCAGCACTGCGACTAGGTTCTCCAGCTGCAGCTTTCAGATCCCTGCTTTGAGATTCAATCAAGGCATTAATAAATTCTACTGGAGATTGACTGAAACCAAGAAAGAATGCCCGTCTCCTACGATGCTCGTGGATTTTTCTAATGATTCCACATATTGCTTCATCACATGTTTCAATCTCTTTGTTCTTCTCCACATTTGCCAATAGTGCAGACAACTCCCTTTGAATAGGAAAAGGAATATCAATCATCGCATCGTAACAAGCACTCCCAGCTGGACTATTTCCCGATAGTTTGATCTGATGCTCCACAACTATAGGTGGTGGAGGGAACAAATGTGGTGATATTTTCTGCGAAACCGTTGTGAACTTCACCTTTTCTTCCCCAAATACTTTCTGAAGAGGCTGATCACAGTGAAAAAAAGAAGGGTCATTAGGGTTCTGCAGTTTCCTAGCCTTCACATAGTGCCATATCGCAGCAATAATTCTTGGACGAGTATCAACGTCGATAGCAAGAACTTCCGTCAATGCTGGTGAAAGCTTAAACTTCTCAGGTGCATAGTTCATATAAAACTGTATATTCACCGAAAACTCTTTATCCCCTTTCCTCTTCACTTCAAAACCTTCTTGAGGAGCAGGTGATCGATAACTATCCCACACAATAGTGTTGTTCTCGGGATATAGCCTTGGATCCAAAGTAATGATTACTTTTTTAAAGAAAGCCGAAAACTTTGGATACATCGGTGACGATTTCTGAACTACTCCCGGCTGATCAGGGTCAACACCATCTTCCAATACCCTACCAACTATCTTCAGTGTCCACGTCGGAGGCTCGGCATTTGGCTTCTTAGGTATCGTGCGAATTTGGTTTGCAAACGTGTTAAATACATAAATACGAAGAGTTTTCTGAATACAAGGCGGATTTTTCAGTGCTTCCTGAATATCAACCTTCTTTCTAGAAAGTGCAGCATCCACACGAGACTCAAACTCGAGAAGCTGTGTATAAAGAGCAGATTCCGGCAATATAGCAGCCACCCTTTCCTGCATCGGTTTCTCAGGAAGCTTCTGCTTCTTCCTCCGTGCAGCAGCAGGCGTTAGTTCCATCGGTCTCAACGGAGAGAAATTATTCTGAGGTGAAAATCCAATCGGCCTCATAGGTGGTTTCAAAGGACCACGTTTCGCACTACCACTCCCAGGTGTAGACATCGACGAAGACGACACCCCTAAATTCCCTAAACCACCAACCTGATTCTGATTAAGACTCAACCCTTGAGCTTGCAAATGAGCCTGCAACTGAGCATGAGCTACAGCTGCAGCTTGTGCATGGGCCTGAGCTTGAGCCTGAGCCTTATTTTGTGCTTGAACTATAGCATGAGCTTGTGACTGTGGAAACTGCCCTTGAAAACCAGCAGCCATTTGGGCTTGAGCTTGGGCTTGAGCCTGGGCTTGGGCTTGTGAAAAAACAGGGTTTGTAGACATAGAATTAGACGGCATTCCAGCATTGCCAAAGGATGATGAAGAGGCACCAATGCCTTTAGAAGGGTTGTTATTATTGTTCACAGACATCACTATCCAAATCTAGTCAAAACCCTAAGATTCAAATCTTCAAGACCCAGATGAAAAAATCTTAACTTTATGCAATATAATCAATCATAAACCAAAAGGGTACCTGAATCATAACAAATTCAAGTGCGAAAACTACTTTGTAAAAAATTCTCAATTTCTGTTACCAAAATGGAAACAACCAAAATCACTGATTTTGATTCTAAATCAAGTAATGTTTACCTCGATCTGGATTCAGGAAGATCCACTGATTGAAGAAGAAGCCATGAAGAAGTGAAAAATGTGATTTTTTTTGTGAATTAGGGTTTGGTGATGAAGAGAGAGAAACAAGGGAAAAGATGAATTAGGGTATGAAGAGTGAAAATTGAGAAGAGAAAGAGGTGAATTGAGGAAATTGAAGAGAGAGAGTGAAGATTTAGAGAGAGAAAGAGATGAATTTGGAGGAAGATGGAGATAGTGAAGCTAGGGTTTGGAAAATGGGTCAAAGTTTTGAGTCAGTGTGAAGCGTTTAGTTCTGAATCGTTTGGTTTTGAAACGGTGTCGTTTTTAGTTCTAACAGAACAAGTTGTGAATGTTCTAACCAAATCCAAATGTAATAAAATGTGTTTTTCATCAAAACAAAATAAAAAAAGAAAAGAAGAAAAAAAAAATGTTTTAAAACATTGGGTATGTTAATTGTTAATCGGTGCCTCATATATAATATAATGTCTTTTTCAACTCTAATTAGAAAGTCCTTAATTAAACTCTAACTAAAAGTGAAATTCGAACATTTTATAGGAACCAAAAACTTATTTAACTTTTTTATTTGTTCTTTATTTATTTATTTTTTAAAAATATTATATGAGTTGAAATTTGAGGCTCATCAATATCAAAACAAACTTCAAGGTTCAAAAAACGTGTACGAAAGTACTTACAAATCACTCATATTCATACATTGACAACAAAAATTGATTCCACAATCTTACGGTTGAATGAACTCTATCAAAGATATATTCATAAGCTATTTGTTCTTTATTTTGAGTTTAAGATAATCTTCAATTTTAATTTTTGCAAACCGTTAGAGACTCTTAATTTAATTAAAACTTTTTTGTTGACTCAACCTTAATTTAAAGTTCAAAAATGTTTTTTTTAATCAAAAAGGATCAATTGATCATTTAATGATCTTTTTGAAAGAAAACAATGTTGGAGCAAAGTGATTTTACGGTGAAAATCGTAAAAATACTGAAAAGAATATTGTTGTATACTTTTATTCTCATCTCAATACTTTTTTTTTAATGGCAAAATATGTTATATATAAATAAAACAAAGGATTAATCCGAAAGTAAATAAGCAATAAAGAAATAGAAACAAACTTCGGCACCAAGAGTGCAAAGGAAACAAGAAAATGGCAAAATAAAACATCGAGCAAAAAAAAAGGAGAAAAAAACAACACCGCTAACACCAAAAAGGCACCTCAAAACCTGCCCAAAAAACAAACACCAACCACCCCAAGAAAAACAGTAAGCTTTCAGGTAAACGCCGAGCAGTGGCGATCAGCCAAACACCCCCACACAACCACTGCCTCGCACCCACAACACCACACACCTACTGATATCGGCACAAAATAGGTTGCACCTCCCATTTGTATAAGGAGCAAAGGCACAGATAACTCTTAGCCTAAAACCATTTCCAAGAGGAGAAATTCACCCGATCCACAATCGACTCAACAGTCGGAGTCCCTCCAAAGATAGCATCATTGCAGGAGTTCCAGACAGTCCACACAACAACAAGTCAAACCAGCAACAAACTTAGACCAACTCTTTTACTCGACCCCCACCCAATGAACCCCTCAAAATGACTTAATATAGAGGAATGAGGGACAAAAGCCCACCTAACCACCTAGCTATGGAATACCAGATAGGGACAACAACAGTACACCTGGAAAAAAAATGTTATGCCGACTCTTCTACAACCCCACAAAAAGCACACACAACACTCCCCAGGTCCTCTGTGATACCTCTCCAAAAAAGATTAAGGCAGGTAGGCAGCCTATCCTGGAGAAGTTTCCAAACAAAAGTAGCCACTTTACTAGAAGCTTTAGACTTCCACACCCTTGCTAAAAACAAGGACCAAATTTTGATAAGGGGGCTACCTTCTGAAATAACACGCGAGAGATAACCATAAGCCGACTTAATCGAGTAAACACCGAAAGTATGCAGGTTCCAGGACCAAGCATCATAAAAGTTCAAAATCACCTTGCCTTCCACCTCATGCAACATCTCTCCCAGCAAAGTAAGCTCCCCCATCGACAACTCCCTCTTCCACCTCAAAACCTTATTCCCTCAGAAAAAGAGGAGGGAACCTATCCCTCAGAGACGAGCCTTCAACCCATGGGTCGAACAAAAAAGAAGTTGTGGTGCCTTTCCCCACTTTCAAAACAGGATACGTGTTTTGACAAGTGTATTTAGTTTACGATATAGTTCAAATGCATCAGTTATTCAATGAACTTGAAAAGAGAATATTTGTTTATAACAATGACATGAGGGATAGTAAATATTAGTTCTCCATGATAATTTAAAATAAAGGGTAAATTACTGGTTTAACTTTTTTTTATAAGAAACCAATTTAACTTATAAAGTGCATGTTTAGACAATTTGATATTTGAAATTAACAAAATTTAAATTCTCAACCACACTAGTCCTTTTTGGACAATTTCAAAACGACGTTGTTCAACAAAAAAAAAAAAGACTAATGTGATTAATGATTTTATATTTTTGGTTTAATTAAGGTTTTGATTTTCTTATTTTCTCTCACTCACTGAATAAGTTCCTCCCTTTTAAATCCATTCAGTTTTGGTCTATTTTTCATATTCTTGGAATAAAAAATGGTGAAGTCACATATTTTAAATGACGTGTCATGCGATATGATGAAGTGGAATGATCAAAAGACACAAAAGTATTATAAAATCCGCTGCAAATTTCAATTTAAATATAATATATCACCATTTAAGTTTAAAATTCTGAAAGATGAAACAAAACAATATGACTTTAAAATCGAAGGACCAATTACGTGAGTGAAAACATGGGGACTAAAACTATAATTAAGATTGTATTTTTTTTTTAACCAATTTACTCATGCAAAGTATTTCTTCCTTTGTTAATGATTAATCTGTGTTGTAGAATCTGACTAATCACCTTTAATGTGTTTCCCTCCCAACTACGTTTATTTTTATTCGCAAGTCTCAAACTCGATACCTTTTCTTAATTAATGATTTTCGATTTCAAAGACCATTTCAAAATTTTATTAATTTTTAAGTTTTAAATTATCAAACGCCTACATAATACGGTCCTAAAGACTAAATTGGTGATTAAGATTAAAAATTGATGAATCAAAGACCTATACTTGCAATATAACTAATTGAATGATATAAAAGATTTGCAATTCCGATATAAACATGTAAATAAAGAAAGAAAAATGTTAACAAATGCCTCTACGAAAGATCAAAATAGAACACTTTTACATTAAGGATAAAACAAGAAGATACATGAACAAACATGATTACTAAGCCAATGATGATTAAGTAGTTCCATGAAATGAAACCATATGGCTTACTAGAAACTTTTTTTACAATAAAGGCTTACTAGAAACATTAATCAAATAACAATAAAAGAGAACTTTGTTAAAGAAAGTTGATTCAATCGGTACGAAGATTAGCCCAGATCCTACAATAACCTTGGTTCGAATCTTGTTGTCGATAGAGAACCATGTTGCTAGGTAATATGTAAATGCATTTGTTAGCTTTCTCTTAAGCTGGAGCCTTTCCTTAACCCTGGTGAGCCTTCGAGAACTAAACTTACCTAAACTTTTATTCATAAATATAAAAGGCTTTCTCTTAACCTGGATGTTTTCCTTAACTTGGTGAGCCTTCGAGAACCAAACTTAACTAAACTTTTATTCATAAATATAAAAGACAAAGAACTTCACACTAACCTTCAACTTTTTCATCCTTTATTTTCATATAGTTTCATTTCCAACCAACTCTTCTTATTCCATAAAACCCATACTTCAAAGTTTTCAAGTCAACATGACAGCACAATTGTGAATATAAGAGTTAAGATCTCCACTACCACACATAATTTTCTTCCACTCCAAAACCTCCAAATCAGGATGAGGAAAACACTTATAAATATTCATCACTGTTTTACAAATAACAAGCAATTCATTTCCCAAAGATTTGAATGCCACACCATAACCAAACGGGTTATCAGCTCTAGCAGGAACAAACCCTAACTTCTTCCACAAGTTACTACCTTTCATATAAACCTTTACCTCATTTGTTGAAGCATCAAGTGTATACAATTCATTGTTAACAACAGCTATAAGAGGACCAGATCTTGAACTTGAAAGAACAATATCCTTCAACATGTTAGGAATCAGATTCCACTGGTTGGTCTTTTCGTCAAAGAATTCTCCACATGTTAGATCGTTGTTGTTTTCATCTCGTCCTCCAATTACATAAAACTTGTTGTCCAAGTAACAACCTGAACATGATTTTCTCTTTTTGTGCATGTTTGGGAGTTTTTGCCATGTTTGGTTTTCAGAATTGTATTTTTCAGCTGAATTTAAACATGTTTGGTTTATGTTAACTTCAATGCAGTTTTTTTTTTCAAGTCCACCAGCAACATAAGCAAAAGTGTCACATGAAGCTTTTGCAAAGACACACCTTGGTGTTATCATTGATGTACCTTTGAACCATTCATTTGTTGTTAGTTCATAACGCCATATAACTGCTCCATCAATCTCCATACCTGTTAATTGATTTGTTAAAATGTAAATCAATTAATAAATATGTTTTTTACTATTTTAAAGTAAGAGTAATATTGGTCTTAAACGTGTGAGGCGGTGCCACTATAGTCCTCAAATCTATCAAAATTACAAAAGCATCTCTGAGTATATCGTTTATTAGTAACTTGTAGACCAAACTAACTAACGATAGACACATATGAAGACCAAACAAACGTTCATGAGTGTGTCTATTTGATAGTGGTTTTATGGATCAAACCGATTCATGAAATATGCATTTGAGGAACAAACTAACATCATTATGTGTGTCTTTTGCTAGTAATTTCATAAACCAAACCGTCTAACAAAAAACACATGTGAGTATCAAAATAACAAGCAAAAGAAACATACGAGGATAAAAACGACTAATAGAAGACACATTCATATGTATTTTAGAGTTTTGATACACTCATGGACAATATATAGTGACACCATCACTCATTCAAGGACTAATCCTCACTGTCTTCCATGTGTGTTTGTGTCGATATAATCCCTGAATCTATCAAAATTAAAAAAAAAATTATTCATGAGTGTGCCTTCTGTTAGTATTTCCATGCATAGACTAAAGCGACCAACAAAAGACGCATCCGAAGACTAAACTAACCGACGAAAGACACATGTAAAGACCAAACTGACAAATACGGTATTTATTGCATTGAAATTGTGTAATCAACCCATAAAAAGTCAAAAATAGTTTTTTTTTTTTGTATCCTTAACCAGTGTCCCGAGGTTAGCATGACTCATAAAAGAAACATTCCTGTATGCTTTTGTAATTTCGATACATTCAAGAACTACAATAACACCACTTCACACATACAAGGACTAAAATAACCAATTACTCAATTTTAGTCGTTTTCGACACTTACAGCAATGATACATACCTGAAACAAATAAATGTGTGCCTGCAGAAAAGGACTCTTTAACACCATTTTCAAATTTGTAATCAGATGGAATAATAGGTAGTTTCCTGCATGACTTGAATTGACCATCAAACACACACCAATTCCTTTCACCACTTGCTAACATAAAAACTGAAGGTTCTTTCAACCCTATCATTCTCCTTATCTTATAGATTTCACCACTCTTCATTAGATTCAGAAACTTCTTGTTTAAGCAACACATTTTCCAGTGTTTTGAAATTGGAAACCTTGCCAATATCATTGTCTCTAGTTCATCACTGAGACATGGTAATGGTAGTAGAACATAATCTGCATCCTGAGGTCCTTGACCTGAGGAGGAACCATTGTCACTTGAAAGTGACAATTGTAGAATTCTCAAATTTTCATTGGAGGAATTTGGTGAATTTCTGTAAATTCCACCACCAATGAAACTCCACATAGGTAATGATCTTTTACTAGACACACTATAACTCATTTTTAGGCAATTTTTTTTTCTTTTTCTCTGAATGTTTTGATGAACAAAAGGCTTCACAGTTCACACCCTATTGCTAAGTATCTGCAAAAACAATTACTAGAATTAGATTGAAATTTATGTTACAAGAATTATAAGATACTCAATGCCTATAGTTAATGATGAATAAAAAACTTAATCAAACACTTATAACATACTCTTATCATATAAGTGCTTCTGTATAATCTATTTTTATAGCAAAAATGAAACGGTTTTCATGCTATAATATCTCTTCATAAGCTATCTTAGAAAGTTTATGGAACTAAGCTAATAACATTTCATGGACACCTCAAATAATTTCACAAGTGTTTATGTCGTTAGATAAACTGAAATAATTCAATGCACTTGGTTAAGGCTATGCAATATAAAGATATCATGAATATCATTGAAAAAGATACTTACCTAGAAAACTTCACATGATGAGCTTAAACATGCCAAGATCAAGAAAAAGTTGATTTCTTCATGGTTTGTCCATATTTACTAAGAAGTGAAGAACAAAATAGAAAGGGTGAATGAATAAATCACAAAGAGAAGAAAATAAAAAGCCATTTACTTAAGACATTGAGTTAATCTAACTCTAATCCATTATGTAGTTAATTAATGTATGAAAAACATATGAAGTTGAAAGATAGTGAAGTTTTTGAGGTGATAGGAGTGACTTGGAATAAGAAAAGGAAGCCATTAAGATGGATTCAACATGGAAGCATACTCCATTTGTTAGGAAAATAAGTGGTTAAGCAAATAATTAAGGTGTGTGTTTAGAGATTATAATACCCTTCAAGAATTAATATTTTATCATCATCATCATTATCATTAATTCAATATCTAACTCACAACTATCACTGTCACTTTTTACAAATATTTTTTTTAAATAAAAAGCAATTGAAGAGAGAGAGAATGTGTGCTGATTTCATAGCTCATATAGTATAGTTAAATTTTTCAATGGTTTTTCAGCACTCAAAATGTGACAGAAAATATTTTTTAAAACCTAAACAAAAGAATGGATAAAATATTGAACAAAAGTGAAAGGAAAAATGTGGGGACCAGATTCTGTAAACTTTTTTTTTTGTGTGATTAATTAATGATTTTTTCCTCGTTTTGAGTAACTATTGGTTTGGTTTGCAGAGTTTCTTTGTCCTATAACCACATTACCACCTTCAAAACGTGTCCTTTCCATGCTTGCATTTTGTAATATTAATTACCTTGCATTTTCTTCTCATGTATGTAAGGTTTTAAATGAGGGTCATGGTGTTGGTTCATTTAGGACACTTGTTAATGATTTAAAAATGAAAATAATTGAAAATTTCTTGTAGAAAAATTATTTTAAATGAAGAACAACTCAAAAAGCATCTTAAAAATTAACCAAAAATATTTTTGTTTCTTGGTTTTCAAATGTTACTAAGGTTTTATTCTATCAAAAGCACATTAGAAAATGTTCATAATTTTTTGAAAAATCATGATGCAACTCAATATAGTTGCCTCAATCATAATTAAAATGCACCAAACATGTTGCAAAAAATAACACTTGTGTTATTTGAACATAAAATAAAAACATAGTATGCGACACTATATATGTTTATCTTTGATTCACTATCTCTCAATAGCTATATGATGTACATATTTTTTAAATAAACGGGCAAGATTGAAAGATGTTGTTAGCATCTATGAGGTCCAATATCATGTGTATTTTAATTCAAGTTGGTAGGTGCTAATTAAGTTCAAAAATACCTGGATTACTTGGACTATGCACTCAAGCTTTATATATTATTTAATAGTCTTGTATTTAATTTATATGAGACTCTATGTTAGACAGTTTATTTTTCATTGGATATGCAATGTTAGACAGTTAGAGTGTCTCTTTTCCAACAACATCAAGCACAATTTAATTTAGTCATTTCTTTTTACCAATTTGTCACTTAGATAGTAATCTTTTTTTTTTTTTTCTTTTTTCAGGATGTACTCTTTTATCTTGAGTCAAGAGTGTATTTAGCAATTTATGTGAGAAAAGCAACTGGGCCGTGATACCAGTTAACATTTATTGAGGGCCAATATTATGCAACTTATTTCATGAAAATTGCTCTTTAGGCACCCTCGGTTTGCTCTCACGCACTCCAAAATGACGTTTTTACCCTGCTCCTCAACGGTAGTTAACCACCATTCACTTAAGGCAAGAGTAGTTAACTGTCGTTCGCTCAATGTCAGCAACAGTTAACTATCGTTGCGTTCTGATCATATTTCAAAACAGAACAGCAACCTCCCACACTTCTTCAAAACACAACCAAACTCCCTCGAAACTCTCATAAACCAACCCTGCATAAAATTTCTTCAAAGTCAAGCAACTAATCAATCATACAAGTAAGTGTTCATAATCCCTTAGCATTCAAATTCTTAATTTTATTTTTGTGTATATTATAGTTTATACAAAAATGGGAGGCAAGCTCGCAACAAGCTCCACCGCTAATCCTGTCTAGGTGACAAAATCAATCCTCTTAAATACAATGCCCATAGACCTAGGTGACACCACATTGTTATGCATGACTCTTTAAATTCTTTGAAAAAGGTCAACAACCTTTGTTTCTAAGAAGCCAGAAATGTCAAACACAAATGATAAGAAAACATGTTGATTGCCACAACACATTTTCTTATGTTTGGCCACTTTTCTTAAAGAGGCTTTGAGGGCAGTTTGTCCCACAACAAAAACCGCAATACCCAATCCCACAAGCCATGGAGACCACAATCCAGTGCACACAAGCATGTTTCTCTCCTACCCACTCGTACACCCGAACATATGATGGCCCAAGTGTCGATCTTCCTTTTTGTGGGTCAGTTAAGAATTTCAAGGGCGCCTCCTTCTTCATAAATATTTGTCTGCCTAAATATATCAAAAAGAACAACCCTAACAAAGGTTTGCCTTTATTTGAAGTCGGGAAGCTCCTTATAATGAACTTTATGCTCCCCGAAGGTATCCAGACATGTCTTATGGCAAACATGGATACCTCATCAATAGAAAATAATGGAATCATAAGGCGATATTTGAGGATAGTATGATACTCTATTGGTGGCATATGTTGTCCTAACCCATCAATAAGGATAGCTAGAAGAAAATATTGAGCATGTGGTTCTTGCAGACACTCAAAAACTATTTTCTGTCTTGTGGTCATGTCAAACTTCACTTCCATATCCCAAACACTTTTACTAAAAAGGATGCTCGTCAAAATATGTTGTGCTTTATAGGAGGGATGGTGTCCTTGCTAGTAAAATTGCTAAAGTCAAAATTTAAAATTGTACCATTTAAACCATCAAAAGCATGGTCAAAATTAAAGTCCATACCACTTATCCTGCTATCTCTCAAAGTCGAGTTTTTTTATTACCAAAATTTATTATCAAGCTTGTTTATTATAAATTGGGGAAAAAAACAAATGAACACGTTCTAATTTTTATTTTGAAAGGAATCCTAATTATTATTTTTTAAGAAGAAATTTAGAGTGAATGTTTGTGTCTCAATCTAAAATATGAAAGACCGTGAAGCTAGATAACATTCACAATATGAAATTTACATTTATCTCTCTTAAAAATAGTAGAGGAGCTCGAACCTGAAGCATGCATATCAAAGAAATTCTAATAGCAATATATTATACAATCTATTTACCAACTGAGTTAAACTCACATAGACGATTGACACCATATATATATATATATATATATATATATATATATATATATATATATATATATATATATATATATATATATATATGAGTGTCCAAATAATATATTAGAGATATCAAAGTAACCTCTCTTTCTAATTGATAAAGTAACCCCTCTTCCTAATTGTTGGTATTTTAATATTTGCTTGATTGTACTTGGTAACTAGAGGGGAATCAAAAACGTCATGTGCTTTGTTCTTTCATGCCTGAATCGTTGCATCTAAGTTTCAATACTTTAACAAAGTTCATTCGTGGCATCCACAATTAAAGCTAGCAGGATTAATTATAATCTCTTGAGCCAAAAACGAAATAGCATACAGTTGTGCACGAGCTTAGACAAAAATCTATATGCAAACTTTCACATTTGTGACGTATGTAGGTAAAAACAGTTATTTTAACGAGTCAAAAATTTCAAAAGTACGCATAGTATTACCTTTTTTTTTTTACGGAAAAGGCATAGTATTACCTAAGGTTAAATTTTTGTCACTTCTCCACTACCATGACAATGTACCTTATGTTCTTTTTACTATAAGTGATAAGTGATATGTATTAAGATTAAGACATTGTGCTTGAATTATAGAAATTTATATTCCATTTCATATCTATTGATTTTAACGTCATATCAATTTAACAAAATTACACTTGTTATCACTTAACTTAATTTTAAATAATGATTTTATCTTTTGTTCTTTTTCACGTTATTTCAATCATTTTGATTTACTTGTATAGGAATTTTCAAGCATCAAATTTAAAATTCATATAAAAATATGGGTGAAGACCATAAATTTGAACACCAAAAGTAAGAGCTTTTATTGAAATAAAACTATAGATTTGAATTTTGAAAATTTATATTCGAATTGATAAAAAGGACGAAAATGATGTAAAAAAATAACAAAATAACAAAATTGTTACATTCCCTAAAAAAAAAACAAAATTGTTACATAAAATTAAGTTAAGGGACAACGTGAAAGTAATTTTGACACTCATATATGTGTGATTTTAAATAACATTTTTTTATTAAGTAACATAGTGGCTAGAATTTCTTCTTTAAGGTGGACAAGTGAATGAATCTGGGATTCAAACCAAGGTCTCCACATATATAATTCAATATCTCTACCAACAATATATAAAGTGTTGTAAAGTGTCTCAATCATTACTAACAATGATTTCGTTTAACGGAAAGGGCTAAACTCTCATAACATAACCAAGCTTTGAATCTTGACCGAAATAGGTATCAACATTTAGTGTCTGACAATGTCTTGAATAAGATAAGATTATCTTTAGCCGACAGAACCTATAAAAACAAAAAGAAAATTGTCTCTCATTTTATGAGGAAATGTGAGAATTCTCCTTTATTAATCTCTAGGTTCATCTGTTTTCTCTAACTAGTTTATTAATTTAATCTCTAGGGTTAGGATCTAGTTGTGATTATGATATGGTGGATTTGCCTTTCAATATTTTTTTTCTCCTTTCCATATACTACATTTTAATGGAATCTATATTTTATTTCAAAATTAATCATGCATTTGACATTTCTGTCAGAACAAGAGTGGTTGTTTAATTTCATTTATTTATTGGTAACACTTTTATTTATTTGTAGCACTTGATTAGTGAAAGTGTATAGGATAAGCTTTCGGAGTTGGCCAGAGTATGCTCAAGCTAAATGGTCCACAAAGACAAATACCTAGGATTATGCTAATTAGGAAACTTAATTAATTTATATTTAATAAACCCACTAAATTTTCTTCTAATTGCTTTTCTACACAATTCCAAACAGTAATGCTTTCAAAAGGAAGGAGAGGATTATTAAACAAATTATTTTTTGATTAGCACTTATCATTCACCTAAATCATCACTTTTTGGGCTGCTAAAATCATTCATGTTGTGCTCTAAAATTGGAGAAACTAATTAATTTATGATTTTAGCTTTTCAATTGGAGTTCATGAAAGGTGGTGATAATACTTTAGTTTAGTTTAATGTACATAAGAAAACACCTTGTATGTTCATACATTGAACCTTGCATGTTCTTCCACAGAATTCTTTGTCTCATGTAAAGCAACCAAATCACTTTCTTTTTATGAAGATACCAAAAGTTTAGTATTAATTAATAGATATGCTTAAAGCCTATTTATGCTTTAGGTTTAGGGTTTACTAGAATTTGCCTCTAGTAGAGGTTGATTGTTGAAAGCATAAAAGTCTTCAAAATCAAGATATTGGTAATAGTAAATGATATTGTTATCTTTTGATTTATCGGTTACACTCCTCTGTCACTATTATAAGTAAAATTTAACATTTAAGTTCATTCAATAAATAATGTATATGGTCTATGTTAAAGACCACATACATCATTTATTGAATGAATCTAAAATATCAATTTTTACTTATAATAATGATCGGAGATGTATGTTTGAAAGTTATTAGTGACAACAAAGTCGTTGAAGGGAAATAACCTTTTATATTATATCATCGAGAACAATAAACTTACAAACCATTGCAAATAAATATCAGTTATTTGAAGAAACCAAATTAGTACATCAAAAACTGAGACCAAGAGAACTAAACCTAAGACTTTAAAAGAAACATACTCTGATATCTCAAACCAACATCATCGCAAATAAATATTATAATAGGGTTTTTTCTAAATTGCCTTTGAAAACTCATGGGTAATTTACCCAAACCAATCAAAAATAGTCATGTGTACTCCACTATAACAATCATATTTATTATTTTATTTTGCAAATTTTAGCATGTATTTTATTATTTGCATATTCGCCCCATTTTAAATTAATGACATTTTACAAATTAAACCATTAAATTTATTAAATTTCCCCTTCAATCCAATCATCACTCTCCAAACCTTTTTCTTTTTTTCCTTAAAACCAAAGTTTAAGAATGACTTTGCAAAAATAATTAAAAATTAAAAATATCACTCATGGGGATCAAACCACGGTGCTCTCACTAACTGGAATCATACTCTCAAACCACTTGACCAATACACCTTTTATTAAATAATTTGGAATGCAAAATATATATTATTAGTGCGCAATTTTTTTTGCAGTAACTTATAACCCAGCTTTAGTAAAAGATTTTTTTTTTTATATGTGTATATATATGAAATAGTAAATCTTTCTTTAAAAATAATATGAATTCATCCATTTGAGTTTTTATATTTTAAATATTATTATTTTATATAAATTCATACTTTTATCTAAATTCGATGAACTTTAGCAATTTTTCATTTGTGATCAACCAAATTGTGATTTATTTTAGGCCCGACCTTTCATTTGGATAAGATGAGCTGTTTAAAGGTATTAAACAAAAATTGTCTGGATAAATGTAATGTTTCTATTAAATATTTTTGCCTTTTATATTTAAGAAATATGTTAAATATTTGCATTGCGCTCGTTGAGGATTTTATTTGTTTATATTATGCTGATACAAATTTTTATGTATCAAGATGAGAAAGTTAATATGACAATTTTGAAAACTAATAAGTATTTTTAAAATATTTACATTAATGAAGTGTTTCTATTAAATATTTTTTTTTAATTTTATTTGCAAAACATTCTTAAATAATTGCAGCACACTCGTCGTTGAATTTATGTGCTTATATCTGCGGAAATAGATTTTTATGTACCGGTATGAAAAAGTCGACGTGTAAAATTTGAAAACTATATTGAGGCAAAATCCCTAAAATGTTTTAAAGATAAACAAAACATGATGATTAAAGGATTAATGACCTTTGATAGTTTCTTCGTATTTAATATGTATTCTTGAGTGATTAACTAAGACATGAACAAAGGGTAAATCAAATCAAAAATCAAGTGATCAAAGAACATTAAAGATTATGAACCCGGTCAGAGTTCATAAGGTTGATAAGAAGATAGTTTAGAAGATTGTTCGTATGGTTTATTAAGAACAAAAAGTACAAAAAATGACTATAACCTTAAACCAAACAAGTAACAAAGGTATTTAAATGAATAAAGGTCATATATTGATATGATAAATTTTTTATCATATGATTGTTATGATAAAAATAACCTTAATGAAATACCTGTTTTGCATTGATATGATAAAATTTTAAAAACTCATGATTATTTTTAAAATATCAACATTAATCTAGTATTTCATTAAATATTTGTTCTAATTTTTTTTTTGGTACAAGAGAAATATTTGTTCTATTTTATATGCATAGTAGTAAGATTAATAGATTGATCGAGAACATATTAGAAAAAAATGTGAGATTTAGTCCCTCACTCATTTTAATTAATAAAATCGTCGAATCTTAGGATTTTAATTTTAGTGGATTAAAATTACACATTTATGTATTAAAAGGTGGTTTGCTCGATTTCAAGAGACCTTGAAGATTGGATTATTTGTGTAATTTCTTGGCATTGACGTTTGAGATTTCAAATTGTAACAACGTAATTAACTTTTCAAATTACATCAACATTATTATTGGAAAATTTGTTTATTTGTATAATTTGAATAATAAAATTTTGTAGTTGAAGTTAGGTCTTTTTACCAAGCTCTATAGACTTCTTGAAGTCAGGTGAGGTGGTGGCCCTAGGAGGGCGCGTCTAAGCCTCGTGGGCCCTTATGGAGGGCGTCAAAGCCTTTCTGGAGGGCTTCCAAGCCCTTGAGAATATAATGACGATCCACATCCCCCCAAACATGAGACTTGGGATAAGGCAAAGTGCTGAATTTATCTGTTTGAATGTTATGCTTCTTGTTGCTACTTTTCTTAGATGATTGTTGATCGTATCTGATCAGAAGGTGGCTACCGGTGCTTGATTGAATGTGGTGGTTCACGATGGTGGAAATATTCCGGTGAGCGTTGGACCGAATGGGGGGTGTGTACCTGCAGACACTCCAACGCTCAAGTTAGATACAGTTTCAGAATGAGGGTGAGAGTGTGAAAGAGCTTCTACCTTGGAGGCTGCAAGGAGCCTCTTATTTATAGAGGTGGGTGAATGCAGAGCCGTTGTAATGACACACGTGTGTCCGGCGGTTACGAACTCAGGAGAAGTGTAACCACCAGTGAGATATTCGCGGAAACGTGGGTAAAGAGACGTTGTCGAACGTTGCAAGACGTTTGAACTAGTCTCCTTTGCTCCGAGCACCCCCCCCCCCCCCCCCCCCCCCCCCCCCTCGTGAGGAAAGGGTGTGTTGCGAGTAATTTCACCAAATGCAACATTTAGGCTTGATTTGTTATTGGGCCTAAGCAGTTAAGCCCAGGTCTTTGACCGGTCCAGAACAATTGCTATGGCGGGAAGTCCCAGGAAGGGATTCAAGCTAGCTTGATGAGCCTCTCTAGAGGACCCCCTGTGTTTTAATCTATGACGAAATATCGTGCTCAGAGCGCTTCTTTGGGTTGGCGTCATGTCTTTATTCAGAGCCCACTTAGGGGTTGTTGTTTGGCGAGGTTCAGTGCCCGTCAAGGGTTGATATTTAATAAAGATATGAAACTAATGATAAATTTTTGCACTTGTTCTGGAAGTAAAAAGAGTTCCATTTGTTCCTGAATAACTTCCTTTAAAAGGGCTTCCGTAATGAATTTCTTTGTAGAAGATATGATTTTGTTGAATTCAAGTTTATTTGTTTTCAAATACGCTTGTAACTCATCGAGAAAATAATACCGAGTTTTGAAAATTTTATCATATCGACTTTCTTATATTGGTACATAAAAATTTGCTTCCGCAAATATAAACATTTAAATTTCGTGACGTGTGTGGTGCAATTATTTAACGATGTTTTGCAAATAAAAATAATATATATATATATATATATATATATATATATATATATATAATTGAAACACTACATTGATGTTAATATTTTAAAAATAGTTATTAGTTTTCAAAACTGTCATATTAACTTTCTCATCTTGATACATAAAAACTTGTATCAACTGATTTAAGCAAATAAAATCTTCAAGGAGCACAAAACAAATATTTAACATATTTTTTTACATATACATTGCAAAAATATTTAATTGAAACATTACATTTATTCTCAAAAATTTTATTGAATACATTTAAATAGTTTATCTGATCCAAACGAAATGTCGAATTTAAAATAAATCACAATTCGATTGATTACAAATGAAACATTGTTGTAGTTCATCGAATCTAAATAAAATATGAATTTATATAAAAAAATAATATTTAAATATAAAAAATCAAATGAATGAATTCATACTTTTTATTAAGAAAGTTTTTTATTTTTAAGGATGGAAAGATTTATTATTTCATATATACACACACATTTTTATTTTTTTTAGGAATATATACCCACATATAATTTTTATTTTTATTTTACTAAAGCTAGGTTTATAAGACACTTGCATAAAGAAAATTATACAATTGCTCACTAATAACATATATTTGCATTGTAACCAATATATATATATATATATATATATATATATATATTTGCATTCGATGTTATTTCATAAAAGATGTATTTGTCAAGTGGTTTGGGAGTAAGATTCTAGTTAGTGTGAGCAACTTGGTTTGATTCCCATGGGTGAAATTTTTAATGATTTTTGCAAAGCCATTCGTAAACTTTGGTTTTACAGAAAAAAAAATAGTTTGGAGAGTGATGATTGGATTGGAGGGAACATTTAATTAATTTGATGGTTTAACTTGTAAAATGTCATTGATTTAAAATGGGGTGAATATGCAAATAATAAAATACATGCTAAATTTTTGGAAAATAAAATAATAGATATGTTTGTTATAGTGGAAGACACATGGCTATTTTCTATTGGTTAAGGATAAATTGCCCATCAATTTTCAACGGTAGCCTAGGTCATTTTAATAATAAATTCATAAATTTGAAACTCCAGAGCTAGTAGTATCCAAAACTTGTCCAAAAAAAAAAACCGATACGCTATATTATTTAATGGTAGTTTTTCTCATAACTAGAGTTTTGGAAGAAATTTTTTTTGTAAACACTTATATATCAATATATGAAAATACTTATTTGGTCCAATGAAATCAATATAAACATGAAAAAAATGACATGAAAATATAACAAGGGTTTGTGTTTCTATGTGTTACGATGTTCTCTACCTTCGTGGAGTATTATCGGTCGAAGAAATCAACATGGGTTGAGTACTAAGGTAGTGGAGATAAGGTAGTGGAGACAATATTTTGCAATATTCTTATAAAACAAATTACATTAATATCTATACTATATATAAAAGAAACGGCTTCTTTCAACATATTTTTGGGTTGAAATTTTCTTTCCCAAAATACTCTTAATTTTAAATACAAGTAACAACACATGTAACAAATATGTAACAAATAAATAAGAATAAATTAATTTAAGGAGAAAAATTACACACAATTCCTTATAAAATAACACGTGGATTACTAATCCATGTCACTAATCTTCCCTGTTAACTCTGTTTTAGCTCCGTTAACCACTGATCAAACTCACAAAAATCTAGCACAAAACAAAAACTCATGTTACTTTTTTATCAGCCGATTTTATGTTGTACATCTGTGTTGTTCCCCTCAATACAACCGAAAAAGATTGCCAAGTATTTTCATATCCCTTCCACAAAAAAACGGTATTTTCATATTATTTTATTATTTTTTATTTTATTAATATAAGTTACTCTTCTTTTGCCTTTGATCAATTGTAACAAACGTGAGCAAAAAATAAGGTTAAAGATTGAACTTTAAATCCTTTTAAAAAAAATTAGTAACAAACGTGACCAAAAAATAATGTTAAAGATTGGACTTTAAATCTCTAAAAAAAATTAGTACCAAACGTGAGCAAAAAATAAGGTTAAAGATTAGACTTTAAATCCTTTAAAAAAAATTAGTAACAAACGTGAGCAAAAAATAAATGTTAAAGATTAGACTTTAAATCCTCCAAAAAAAATTATAGTAACAAACGTGAACAAAAAATATGGTTAAAGATTGTGAAGGGGAGAAAAACACAAGAAGGGGGGGTTGAATTGTGGTTTCAAATTATCGTTTTCTCTTTAAAACTCAGAACATGAATGATCAGAAGCAGATTAGACAGCTTCTGAAGATACTGTTCAGGAGCGTATGCAGCGGAATGAAAAACAGAGAGAAAAGAGAAGAAGCAGGACACAAAAGATTTATACAGGTTCCTTCCACAACTCAGAAGTAGTCATGTCCCCCTTGCACTTCCAAGGAGAGTTCACTAAAGTAATATCTGATTACAAATGCTCAAGCACACAAGCAAGAGACTTCAAATGCTCAAGAACACAATCAAGAGACTTCTAGTGCTCAAGCACACAAGCAAGAGACTTCTATCAAACAAAATTACACAGAAAATGTTTGAGATTGAACACTTGATATACAATCAGTGGTGTTCACAATACAAATCAGATACAGACTCTTAAGACTTAAGAATTTCGAAGATATGAACTTGAAAACTGAAATTCTAAGTGAACTTTGAATGCTTAGACAATTTGACAGAGTTTTGGCGCTTTTTTTTTTTTTTAAATATTGTAGAGTCCTTGTTGTTCTTCAAGTCTTCACTCCTTTATATAGAGGTGTGAAGTGAACGTTGTAAGTGCCAACACATCCAAAAAGAGTCGTTAATGAAGCTTGATCTTTCACCAGTGATTCTTTGCCTGATTTAGTTATTGTCCAATAAAGAATCAATTTCAAATCCATTCCAGTTGAGAGGGAACAAGGATGCAGGCTTGGTTGTACATAAGAGATGTTATTCTTGTCTATTAGCAGAGACAAAGAACAGAGTAGTGGAGAAGGTGGTTGTACAGTTCGTACAAAGTACAATGTCAACGCTTCTTGTCTATTTGCAACAAAATGACTTCAAATCCTTTTGAAATGACCGTTGCTTTAATCCACTAATCTTCTGCCAATGCTCTATAATTTTCGCTCCAAAATACAACACTTGAATCTTGAAATCTTGAGATAAACTGCTTCTGGTGAAATACTGTTGCTTCTGAAGAAACAACTTCTGATGACGTCATACTCTTCAGGAGCGCTTGTCTTCAGGAGCGCAAGTCTTCAGGAGCGCTTGTCTTCAGGAGCGCTTGTCTTCAGGAGCGCTTTTAAGCTTCAAATCGATACTACCTTTGCTCTTTATTTGTTCGTTCAGAACCTTGATAAGATATATCACTTTGTTTATGGTCCTGTACACTTGAACAAATGTTAGCAATACCAATTGTCAATTTTTAATACTTTGTTATCATCAAAACTCTTTAGGGTTTATTGTTAAACACATTTTGTTCCAACAATCTCCCCCTTTTTGATGATGACAAACAATAGTATTTAAAAATTTGATCAATTGTTGTTAATCTAATTAACAAGTTGACTTATGGGGTATGAGGTTTGTAAGCTTCCCTTGAGTTCTATCTTTGTTAATTAAATTCATTTAACGCTTAGTAAAATAATCAAAGAGAATAGAAGTGATAGAGAGAGATAATGGTTCAGTTAAGTTATTTTGAAATAAAGTTACTCCCCCTAACAAAAAGTATTGAGAGACAATTAAATTTCAAAAACTTAATGGGGCTCAGGACCTTTAAATACCATCACACTTACTCCCCCTTTTGTCCTTAACAAAAAGAAATCAACAAAAGAAAGAGAAAAACATAGTAAAAAGATTCAGAGCATAATCAATATCACAAGTGAAATGCGTTAAAAATAGTCAGAAGCAATTAATAAGATCAGGAGCAAAGAAATTTATAGAAGTGTTTGAATTCAGAAGCATACAAAGTTAATAATAGAACAAACTGAAAAACACAACAAACAACAAAGGATGTGCAACTAGGGGTTGGTTTGTTTGAGAGTGTTTTCAAGAATCTTCTTCAGGAGGTCATTGGTTTCCTCTTGCTTCTGCTTCATCTCAGCTAGGCTTCTGGCCATATTTTCTTCTCTGATCCTGGCTTCTTCCAACTTAGCATCAGTTTCAGCTTTGTGTTCTAGGAGAAGCAGCCTTTGCTCAAAGAGATCTTTTTCCAGCTTCTGATTCTTCTCCTTTAAGATCTTGTTCTCCTGAGCTAAAGCCGGATTAGGAGCTGATGCCTTTAGATTGACCTTTGTAAGGAAGGATAAGTCCAGGTCCTTGGGATGAATGTACTGAGGCAGAAAATCAGTTGGTTCTCTTCCTCTGATACTTAAAGACGATCTAGCCCAAGTTCCCGTTATCTTTACCTCTTCAAGGTCTTTATTGATACTGTTCAGCCAGTCCTGAAGCTTTTGCTTAGCTTGCTCTTGAGCTTCTACACAAGTTGAGGACAGTGCTTGCATGACATACTCAACTCTCTCCTTGAGCCTACTCCATTGTTTCTCATAGCTTTCTCTGTGACTCAAGTCACTTCTAGATGAAATGAGCTTGATCATTTTGTCAGCTATGTCCTCACACACACCCTTTAATACATTAGAATCTAAGAATCTGGTAGGTGGTGAAGGTTGTTTTCTAGGCTTAGGAGGAGCACAGGGTTGAATTTGTAGATAATTTAAGGTTGATGATTGAGTATTGCTTTCAGATTGTGATTGTGCCTTATCAGAAGCAGACTGGTCAACCTCCATAGGTGAAGATTGAGTAGTTTGTGCATCAGGATCAATGACAGAATCATCAATCTCCATAGCATTTTCAGTGTAAAGAAATTCAGAAGTATGGTCAGAAATGGTTGGTTCAGGAACATCTAGTTCAGGAACAGTTTGTTCAGGAACAGATGGGGACACATGTAGTTCAGGTGCTTGTTGATGGGGGCTTTCTGAAGCAACTTGTGAAGTTGTTACTTCAGAGGCTTTTTGTGGTGTTAGGTTAATGTTTGGAAGTTCACCGGATAGATGACTGCTGAGATTATTTATAACAGAGTCATCTTCTGGTTTGTCAGGTAAAATCATGTTGACGGGTTGAATGGTTTGTGGTTGAAGTAGATGATTAAGGGGTAATTTGCTGTATTTTAACTCAAGCAAACTACTGACCCTAGCTTGGATAGATGGTTCAGATTGTTTGAAAGGAGAATTAGGTTTGGAAGAATTTTTGTGGAGTTTGGAGGATGGTGATAGGCCTTTTCTGAGGATGCTTATAGGAATATCATCCATATCAGAAGATGAGGATGATGAGGTTTTGGATTGAGAGGGTGATGAGGGAGAGGAGTCAGATTCTATATGTATCAAGGGTTGTGAGGAGGATGTACCTGATATAAAATCTGATCCAGGAGTAGCTAGAATACTTGCAGCTTCAGTAGCAACTTCAGCTTGCAGTTCTATTGAGCTCATCAGAGCTTGCTCAGCAACCTCAGCAGCACCTTTCTTAAGCAAGACCTCAGTAGGTACTTCTATTTCCTTAGCCAGCTCCAAGGCCTTCTAAACAGCTTCAGATTCAGCCTTCTTCTTCTTTCTTACCTCCCTGGTAACCAGTTCGGTAGCCTCTTCTACTTCTTGTGCCTCTGCAGCTGCACAATCTTCAGCAGTGTACACAGATTCCTTCAGTTTCCTTAGTCTTTGAGTTCTTTTCTTCTTTTGAGGAATCTGTTTCACTTTAGTTGTTGTTGTAGATGCTGAAGCCATTTGCTTGCCACTTCTGGTCTTCTGAGGAATAATAGCTCCTGGGTTCAGATCCTGAACCTCTTCCTGAATTGATGATCCTCCAGGAGCACCAGACAAAGACTTCTCAGGAGCCTTTTCTTTCTTGGTCTTCTTAGATGGATTTTCACCCTCCAGATACTCTTCTTTAGTGAGAACCTTCCTCTTTGCTTTTCTTCCTTTAGCAACAGGAAGTTCTTGTCCATACATTTCTTCTGGAACTTCATCCAGACTAATCAGCTTTCCATGGGTCTCATAGTGATCAGCAATGAGAGCCATTTGAACAGCCAGGGTATCTTTCCTGCAGATGGGAGGGAAGTCTTCCATCAGATTCGATACCACCCTTGATTCACAGATGTCTGTCTTTAATTTGGTCACTTCAGGAATCAGTTTCATATGCTTCAAGGTGCTTGCATTCAACACCTTTCCGGTCTCAGTTTCCAGCTGTTCATCAGTGAAGTAGTTTACTTCATTCAGAGCTCTTATGATGCCTCCTTGATGGAAGATTTCAGAGAAAAGTCTTCCATAGGGAACCCAGAATCTGCACTTATTCTGGCTTTCCCTGAGCTCTTTAATCATATGTTTGAAGATGTATTTGGGTAGATTCACCTTCTCACCTTTGATAATGTGATGGAGAAAAACTTTGTGAGCCAAAGAGGGTTGATCTCCACCACCTCCTTTAGGTAGCATGTTCTCATTGAGAATCTTCAGGAACATCTTGTTGATCATGTTCAAGTCACAGTATTTACTGGCTGTTGTAGAATTGAAGAGAGTTTTATTCACCAAATCACTCCAGGTGCTTGACTAAGAGTTTGGTATATCTACACCGGAGTACTTTCCAAATGCTTCTGCTCCAATGACAAAAGTGATAGGTCCGCAAGTGCACGGAAATATCGGTTTTAGTATAAAAGGTTGTCGAATCCACAGAGACCAATGTCAACTATCGTAATTAATTGTCACGTTGTTTATCTAAGGCGATGATAATTAGTTTAGTTGCAAAATATGAAAATAACTTGTTTTAATTAATTTTAATGACGAGAGTCCGGAATATAATTCATGTCGACCTTGAGTACTTGTAAAGCTATATTTTACTATTGTAACAGGACAATATCTTCGTGCGTAAAAAGGATGAAATTAAAGGGGTCGCCAGCTTTCGCGTGTACGACACCGAATTTTGACTTTGTAATCTATTCGACCGCTTTCGCGTGTACGCCTTACAACTTCAAAACTTCGTTTGAAAAATAATCAATTTACGCTTGAAAAGTTATTTTTAGTATAAATGTAGTTTAAAGGTTATGTAGGCTTTCGCACCTCCGAAACCGTATTTTAAACTTGCAGACGCCAGCTTTCGCGTGTACGGATACGAGTTTAAAATAGCGTTTTTGAAAATTAGTAATTTCTAAATTAATTATAAAAACGATGTCGCTGAATTAATTCCTAAAAATTCTACGGACAGACACCGGTTTCACTCTTTCGATATGAAACCGATATCGCGTTATTCCAGCTTTCACTGTAAATGTTCATCTTTAAAAATTAGAATTTTCAGGCTTAAAAATAATTCATGTTACAATTTCTAGTCATACAACTTAACAGAGTACTATTGGTACGACATTCATCATATTCTGGACTCTATTAAAATCTACTCGGACATGGTAATTATAATAAACATGCTTTTCTTTATAACAATCATCATTGAAACAATAGAGAATTAAAACAAACAAAATATGAATAAATATAAGCAAAGTGGACTTAACCTGTTAATTGATGGAAACTGGATATAACTAGAGAAAACCACGTCAACAGGAATCAGCTACGGTCCAAGAAATCAGCACAAATCCAATTCAAATGATCATCAATTTGAAACCCGCAGCAACAAGTACCAAACATATGCGCAGCAACAAGGATTTTGAATTGAATGGTATGATATTAATTAGGGACCAGCAACCAGCAAGAAAACTCAATTAAAATGGTACGTACGTGGTGGCAGTAGCAATAACAATTCCAAATTGGAATTGAAGTAAACAAGTGCAGCAACAACAGGAAAATAATAAAAGAAAAAGGAAGCCTAAATTGGAATGGAAAGGAATGGATTTCGATGAATAACAAAGATATAAAGTAGCAATCGAAATTAATTTGTGAAGTTACAACTTAATTCAAATCTTTGCAAAATAAACTAAGGTTCTGAAACTGTACGTAGCAAAAAAAACAAATAAACCGAAAGCTTCTCCAAAACAGTTTCTAAATTGCTGAATTTATCTCTAAAAAGCTTGGTCTGGTTCAATTGAGTTCTTCAGGTGTATTTATAGACAAAAAATCTCATTGAAGTGCTTCTGATCATGTCTCAAGTAGTGGAGAAAATGGAGGAAGTGGAAAAAACTGATACTGAAACTGTGGAACGTGGGATGAGAATTGGTCTGCCTTTTACTTTCCGTTCACTTCTGACTTTTTAACCTTGTGTTTTTCCTTTTCTACCCTTTCTTTCCTTTTTCGCCGAATTTCCTCATTTTGATGCGCGAAGACTTTTAACCGATAAATACCTGAAATAGACACACAATACCAGCATAACATTGCAAAAATTTATAAAATCAAAATCTAAAAATGTGTAAGACGAGTCAAAATAATAGTGCATTTTACGTGTTATCAAACTCCCCTACACTTGAACCATTGCTTGTCCTCAAGCAAGAGACAAGGGAAAACAACAACATAATTCAGAAAAATATAATCAACTAAAAATCAATTGCATTTTTATTTTTCAAGGCTTTGTTCTCAGGGTGCACTTATCACAACCTAAACACTTATCAAGGATCACATCAACCCTACAACAATATTTCAAGTGAGTGTGTGTGTGAAGTCCGGCCTTTTTATTGCGTCTGTGTAAGAGGTATTATGAGGAAAACAGGTTCTAACTTCAACAGTAAATAAACCGAGAAAAGTTTCTTCTTCATTTCATATAAGAGAGGTGGGAATCACTTTGATCATTTAACATTTATACACTTTGGGGAACTGCAGAATTTTATTGATATTCAGAGACACCATCTTCTCGTGGGAAGCAAGTGAGGCCTACTCCCGACCCCCCAGAGTCAATGATGCCCCCTATATATATGTATTTGTTCTGACCCCTTTTTCTCATTTATAAGAAGGAATTACGGAATCTACTTTTGATTTTCAGAAACACCATCTTCACGTGGGAAGCAAGTGAGGCCTACTCCCGACCCCTCAGAGTCAATGATGTTCCCTTATAATTATATTTGCTTCCACCCCTCTTGTTTTGATCTTTTATTCCCCCACACTAACTTATACTACTTTTACTCTGAAAACTTTTAAGGGTTAAATTACCATTGAAGTTAGAACGTGCTCCTTAAAATACTACCTACACAATTACTCAAAGACTGCAACTTTGTGCTTTTCTCAAAAAGAGAATTTTCACATTGAAATATGATATGAGTTTAGTGAAACTTAAAAAGGAAAAGGTGTTTATGCACAAAATCATCATCAAACTCAGCCTTTAAATAAGAGAAACAAATTTTTATTTTTTTATTTTTTGAAATTTTGGGAATTTTTTTATTTTTATTTTATTGGTTCAAGAAATAGGAAAGTTAAATAACAAAGCAAAAACACAAGCATAAATGACTCGACAGCACATGCATTGACTCGATAACACTACTTTATTAATGAAAATGAAAATCTTAAACTATTAAGGTGGAAGAATCCTCCCCCACACTTAAAACCTACATTGACCTCAATGTAAATAAACAAAAATATGAGAAAAAGAAAGATATTACCGAACAAGATCAATCGTCAATAGAATCAACTGGGGCATGTTCATACGCCTGATCATGAAGTGGTTTGTACCTGTGGAAAATGTTAGCATGAAAATATGGGGGAGGGGGTGGAATATGGTGTTGATCATCTTCGATTGCATCTTTTTATTCACTTAACTGACTAAACTAAACTAAACTTAAAACTCATGGGTTGCCTCCCACGCAGCGCTTCATTTAACGTCGGTAGCTCGACTGTACAGAGTGACACAATCAAGGGGGACACATAACAAGAGTAGCGATATGTCCTACTTTCTCTGCTGGGTGGTAGTGCTTTAATCTTTGGCCATTCACTAGGAATTTACCAGTGGACTCGCTCCAGACCTCAATGGCACCAGATTGATTTACTTTAGTAACTTCGAATGGTCCACTCCATCGAGAGCGAAGCTTTCCAGGAAAAAGCCTTAACCTAGAATTAAACAGCAACACTAACTCACCCTCATTAAATTCACGTCTTATAATGCGTCTGTCATGCCATTTCTTAGTTCTTTCCTTATAAATCAAGGCATTTTCATACGCATCAAGCCGCAACTCCTCTAACTCATGAAGATCCAACATCCTTTTTTCCCCAGCTTCGATATGATTCATGTTTAGGGCTTTTATGGCCCAATAAGCTTTGTGCTCGAGCTCAACCGGGAGATGGCACGATTTTCCATAAACGAGCTTGAAAGGAGTGGTGCCAATGGGTGTTTTGTAGGCGGTCCGATAAGCCCATAAGGCATCGTTCAGTCTCAAGGACCAGTCCTTTCTTGAGACAGAGACAGTTTTCTCTAGGATTTGCTTAATTTCTCGATTAGAGATCTCTGCCTGCCCATTGGTTTGGGGATGATAGGGAGTAACTGCTCTATGACGTACCCCGTACTTTGTTAGGAGGTTCTTAAATATTTTCGAAATAAAATGAGAACCACCGTCACTGATGACTAGTCTGGGGACACCAAATCTTGGGAATATAATGTTTTTAAACATCTTTACCACTACTTTTGTATCACAGGTAGGAGAGGCAATGGCCTCGATCCATTTTGACACGTAATCCACAGCAATGAGTATATACTTATTTCCCATTGATGTAGGAAAAGGACCCATAAAGTCAATTCCCCAAACATCGAAAACCTCCACCTCTAGGATAAATTTTTGTGGCATTTCATTCCTACTAGAGATGTTTCCTGATCGCTGGCACCGGTCACATTTCGAAACGAAAACATGAACATCTCGAAAGATGGTGGGCCAATAGAGACCAGCTTGAAGAATTTTTGCTGCAGTTTTCGATCTACTCATGTGTCCTCCAACGGGATAGGAGTGACAGTGTGTTATGACACTCTCTATTTCCTCTTCTGGGATACACCGGCGGAAAATACCGTCCACTCCTCTTTTGAATAAGAGGGGATCATCCCAGTAGTATTGCTTAAGGTCATGGAAGAATTTCTTCTTTTGCTGATAGGTCAAGTCGGGAGGTAGAATTCCAGCAACCAGATAATTTATGATGTCAGCGTACCATGGGGCAGCGGTATTACTTAAAGCACTTGCTTCTTCTGGTATCTTTTTAATGCCGGAACTCCCTTCTTCCAGAAAATCTACGAGGTGACCATATCTAGGTGACTCCGCTTTCACAAAAGACACCAGTCTTTCGTAGGGAAAGCAATCATTTATGGGCACCTCCTCCAACTGACCATCTTGAATTCTTGACAGGTGATCCGCGACTACATTCTCTGTTCCCTTTTTATCTCGGATCTCCATGTCAAACTCTTGAAGCAGTAATATCCACCGAATAAGTCTCGGCTTTGCATCTTTCTTGCTTAGTAGGTATCTGATAGCTGCATGGTCTGTGTAAATGATAATCTTCGATCCTACTAGGTAGGAACGAAATTTATCAATTGCGAAGACAATGGCTAGAAGCTCCTTTTCAGTTGTGGCATAGTTAATCTGAGCTTCGTCAAGTGTCCTACTAGCGTAATAGATTGCATGCAATTTCTTATCTTTGCGTTGTCCTAAAACGGCACCTACTGCATAATCACTAGCGTCGCACATGATCTCAAAAGGTTGGCTCCAATCCGGAGGTTGCATTATTGGGGCAGAGATCAATGCACGTTTCAGCAGTTGGAACGACTCAAGGCATTGTTCATCGAAGATGAACTCAGCGTCTTTCATTAGAAGGCCGGTTAAAACGGGATGGAGGATGTGCATCGACTACAGAAAGTTGAACACAGCCACTAGAAAAGATCACTTTCCTCTCCCGTTTATTGTTACATGGAGGAACAAAGTTACACATTGAGATTGCATTCTCGTAAAATTTTAATGTTAAATATCTGTATATTATGAGATATACTTTGGCGAAAATAGGTGTAGTGAAAAAATTTATTTTGTCTTTTATTTATACTACACTTATAGTAGTGCAATGAAAGCACATATAATTGTAAAACCAGAAGTTTACATATTATATTCAATTTATTGTTGGCAAGACCGGTTGGGTTATCCCGGATCTATTATGATGCATAAACTAGTTGAAAAAAAATTATCGAGATACTGATATGCATCAAACCAACACATTACTATAGTAAAGTTCTCCCCTTAATTTATCATTGGTTTAGGGTTAACAACCTGATATTTCTCATCTAAGTGAATTTTTGGATGTGTTGTGTATGTCACAATTGCTCCAATATAATGCACTATGATAAATCTTGAAAGAATATTGGAAAAATATATTTGATATAAATCTCCATCTCTATCATTAATTGTATTGAGTCAACTTGTTTACAGCCCAGTCCCAGTAGGCTGATTATCAATTGATTGATTAGTTTTCCCAATATTAGGGGGAGATGATAAGCAGCTAAAAATTGTGAACTTGAAGTTCAAATAAATTATTTGAAAGGAAATATTATTGTCTCGTATTGATCCTCAAGATATAACTCATTTGCAAAGGTAAACAAATTTAATATCAGTTGCTAATGCTCCAAACGAAATAGATGCCCATGTCGGATAATCTAATATTGCAAATGAGTCTCAATCGTGCCTGAAGCATGATAGATCAATTGGTTCCAAATATATAAAACCTTGAATAAGAAAAGGAGCTTAAAGGAAAGATAACCCAAACAAGAATATAGAAACTCTAAAAGAGTTTTCTGACATAATTGATTGTTCAGTTCCAGAAGAACTAATCAGGTACCTGAAACTTATGAAATATTAATAAATTATGTCATGAATGAAAGATCTCAATGGAATGAGATGGAACCGAAATGAAGTCAAAGTCGACGTGTTTTTGGATAATATAGCATTATATGTGATAAGTAATAATGAGGATCATGAGTTAAAGTCTATTAAAGTTATTGATAATGAAAATATTTATAAATGAAAAAGAGACAATTTTAGTTAAATCAAACTTGCTTCATGAAGCAGAATTTGTTTGGACTTGTAGTCCGCACGCTTGAAGGTGTGAAGTTAAATGACTATATATGATTTTTCGCACGAAAAGGGAATTAGTATGGTAATATACATACATACATATATACATACATACATACATACATACATACATATATATATATATATATATATATATATATAGTCACTGGAAGTGGATTGATAAATGTCTACCATTTATTTTAAAAGACATATTCACCTGATGTGAATTCAAGAACATTTTCATACTTGATTATGTTCGGTAGCACATGAAAGACTCAAATTATATAAAAGATGTGCTACAATATATTTGTATGCTCACTTAATAGTGAAGGTTATATGAAACTCTTCAAAGGATTTCATTTGCACAAGACATACAATCAAAACTATTAAAGAGATGACATCATTTGTCTATTTTAAGGATATAGAAATGAATTGCTTATAATCGATTTTATGATAATCATATAAATATTATTAGAACTCCTGATGAGAGTCTAAAATTTGTTATATAATGGTCGACATGGACAAATCTAGTTGATTATGTGATAGAATGATTGTGATGTCACTTGATGTGAGTAAAGATCACGTCCTCAGAAAAATAATGAACAATTTAAATTGGTCAGGTGAGGACACTAATGTATTTTTCTTTATATATATATATATATATATATATATATATATATATATATATCATGATATTTTTGTCAATATTAGTAAATACAGATATTGTAGCAAAGTCAAGCATACAATTTGTATCTTAGAGAAACAACAATATCATCCAATCATTTGAAAATGTTAATGCCAGATCAAGGAAGTGGAGAATGCTCTTTATTAAGGATTATGATTTTACACATACAAGAAACTTGCGGTTTTCTAATTTTGAAAGGAGGTTCTTTCAACAACTTAATATGAAGATATCTCAAGAGCTGCTAATTTAGAGAAGAATATCGAGATAAATCAAATCTTTCTACAATGTCATCGTCAAGTAAAGCTTTTGAGTAACAAGCATAAAAGATTATTTGGCTTTCTTCGTCGCATATATAATTGTCTTTATGAGGTGGAGAGATAAATGTGTTCTGCACTCTTTTTTCCTTAATCAAGGTTTTATCTCATTGAGTTTTTCTGGTAAGGTTTTTAACGAGACAAATTATCACACAAAAGGATGTTGTACTCTTTTTCCTTCACTAGAATTTTTTTCCAACGGGTTTTTCTCTAGTAAAGGTTTTAATGAGGCATATCCTCGATGGACATCCAAGGGGGAGTGTTATGAATATTATAAGTGGATGTCCATATAGCAATTGGGAAGTGGATGTCCATATAGCAATTGGGTTATTGGGTCAAACTATTATATTATTGGGCCATATTGTGCTTGCTCCCCAAATCATTGGTGTTTGTTCCCCAAGTCATTGTATTTATCTATAAATAGAGCTCATATGTAACCTAATTGTATACTACAAGATAATAATATAATCATCTATCTTCACTTTCTTTCTCCTTCTCTACTTCTCTCTCCTTTATTCTTGCTCCTATTTCTTTAGTTTCATAACCTCTTTTATATTTATATTGTTGGACATTTGTAAATAAAATTATTTAAGAATTTTTAGTGGAGGTATCATTTAATTTTTTAATGAAAGAATGTGAAATTTTTCAGCAAAATATAACAAAATTAATAACCAAGTGGGGCCCCCAACCAACACCAAGTGGTTCATCTGTGACTAGGACACTTGAATCCAATCTCGTAAAAATGATTTTACGGGTAATTAGAGACACTGAATAAGAATTATATGTAGGTTCGGGAATCGGTCTCTACCGCTTAGTTATCTCTCTAGTTAATAAATTAATCACTAATATTTGTCTATAAAAAGAAATGTTAGAGTTATCTAAAGTGATCTTCTCGCAAGTTGAAAAGTCACAGCAAAAAATTACTCTACTAGCACAAATTAAAAAAGAGCCAAAGTTCATGCTAGGTGTGGTAAGTTCCCAGTCCTAAGTAAAAAGAAGAGACTAATAATAGTATTATAAGGAGTTCCCAAAGTAAAAAAGAGAGCATCTCTCATAGGATTTGAGTCATCTGAAGTGACTATCTCAGGAGTTGAGAACCTATAGATGGACACAACTCTTGGAGTGCACACAAAGAGCCAGATGTTCATTATTTTTTTTACATGGGTCAAATATTTTCTATCAAAAAAACAAGGGCTAAATATTCATACTACTTAGATTTGCATGGTTTTGCGCAAATCAAATTGGATTAAGGCTAATGCTTCAAAGTTCCGTCTATTAACTAGGTGGGGTGCAAAGTATTCGTATCTACGATGACTCTAGAATTTCAAAGTCGTGGGGATGATATTCTATTATAAGAAAATTATTAACAACATAAACTGCCATATAGGGGGTGTCATGGAGTCTGGTTTTGTTTCATTTTTTCTTAACTTGTTATATAGACACATGAGATAGACTAGCATGACTCATTGGTGGATTTCACTTATTAAAAAAAAAACACTAACTATCGCTTGTGTCTATCTCTCTCTCATAATTAGACAACAAATAAAGCAAAGTAAATGAAATAAAGCCGAATTGTGTTCATGGGTAGAGCCAAGATTGGATGATGGATGACCAGAATCAACCATGTACTATAGGATCTGCTCCAGTACCCAACCTTTTCAGTTTTCCAGTTAGATCGCAGATGCATGATACGTGCTAATTATAATTGCCACTTGTCATGTATCTGTATCACAAACCAGAAAACTGGACATATTGAGTACTGGAGCAGATCCGGACTCCATTAGAATGTGCAATGCTAAGGAAGAGAATTAGAAAACGCCAAAATATTCTTTTAATTCCAGTGATAGCTAATGAGGTTTTTCTACATAAAGTAACAAAGTACTTTTTAGTACTACCTATTATCAATCAAACACATCAATTTTTACCGACTCATAACTCTTGCAAAAAAGATTTGAGGAAGTGTTGTTTTAAGATTTTAATTGTGTCAATCAAAACTGTTTAAAGAAGTATTGTATTAATGATACCAAACATAGAAGTACAGAGGATGGTTGGTTGCCCAATAATTTGTCGACTAAATCCACAATAAGTGGAGTTGAATCATCTCTCAAAATCAGGTTGTTTCGTTTAGACTTGTTTTTCTTTGGAAAATAAACGTATTTGATACGTAATAAAAAAAAAAAAGACTCAAATCAAATGACAACGTATTTTATATCAAAATTTTGGTGTGAATATAACATTTCTTCTCAACTAATGCTACAACTACAAGTCACTATATAGGATTTGCAACAAGGCCGTTTAAAGTTGAATAGGAAAAGGCATTGAAGTATCAAGAGATGTGGAAAACAACCATACCTTAATCTTTCTTTTTCTTCTAATCATAAAGCCTATTTCTATTAGCCTTTTTCCCCCCTCATTTAAGGCAATTATTAAATAAAATACCTACATGACCCAAAACTGGTGTTTCTCTAAATTGAATTCTAACTGAAAAGAACACGGATACCGTGTGAAAAGAGAATCACACTTGAATTCAAAGGTTAGATTAATGCACAAAAATCCCTCTTGAGCTCCCAAGATGATAGCACCTCGACAAATAAATAGATGTCCTAGCCTCACAAAATTCTTTCTACTCTTTGTCTTCATCGTCTTCTTCGGGAGCCTCTTTTAGCCACTACAGACAAGATCAAATAAATTACTTACATATGAAATAATGCATCTCATGGGATAGTTCAGAAGAAGCAAGTAACATAACATTAGTTTTGTAAGTGTGTAATAAAAATAGATGAAGATACTCACTTGAATTAATGGTTGGGCTTGGTTAACAAATACTTTATCCGCCTCATCTGCGTCTTTCTTCTCATCTTCCCAACTCAAAATAGCATCTTCTTCTATAATATCTTCATTATACATGTAGTGCAAAATCTGAAAGCAATTAAGAAGTCAAAACAAAAGGAGAGAAAAGAAAGCCCGATGTAGTGAAAGAATGTGAAACTTCAATTGTATATAGACACAACAGCATGAAAATGGAAGATCTCAAAATAACAAAATAACTCTACTGCTTCTAACAAAGCAAGTATGAGAGTGAAAATATGTAGAAACTTGTTAAAATCCATTTCACAACATTGTTAACTCATTGGCTTTAGACAGAACAGTAGTGCTTAAGGTGTGATTCATCTTATAAGTAATTTCCGTATCACACTGTTTAAAGTTGAGTCCATGTTATATTTTTCTTTCTAAGCTGCGTACAAACATCACGCATTAACAAGCCTAAATCCTTTGAGGTGCATAAAAACACCACACATTAACAAGCCTAATTAATTAAAGATATAAAATTATTTTTAATATTAATGGAAGATATACAGCAACGTCATACTTCGATAACCTTTCTGACATGCCACCAACTGTTCGTGAATAGACAATCAATAACCTAACCAGTAAAAGATAAGCATACCTTTGTGAACAATGGAGCAAACTCCTTAGCAGATTCCAAACACATTTCTTCAAATTTTAGAATCACTTCAATCTGGAGCAAAAAAATTGGACGTATGAGTTTAATTTTGCAAAAGATAGTTTTTTTTCCCAAGCCTTATAAATGAACATTGGATGATATCATGATGATGAAATCACAATAAATAAAAGAAGTGTAGCTTAATCTCAAAAGCTTCAGACTAAACTAAAAAATAATGCAATTGGTAATTCTTCAAATTAAAGAACACTACGCAAATGAACATGAGTAACTTCAACAAGGGGAAAGAATTAACAGATGCACCTGCTCGTCCGTATCATTCAGATAGGATGCAAGAACCTTTTTCCACTTTGGAAGTACAACATGAACATTCTGAACCAAGCCATCTGAAAAATTAATCCCAATAGGCAATAATAAATCATCAAGCAACCACTGAGAATTCAAAATATACCTATGACCAACGTATATACATGATGTTGGAAAGTAAAATTTGATGGGCATGAACCATCTAGCATTACCCCACTAGGAGGAGTCAGCTCCATGGATACTAACACCAATGTACTTGTCATAAACCAAAATTTCAGCAAAACCATATAGTGCACTATTATAGTGGTTTCAGAGAACTCAAGAGTGAGATAAAACTTGAAAAGAATAGAAGTGCATTTCTGTACTCAATCCTCAAATGAATATGATTACAGGTAGTGATGTAAGAACCTTTTTCCCATTTTGCAAGTGATTTAGCAAAAAACTGAATTAGTTATTATGCTAGTTGCACACAGTTCAGCATTTAGCTGACTGACTAAACTAAAGATAATACAGTAGTTACAGTCAAGTTATACTCTCATAGTGGTTTCTCTTTATATTTTCTTAGGTATCCCTCTACCCCTTTCAATTTCAGTATCTTCTATTTGATTCAACACTTTTCTCACTGGAGACTCTCAGTTAATTCATGTAACCTGAACATTTTGCATAATTTGTTACTAAATATATCTGATAGGTTTTTCCCAAGATGCCGAGTTTTCCAACCATATTCTATGCCTGATAAAAAATAAATGGGAAAGATTAAAAAGACTGTGACAACAGGAATAATATGGATGAAAGCTCACCGGCTGAACTATGGGGCATGTCTACAGCATACTTCATCATTGCATAAAATAAAGCTCCAGCACAATCAGCAGCTATCTTATTGTATGACAACCTATCACGAAAAAAAAAAAGTTTCTACAAATTAGTTCCTAGTGAATGCAGATTCAAAGCGTCATCAAATAAAAATAATCAACACATACGACGAGAACACCGGAGTCAAAGAATTGCAGTTCCAGAAAGATAATAGTTATGAACACACTCCATGAAGATGGCATAGCTTCTAGACAAAAATGAACACTGGTTCTTTAATATATTTAGATAGGGTCAGTTGGAGGTTGGATGGTCTATGACTAGAGTAATGTGTGACTGTATGTAGTAAGCTTTGACTAGTGCTTGTGTTACTGTTATTCAGCACTAGGTTTCTGTTCTGTTATGAACCATAGTTATGCTGTTTGTATCTAATCTATTTTAAGGCAGTTGACATGTATCTATAGGATATCCTAACTCTGTTGAGTCGGTTAGTAGAATAACTGTAAACTTTGACAGTTATTATAAGTTCGTTAGCTGCTTGCACTGCCAGCTTTATCATGTTATTATTAGTTCGGACATGAAAACTGAAGGAAACTCGAAAGTTTCTTAGAACAAGTATATGATGCATGAATGAGAAATATGAAAACAACTTACTTTTAAAGGTTTAACACATTCAAAAATATGTCTAACATCCAAAATACAGAGGGATGCCAGATATATATCTAACACACATATTTTGATGCATGAAAATCAAAATAATAGACTCAATTTCAAATAATAGACATAAGTATATTACATACTTCAAAGAATTGACTTCTAAAGTCAAATGGTTTTCTTGTATGTTTTCATGCACAGCCCTCAGAAAAGTTGCTTCAACCTGCAAATGACAGAATATTAAAAAACGGATATCCACAAAATGCAACCGATGTAAGTTTATATGTCAAAAAATTCACCTCTTTGTCAAAGTCATCTCTTAAATCATCATTATCATCGTCATCTGAATCATTAGGATTAGGTATCAGCTCCCCAGAAGGTGGAAGAATACTGCCATCATGAATTAACTCCAGTGCATCTTCCATAGCTTTCACTGCCTCCAAAATTTTATCTTCAGTAATAGGTGCCACTGAATGCCTCCATTCTTCCTCATGGCCTCCTTCACATTTTGGCCAAACATAACCAGCCCCACCAAAACCTAGCTGATTAATAAAAGAAAGTAAAATAAGAAACAGTGAATCCCCTTTAAAATGAAAATTATATCAATCAAATCTTAGTGTAACTGAACAGAACATATCTATCACAGCATGTATCCACTACAACCATTTGCATGGTCCAGCTGAATTGTTCACCAAGAAACACAAAGTATAAGCAAATTACTAGGTTGGAGTCAAGCAATCTCCAGATATATTGCTTATATACTACCAATAATACTAGAAAAATCAGATAAGATAATATATTGCGAATAAGTTTGTCGGTGCTCAGAAGAAAGACATCTTCCCATATATCAGCTTCAAACTTCAATCTATGTACTCATGATGAAAGAAAAAAAAAACAGGGATCACATAACAAAATCAACAGAGAGTTGAATTACAACAAGCACAGGGTGAAATTAAAGCTAGAGGCAGTCCTAGATCTGTTAGTTTAAGTGCAACTTGCAACAGTCATAAACTAGCCCATCTCCCTCTCACATCAATAAAGAAAACAATGACAAAATAGAACACAGTTCTAACACAAACAGTTACTTAGTATCTTCAGGCTGGACAACTCAGCCAAATAGATTTCAATCAAAAAAAAATATTGCATTTGAACAGATCAACATCTACAATTTGGTTGATGGAACCCGAAAACTTACATCTCAAAAATGTTATTTGGCAATAACAATTGTATTAAACATCAACAGAAGCAAATTACAGCAGTAAAGCTAAACAATGGTCAACAACATAAATTAAGAAGTTTTCCGGAACAAACCTCTGAAGCAGGGTTAAAATGTCCATCCAATAATTCAGAAGCAGATTCTCCATCTGACTTATCCACTGTGCTGGTGATGGCTGCATGAATGAAAATGGTAACTGAAAGCTATATATATGCATTTAACCTATCCACATACAAAATACATATCCACATCCACACATAGTATAAAGAAAATAAATTTACTTACAACTCAATGGAGGATAGCATGAAAATCAAGTAATGTATTTTTTGAGGACCTAAATTTTTTATCAAATACCAATTACAGTTAAGGACCTCAACTTTATTTAATTTAAAATATATTTTTATAAATTAAATGATGAAAAGGCAAAAATATCAAACTTGATAAATGAAAATGGTTTATAATAACAAAATACATGGTATATATGTCTTAAATGAAAATGGTTTATAATAACAAAATACATGGTATATATGTCTTTTTTTAAATGATAAATATTTTTTAAATGTTATGCACTTATCGATGATCTGAACACTTTTTCCTCAGAAAAACTAGAGAAAGAGGAAGACTGAGAAAAATTGTGTGAGACCGTTCATTCAAAAGGACTCGAATCTATACAGCCTCTCTAAATTGGATTTTGAAAACCATACAAGAGAGGTTGACCCATGTACTCAAGCCAACAAAGTTAGAAAATGTTTCAATAGTGACTATTGCACTTTCAAAAAAATACTGACTTACCAGAATTAGCTAAACAATTACATCTCATTCAAAAACAGTTTGACCAAAACACTTAAATGCAATTGTTTTTCAGAACTTTTACTAATGCAATAACCCAATTCTTTGCAAGAAAAAAATCTTTAGGCAAGCCGATAGAACCCATAAATTTGAAGGTAACTCTGTATTATTTAACTGGAAAATGATGAGCTCAAAGCTCTTACAAAGATGAAAACAGAAAACTGAGGATAAACCAGAGTTAAGCTCCTAGACCAGAGAGAACTTCTCTCCTAAACAACTCTTAACAAACTTTCTGACTGCTTCACCCTCTAGGATTCCCTCTGTTTAATAACTGAAATTCTCCTTTGATTCCAATAATTATTCTAACTGTTTGTGTTCCCACAGCTTCTACAGGCTTCTAGAAGCTGTACTTGTGTGGATTGGGCCCAGTAATTGGGCCAACACATGTACAGGAACTCAGGGTTCTCTCACAAGCATTAAAGAAATTTATTCCAATCCAAAATATTTATAATGATTCAGTGTATGCACCTGGGTATCTCTTTTTATATTATTAGAATTAAACAAATCAAGTCTTCTTTAAAACCAAAACATCTAATCAAGCTCAAAATACATGTTTGAAGAATTAAATACCACCAATTCATTCAGTTCTAAGGAAAGAAAATCTTCCTCACTATCAGCCAGGCAATATTTCATATGCTAGCAGCAATATCTCATTTCCAATTGCTAATAATGTAATTCAATAATAATAGGGCACGGTTAAAAGATTTATGAAAATTCAGCAATACCACTAGTACTATCGGCATATTCGAGCTCTTCGTCGCTATCTTCCTCAACCGGCTGCTGTAGTAGAGATACTTGTGAATAAGGAGGAACTACAAACTCCTGCCCAACTACAACCTGGAAACATGAAAGACAACTAAGTCCCTATATTTCCATCTTACGAAGAATAACTGGAAAAAAGTATCTATATTCCCATCTAATGAGAAAAAAAACAGAAATAAACAAGCACAGAGAATTTCACAAACATCTTACATACACTTATGATCGTCAAACATGAAATAAATCACTAGATTATTATATGTACAGCATAAGAAAGAAAATTACGACCACTAATAATGGTTAATATGTTATAATAATACTAAAATACTAAAACAAAAAATTAAAGGCTTCAATTATTCTAAAGCATTAACTAAAGCATATAGTTTAAAAGATATTGATACTTAGATTTAGTGACCACCTGACTAGTGTGGTGAAGTGTGAAAAATTTCAAAGCAGTCCAAACATATGAGAAACATGAAGGATGGAAGGAAGTATGGGTACTAAAATGGTATCAAACCTTAAAAGACAGCACAACACCAGGTTCCAGGGCAGATCCTGATTTCATAATCACCCCCTCACATACAATGGCATGCCTAAGTTCACAGCCATCTTCTATGGTGACATTGTCCCATATATAGCATCCCTCTATGTGTACATTTGACCCGATTTTGCATCCTACTCCGACAACAGAATTTAAAATCTTCGTGTTCTTGCCAATTTTGGTGCCAGATCCTATAACAGAGAATGGGCCAACAACAGCTGATTGTGCTTGCGAAATATCTGAAAGGGGAGAAAAGAATTTGTCAAAACTTCATACATTCAATTAATGGAAACAGCAAAATAGGTAAAATTAGTTTTGACCCAGCAATCTACAAGGGTGATACAAAAATTATTTGCTGACTAAATCATCATTCGAAAAAAATGAAGTTTATATAAAATGAACAGCGTGAATTAAGCAAACAGACAAACATATAACTGGAAACTAGAGCCAATATAAGCTTGCCATTTTATCATTGAATGTTATAAACTTTTCACCAACACACCCAATCAACACAAAAACTTTCATCCATACCTGTTCCACGGTATATTCCCTGTCTTTCAAGCTTAGTAGCTGTGTTGCCAAAATACATAACATCTGGTACCAGTGGATATGTCCATCTGTGAATTATATCCTTGCTGACAGTGTCATAGCTTCGGAAGTTATCAATCCTTGCAGCATAATCTGCACGGATTTCATGAACAAAAATTTTGTATCCCATTATCTGAAAGAAATATAAGGTAATGCTGATGAGGTGCATACAGAATTCTAAAATCAAGAATAAGTGCCACCAAAGAATACATTGGAAATATAAATGATGAGCTTTAGGACATGTGCAAAAAACAAAAGATATGTTTCTAAGTCTAAATGTCCAATGCAAGTCCATAAACTTTTGAAGGAGTGTTCCAGTACTGATGTACAGTTTATCAATACAAAAAAGCATTCAATCTTTTAAATGTTCTTAACAAACAGGGCACCTCAGACGAAATGTAGGTCTTCCTGTAAGAGATAAACAAGTAGAACTTTTTTCACTCAAAAAAAAAATGATTCAAAAGGATAAGCTTTTTCCATCTATTAAAATGGATAAGCTGATTCAAAAGGACTTGAGAAGAACTTCTGAAACAATAATTCATGTCAGTTTAACATGTGGAAGAACTTCTGAAACAATAATTCATGTCAATTTAACATGTGGAAGAGAAATTACATCATCAAGAAGCAGTCCCTTGACAAAATGACGCCGAAGATGTTGGTAGTCAAAATTGTCTGTAAATAGGCTAAGGACTTCTGGCGAGCAGATGTCAATGTAACAATCCTGCAGAAAAGAAATTATTCACTTAATGACCTCGGAAAGTTTAATAAAGCTTATCAGGCGAGAGATATGACAAAACAAAGTAGCATTAATAACAACAGTAACTAGTACTGTAACTGACAATAAAATTCAGATAGTAATAAATCATTGATTCATTTGGGAATCAAACTATCATTTCTTAGCATAACCCAATCATGAGGTTGAACTGACAATAACATCACAGGTATTTTTTTTAGGGGAAAACATCACGGGTGTTGTTAACTGAGCCTGAACTAAACTGCATGTTTTATTCATGGTCATGAATATTTAAAAATAAATAAATACATGCATTTTGTCCAATAATAATTTTTTTATGAGTACGTAGCCGCAAATCAATTACTCTCTAGCATGAAGTTAACCTGAAAGCAAAGCAGAAACATATGAGAAAAGGGGCTCAACCTGCTTGTCATGGTGCAAAGAGAGGGAGGGATTATCAGCAAGCAATGAATTTTCAAGATGTAGAGTGCCTTTTGAAAAGTCTGCTTTATCCTCGTAATACAAAAGCTGCTTGGTATTAGGATCAATAGCCATGAAAATTTCATCGGTACCAAGTCGAGACTGATGGATAGCTGGATGAGTTTTTGACCGTTTGATAACCATGGTCATTACAGCATTGCTATCCTTCTTCTTCCTTTCTTTATGTTCTAAAAGTGCCTGAGTAAGTGACATGTTGCTTACAGTATCTCCACTGATAAGGACAAAGTCTCCTTGTATCTTCAAAATAGAAAATTATCCAATAGTGTCACCACACAAAACTAAATTAGTAAAAGCGTGAAAAGAAACTACATTAATAATCACTACTCAGACAGTCACAAACAACAACAGCATGATGTGTAAACTGTATTAACTATTTTAAATAATGCACCAAATTATAAAAACAATTTATTATGACACATGTAAGGTTCTGATTGCTTCCTTGTTCCTTTAAAGAACCAATAGAACAGAGCACACATAAATTCTCATCATACAGCTATGCTGCTACTACTAATGAAACAAACAAGAGGTAAGAATGACTTGTTATCTTTTACAAGACTAAAATCTGTTTATTACAAAACCAAAAAAGAGAACTCAATTCTAAGGAGGTCATAACCTTATCTAGACTAGGATATAGCTAGGGTTCTTTACATGCAAGAAGACGCCTCTTCTTAAAAGCTTGGAAGCCCAAATACTTCAAAAATGAAAAACTGCTGTTTCCTAACATGCATTTAATAACGATATGGGTCTGATACGTACCTAGAATATGTACCCAGAAAATATCCAAAATTTTTTATTCTTACTAAAAATATTCCCCTCAATATTCCTCAGATACATCTTCGAAATTATTATCAACTAAAGACATTATTGCCATCCAGATAAGATACATCTTTAATACATCTTACTAACTAAAATTTATGTTTTGTGACACATTCTGTTAGGAACCAAGAGATTCCAAAATTCTCTAGAAGGAATAGGGACCACTAAGTTTATGCAGCAGCTAAGTTTAGTAGTTAGAGGGGGAAAAGCTGGAAATTAGTAGTTAGTAGCAGCTAAGGAGGAGATTACAAATACTGTTACCACATGTTTGGGATTCATTCATTTTGATTGATCATAATAAAAACTGTATTCTGTTGGAAAAGGGAAATTCTCCCTTGCAGAGAAATCCCTGCATGTGTTTCTTTGATTCTTTCTTTCTAAAATCTGATTTTTTATCCAGAGGAGCCAACACATTCACAGTAGAAATAATATATTCTGATATAGATGTGAAAAACAATGTCACTAAGCCTATTGTTGGATGATCACAATTACTTGTGATCATCATATATTAACTACTAAAATATTAATATGTATTAATGAGCAACAAATAAGTAATGCAAATGTCTTTTGTTAGCATATCTTAGCCATTCCTTGATTTTCAAAATTTTCTCGTTAATCCTTAAATCAGTGCCATATTGTACCCATATCATACTATGTATCCAGGTTTCTTAACTGAAAACCAATTCTAACCAAGAACACAACAACCATTATTCAATACAAACTTCAAATTATAATATCAACTTTTTAAGTCTTACAATACATGTGAATACCAATGTAGGATATTTACAATAGCTAGAAATTTTCCAACATAAGTTGAAATTGAAGAACGAAATGAAAAAAATACATACCACATTGCGCTCGTATATAACACGCAGTGCATCTCCAGCACTGACACAATTTTGAGACTCAATAGTTGTTACAGTAAAATTAGGTTGCTTAAACCACTCAGATATCTCCAAATAGTTAATCACCTGCTTCGCATGAGCACAACAGAAAACAAAAACCTCTTCTACACCAGCTGATTCAAGCCATGTCAATGTGTAATTTATCATTGGAACATTCGCCAATGGCAAAAGCACCTTAAATCAACAAACAAATAAATATATCAAAATTCAAACAAAAATTATGAATTAATGTTGATGAGTAATTTATAATCGGAGCATTCACCAATGGCAAAAGCACCTTAAATTAACAAACAAATAAGGCCTTGTTTAGATAAACAGCTTGTTTGCAGCTTATAGCATAAGCGCTTATCATGATAACCGCTTATGTATAACCTATTTCCATATCAAAAGTAAATTAAATTAAATTGTTTTCGTATAAGCCATAAACTATTTTCGTAAACTATCATGGTGAACTGATGAAAATAAGCTGAAAACAGCTTGTAAACATGTCATCGGTTATTTCCACAAGTTCTTCCATACAGCCTCACAAAATTTATGTCATTACATGAGCTCAAATAAGTAAATCCATGATCTTATATATGAATGTTGTAATAGTTCTTCCATACAGCCTCACAACAACAACGAAGCCTTTTCCTGTTAAGCAGGGTCGGCTACATGGATCAAATTACGCCATAATGTTCTATGATAAACCATGTTTCAGTCCAACTTATTAATTTCTAAATCTATCTTACTAGTTTCTCTTATAGTTTTTCTAGGTCTTCATCTGCCTTCTAGTGATCTGACAATCCTCCATCTGATCTACTCTCCTAGCTAAACAATCTATAGGTCTTCTCTCTACATGCCCAAACCACCTAAGCCTATTTTCAACCACCTTATAGTAGGTGCTACTTCAACTCTCTCTCTCTCTAATATTGTCATTTCTAATCCTATCCCATCTATCTTACCACACGAATGTTCAAATAACCAATGCGAAATTTATCATCGCAACAAGCACCAATGGCAATAGCACCTTAAATTAACAAATACATAAATATATAACAAACTCGGTAGCACCTATACTTTTGATCACCGACACATATGATTACATTGAATTATGTAATTTTCTTTTCAAATTATTATCAATGTCAACGTGTCAGCGTCATGTCAATGTCAGTGTCTAGTGTCAATGCTTTCATAGATATATCACATTTCAAAAACTCAAACCAAAAACAATGAGTAAACGCATCAAAATTCAAACAAAAAATAACAAATTCATGTTAACTGTGAACGATATTGCAAGAATCAACAAAAAAAATAGAAATTACTTTGGGGCGTTCAAGAGTGATAGGTCTAAACTTGGTAGTAAAACTATCAGCTAACAGAATCGCTTGTAACGGAACACGAACAAGCTCATCGTGATCCTCTGAAACCCTAGCGGCGCTTTTCTTCGGTGCTCCCATTTTCTTCTCAACAATTGCAACAATGAAGAAAAAAAAATTCGATGCTGAAATTTTGATTTAAATTTTTCGAGATTCTTCGGTAAAGAAATTGAATCGCGGGAACTGAGGAGAAGTGTGAACGGCGGAGGTGAAGTGTGCCGCCGTAGGTGAACGGCGGCGTGGCTATTAGTATTTGGTAGTTATTTTCTTGTATATCATTGTTATTTTTATTCTATTCTATTTGTTAGCATATGGATTTTTAAAATTCAAATATAGTAATACCCTTTTGTTAAAATTGCGTGAATTAAGAAAGTGAATTTTTGCATTAAAGTTGTTTGTAATTACTATTGTTTTTACAATTTTATCATTTATGAAAGAGAGTTGGTTTATGTTTTTAACATGTAATTTATTGTTAATTGAAGAAAAAGATGTAGAATAAATAGGGGCATGTATATAAAGAAATAGTTAATGTACTTGAAAATAACAAAAGGGTCTTATAAAAAGGGAAAAAAAAAATTCTCAAAAGAGTCTTATAATTAAGGACGGAAGTAGTATGTTTTTTTTATTGGAAGATATGCGGCTATAATTTGTTTTTAATAATAAAATTTCAATTAAATAATACTTAAAATCACAAGTTTTTTTTTTCTTTTGAAAAAACTAAAATGAAATTTCAATAATAAAATATGTGTACTTGTCCTATAGTGTTAGAGGGTAGCAAAGAAAAAATTATATTTGAAACAGGCAAGGAACATCCGAATGAAAAGTATCACTAAAAAAAAAAAAACTTAATGAAAATAAAAAGAACTATTACAAGAAATTTAAAAGGTTAGTCCACCATAAATCGTAGTAAAAAACAAGATTTTCGTGCTTCATTTTCAACCAATCAAAAGATTGCACCTTAATGTTGTCAAACAAATGGTGAATAGTATTTTGTGAATTCTTGAATATTCTTGCATTTCTTTCTTTTCATAGAACTTAAGTTGAAGAAAATCAAACTAAATGAATAATGGCTTTCTTGCGTTTTAAAAAGTCTCTGAAGGAACCAAATAAAGCTAAATTATTTGAAATATTAAACGACGTAACCAAGACGAAGTCTAACCAATCGTACACTGCAAACCAAAGTTGACGGAAAAAATTGCAATGAAGAAGAAATAGATGAGCAGTGTCCTCTAGATTACCACATCCCCACACATTGTTGAGAAGTATCCGCAAGCAACCCTCTCTCTACCACAAGGTATTTTAAATAGGATCTTTTATATATATATATATATATATATATATATATATATATATATATATATCTTAAAAGATATTTGTTTTGAGAAAGTATGTCATTTTTATTATGTTAAATCCAACAATGAATATTTAACGTCGTGTCAATGTGCCTTTCTCTTATCATTCTTTTTGTGTAATTTTGGCTCTACTTTGCTCATAATAATTTTATTAATTATTTAACCTTAATTTTTGTACTCCGCGTAATTTACCAATCATGTTTCGTTAAATTTGTGACGTTGTCGCTGAGCAATCTTGTTTTGGAATTGTTCGTTGCGCGTTGCCAATCATCCAATGTTGCGAAAATTATTTTTAACCTTAAAAAATATAAACATTATTAAATTCATGTTTGATTGCAATTTGCTTCTGAAATGTGAGATAAATGAGTTACTTGATAAATTGACAACATGTTCTTAATTGATTGAGTATATCTATTGAATTGTTGAACTATGAGTGATATATATTGATGTGACATTTGAATAATATGTTGATTATGTGTTGATGTAAGATGAAGTATTGTTTTGTTTTGATATGTGTTGTTGAAAGTATGAAATCATTCATTTAAATAAATTATAAGGTAATTATTATCATGAAATTTATGTGTATTTTATAACTTTTGTGATGGACATTATTGAGACGAGTTATCTAGCTTGAGAGAGGCAATGATGGTACTCGAATAATAACCAAATTATGACGTACTTAGAATGTGAGAGATGGTGACGATATTCATTTAGGTAACCAGGAGTAAGGTGGATAGTTTGTTTGCACTTGTTGCGTGAACATGTGATTGACATTTAGCAAATGTACTAAAAATGCATCGAAGTAATAAAATAAAGGCTAAAATATGGTTTTGGTCTCTGCAAATATGTCTCGTTTTGGTTTTAGTCTCTGTAAAAAATATTGTAGTTTTTGGTCCCTACAAAATATTTTGTTTTTGCAAATAGTCCCTGCAAAATATTTTGTTTTTGAAAATAGTCCCTCCAAGGACTATTTCCAAAAATAAAATATTTTTCATGGACCTTTTTAAAAATCAAAATATTTTGTATGGACTGTTTCTCTACAAAATGGGTTCAGTCATCATGTGTCACGTGTGCAATTCATCACAAAAGTGGGGCCAAAGACCAAAACCAAAACGAGGCATATTTGCAGGGACCAAAAACTACAAAAAAAAAATACAGGGACTAAAACCAAAACAAGACATATTTGCTGGGATCAACACCATATTTTAGCCTAAAATAAATGTCTCCACGTGGATTGTTTCAATCTCAACGCGACAATTTAATTATAATAAGGATTTAACAAATGGGGTATGCAAATCATATATTTGAGTTTAACATAAAATAAAAACAATTTGTTTTGGAAAATATCGGAGATTAAAGTGATCATGTCTTTCGAATCAATTAATTGTCACTGTTCGATAATTGTACCTATTTTCTACAATAGTTCTTCTAGTATCAAGATAATTAACAAAATAGTTCAGTTCAATCCCTTGACTCAGAGCTCTCTTATAAGACTACAACCCCCTAATCCTGTAGGTGAACCTGTAATCTTCAAAGGTTTAAACAAACGTTAATTTAAAATCACAATCTAACAATTATCTATCCCTAGATTAATCTGTTAGGTTGAACAATATACTAGATCTAAACCAACAGATAGGGTCAGTAGTCAATTAATAATAGGGATTAATTTATACATTCGTCAACACATGAAAAGCATTAAGAACAAATATACTCGATAATACTAGAATTGCAATTATTCAAATAGCTCAAATTAAAATCAACTAAAAGACCTGATCATAGTGAAATTTAGCTACACAGAGATACAAATAAATACAGTGGGATATAAAATTAACCATGTCATCATGTTGTTCCTCAATTCTTTCTATATACCGTGTTGCTAATCTCCTTTTCTCTATGTGTGATTCTTTCTCCCCTCAATCCTCCAAATCGTGATTCAGCCTCTTGGTGTCCCAATGTGAATCCTCTTCAATATGTGTGTTGATGCCCTTTTATATTGCCATTTAGTTCCGTTTTTTTTTTCCACTGTACCAAAACCTAGGCAATTCTTTCTATCATAGTGTATCAACATCACACGTCACATCCTTTGCCCAACAAATTAGGCAATGGTTTTTTATTCACATCTGCCTATAGTACTCTAACACACCAACCCATAGTACAAAAGCCAAGTGGCACATCCATATTAATTCATAGAAGAACGACCAAGTTTTCCTTCTTTGATCACACGACCACTAAATATGATAACAATACACTATTTATTTAAAATGACTATAAACTAAATACCAAACAAATAAGAATAAACTAAAAATTTAATTAAAATGACTCTAAAAATGTGAAATGACAAACTGTCTTCAACATGCATCATATATTAGAGAATGATTAGGCGGGGATAATTGATATGAATTGGGAAGGTGAAGGTCATTTACATGACCTTATGGGGGATTTTTAAATGTATATGTCCAGTGTGAAACTCTTAATTGACTCTTACTGATCCTATGATGTCAGACGGTCTTCAAAAGCTATACAATCTTAATTAGTCACCAGTCAATATTTTACTAGTGAGAGTACTAAGAACTGAAGTCTATTAGTAAGGTGTTGCTTCAATGGAGACACTAAACATTTACTTCTAATCTACTATCTATAGTTAGTAATATGGTACCACATACATATGAAGTAGACGTGCAAAAGCATTGCATTAGCATTACTTTTTTTGGATTTGTAATGTGTATGATCTTTTTTGGCAATTGAATTGAATGTTTGTGGTTGTTTCTATTTATCGTTGATTATATATAGTATTGTGATGTTTTGCGTATTCTTCTCGTTTGTTTTATATTATTCTATGTTTTCAAAACTCACCTCTTTATTGTTTGTTTTTGTATAGTTTGACATTGTGTTTGTGAAATCGCAATCTTGATAGGTTATATTTTGTGTCTTGGAGTGATGCAGATGTTTTATTTGAAGACTCCATTTTGTGTTTATTTTTTATCTTGGTCTGCTCTAACATGTGACATCGGGTTGGAGAATGTATTAAATTGTTATCTTTATAGCTATAATTGAATTTGTAAAACATTTATGGTTCTCAAATGTTAGACTTTAAGTAAGAATTTATTATTATCATATTTTCCTAAAATCAAGTATGAATTGTATTTATCAGTTGCGATATGTTCGTGCCAAAATAGTTTTGAAAAAGTCACAATTTTAATAGGCTAAACTAACTTCAAAACTTATAAATCTTCAATAAGTTATGTTGAAATTTAGGATGTCACGTTATTGATATACTCCCTCCGTTTTTATATATAAGCAAAATTTGACTTTTAGATTCATTCAAATATTGATGTATGTAATCGATAATGTAGACTACATACATCATTAATTGAATGAACCTAAAAGTCAAAATTTGCTTATATTAAAAAACGGAGGGAGTAAGAGTAAATCAGTCTAAACCATCTGTATGTATTATGTGTCCATCGTGTTTCTTGTGTGTACTTTGTTAGTTGTTCAATGTTTGTATTGATTGTTGTGCCATTAGGTTAATCCTAAGTAAAATCTTTTTTCATGCATTACTTAAGAGTTACAAAAACTCGACTCACTTGTTAGGTCAATGAGTCATTTGTTTGTCATGTTTTCCATTGTATTTTTACTTGGTTTTTGATTGACTAAGTTGTTTGTGATACAATTTGTGTAATTATATGGATTAGTGATAACTTTGTAGAATTTGTTTTTGTTTATCTAGTCTCATTTTATATTGCTAATACTGGACAAATTTCAATTAATTAAAACCATGTAGTATAGAACAATGAAAATGGAACTAGGTATCGTGTGAACTCTTCGTACACTACAAGAAAAACATTGATCTGGGACGGAATTTTTCGTCGGACAATAGCGTAAATATCCGTCCCAATTGAAATCTAGGACGGAATTTGCTACAATTTTCTTTCATCGCAATCAGATGGGGACGGAATTATTTCGTCCGTTGCATATTTGGGACGGAATGTAATTATTTATTTTTTAACACATCTTTGTTTCCGTCCCAATGTTGTGACGGAGTTTGGGACGAAATGGAATTAATGTAAATCTGATTTATTTTTTAAAATAACTTTTGGGACATAATGATATAAAATATTCTGTCACAGATAAATTTTCTACAATTTTTAATATTCTCCCAAAAATTTAATATATATTTATATTATGCATATTAACTTGTGTCTTTCATCAAGTTTCAAATTTGATACTACAAATCATTAGTAAACATAAATTGTTTCATCATTAACCTAGCACATAACCATCCAAATAACAACAAATATCAATCTTTTTCTCTCAACACCCAAAATGGTTAAAGCTCTAATAATTAGAAAGTACCTACAAAATATCAAACTTTTTCCTTCATTCCTAAACCATCAATATTACTCTTCCACATCAGCACAAACATTTGCATTGCTACCACGAGTAGCATTATCAACAGAGTGATCATCTTCATCTAAATCCATTAAATCCAAATCTATATTTGCATGTTTAGCAAATGCGGAAATCATTTTGTTTTGACGAGCCATAATGGAATTGATTGTTTGTTGTTGTTATGAGTGATCATCTTCATCTAAATTCATTAAATCCAAATATATGTTTGCATGTTTAGCAAATGCGGAAATCATTTTGCTTTGACGAGCCATAATGGAATTGATTGTTTGTTGTTGCTCTGCAATTGGTTGCCTTAATCGCGCCTCAACCTCTTCACTCATACCACGAGCAATATCAGTATGATTTGAATATTTATTGGATGTAGATGTTGAGCCACGGGTGCACATGCTTCCATCTAAACCAAGCTCATATACTCTACCCTTTAAGCTTCAATCATTAGTGAATCATAATCAATATGCTTGGGTTGAGTATCACACTCATCATTAGTGTATCATAATTATTAGTGTATCATAATCAAGATGTTTTGAAGAAAAAATTTGGTTCTTTGATAGTAAACGTTAGAGTCACCAAAGCACAAAAAGCAACCATTATTCTCAAAAAAAGAGTTTTACTTTCATTGATCTCTTCCTCAACCATTCAAACAGAACATTCCCTGGTGAATCCCTCTTTAATCCCATTTTGTATCCAAAAATAAAAATTCCACTACCTAATATGGGTATTTTTGCTTGAGTTTGTATTTGTGTTCGCACAAAATTTTACGGTGGTTATAAACTATAATTTTAGAATCCAAGTAACTTATCTTAAATATTTGTAAAAGGTTACATAAGATAACAAACCCACTAACTAGACTTAAATTTTCAACAAACTCTTTTACCAAAAATCAAAATTTTAACATACCCATTTCATTAAAAGCCATAAATTTCAACAAAGAGCAACAAGTTAAACAAAAATAAAATAGAACAACAAAGAACAATCAGTATCGAGACTCAAAGAAAAGAACAAGTAAACTCTAGTTTGTTTTCATCAAATTAAAATAGAACAAAGATCAACAAGTAAAATAGAACAACAAAGAGCAACAAGTAACCAGACTCAAAATTTCAACAAACCTCTTTCATCACAATAAAAAATGTCACCAAAAAGAAACAAGTTAACAAAGATCAACTATATGGAGGAATGAAGTTGAGAAAGAAAGGAAACTACAAACCAGAAATTGCAAGAACGCAGGAACAAAGCTGATGACGAAGCTGATGAACGAAGTTGAAGGCTGATCGATTGCAACTAGAGAGGGAGGGATCAATTTAGGGAAGGAAACGTTAGTTTAGGGAGGGATCAATTTCAGGACGACGGATTCCATCTTCAAATTGAAAGAAAGAGATGGAGAGAGCGTTAGTTTAGGGATTAAGTTTTTGTTTTTGTTACTGGGATTGAGTTTTTTGTGAGAGTAAGTATAAGATTGAGTTTTTTTAATTATCTCACATTGTTATCTCCTCCTACAAACATGAATCACTAATTCAAAGAAAATTCAATGCAACAATGTAAACTACATATTCATCAAGTTGAAATTTCTATTTTATTGTTATTATCTAGTCGAATTATATCATTCCATTATATTCACAATTTCAAAAAAAATGTTCATACTATAAACATAATATAATGGTGGTCGGGTAAGTATGCCCCCATCGTCTAGTGGGTTAGGACATCTCGCAACAGGGATTCGACATCCTTTTAGGGTAGGATACAACAAAATGAAATGGATCAGGGATCATCAATAAATACTAAAATGGATTCTTCATGGGTCGATGTCTGAGTGGTTAATGGAGACAAACTTTAAATTCATTGGCAAAATGTATATGCTGGTTCAAATCCATTAGAAGGATGTTTATGTCAGACAATACAAATCATACAAGCCTATAAAAGGTATGAACGAAAGACAATGCATTTTGATATTAAACTTACGAGCTCAATAATTTAAACCATTGTGACTCTAACTAATGTTTTAAAACTCGAACTGGTGATCGACCCGGTCAAGACACTAGGTCACTGGTCAAACCGCATGACTATTGAACTGGTCTATATACAACAATTTATGACAAAAAATTACACTATGAATGAAATTTTGATAAAAAAAATCCTGTCATTTTTTTTATTTAAAGTTCATACGTTAAAAAAATTCTATTCACAACTGCAACACAATTCAAACAAATTCAAATTAACGCAGCTACAATTGTGTCAAAATTCTACATATGAGTCAGAATATATTGTGATAAACCTGCAATACTCCAACACTCAATACTAGTCGCACATTGGAAAAAAACATGTCAATCATTCTCTAAGTAGTATTGGCACAATTCATAGTGGCTCAAACAAGGGAATGGCCGTTTCTGCAACTTTTCTCTCGTCAGTAAGCATTTTCTATAAATCCCCAAGATAAGATTACATTTTTTTGGATGGACGCAGGTCTTCCACATTCTCTGCCACTCCCCTTACACATATATTATTCTCATTCATCAATTCTTGCATCACGACGTCACTTTATATTTACCATGTAATCATCTGTCCATGAACCATCAAATCTTTTACAACCATATCACGAAACTTGACTTTGTGAAAATTGCACCCAATTAAAATGATTCAAACGCAACCAAAAATCTTGCATTATCTTCACCTTTATACATCTCCTTGCTTGGCTAACATGGCTAAATTAACCATCTTCAAGTCACGAAAACTCATTCCTCCCTTAGCTTAATGACATGATAGTCACTTCCAAGCCAACCACTGAATTCTTTTATTTTGATTACCTCCTCCCCACCAAAAAACATTAAGCTTCTTCTCCACCAACGATGATTTTTTATTTTTAGTTAAATTTGATATTTTAATTGTTAAATTTTAAGTGAAAATATGTTTAAAGCAATTTAATCAATTCAATTTGTAAATTTTTCAATATATTATGAGAATTTAAGGTTTTTTTGGTCAAGTGAATTTGAGGTTTTTAAACAAATCAAAAGGGATGAAGGCACTAGAATCACCAAAAAAAAGTTAAGGGACCAAAATTACACATAAAATAAACTAATAGGGGGACTAAAATTGTAATTTTGTCTGAAAATAACTTGTTCAAAGTGAAAAATTGACATAAAAATGTTAATAAAAGAGCACATACTTTCCGAAACGATGCAATTCAATAACATAGGCCCAAGTTCGATTAAGTATTCACGAGAAACGCGTTGCAAACTTTCTTACCTTTTCTCATGGAAACCTAATATTTGTATTACCCTTATATTTTCTCTCTTGATACTTTCTTACAAGTTTTTGCGTCTGGACATAACTTTAAAATTTTTGCTAAAACTTATTTTACCTACATTTTCAAAATAAGAAGCTATATCAAAATAGGATAAACAAAATCAACAAAGTAACACAAAGAAAAGATGTTTTTATCAAAAGTAAAAATGCAACGTTTCTCAATGACATAAATTTATCAATTTCCTAATTTAACATACTTTCAAACCATGCACCCACCTCATTTGACATTACTCAAATCATGTCATAAATGAATAAAATATCAACACTCTTTTGATACATTCATAAATTATAGATAGAGTTAGGCATAATTGTCTAAATGAATTGTAAGGACACGACCTACATTTCCTAAATTTGCAACATCCCTAAAATATTGATGGATAAATCACGACAAAAAATTAGGGATATGTATGTCATCATGAAGTGTTATCATTGACGGTCACTTCAAAAATAACTAATGGTACATTCTGATAACATAAGAAAAGAAATTAAGTCATCAACAAGCTTATAATAGAAGCAACATGGAGATTGAAATAACATGTTTACACTGATCAATAAAAATGATATCAATAAAAATCTCAGTCGAAATTGTATAACTTATTTCCTTCTATCTAATACATTCTTTTATTAGTGTAACTACATCAACATTATTTCTCTAAATTTCGATGACGTGCTCGTGTATGATTCTTGTAATAAAAGTAAAGTCCTATGTTTGACATACTGTCACAAAGAATTTGTTTGCATTACTTTATGGTCACCAGAGATATTAACATACTGTCACAAAATATTCTATCATATGTCATAGAGTTTCTAAACAAAAATCGTTAATTGTAAGTTGTCACTATAACCAAAACTGAACTGTTTTAAATATGATAATTTCATTAATTGTAAGCTATCATTATATCCAAAACTAAATTGTTTTTAATATTTGACATTTTGGTAAAAACATATCCAGAGTATACTAAAATCCTAACATATTCAGAGTGTAGGATATACATGATACATTTTACTTCTTTATTTCTAAATTACTAATTAATTTTTTTTTTATGTTGGAAATTTTTCTTCAAAACTGCGGGAAGGTTATCATGTGTATGAGCAGAACGATATGTGCAAATGCAATAAAACCTGTCCAAACAAAATTCACGTTAAATAAAAGTCATTAAAACAGAGATAAAGATTGACACTATTCTTCTTTATGATAAATTCAAAATGACTCTCAAAAGGGTTTTTATGTTAACTTTTGTTATCTCTAAGGAATTCAGAGTAAGGGGCAGAGAGGATATTTAGTGTGCCATGTTTTTGTGTGATTAATTTGAGAGGTTTTAGAAGAAAAAGAAGCACGTAACATATGCGAAAGGTTTACATCTCTTTCAACATGTAGTCATCAATATCTAATAGAAGCGACAATTCAACACAAAATTCTTAAACATAATTTTCTAAGGAAGACCTCAAGAGAATAAAATTAAAATATGACATTATACGAATACTTTCTGATCCGAAGACAATTAAGAGTTTAGAAAGTCAAAACAATGAACAATAATGGTAAGTCTTTCTAGAGCAAATCATAAACAATATTCATTCATCACTAAAATAGGAAGATACAATATCATAATAAGGACAGTAAACATCAACATGAAATATAAGGGATTCAATAAAGGATAACTACATAAATAAACTCAAGTTATATTGTACGAGTGTTTGATAAGGTTTATTAAACTTGCTTGTGAACAAAGATGTAAAAGGGGGGAGAGAGAGAGAAACATATTTGTAATATAAGGAAATAGAAAGAAAAACAATATTTTATGAAAGTGTCACATTAGAATGAATGGTTACCTGAAATTTTGGTACCATCAAAATATATGATTTGACCCAAATAGTCTTTGACCCAAAAATGAGCTATCTATATATGGAGGTGAATGGGTTTGATGAGGAGAGAGAGAGAGAGGAATTTGTAAAGGTTGTAGTGAAAAATGAAAGTGTAATTTTTATATATAATGTTTTATTGAATCAATAACTTGGCATTAACGTTGCAAAGTCCGAAGCCTGTTTATATTATTTGTAGACATTTGTCGTTGTTAATATGAACACTGTGAGTTTGTTGATTCATCTTTTATTGTTTTTAGTACCCCCTCAGTGTCAAAATAATTGTCTTTTTAACATTTTTTCTCAGTCTCAAAATAATTGTCACTTTAGAATATTAATAAAACATATATTATTTTTTCCACTATTATACCCTTATTTATTGAATTTAATTGAACTTAACTATTCCACTAACTACAATTAATAAAAGTATTTTAGTAAATGATATTCATTTTATAATTGAAATCAACACAATTAATCGTTTGCTTAAAATTTGTGCATAAACCTTAAACGACTATTGTCATACCCCAATTTTTGACCTAAGATACCATTTTCACTTGTCTTTTGGCCCGAATTTTTTTGTCTTTTTAGAAAAAATTCTGGCAGAGGTTATTTAAAATACCTCATTTTGTCTACCTTTTTAGTTATTCTATTTTAGTCCTTTTTTATTTTTCTATTTTTATTTTTATTAATATTTTCTCTTTTTATTGTCTTTTTAATTTTTTATTTTAAACTAATTAAAAAGAAAAGAAACATAAAACTGAAAATTTATCAAGAATGAGCTGGAGCATATACCAAAACGTTCTGGAGAACGTTCTGGAGAATGTTCTAGTCATACTACAAATGAAATAAAGTGACATCATCAAGTGACATCACTAAGATGACATCACATGACAACTTGCTCTCATTAGCTCAAAACTTAATCTCTAAGCTTCCATTATAGCTTGTTTCTCAAGTTTCTTTATTTCTATAAATAAAGGAGGTTTTACCACAAAAAGGGAGGAGTTTTAGAGAGAAAAAATCAGCAACACACCACTATAATTTTTTTTTAGTCTTAGCATGTTTCTTTTCTTCATCATCAACAACACAACCACTACATAAACCATCATTAAAACCACATAAACCACCATTAAAACAACAAAAAAATTGCACAAATCATCACCACAAATCAACATAAAACCAAAAAAGATCACATCATCACTACCAAAAACAAAACAACCCTCATTTTATTCTTTTTTTTTTTCTTTCTTCCATTCTCCCCACAAAGGTATATCATCTTCCTTTTTCCTCTTTCCTCCTTCTTCTTCTCCTTTTTTCGTTTCTCTCTCTCTCTCTCTCTCTCTCTCTCTCTATATATATATATATATATATATATATATATTTTACACTAAATACATACATCTTAATCCAGAGTGCTCTGGTCCTAATCAAATATTAATATTGTCTTGCAATTAAGTTTAATCACTCTCCAGAACAATCTGGTCCTAATTAATAATCAAATTAATCCAGAGTTCTCTGGTCCAATATTTATTAGTACTATTTTTCTACTTTTTATTTTATATTTCTCCAGAATATTCTGGTCCGTGTTAAAATAACTTCATAATTCATTTTAACATCATTTTTCTCATTCTGCTTATATAATCCTTCTCCAGAATGTTCTGGTCCTATATATATATATATATATATATATATATATATATATATATATATATATATATATATATATATATTTATTTATTTATTTATTTTGTTGAACTAACAATAAACCAAAAATCTTCTTTTCACGCCATGCGCGTTTAATTTTTTCTCAAACGGATGTCATCGCTCAAATGCGAGTCCCCCCTCCCCCTTTTTTAAGCAAATCTTCTTTTAACGCCATGCGCGTTTAATTTTTTTCTCAAATGGATGTCATCGCCCAAGTGCGAATCCGCCCCCTTTTCTTTAAAGCAAACTTTTCGCCAAGCACAACTAAATCATTTTCATAAATAAAATCAATAAACACAAAAACATTTTCTTGCTCAGAACTACGTAGCTTTGATTTCTCCATCGCACCAGGAGATACGTAGGAGTAAGATGAAATTCTTGTCAAGCACAATAATAAAAAAAACCCAAAAACATTTATTGCACCACAATAATATAAAAAACGACAAAAACATTCAAATAACAAAAATCACAAACTATTCTTTCATGATAAACCTTGATTTTCAATCAAGTGATCGTTCTTTTATTTTCATTCTTAATCAAATTTCAAATCAATTCTAATTCTACCTCGAGTTTATTTTCTATCAATATAAAAAATTCAAAAACAATTCTTATTTGCCACTTGGCTTTTTATTTTAAAATCTTTTTTCAAAACTAATAAAAAACACAAAACCAATCAAACGTCAATTTCTACCCCGAACTACGAGGTTTTGATCCCTCACGGGTACGTAGCCAAAGGACGCTCGTCCTTTCAAATCAATAAAAAATGTAGATAATAGGCTTCTTTTTTTCTTTCAAATCTCTATTTTTCAATTCCGTCTTTTAAGCAAAGTTAAGCAAGTTATAGCACAAAAAGTAAAATAAAGTCAAAAGGTTCTCGTAGAGTACTACGAATATTTAGGGTGCTAATACCTTCCCTAAATATAATTAACCCCCGAACCCAAATCTCTTTCAAATGGGTAATTTGAACTTTTTTCCCCTTTTCTTTAAAAAATTAAAAAGTTCAGTCGTGAATAAAAATAGTGAGTCAAAACTAGTCAAATAACGATGATCTCCCAAAAAATGACGCGACAACTATTATTGTGAGACAGAGGAAAAAATGTTGAATGATGTACTTTATCAATTTAAATGTATTGTTGAAATTACAAACACATCATCATCTCTCTTTTGTTAGTAATTTTATAGATTAAAACGATTAACGAAAAATACATTCGAAAACTAAATTGGTTATCTAAAGACATATTTGAGAATCAAAATGATAGTATAGACCTTCATACCCTATTAGTTATACTACAGCTACAAATTGTTCTCAAGGTCATTTTGAAGCACAAAGAATTCAAAGAGGCATATTTTAACACTCACGGTCCATCAAGTCCTAACACGCTAATATCAAGAGTTGAACCTATCTTTTTGTGGGTATGAACAAACTCATTTTCAATTGAATTAACGGTGTACAAAAATACAAATTTGTGGAATATCCATTAAGGTGTAACTTGATAATATATAAACTTTTAGGAAAAGAAATTTGCAACCTTTCTTTTTTATTTTATCAAGTAGTTTCTGTTTTGAAGTAAGTTAAATTGTTATTCAATTATTAAATGGTTGGTTACTCCCATTTGCTTTTAGTTGTAAGTTATACATACTTGCATTCTTTCAATACAAAGATACACTTGTACTGTCATAGATACTTGGACATTTCTAATACTACTACTTGACATAGTAATTATTGGGTATACATCAAACAAAATTTTCGCTTTGTCAAATAACAACTTTGTTAGTCTTTACCTTCCTAGATTCATATGTTACTCATTTTACTTTGCATGTTTAACATCAATACCACTTTTTGATTTTGGTAGTAAATAAAGTTTATTTTAATGTAGTCAATAAAGTGGAGTCTAATTTGTGAACTTCATTTTGTTCGCACCACTCAATTGTATTATGTAAATCTTTGAACATGATCAACTTAAGTTTTTTTATATTATTAACATACTTTAAAAAAATAAGTGAAGATATACTCATATTCATATATAGTCAAAATACTATTTAAATATAACATGTATACATACACATAATGTACTCCAACAAAATAATTCTCATGATGATACATGTCTAAAACATAATCAAAACTACTAGATGCCGTGATCCACATGATTGATGAAAAATCATAACACAACAAGCTCCATCATCTCCATTCAACACCAAACAAGGAAAATAAAAATCAAGGTGTATAGTTTGAATTTTGGCTTGAAATTTTAGACTGTACTCTTCTTTATGTCTTAAGATGTGGTGGTTGCAATAACAAATAAATTCATCGTTGAATTGGTTTGGTGTATGATGGAGAAATTTTCTTTTTTTCCCAAACAATTTTGCTCATTTCCATCTCGGATTTCAGAATTAACCCCAACATGAATTAACTTACATTCGGTACCAGCGTGAGTTAACTCACGCTGAGCTCTGATATGCTAATAGAACAACATTTAATACTTCCAACCATGTCATTAATGACCAGTAATCTATACATGCTCATAATTGATCCAAATTACACCAATTCAACAACATAATTCACTCATAATACTCATCATAACATAATCACTCATAAATGATCTAAATTACACAAATTCTACATTATATACACAATCCACAAAAGATTGAATTTCATCAAAAGTGCAACATTACATATTTTTTTGAACATATTGCACTATTACATGTCAATACGTGTTACACTTAAGTGGATCAGACACAAATATGTAAGATATCATTTTCAGCCATCAACCTAAACATGTGATCTACATCACCATCATCATGGATAACTTTTGAAAAATGAACAATCTTCCAACTGTCTTAATCTTTATCCGTCGTCAGATTCACGCATGACACTTGTACAAATACATTAGATGTTCTTTGATTATCATCAAGATGGACAAAGTATCGCTTAAATTGTGCCTTCAACTCATCCAACTTGTCCATGGTGGTTAAAAAAGTAACCACACATTACAACGTCAACATTTGATTTTTTATATTGAATTTACCTATAGATATAGTAAGTCCCGCCGTTGCAGCTTGTTGATGAACCCAACCGAGCAAATCATCTCACTCTCACCCTCTATCATTTGTGAAAAAAAATGAGGTGGTGTTTACTTCATTATCACGAAGCTTGGAAACACCAATAGGTTTCACTTCAACGGAAGCTTGAATGAAAATTTTGACATTAACTAAAACTTCAATGGTAGGTTTGACATCAATGGGAGCTTCAATAGAAGCTTTAATGATGGCCGGTTTCGGCTCAACACCATCATCCACCACATTTTCAACCATCACTATGTCTATCGAATAAAAAATAACTAAATAACTTATGTAACAAGCCTAAGGAGAAAAGAAATTGGGCCAAAATTCAAAATACTGACCCCTCATGCAAGTTAACTCACATTGGACACTCTACGTGAGTTAACTCACGTTGGCACCTCAGCGTGAGTTAATTCACGCTCGTTTAGAGCTCCAAAATGACAAACATAGCAGAAAAACCAACAAAATGTAAAAAGCTTGTATGATTCATTACCTGAATTTTGACGTTTGATGCACACATAAACTTACTTCCTAACGAAATCGCAATTTGAGCTCAAACTTTTTTACAAAAAAATCGCACTTTGGGATGTTTTGGAGGTGAAGAGGGAAAACAGTGCGTGTTTGAAGTGTGGAGCTGCTAATGTTGGCCTAAAAACAGGAATGGATTGCAACGTGAGTTAACTTACGCTAGCACGTGAGTTAAGTCCTGCTGGATACCGAACATGAGTTAACTTTCATTAGAGTTATTTTAAGAAATTTGGGGTGGGAATGAGCAAAATTGTTTAAGAAAAAAAGCAATTTTCGTATGGTAGGTCACCTAAAAAGGGCTAAAATGATGGCCCATTTCACTCGTCTCGCCACAGAAGATATGTAAATTATATGAATTATATCTACACTCACTTTATGATATATGCGTATAATATTTTCTTCGAAAAATATGTTCCATCGATGGCATGACTATAAACATCATAAAAACATTTACCCATAGAAATTAGACAAATTTCTTTCAAGGTTGGATAAGATAGAAGTTTTCACACAATAAATTAATAGAAATATCAATATATGTAAAAAAAATCTGCATGTGACGAATTCAATTGATATTTACTTTTTTGACAAAGTTCAATTGATATTTTGATAGCAAACCCAAATGATGCTAAATATGTAAAAGCATTAAAGTCATGCTAACTAGTACATTAAGACACTAATTAAGAGAATAAAAAAAATAAATTTTACATTGAAAAATAAGTTTTTACATTTTTAAATGTTTAATTACACTCCCTAAAAAAAAGTGTTTAATTACATAAGTTTCAAGAAATTCTTACTATACTTATTTTAAAAAAATAACATTTTTGTATTTTTAGTCCTGCTAACCAGTGCTTTTGCATTTGAAAAAAACGTTATGAAAAGTATATATAAACGAAGGTAATAATAATGAGCCACGTTTCTAACAAAAATAAATAAATAATGAGCCATGAGACCAGAGTTAATTACATGTAAAACGAAGGTAATAATAATGAGCCACGTTTCTAACATGTAGCTTCATTGACAAATATCAAGTAGATTTTAGGACTTTTCTTTTGTAACTTTCTTAGAATAATATTCAAACATAGGAGTCACTCTCATTTACCAATTACTTAAATGACACGCTTGTTTGCCTGCTGTAATCTGATGATTATATTTTAACTATGTAACTTTTAAAGATATACTACCTCATTCGTTTTAATTATTGTTTTAAGGCTAATTTATACATTTTGTCAAAGAAGATAAGAAGGTCAATAAATTTTGCTACATTTCATGGAATTATTGTCTTTTTTAATTATAATTTTATGATATCTTCTATTTATTGTTTTATTTCACGCACTTTTCTCTCTTATAACTTTGACAAAACAATTATTATATATGTAAAGTTCAGAGTTCGAATCTCGTATTGCCCATTTATTCATCTTTAAGTAAAAAAAATTCAAATATAAAAACCGATTTAACATCCTTATCTCTATGACACTTATTTTATTCTCGTATTGTTAAATACAAAAAACTTAAAAAGCGTTAATTAAATAAAAAAGGAGGGTGAGGCTTTGGACTTATTAACAGCCATCGAGTTGATGCATGAATTAGAGTTCAATCAAGTTATCTTTACTTTGAATTCAATCAGTGTTATGGACACTTTTAACTTGTCAATCAATGAGAGAACAAACGTAAGTTTCATTCTAAGTAGACTTCATGGTACTTTATGTTGCTTTTTCTATGAGAGATGCTAATATGATTACTCATAACGTCGTTAAAGTGACCATATAAACATTAGTTCTCAACTTTATTTTGACATTTTCTCTTATATTGATCCTTTAATTTTTTAATGAAATCCATTAGTTTTCGCTTGTCAAAACAATAAAGAAAAAAGAAATGGATATGAACTTTATTTGTATAGATTTAGTTAGTATGAACATTTTGTAAAAATAAATAAAATTAGTATGAACCAATAATGAATTGCCACATCATTAAAGAAAAGTAAACTCTATTTATATTATAATCACATGGAAATCTTAACATATGATTTGATCATCCCATGTTTAATATTTTTTAAACTAAAATATTGACTCTTACCCTTGAAAAATAAAAATGCATGCCAATCATGTGGGAATGGAGGTAAGTGATGGTCACCGAATAATAGGATGAAATATATTAATATATAAAACTTGTCATTTTCAAAGTTTTCAATTGACAATAAATAATTGGACAACATTGCAAATCGACCATATATTATAATCCAATCACAACAGTTTCTATTCTCCACTTTCTTATGAAATTATCTTTTATAGACAAAGTGTGTCAAACTTTGTTTTGATCCAAAAACATTCTTAAGATTTGTCAACATTCTTAAGTTTTGTAATGGAAAACACATCAATCAATGAAAACATGGTTGAAGAATTTGAAGAAAGAGATCCAGAAAGAAATCCAATGAATGAACCACTTCTAAAGAGGAATAGAACACTTTCTTCAAATCCACTTGCTCTTGTTGGAGCAAAAGTTTCCTATATAGAAAGCTTAGATTATGAGTAAGATAACTCAAAATCTTTGTAGCACTTACCACTTCTGATCGAATGTGTATTTGGTTTTTGACATTGACAAGAGTAATTATATATATATATATATATATATATATATATATATATATATATATATATATATATATATATATATATGATAATGTCGATGTGTCAGTCTTGTGTCCGAGTCTATATTAGTTTTTCATAATAGCTCAAAAATAAGGCATACAAGATCCACTTAATTTAAGTTATTTAATTTCTTCTACAAACCAATTAATAAGTTACTCATTTTGCAGGATCAATGAGAATGATTTGTTCAAGCAAGATTGGAGAAGTAGATCAAGAGGGCAAGTGTTGCAATACATAATCTTGAAATGGTTACTTGCATTCCTTGTTGGACTTCTAACAGGTGTTATAGCTACTCTTATCAATCTTGCTGTTGAGAATATTTCAGGGTATAAACTCCTTGCTGTTGTTGGATACATTCAACAAGAAAGGTTAGAACAAACAACCCTCCCATATTTTATTTTTTTATAATGAGAAATTTTGGTCAAATGTGATTAATGACTTCAATATAAGGTTTTTTTTTTAATCCAAAATTGTAAATGTCACTAATGTCCATTTTAAAGCAGTTCGTGATAGAAATCAGTCTCTTGAGACGATAAGGTCAATCTCTTACACTGAGCTAACACCTCGTAGACTCAATACCAGATGCGTCGATCACTTGACATAAAATAAATAACTTATTGAGTTGAAGTAAATGATAGGAATTGTGTGTAATTGTGGATGCAGGTACTTGATGGGGTTTCTATATTTCTTGGGCACTAATTTCTTGTTGACATTCATGGCTTCAATTCTGTGTGTTTGTTTTGCTCCAACTGCTGCTGGACCGGGAATACCTGAAATCAAAGCTTATCTGAATGGTGTTGATACTCCAAACATGTATGGTGCTACAACTTTGTTTGTTAAGGTGAGTTTGTTAGAGGAATTTGCAACATTACTGTCAATTTTTTTTAATACAATGCTCTCAACTTTTTTTAAAAATAAATTAGTGATGGGAGTAATTATTATTAATTAAAGTGATAATAGTGACCATTTTATAGTCTTCCCTAAAGAGATTTGAATTTTGTTCCCTAAGATTATAAGATCAAACAAACTCTTACCATCAAGAAAACACTACGTGGATAATCCTTTTATATCTTATTAATTAGCAATAACAAATTTGGGATAAGGTTTCCATAAAATTATTTTATTTTTAAAAAATTCAATTTTTATATTTTGTACCAAAAATACTATTTAATTTTCAAGATTTTTTTATTTTCTGAAAATTATATTAATGCTGAATCATGTGAATATTACTGTTGTGTTGGAGTGTCAAGTGTGAGTAAAAATATCTCATATTAGATAGAAACATGATCATTAAGAAACAAATAACTGAAAAACTTACATATCTGATCTTAAAGTTTTAGGTGAACATATGATGTTTAAATCACATATGCGATTGTTTTTAACTCAATGTGATTATCTCAATATTTTAAACGTCTTTCGCACGATCTAATATATTTAAACAATATTTGGTGATATTTTACTTAATAGAAGTTGAATATATTTTAACATTTGATTAAAAGATGGTAGTATTTTTTACTTAAAATAATTGATGGGACTAATTTCCCAATAACTCCAAGAATCAAGAAAAGAAATTGGAAGTAGGATTTGATGTGTGGAAGGGGTTTGTCCAACCTTTTTCATTATCGTCTCAAAGATGGGGCGGGTCGAGAATGAGTGTATGACCAAAGGCAGGGTAAGGCAAAAGATGCTTGCCTATCTTGTGTGATTGTTATGTCTATTGTCTTATTTAATAGGACCACAATTGTGGGGCCCGCAAACCTTGGCCTTGCACATCAATTGGTCATGATACAAGGAATGTTGTTTTCAATCATTGCCATATTTGTCTAATATGTTAATGTTAAGTCAGTAGTATTCATGAAGGCTCTAATAATAATACATGAAAATAATTATAGTATTGTCTAACAAATATTATTGTGAAGAAATTTTTGTTGTTAAGTGCCTTATACGTTTCATATACATAATAACATTTAAATATATGTTTTTTTTTGAGAATTTAAATATATGTTTTAGTTATTGTTACTTTTTGTAAAAGGTCAATGTTAGATGTGGTAAAATGGTAAAACATGATCAACAAGATTCAATACAAATACAGTTGACTAATAGCAGCCTTTAAAAAAACATATGGTCTTATACTCTATGACTCTATCCGATGTTTTAAAAGGCAAACCGAATTAAACGGTAGAAATAAATTGAATTATTACCCGACATCGTCTACAAATTGATTATTCAAGTAGTTTGACTACAATTTTATATCGGTTCGTCTTGTTTAAAACGGTTGAATCATCAAACATATTTACTATATTAAACCGCTTTAAACAAGATGAACTGATACAAAACTATGGTCAAACTAGTTGAATAATCGATTTTTAAGTAAAAAAAATCTAAGAAACCTAGAGTTAAAATGATTTATTATATTTCACATTTACTCTTGTAGATAATTGGAAGCATAGGAGCTGTTTCAGCAGGTCTAGACTTAGGAAAAGAAGGTCCATTAGTACACATAGGAAGCTGCATTGCTTCCTTACTAGGCCAAGGAGGTCCTGACAATCATAGAATCAAATGGAAATGGGTAAGATACTTCAACAACGACCGCGACCGTCGTGACCTAATCACATGTGGAGCTTCATCGGGGGTTTGCGCGGCTTTCCGAGCACCGGTCGGCGGCGTTCTCTTTTCTCTTGAAGAGGTTGCAAGTTGGTGGAGAAGTGCTCTTTTATGGAGAACATTTTGTAGCACAGCTGTTGTTGTGGTTGTTCTAAGGGCATTCATTGAACTTTGTCATGAAGGGAAATGTGGTCTTTTTGGTGAAGGTGGTTTGATTATGTTTGATGTTAGTAATGTTGCTGTGAGTTATAATGTTATGGATTTTGTTCCTGTTGCTATTATTGGAATCATTGGTGGTGTCTTGGGAAGTCTTTATAACTATCTTCTTCATAAGATCCTTAGGGTCTATAATCTCATCAATCAGTAAGTAATCTCTTCATACTTATGCTCATGTTTTATAAGCTATGAAGCACGATACGAACACAGACACTGACACGTTGACACCGCTGGTCATTTGAAAAAAATCACATAATTCAGTGCAATCATATGTGTCCGACACCAGAATACGTCTGATCCGAGGAGTGTCCGTGCTTTATAGTTTATAAGTACTTTCTAACTATTGCATATTGTATGACTAAGAGCATGATTGGATAACAACTTAATTAAGCGCTCATAGCATAACCACTTATCATTTAAGTGTTTGTGTATAAACTATTTCTCTAACAAAAGATAAAAAAAGTTAAATTGTTTTTATATAAGTTGCTTTCATAAGCTATGGACATGTACTACTACTAACTTATTTTCGTATAAATAGTCTCACATGTACTTATGCTATGCTAGTAGATAAACTTAAATAAGTCAATCCAAACAACCCTAAAGGTATCATAACTCAAATTAACTTTTCTTTAGATTATGTGATTAATGATAAGAATTTTTTTTACTTTATTGCAGGAAAGGAAAATTATATAAGCTTCTTCTAAGTCTCTCAGTATCAATCATCACATCAGTATGTCAATATGGTCTTCCCTTCCTAGTAAAATGCACACCATGTGATGATCTATCAATATGTCCTACAAATGGAAAATCAGGAAACTACAAACAATTCAACTGTCCAAATGGCCATTACAATGACCTAGCTACACTTCTTCTCACAACAAATGATGATGCAGTTAGAAACATATTCTCAACAAACACACCTCATGAATATCAACCATTTTCAATCTTGATATTTTTCACACTGTATTGCATATTAGGTTTAATCACTTTTGGCATTGCTGTACCATCTGGACTGTTTTTACCTATCATATTAATCGGTTCGGGTTATGGTCGCCTCCTCGGAGTCATAATGAGGCCTTACACAAATATTGATCATGGTTTGTTAGCTGTTCTTGGTGCAGCTTCCTTGATGGCAGGGTCAATGAGAATGACTGTTTCACTTTGTGTTATTTTTCTTGAACTTACCAACAATCTTCTTTTGCTACCAATAACAATGATTGTTCTTCTCATAGCGAAAACCGTTGGAGATAGTTTTAATCCAAGTGTTTATGAGATGATACTTCATTTGAAAGGCTTACCTTTTATGGATGCTGATCCCGAACCGTGGATGAGAAATTTATCCGTCGGAGAACTTATCGATGTTAAATCATCGGTTGTTAGTTTTCGTGGCGTTGAAAAGGTTGCCAACATTGTTGATGCCTTGAAGAACACTACACATAATGGTTTTCCTGTGATGGATGATGGTGATGAAGTTGAAATAGTAAAATTGCATGGAGTGATTTTAAGAGCACATTTGATAAAAGTGCTTAAGAAAAAGTGGTTTTTGAAAGAGAAAAGGAGGACTGAGGAATGGGAAGTTAGGGAGAAATTTAGTTGGGTTGAATTGGCTGAGAGAGAAGAAAATATTGAAGATGTTATTGGTATTACTAAAGAAGAAATGGAAATGTTTGTTGATCTTCATCCTCTTACTAATACAACTCCTTTCATCGTGTTAGAGAGTATGTCGGTAGCAAAAGCCCGGATCCTTTTCAGACAAGTCGGACTTCGACATATGCTTGTTGTACCGAAGTATCAAGCATCCGGGGTGAGTTCATTAAACATGTTCATTATAAATTTTACTTTCACATGAGCCTGTTTAGATCGACTTATTTTAGCTTATCTACTGACATAATCATTTGCGATACTGTTTGAGAGAGCTTACGGAAGCAACTTATAACATAACCATAAGTTGTTTTTTCAGCTAAGCTTAGGTCTAACCTTTTGATATGCTCTCATCATAGGTATCTCCTGTAATTGGGATCTTGACAAGGCAGGATCTACTTGCATACAACATTCTATCAGTCTTTCCTCACTTGGCAAATTCTAAGGGCAGAGAAAAAAGCAATTGAAGCTCTTACAGTCATTGAATGTCCATTCAGTTTATTGGAAAAAAAATCTATTTCATTCCACAATTTTTTCCCCTCAGTTTTGTATTTCTTTGGCCAATGCATAGAGAGAGATAAGATAGTAGTAACAATGTTACACTATATTCAAATTTCTTATTCTTTCCACACAATTTTTATCAAGTAAAAGAAATGAAAAAAAATTCCCTTTATTACTAGTAATGTTTTAAAAAATCTCAATGGTAGTTTTTTTTAATATCTTTGACATACTTCAAAAAGAATTTTTTTGCGGTTGAATTCAAAGATGATGGTCGAGCCCTTTTACTTGTTTGGACATTGACTAATCATTTCTGTAATTTTTTGGTTGACTATTTGTAAATTTTAGTGGTTTTTTTGGTACACCCTATACTAAGGAGACCACTTTATCGATATTAATGTATTCTATTTTTACTTGTGCAGTGTACTGCTCTTCAGACTTTTAAGCCATACTTTTTTTTATTTTTATTTTTTCATTATTTATTACTATCATAATTTATTCAAACTTTTTTATACTATACTTTTTCGGTATTTTTCTTCCCATACCTTGTCTCATTGAAATACATCAAGGAAAATATAAAAAATGTGTTCGATGTGTATAACTCAAATGGTTTAGTTGTTACAGTTTAGTGATTGATCTTGAGACATTTTTTTTATGAGTGTATGGGTTCGATTCTAGGTCCCTTTCTCCTCTGTGTGTGGAGGACCACTAGGCCAATCATCTATAAAAAAAACCTTACTACCAATATATATAGCTACTTTTTTGTTTCAAAAGTCTAAGGACAAAACTCATACACACAAATGTTATGATCTCAAATAATACTAGAATACACACAATTGGCAATAATCGAAATCAAGGAATTCAAGGGACACATGGCGTGTGATCCATAAATGAAGGAGTTTAGGATTGGAAATGCTAAATGATCAATTGAGTGTGCAAAATTTGATAAAAGTCTTGACATTCTTCGTAATGATTTCTTTTTCTTAGGCTCGTTTTTAGATCTATCTTACTTTCAGTACCTTTTCTTTTAACAAATTGTTTTCATTATCGATACTTATATTCTCAATCAATTGTTCCCTTGTACTCATCGTATGTACTAATGAAAATTGTTTGAGATTCATTATTTTACTCGTGCTAAATTCTGATCATTGCGACAAAGTGTGGAAGAGTAGAGAGGAGTTTGGGTTTGCGCTAATTGCCTACCCATCAATTTTTTGTCTAATTATAAGAGAGAGATAGACACAAATGATAAACTGATGAGATTCATCAGTGAGATTTTTTTTTCCGCTGATAATCTAGTTGCTTATAAAAAGAAACTAGTGAGACTAATTAAATGTGTCACACTAATTTATCGCTTGTGCCTATCTCTTCCTTAAACTCAAGAGAAGAGAGACACCCTAATTTGAACTCGTGCTCCAACATTTCAAATGTTCTTACAATTTTTATCTCGGAGATAACATAACAACAAATTAGTATTTCTCTATAAGAAAATGGAATTGCATAACATATTAACTGGTACTTGTCTATAAAGAAAAAGGCAGTACATAAGATGAAAAAGATTTTAATAAAGCAAAGAGAAAAATGTTGACATACACATTCACTTACAATACTATGTATATGGAAACAAACAAAACAACTTATATAAAGTATATGTATCTTCTGTCTCTTATTCAACTCTGCTACATATTTGCTGAATATGAAGAGGTAAATTAAAATTTCCATGCCACTGTACCCCTCTAGTGTATGTATATATGTATATCAATTAAAATACACTTTAAAACCAAACTTCATATAATCAATTAAAATAAAGAAAATATTGTTGCAAAAGATAATGTGACAATGAGCATAAGAGAAGCAAAGTATTGTGAGGCTGAAGATGCAGTAGATGGAGGAGAAGATGTAGATGATGACGATGACGATGGTGACGAGGACGAGGACGGTGATGATGCAGAGGAGGAAGATCCATTTCCATTCCCTACTGTGATCTTTACCTTCATACCTTGACCACAGTGACCTAAGGTACCACATGTGAAGTATCTTGTACCTGGCTTGTCCAATTTCACAATATCTTTTCCAGTGCTTAAGGAATTTAGTGGTGTGCTAATATCACATTTTTTGTAGGCACTTTCATCACTTAGTTCAACCACACTATGCATAGATGTGTACTTGAAAACTGCAAAAAATAAATCAATAAAATCAAGACATACATCACATTCATAGAATTTTTTGTGTGTTTTAATTTACATTATTTTCATAATCACATCCAAGGTTATAAATTTTTATTGCATTGATCTAGCAAAAATATCAATCAAATATTGCTTGATGACACATTGACACTGCCACACTTTTTTGGATAGACGTATATGAATTGTTATGTTAGTATATTCTCCTTAATCTGAGTTTCAGCTTAATCTTTTAACTTCATTGACCCGGAAGCTCAAACAAGTTGAGTTATTCAACCCATATTGCTACAATTGGGTCCATATTGCTACAATTGGGTTGCGGAGAAAAAGAAAATGAAACATAAATGTCCCATCTACAATATCATTGTTTAAAACTTTGATTGGTGGATCAACATTATTTATTTACAATTTTAATAATGATCACAATATAACTGAAACTTACCAAGTAAAAATAATTATGTAAAAATGATGATTAAAACATTAAAAAAATATTTCTCTTTCTTGTAAAAAATAATTAAAGTGATAGAACCAACAAATTTTTGATAAGGAACATACCAAGTTGATCTCCAACTTTGAATGTTTGACCTGAACTCCATGAATCAAAGTCTGAGGATGTATCCCAACCTTGGCTTCCACCAACACTATGCTGTGTTGCAAATACCTCCTTTGTGATCAAAGTAGCTAACAATGCCAAGAAAATCATATTCTTGCACCCCATGGTTCAAATTGTTCTTTGTTATATGATTTTTCTTTTGCTTACTATCACTCTTTTAGAGATTGTTTTGTTTGAACATATTTCTACAATTCATCCTTATATTTATAAGGTCATAAAATATCCTATGCATATACTTAAGACACAAATTTCTTTACATTAAATATATGTTGAAACAATATTAAATTGTGACTTTCTTACAAAGTGACTTGTTAATTGTAAAATATAAGAGATGTATGCTTTTGTTTAATTGGATCAACAAAGTAGTTTGGTCATCTAGATCTTTTTTCAGTGTTTGGATTGGCTTACAAGCATATTCAGGTCGGTACAGGTTATTAAAGCTTGGCTTTCAAACAAAGTTGTCATGAGTCACATACATCTTCAGGATAGCTAGATTAGATGCTCAAAACTTTAATTCAGATTATAGATAATGGTCAAAGATATTAAAATAAGATGACATATACACATTTAAAACCAATATGGTTAATTACATGTAAAAGTGGTTATTAGAGCATAGACGCTTAAATGATATGATACAAGTCTCTTCTAATTTTAAATAAGATCTAGAGTTTGAACCTGAATTTAGACATGCATCAATGTTAAAACTCTTTCGCCGCCTATTTGAATCGCACAAGATTCGAATGTTAATATTTGCAATTACGTGTGGAGACACTCAATTTACGCACAGAAAAATGTATCCTTTTGATTCTTATTTCTCAATATTGACAAGAATTTTAGTACAAGTCTCTCTGAAAAATGAATAAATAGAAATATTCGACAATTCTTTAAAAAAATATATTCGACACTTTAATATTCTTAATTTATATTGAAGTCTTGTTAACAAATGCTCTAAAGACATTTGTTAAGGAAGCAACAAATAAACATTTGTATTAACAACAACAATGTTTGACTTCTAAAAAGTTGAATGCATCATTTCTCAACACAAAATTTCCATATTTGTGTTCTTAAACAATGTTCTAAAAGCAATTTTAACATTTTCCTTGTATCTTAATGGTGGTTTTTTTTTTTAACCAAAAAAGAGGTACAGCAAAGTGCTATAACCTCAAAATGTATAGTATATATATAAGGAAAGAGAAAAAAAGAAGTAAGAAAAAAAAATAGGTTGTAACAATTTCTTTTATGTTATTTCTTTTTTAGGCATTTTATATTATTGAATCTCAGTATTTGTGACTTAAGTTTTCATTTTTTTAAGAGACGTAAGTTTTCATTTGATAAGTGCTAGTTGAATTGAACACATAATTAAATTAAGTTTAACTTAGTTGATAGAAATATTGTATTATATATATATGAGACGAAGTTCTAACTTTAAACCCACTTAATTTATTTTAAGAGATGAATTTTTAACCACTAAACTACGTAAAAAAAAATGTCAAACTCATTTTGTAATATGAGAGGACCGCCAAAAACTGCTTACTTATCAGCCATTGATGTTCTTTTAGGATGAAAATCAGATTATGCGTTAATTAATTATCAATGCTGAATAATTTTCTTCCTCAATATTGTTTAGCCAACAGAAACAAGTGGACAATTCTATTGCCAATTTTGATCCACATGTTTTATATTAGTATAAGATAGTTAAGGCAAATTAATAGATTCTGCTGGTCACTTTTATTACCAAAAGCACATAATAATTTTGTTTATCATTGTTTTTACCACCTAAAATTTGCATGCTTCATTTGTAATACCAAATCATCTAAAAACCTAACAAAACAATAGACTCAGGTGGTTAATGAAATTCACCTAATTATTCAAGTATCACCATTGACGTTTAAAAAACGATGTAACATTATTGTACACCAAGTCATTGGCATTGACACCAAACACGTAGTCAGCATGAGCATATTTATCAATGAATTGAACACTAAGCTTGTCTGCATCATGGTTCTGGAAGTGTTGATTAAGCAATCTCTTAACATCAGCAACATCGGAAAGCGCATCGCGACCTCCATAGCTCATGAAAATTGGTACATTTTTAGGAATGTTTGAGAATTTGTAGATTGGAGGTGTTAGTCGTCCATAATGCCATAAGTTTAAGTGAGGCGACATAAAGTCAAATTTTGTCAAGGCACCACTTCGAACATCTGCATAAGTTTATTATTAAGTATTACATCAAATTGAATCAATATACGTGACTTCGAGCCTTAAATGAAACAATTTTTTTCTGTCTTTATTTACATCATGACCAAATTTCAGATTATCAAAGGCTCTTTCCAAGATCAAGAAAAATAAAACATGATTGAACATGAAAACCTTACTTTGAGCTAAATGTAACATGTTCCTTGCTGATGATGATTGTGGTTCAACCTTCATGAATTGATTAAAAGCTGAAGGGGCTAAGCAACAATTTTCACCTAAAATAGGACAATTGAAAAAAAAAAAACATTAATTATATATTTAGTCAAAATTTTATAGAATTTATATTTATGTGAAAATGTGTCAATTAAAATTTAAATTTTGACCAGGGGAAAAAAATTTAGACCTGTTAGTGCAGTAAATAATTCATTGCAGTTTACTCCAGGATGAGCACAAATACCCTTGATGAAGTCAACAATAGGTAGTCTAACAAAATAATTGTTGAAGATCATTAAATTATGCATAATATACTAATATATTTTCATTATAATAATAAAAAAGATAATAAACTTGTAAGTTATATGTTCTTACACATTGACATCAAATTCAGAAATTCCCAAAAGAGAATGGCCCTGTTTGGCAAAACAAAAGAATTAAAACAAATAAGATTTTATAATAACGGAAATAGATTTGTTGCAAGTCAGTAATCTCAATCGTTTATCAAGATTAAATGATTAAATTTTGAGTTTTAGTTTTGCTTAGGTCATGATGTGAGCTGATCTCTATCCAACAATTATCTCAGTCGTTGGTCAAGATCAAAAGGATGAAATTTTGAGTTTTATGATTTGCTAAAGTCAAGATGTAAGCCATTTGATCATTATCCAATGGCTAAGATGAATTGACTGCATTCAGTGATCTCATTCGTTGATCAAGTCTGACTAGTTGAAATTTCAAAATTTCGATTTGTGAATGTCACGATATCTGATCTTTATCCAACGACTACTATAAGAAATTACGACCGCAAAAAGTCCAAGTCCAAGAATAATTATTGCTATTGATTAGGCTATATACCTGAGAGAGTAAGGATCTTGCAGCAACTCGTCCAAGTATAGATTTCATTTGGCTCAAGTATGCAATAGGACTCAACAATGCTACTGATTTAACCTGATTTTCCCATTTACCCTCTGCCAAGGATGCCAAAGCTGTCAAAGTCCCCTGCCAAACATAGTCTTAAATATTAGTATTATAAAATTGTTGAATATATTGATATTATATTATAAATGTTATTTTTGTGATACATTACCAAAGAATGGCCAACATAATGTATCTTCTGTCCTCCTGTTTGCTTGGAAACAAAATCAAAAATTGCAGGCATTTCATAAGTAACCAATTCATCCCAAGACCATTCCCAATATTTCTGCCAATGTTTACATAGAAAAATATGTTAATTCAGTTTGTTAAAATAAATCAAGGCCTTACTTAAAAAAATTATTAGAGTAAATAATCAAATCAATCATTAAAAATATAACATTTTTCCCTAAAAAAAAACATTAAAAATATAACATTTTGTAACAATCCCTTAATAATAGAAGTTATACTAAAATTGTTCTTGAATGACATTTTGTGCCTTAAGTTTCTCTAAATACTGAGAACTAATTTCATGACTAATTTTTTTTTTAAAACTCGCTATCTGATACAAGGACAGGCTAATCACAAGGGACCAATCCCACCGTTCACTTGTGAGGACCCAATTTAAAGCCATAACAAAGTTCTGTATGGACTTATCCACCAACATTTGTACCAGATAGAATCGAACCTAAAACTTTAAAAGAAACACATTCAAGACCCCAAACCAACCATTATGTCAACCTAAATGGGTCTAATTTCATGACTATAAAAAACCCCATGCAAAAACTTTAATGTATATAACTAAACAAATTTGATTATATTCTCAAATTAAACATCATTTTTTTAGGAATAGAAAAACAAACCTTGTTAGAGGGGTCTAGGGAAGTATGTTTGCGACTAAATTTGGTTCCTCTTGTATTAGGAATCCACACATCAAAACCATTATCAGCAAGAATCATAGGCAGGTTTTGCTTTGGACTGTTCAAAAACCATGTTGCTCCATCCTGGACAAAACAAAGACTCAAAATATTCAACAATATCATAGTAGCAAATATATAATCATATTCCTTAATTTGATGATAAGATTTTTTAAATTCAACAGAAAACTAAAAAACGTAAATTAAGAAATAAATATACAAGTTTTTTATGCTCTTTTATTAATTTGAACGACATATATTAGATTAAAGTTAAATTTATAAATAAAAATTTTATTCCTTCAATTATTTTTTATTTTTATTTTTATTTTTATAATTAGTGAAAAATCATAACATCAGAATTCATGATTTTAGTGATCTGAGCTTAACTCAGTTGATAGGAAAAATACATAATATAAGCAGGATCGGGGTTCAAACCTTACACATCCCACTTATTCAACTTTTTTTATTAAATAAACCCTACTTATTCGCCTTAAAAATAAAAAGTGAATTTTTAGCAGCTAGACTACTAAAAAAAGAATTCAAGATTCTATAATGGAATAAATTTAAACAATAATATATAAAATTAAATCAAGTTATTGTTATTGTTTTGATGTTGCTATAACCCATTCTCCATTTCTAATTTTTTTTTTAATGTTGTTATAGAGTAAAATTGAGAAACTCTTAAATTTAAGAATGTGTCATGCTAACCCGTGCTTCCAGGGCACTCGTTAAGGAAGCCAAAAAAGAAAATTTTGATTCAAAATGGAATTTTTGTAAACTTTTAATACATTAGAGACACAATTTTCAATGCAGAAAACTACTATTCGACTTCTTAACCACTATTGCCCCGCCCTGATTAACATTTCCCTTTCAGAATTTATAGTTAATTTCTAGTGAATGTATTTAACCGTTCTAATAACAATCAAGTTTAGAAAGGGCCATTCAATGAAACGTAAAGGGTATTAAAGGGTGGTCGATCTTCTCTTCCTAGTTTTTTTTATAAGCAAAAATACTATTGATACAAAACTTGATTTTTATTTCTTGGATAATGTAAATACTAACTAAAAAAGATATATAATTGATGAATTGTTTTTAATTACCACAGCAACTCCATGTTGTACTATCACAGGTTCCTTCTTCTTAGTCACATTGCTCTTAGCCTCAGATCGACCTTCTGGAATCCTTTGAATGCTAAGAATGTATCCATCTTTGGTTATAACCTGAAAATATTTCATATTACTGCATAAATTAAAGGCAACAATTTGATTCATGTAATTTTGTGTAAAGACGAAAATTTTGTGTAACCATAATTCTTACTTCGTGTTCTTCACATTTGTAGCCATGGACAGTGATCGAAGAAGCACATAAACCTTCTTTCGAAGAATTATCATTTTTCTTACCGGAAAAAACACGACTTGAAGCCTGAGCTTGATGATTACAAGTTGTTAAAACTATGACACAAAGGGTCAAAGTAACAATGTTCATTAAGCCGAGGGAAGTCATATATGGTATTATTTATCAAATCGGGAGAAAAAGTTTTCACAACTCAATCAAACTTTTTGCTGTCGTTTTTGAGCTGAGAGGAGTGATATATTTATATATGGATTTTGTAACTGATTTACCTAAAATAGTGGGAGTAATTACACTAACGGATAAGATCAAAATAAAACAAACCTAGTAAAGTGGAGGAAACAAATCTAATCTAGCACTACACACATGCCAATACACAATTATACTAGTAGTTACTCTAACGGATAAGATCAAAATGGAGGAAACAAATTCAAATAAGTGAAATATAGGAAATTCAGTTCACCAATATAATCTACCACTGCACACATGCCAATACACAACTTTGACCATTCATATTTTTAATTATATATAATAAATAATTATAAAATTTTGATATTTCAAAAATATTGACTGAGACAAATCAAACAACATCTTACATGCTAACATTTATATTTATATATTAGTTAAAAAATATGATCAAAGTAAATATGTGAATAGTACACATTGTAAAATTACAACATGTATTTTGAAATGGAGGGAGTATTATTTTTATCATTGTCAAGTATTTAAAATTAAATATCGCAATTTAAACACTACAAATGTGTGTTTTATTTTATGTGGGACCCTCACTCTCTATTTTTTTAATCCACATCACACTAGCTCAAAGTCTTATAACTTGGTGTTTAATCTTCCAATCCCTTCTAACTTCACATCAATATTCCAACAATACCCCAGTTGAATTTAAAAAATGGTTTCAATATTAACGTCAAAATGTTTCTATTGCTAATAAACAAATGTGTCGTCTACAACTTGAACATTTGTATATCAGATACTATTCTAATTTAACAAGAGTTGCTTAGAGTATTGAACTTTATCTCAGACATAGAAAACACACAAACTTTTTCCTAAGTTTCCATTTTTTTTGTTGAAGAAGCCTTAAGTTTTCATTTCATAAGCGCTTGCTGAAGGGACACACATAATTATACTAACCTTAATTCGATATTGCATTATATAGGCAGAGGGCGGGGTTCGAATCTCAAATCCATTTAATTTAGTGGTTAATTTTTAATAACTAAATTAAATAAATAAAAAAATCCAAACATATTTTGAAATATGAGAAGGACGGCCAAAATCTGCTTACTTATCAGCCATTGATATTCTTTTGGGATGAAAATCAGATTATGCGTTAATTAATTATCAATGCTGAAAATTTTTCTTCCTCAATATTGTTTAGCCAGCTGAAACAAGTGGACAATTCTATTGCCAATTTTGATCCACATGTTTTATATTATAAGATAGTTAAGGCAAATTAATATTCCTAAAAAATAAAAGGCAAATTAATAGATTCTGCGGGTCACTTTTATTACCAAAAGCACCTAATAATTTTTGTTTATAATTTTTTTTACCACCTAAAATTTGCCTGCTTCATTTGTAATACCAAAACACCTAAAACCTAACAAGAAATTAAGCTCTAATAATTAATGAGTTTTATCAAATGATGAATTGTTCAGAAGAACCTAGGTTCATTTCTGGTTGAAACAATACTTGATTGGAGTTTGCTTACCTCTCGGTCAAACTCAAAATTACTATAGTCCCTTTTCCGTAGAAACCGGAGGGTTAACACACAAAAAAACTAAAAGCTATTAACATCGTCGGTGGACTACATAATATACATTGAGCTTAGTGATAGCAAGCTACTTTCCTATATCCTACAATTCACTAACAATTTCTAAGATGCAATTAGGGTAAATGGGTGACTTAAGCACCCTAATTATTCAAGTATCACCATTGACGTTTAAAAAATGATGTAACATTATTATACACCAAGTCATTGGCATTCACACCAAACATATAGTCAGCATGAGCATATTTATCAATGAATTGAACACTAAGCTTGTCTGCATCATGGTTCTGGAAATGTTGATCAAGTAATCTCTGAACATCAGCAATGTCGGAAAGCGCGTCGCTACCGCCATAGCTCATGAAAATTGGTACATTTTTAGGAATGTTTGAGAATTTGTAAACTGGAGGTGTTAGTCGTCCATAATGCCAGAAGTTTAAGTGTGGCATCACAAAGTCAAATTTCGTCAAGACACCGGTTCGAACATCTACATAAATTTATAGCATAAGTTTAGGATTAAGTATTAAATCAGAATGAATCAATATACCTGACTTCGAGCCCTAAATGAAATTGGACCATCAATATTATATTAAGGGCTCAACACCCTCTCGAAAGGCCAATTAACCATAGGGCGCACCATCCCTCATCGCAGCCTTTAAAAGCTTCTAGAAGCATCTAGAGCGCGCTGTAACATAAAAGGCGTGACTTTTGGCCTTAGTTACTTAGGGCCTAAGTCATGGAAATACAAGCCCAAAAGAGACTATAAATATCCACATTAAGATCATTCTCAAGACATGATCTAAACAAGCTAAACCCTAGTTTTCTAGATTATACTCACTGCAAGTACAGAAACAATATTTTTCCGTCTTTATTTACTTCACGACTTAAATTTAGATTATCAAAGCTCTTTACAAGATCAAGAAAAATAAAACATGAATATGAAGTGGCTAGATGTGAAAATCTTACTCTGAGCTAAATGAAACATGTTCCTTACTGATGTTGACTGTGGTTCAACCTTCACGAATTGATTAAAAGCTGAAGGGGCTAAGCAACAATTTTCACCTAAAATAGAACAAATGAAAAAAAAAACCATCAATTATATATTTAGTCAAAATTTTAGAGAATTTTATCTATGTGAAAATGTGTCAATTGAAATTCAAATTTTGACTGGGGCAACAAATCTAGACCTGTTAATGCAGTAAACAAGTCATTGCAGTTTACTCCAGGATGAGCACAAATACCATTGATGAAGTCAACAATAGGTAATCTAAGAAAATAATTGTTGAAGATCATTAAATTATGTATAATATACTCTTTTTTTAGGGAAAATTATGTATAATATACTAATATATTTTTTTATTATAATAATATACATATACTAATATATTTTTTTTATTATAATAATATACTAATGGATTTAAAATATGAGGGAGAAGCTTCTTATAATAAAATTGTAAGTTATATGTTCTTACGCTTTGACATCAAATTCAGAAATTCCCAAAAGAGTATAGCCCTGTTTGGCAAAACAAAAGAAATAAAACGAATAAGATTTTATAATAATTTTATAATAACAGTAATAGATTCGTTGCAAGTCGGTAATCACAATCGTTTATCAAGATGCAACAAAAAAATTGTTTATCAAGATTGAATGGTTAAATTTTGAGTTTTAGTTTGCTTAAGTCGTGATGTGAGCCGTTCGATTTCTATCCAACAATTATCTCAGTTGTTGGTCAAGATCAAAAGGATGAAATTTTGAGTTTTATGATTGGCTAAAGTCACGATGTAAGCCTGTTAAGAATCCCACATCGGATAGGTGATAGCCTGACAATCGGATAGATAAGACTCTTGATAAAAGTTTATATAGAGGAGGCAATCCTCACCTTACAAGCCGGTTTTGTAAGGATGAGTTAGGCCCCAAATTTGACATGGTATCAGAGCTTGTCGAATTCAAGGACCACTTACCTATTCACGCACCAAGCTCAAAGAGTGCTGGGCGTGAGGGGGGTGTATTGGAAAAAACCCAAGTCTCACATCAGATATATGAGACTCTTGATGAGAGTTTATAAAGAGGAGACAATCCTCATCTTACATGCCAGTTTTGTAAGGATGAGTTAAGCCACAAATTTCAACATGGTATCAGAGCTTGTCGAATTCAAGGGAAACATATCTATCCATGCACCAAGCCAAAAGAGTGTTGGGCGTGTGGGGGGTGTTTTGGGAAAACCCAAGTCCCACATTAGATAGATAAAACTCTTGATAAGAATTTATATAGAGGAGACAATCCTCACCTTACAAGCCAATTTTGTGGAGTTGAGTTAATCCCCAAATTTCAACAAAGCCATTTGATCATTATCCAATGGCTAAGATGGATTCACTGTAGCCCGTGATCTCATTAGTTGGTCAAGACCGAATGTTGAAGTTTCAAAATTTGTTTTTTAAAAGTCACGATGTCTGATCTCTATCTAACGACTAAGATAGTTTGATTACAACGATGATAAGAAATTACGACCGCAAGGAAACCAAGTTAATGTCTGATCTCTATCTAACGGCTAAGATAATCTGACTACAACGACAGTAAAAATTATGACCGCGAGGAATCCAAGTCCAAGAATAATAAGAGTTATTGCTATGGATTAGGTTATATACCTCAGAGAGTAAGGATCTTGCAGCAACTTGTCCAATTATGGTTTTCATTTGGCTCAAATATGCAATAGGACTCAATAATGCTACTGATTTAACCTGATTTACCCATTTACCCTCTGCCAAGGATGCCAAAGCTGTCAAAGTTCCCTGCCAAACATAGTCTTAAATTTTAGTATTATAAAATTGTTGAATATATTGATATTATATTATAAATGTTATTTATGTGATACATTACCATAGAATGGCCAACATAATGTATCTTCTGTCCTCCTGTTTGCTTGGAGACAAAATCAAAAATTGCAGGCATTTCATAAGTAACCAATTCATCCCAAGACCATTCCCAATATTTCTGCCAATGTTTACATAGAAAAATATGTTAATTCAGTTTGTTAAAATAAATCAAGGCCTTACTTAGAAAACAATTATTAGAGTAAATAATCAAATCAATCATTAAAAATATAACATTTTGTAACAATCCCTTAATAATAGAAGGTATACTAAAAATGTTTTTGAATGACATTTTCTGCTTTAAGTTTCTCTAAATACTTCACATGAGAACTAATTTCATGACTATAAATGTAATGTGGATGCGTCCTTCTCTCAGTTGCTTAACAAAGCCGGTCTTGGTATGTGTATTTAGGATGACGAGGGTCATTTTGTTTTAGCTAAAACGAAGTGGCTATCTCCTGTTAATCGATGTTGACTTGGGGAGACACTCTGACTGTCGTTCGCTCTTTGGTGGGTACATGATCTTTAGCTGGTTAATGCAGATTTCGAGATGGACTCAAAGGTTGTAAAATAGGTATATTGGATTTTGTATCCATTATAAATGATTGTCGATGTTTACTTTCTTCTGATTTAACAACCTCTGATGTTAGGTTCATTTGGAGGCAAGTAAATAAAGTTGCTCATAGTTTAACTAGAGGTAGCTCTCCATGTCATTCTAGTTTTCATATTTCCATTCAAATTCCATCATATATCTCTACTCTTATTTTAAATAAAATGCATTAAGTTTTCTCTTGTAATAAAATAAAACTAAGTTCATCACTATAAAAAATCCATGCAATAACTTTAATGTATATAAATAGATAGACTTGATTATATACTCAAGTTAAACTTTTTTTTTTTCAGGAATAAAAAACAAACCTTGTTAGAGGGGTCTAGGGAAATATGTTTGCGGCTAAATTTGGTTCCTCTTGTATTAGGAATCCACACATCAAAGTCATTATCAGCAAGAATCATTGGCAGGTTTTGCTTTGGACTGTTCAGAAACCATGTTGCTCCATCCTGCACAAAACAAAGACTCAATATATGCAACAATAACATAGTAGCAAATATATAATCATATTCCTTAGTTTGAATCAAGAGTATAACATAATTGATCTTAGATTTGTAAAGGATACATGTTATAAATTGTGATAACAAGATTTTTTAAATTTAAAAGAAAACTAAAAAACATAAAGGGTTAATATATGTTTACTCCCTCTAATGTAGTAGCAAATATATAATCATATTCCTTAATTTGAATCAAGAGTATAACATAATTGATCTTAGATATTGTAAAGGATACATGTTATAAATTGTGATAACAAGATTTTTCAAATTGAAAAGAAAACTAAAAAACGTAAAGGGTTAATATATGTTTACCCCCTCTAATATTAACTGTTTCTTGTTTACCTTCTGTAAAAAAAATTGTTTAGATTCAAATCCTGTAATTTGAAGATACTTTGGTTTTGGACATTCATGGATTTTGACGGTACAAAATCAATGATATGACTGAGGCTAAATCGAAATTCACTTAATTTACAGGAGGTGAAAGTACCTTAAATTTCATAATTTGATGACATGAAGGTCCAAAGCCAAAGAATATTTAAATTACATAATTGGAATTTAAACAATTTTTTTACGTGGGTAAACAAAAAACCACCAATATTACAAGGGATAAACATATATTAACCAAAACGTAAATTATGAAATAAAATATACAAGTTTTTTATTAATTTGAACGGCACGTTAAATTAAAGTTAAATTTATAAATAAAAAATTTATTCCTTAAAAAAGTAAAAAATTTATAACTGTTGAAAAATCATAGCAACCAGAATTCAAGATTTTAGTGCAGTGAGCTTAGCTCAATTGGTAAGGACAATGCATAATATATTTAGGGGTTGGGGTTCGAACCCTACACACCCCACTTATTTACTTTAAAAAATGAATTTCTAACCGCTAGTCTACTTGACAAAAAAAAAATAATTCAAGATTCTATAATGGAATAAATTTAAACAATAATATATAACAAAAATAAAAAGTATAATAATAAAAATTAAATAAAGTTATTGTCATTGTTATAATTTTGCTATAACCCATTACCCTTTTTTTTTTAACCCTCTTGAAGGGACCTACTAATTCAGAGTTAGGCATCCTCAATTTTTTTTTAAATGTTGCTATAGAGTAAAATTGAGAAACTCTCAAATTTTAGAAGCTGTAGTTAATTTCTAATGAATGTATTTAACCCTTCTAATCAATAACAATCAAGTTTAGAAAGTAAGTTTCATTCAATTAATGAAACGTAAATGATAGGGTGGTGAATCTTCTCTTCTTCAAGTTTTTTTCATAAGCAAAAATACCATTGATACAAAACTTGATTTTTAATTTTGGAAAATTGTAAATACTAACTGAAACAAGATATATAATTGATGGATTGTTGTAACTTACCACTGCAACTCCATGTTGTACTATCACAGGCTCCTTCTTCTTAGTCACATTGCTCTTAACCTCAGATCGACCTTCTGGAATCCTTTGAATGCTAAGAATGTATCCATCTTTGGTTATTACCTGAAAATATTGCATATATTAATGCAAAAATGAAATACTTGACCGTGTACAAAAATATTTTCAACAACAAAAACTAAAACCTTTTAATTTTTTTTAGGGGACTAAAACCTTTGAAGAAAAGAAAATTAATGACCATAGTATATCATGAATGATATGTATATTGGAACCTAATTTAAATTTAAATCATTAATGATAATTTGATCGATATTTTTCCTTGTGTTGGTCATGTTTTAGTGATTTTATATAGAGAAATGCTAACCACAATCAAAGGCAATAATTTGATTCATGCAATTTTGTGTAAAGACATAAATTATGTTATGATCACTAGAAGAAAAAAAAAATCAGCGAGCAAAATTAAAAGACTAAAATTTGTATTTGCACATATTTACAATTCTTACTTTGTGTTCTTCACATTTGTAGCCATGGATAGTGACCGAAGAAGCACATAAACCTTGTACTGAAGATTTATCGTTTTTCTTACCCAAAAAAACATGACTCGAAGCCTGGGCTTGATGATTACAAGTTGCTAAAACTATGACACAAAGGGTCAAAGCAACAATGTTCATCAAGCCCAGGAAAATCATATATTTTTGGTATTATTTATCAAATTGGAAGATGTGAGTTTAACGGGGAGGGGCATTCTCTTTATATAGGTGAAGAAAGTTGATGTAAAACTGAAAAAGTTGAAATTTGGGTAAGAAGAGAAAACTTAATTGAATGTTTTTTTTGTCTATCTTTAATTTGATATTATCTTTAATTTGCTTAGGTAGTAACTAAAAATTCAATGGCTTGTAATTTTTTAATTTGTTTTATTTTTAGAATTTTGCTACATTAGGAACCTGATCAGTTTGTATATATCGTCAAGAATTTCCAATTTTTAGAACAAATATCTGCTAAAGGGTTTCAACATTTTTTCATATATAGGCCGTATACATCACTCATTTAATGAATTTCGCGCTATGAGTTCGTCATATTTAGTGATTTTATCATGATTGATTTTTGGGGTGTAGTCGTTACAGACACTTTGCGAGAAGAAATGAGACAAGCAGTGAAGAAAAATGCATAATCATCCGCGGCCAAACTTGCGACGCGCACTATGAGTTGCGCGTCGCAAAATTTGAAGGAAATTAAGAAGTGAATTGTCTCGCCACAACACACGTCAATAAGTGCCAACGCGCATCGCATAATGTTCGCTCCAAAAGGTTGGGAAACGCGCGCATACAAATATAGGAACCGTAGGTTAGCAGAAAAGAATAATCTTATGACCAGACAAAGGTAGAAATGCGATTTTGAAAGATTAGGAGCAACCAGAGCCAAAGAATCAGCAACCAGTTATCCTTTACTTATGTTTAGAAAGTATTAGTAGGTCATGAAGGAGAGACTTCTCTGTATTGTTTAATCATTTAACTTTTAATATCCTTTAAATACATTTAATTGCTTTGATTTTATTGGGTTAAATGTATTCTTCATGCTTTTTATTAGGCTAAATACCTCCCCGGGTCTTTTAAGTTTCATGTTTGTTTCAGATAGATCCTTTAAGTTTATAAGGTTTCAGATAGGTCCTTTAAGTTTCGAGTTTGTTTCAGATAGGTCCTTTCTATCAACCTCCGTTAAGCAAAAGTTGATCTGTCCGTTAAGCCAAAGTTGATCTAGTTGGGGAAAAAATTGATGCCAAGTGTCAGAGAAAACCACCTCACCCACTTAACGGACATATCAGCTTTGGCTTAACGTACATAACAACTTTGGCTTAAAGGAGGTTGACCGAAATGACCTATCCGAAACAAACTCGAAACTTAAAGGACCTATCTGAAACCTTAAAAACTTAAAGGACCTATCTGAAACAAACGTGAAACTTAAATAACCGAGAGAGATATTTGGCCTTTTTATTAATGCTTTTTTATACACTTACATATGTTTATGAATTGATATATGTCTCAATGACTACTAACCCTAGATTCGGGGTTTGACTTAATTCAACCATTCAATCTCTAATAGCTTTAAAAATATTCTTTTAATGCTTTGCGACAATAATCTGACATTCATTTAAACCTCCAATGGTTATAGACTCAAGTAAGACATAAGAGTGTTGTAACTAATAAAGCGTGTTAGTGACGAAGACATTGACCTAACTATTTTATTCAAATATCGTAAAAACAGACTATCTAGACAAATGTGTTCATAGTATCTTAGTTACCAAATAATTGAGAGACATGAATCCATATGACCTAGTCATTTTTACTTACTTCCTTAAGTTCAGATAATCAATCCATTGCCAAGTGCAACCCTCAATCTTTACATTTCTTAATGATTATCGTAGTAGTTAAGTTGAGCTTTTACATATAGGTACAAACTTATAAATTTTACTATTTGACGACGATTTAGTAGACTTGCTAATTTGTTCATCACATCCCATTTAAGAGCTCTCCGACCAAACGACTCTAACGAGAGGTATATCTTTGCCTCTCAACGTTTTCACTTTCCGATCATCAATCCTTACCGGTAAAGTCTCCACCGTAAGGTTGTCTCTAACTTGGACATCATCACTCTGGATCACGTGAGATGGATCCGGAACATACTTCCGAAGTTGCGATACGTGGAAAACATCATGCAAATTCGAAAGATGCGGTGGTAACCCAACTCGGTACGCCACCGTTCCAACCCTTTCCGATATCTGGTACGGACCAATAAATCTCGGAGTCAACTTCTTTGACTTCAAAGCACGTCCAACACCAGTCACAGGGGTGACTCTCAAAAACACGTGGCCTCCCTCCTGAAACTCAAGATCTTTCCTTCGCTTATCATGGTAACTCTTTTGTCGACTCTGCGACGCTTTCATCTTCTCTTGAATCATCTTAACTTTCTCAGTGGTTTGCTGAACAATCTCCGGTCCTAAGACCACTCTTTCACCCGACTCAAACCAACACAACGGAGTTCTGCATCTCCGACCATATAAAGCTTCAAAAGGTGCCATCCCAATACTAGAATGATGACTATTATTGTACGTGAACTCGATTAACGGAAGATGACTATCCCAAGTTCCTCCTTGCTCAAGAACATAAACTCTCAACAAATCCTCTAGCGACTGAATTGTCCTCTCCGACTGACCATCTGTCTGCGGATGATACGCCGAACTCAATCTCAACTTAGAACCCAAGGCCTCTTGCAAACTTTTCCAAAATCTAGAAGTAAATCTTGGATCTCTATCGGATACAATGCTCGAAGGAACACCATGCAACCTCACAATCTCCTTGATATAAATCTCTGCCAACTGGGCAACAGGAAAACTAATATTAATCAGTAGAAAATGAGCCGACTTCGTCAATCTGTCAACTATCACCCAAATGGAGTCATTCCCTCTAGGAGTATTCGGCAAACTCGTCACAAAATCCATGGATATACTATCCCATTTCCACTCTGGCACATCTAAAGATACCATCATGCCAGCCGGTTTCTGATGCTCAATCTTTGACTTCTGACACACTAAACAGGAATACACAAACTGTGCCACATCTCGCTTCAATCCAGACCACCAAAACAACTTCTTCAAATCATGATACGTCTTCGTAGCTCCCGGATGAATACTCAAGCTACTTCTATGACTCTCTTCAAGAATCATCTTCTTAATCTCTTCATTGTCAGGAATACAAATCCTACCTCGGAATCTCAACACTCCTTGATCATCGACTTGAAAATCACTATCTTCAGTCTGATTACTAGCAACTAATAAGTCCACAAACTTGACATCTTCTTTCTGCGCTTCGGGCCATGTCCGGCCGAGTCCGTCCCAACTTTTGTCTGACAGGGGGACAGTCTGGTTTTGTCGGTATCCGGTGTTCCACAATCTGGGGATCCAAACCCGGCATTTCTTCATACGACCATGCGAAGATATCTGAATATTCGCGGAGAAGCTGGAAGATCCTCTTCTTGACCCCTTCCTCCAATGCAGCACCGACCTTGATCTCTCTTTTGTTATCCTCGGTACCCAGGTTGATTAGCTCGATCTCCTCCTGATGAGGCCGAATGGTTTTCTCTTCTTGCTCAAGCAATCGGGCAATCTCATCTGGTATGTCATCACTATCTTCATCCTCGGCCTCAAACACCGGGGATTCAACAGTTTGGAGAAACATAGGGTCACTGTGTTCAACGGGTTCATTTTGGTTCGATCTGCGTGACATGATTGGATGATTTTTAGAAAATAGTTTTCATGCAGATCTTTGAAATTAATAAGAAAACACAGATGTTTTGGTTTTTTCTGGCATTACCATTATTTCCAAGGGGAAAAGCATTAAAGAAAGAAAAAGAGTCGTGAAAGAAACGACGTTTTTTATTGATAATGGTGATGTCGGAACAAACATGCCCTTTACAAAAAGTGTCACTTCCGCCTCGGGCAGGGCGGAAGGATTGTTACTTTGAAAACAAAAGCCTAGACAGCAAGACATATTACTTAGAATCATGCACAAACACAGGGAGATTAATAACGTTCCAGTTCTTTGCCATGCCTCCTGGTATCACAAATGTGGGCCTAGACCCTCTTTCATCACCACCATCAAGAATTGCATTGGCAAATCCAGCACTACGGAACGTTCCAGTTGACACGCCTGACATCGGAGAGAAACCGAGACCCTCTTTGCGTTTGTTGTCCAGCAGCTGTATCAATTGGCCCCAACCGGCGGCCTGACCCTCCTGAACAGCCTTCTGCGCGTCTTTCAACGAAGCCATGGCAGCACCAGACCTCTTGTGCTCTGCACCTTCGATAACCAAACCCTGGAATGCAGTTCCCTCGGCGGATTTAGCTTCGATGCAAGAGAAGGATGATAACTGACTGACCAGATAAGCTTCTTCCCCATGCACTGTCACAAGTTTACCATTCCTTACGAACTTCAGCTTCTGATGGAGGGTAGAAGTGACTGCCCCGGCCTCGTGTATCCACGGTCTCCCGAGAAGGCAACTGTAAGAGGCATCTATGTCCATAACCTGGAAAGTAATCATGAATGTTTCAGGGCCAATAGTCATGGGGAGATCTACCTCTCCGAGCACAGTTTTACGGGAACCATCGAAAGCCTTGACTAGAAAAGTACTCCTTCTCAAAGGGACTCCTTGACAACTTAACTGATCCAAAGTCGACTTAGGCATCACATTCAACGACGACCCAGTGTCTACCAACACGTTGGACAGCATATCTGCTTTGCAGTTCATGGAAATGTGCAGGGCCAAGTTGTGGTGCCTCTCTGCCTCTGGAAGTTCGTCTTCACCAAACCAAAGGTTACTGCAAGCAGTGATGTTAGCCACTATCCCACCGAATTGATCCTCTGTGACTTCGTGGTCGACATATGCTTGCTCTAATACTTTCAACAATACGTTCCTGTGAGCCTCCGAACTAAGGAGTAGGGACAATATGGATATCTTCGAAGGAGTCTGTAATAGCTGATCAACGATCTTATAATCGCTTTTCTTGATTATCTTCAAAATCTCATCCAAATTGGAATCTTCGATGGATTGGCCTGGACGGCTGGTACTTTCAACAACAGGAGGGGTTGACAATGGAGTAGTCTTATCAGCAGGAATCGCAACTTGCACATCATCTTTCTTCTGAAACAAGAGGGGCCGAACCCTGCCGCTTCTCAAAGCCGTCACTTCGGCGATACTGCCTACTGTGCTCGGAGACACCAAAGGTACTTCTTTCCCGTTTTCCAACATAGTCGCGCTGTACTTGTACGGGATGGCTTTCGTAGAAGTATATGGTACTGGCCCTGGTAGCCGTATCACTAGAGGCTTAACATCTTCCCTGGTAGACACATTCTTGACGGGAGTATCGTGGAAGATCGGCACTATCATACAAACGTCACTGGTAGTCAGGTAGTTGTCATTCATCAAGCTTTGGATATCAATCTGGACTACGCTGCAACCCATAGGGTTCTGAAGACATTCACAGCAAGCAACGTGGTCGTGGACGAACAAGGAAGCTTGGCACAGCCTGATATGTAGCGGTACTAGGGGAGTAGCAATATTACGGACATTGAGACGAGGGATTTCTTCGCACACTTCAATCATATTCACGGCGGCATGGTTGGGGAGCGGATTGTCGAGCACATGTGGGACATTGTTTTCAAAGGATAGCTTTCCCTGGTCGATCAACTTCTTCACAATATATTTCAGAGCGTAGCAACCTTCTACATCATGACCTAGGGTGCCTTGGTGGAAATCACATCTGAGATCGGAGCGGAACCTGGGAGGCAATGGATTTGGCGGAGGCTTGCCAGGTCTAGTGGTGCAATACCCCCTATGTAACAGAGTTGGGAGTAGTTCAGCGTACGCCATCGGTATTGGCGGGAAAGATGGTCTAGATTGAGGGCCCTGTTGTTGTTGTTGCGGTTGTTGTTGCATTTGTTGGGCGATGGCATTAACAGGGACCTGAGGCTGGCCCGGTAATGGAGGGTATTGATGGTAGAACGGCGGATAGAACGGATGCTGGGCATACTGTAGGTACTGGTACTGTTGAGGCAGTTGTGTAGCATTGACAGGAGCGGCAGTGGCAGATTGATTGGTTCCGGCAGACACCATTCCAACTTCTGATTCCTTTTTCTTATGGTGACCATTGCCGTATTTCTTTGGTGCATTCGAGGACTCACCTTTCTCAAACACGATAATCCCTTTTCGGACAGCTTCCTCCAAGCGGGTCCCCATAGTGACCATCTCAGAGAAGTTGCTTGGGGCAGCAATAATCATTCTTTCAACATAATCTTTCTTCAGGGTCTTCAAGAATGTTTGAGTCATTTCTTCCTCGTCCAGAACGGGAGTGATACGGGAAGCTGCCCCTCTCCACCTCTGTGCATATTCGCGAAAGCTTTCGTCCTTTTTCTGAGAAAGGGACCGGAGGAATTCCCTATTCGGCTTGAGCCTGGTGTTGAATCCATAGTGGCTCTTAAAAGCAGCAGCCAGATCATCAAAAGTGCGAATATCATCCTTGCTCAAACCGGTATACCACTCCGCGAAATCTTCCATTAGACTGTCCTGGAAGCAATGGATCATAAGTGAATCATTGTCTACATGGTTAGCCATCTTCCAGACGTACTTGATGATATGGTTCTGGGGGCAGGTCAGCCCATTGTAGCGGTCAAATTCCGGGACTTTGAACTTCTTGGGGACATCCACCCTCGGCACTAAACAAAGATCGTGGGTTCTGACGAGGTCACTGCTCCCACGGTTGGCCTTGATCTCACGACGGAGTTCTCTGGCAAGCTCCTCCATTCTTTCTTCCATAGTTCCCAATACAGGAGTCTTTCCACGGTGATCATTAGCATTGGCGCCCTGAGGCATAGAGTGCACAATCGGATCGGTGAAGACCGTTGACTGAGGCAAGGTAGTGTGGAGAGAAGCATGCCTTGAGACGGGGATTTGGTTTCCGTTGGCAGCACTAGAAGCGCCTGCTGTGGGATCAGGAGCAAAGAAAAGTGGGAGTCTGTATGGGTATCCCCTTGGCATGGCAAAGCAGTTATCGAGGGATGATGTTGGAATTGCCTCAGTGGTTTCTGGAGCAGACGAGGCTGGTTGTTCTTGAGCGGCTATCAGAGCAGTCATGGCGTCGAGAGCTTTAGCTAACTCTTCTCCCACAGAAGCTAATTCAGTACGGAGCTGTGCATTCTCTTCTTCCATAGCTACTTGATTCCTCCTTCTGTATTGTCTAGTCTGATGTACTCTGGTAGGTTGATCTGTCTTTCGAGCACGAGCCACTTTTCACACTGCGGCAGAAGAACCAGGAGGCAATGAGCACTTGGAAGTTTTTTTGTGACCGATGAATGATGCATGATACGTGCAAATGCAGATGCAAAAATGACTCTTTTTCATTACCAAAGGGTTTTTAGACAAATTAGAATTCTTTGCAAACATTATTGGACTAACAAATTATTCAAAGCAAGTTGTTTTGATACACTGAGCCAAGGGAGTAGGCTTCTCAAACATAAACTGAACAGGCAACATAACCAATAGTCAATCCTATCATCCAGAACTAAGGAGTGACTGGGTAGTATTCGGAATCCGAGCCTGAAGCTGAACCACAATAACTGGCAAAGAAATCTCGACGACCTCTGACTCTCTTGGAGTCTCTCCTCAATAGATCATCCTTCTCCTCAAGCTCTTTCCTAACTCTGGCTAGTTCTTTCTTCAGCATCCGGTTCTCATGATCTTTCTGTTCGTCTCTGCCATCCAAAGTCATGATCAAGTTCTCAGCCTCACTGTAGCGGGCTTTCCATGCTCGCTTCTCCTCACTCTCCATAGCTAGATGCTCCTGATACATCTCCTGAGTCGCGGGAAGCAACGGTAAAGGTCTAGACAGAGTAGATGCAGATACATGTCTCATACCAGGGTAAGGCATGCCAATCTCCTCAGCTCGGTCTATCACCCACTGAGTATAGGCCTCATGAGCAATACCGGATCTCACACCCAAGTGTTTCACATCCTTCCTACGAACCTTAGACCAAGCATCTATAAAAGCTTTCCTTTGCACGGTGGGAGCATTGGAATAGTAAAAGAACTCCTGTGATGTAGCAAGGTTGATGGGCTTTGCTCTCATAGGAAAACCAAACTGTCTCATGGCTAACTCGGGGTTGTAGTTGATTCCTCCCCGGGTACCGAGAAGAGGTACATTGAGGAAATCTCCACAACCAGTGATAATCTCCTTGACTCGAGCTGCTGGAGTAATCCAAACCACCTCATCGGGAGTAAGAGCCATAATCCGCTGCGAATAAGACCAATTCTCCGTGTTGGCATGGAAAGAACTCGGGAGGTGAGAAATAAACCACCTATATAGAAGAGGTATGCAGCAAAGAATAAATCCACGGCCCTTGAGAGTCCGATCATGGACGGCGTGGTATGTGTCAGCTAACAAAGTAGGAACCGGATTCCTGGAATGGAAGATCTCAATAGCATTCATGTCCACGAAGTTGTCGAGATTCGGAAAGAGAACGAGCCCGTAGATGAGTAGTGCCAGAATGGCCTCAAGAGTGTTCTGACAAGTAGATTCAAGATTAGCCCGCTCAAGTAAGTACTTCGAAGTGAAACCCTGAATGTGAGACTTGGTAACAAGATTCTTAGACACATCGGAAGTCTTGAGATAAAGATCCTTAGCAATAACCAGAGGAGTAAGAGAAGATCCTGGGCCTGTGAAGGGTACCCTCTCGGCTATAGGTAAACCCAATAAGCAAGAATAAGCCTCGAGTGTAGGAACCAACTGAAAATCCGGGAAAGTGAAGCAACGGAAAACCGGGTCATAGAATTGCACCAGAGTGTGCACCAGCTTCTCTTCTACATTAGTCCGGAGAATACCAAGCAAACCAGCGTATCGGAGACGAAACCCAGTCGGATTCTTAACCTTAAGTGCCAACTCCCTTAGGCTAGCCAAATCAACTTCTTTGAACTTGTAAGACTTAGTCCTCTTCATGCCTGGTTATATTTGCAAAGAATTTTAGTTTGTCTATACCCTTTGATAAATGCATGTAAAAAGGTTTATGCATGAATGCATGTATGCATGGTTTTGTTTAACAAAGAAAACACGGTGGGCTAAAGTAACAAGTGGACACGGTGTCCGGTGAAACTAAGGCTTTGATAGTAGTAACCAAGGTTCTACAAAGTTCCCAAACCACAACCTCTCTTCCGTATATCATAGTAGTACAAAGCAACGCTTGTCCATGATTATTCGTAAGAAGGTCTAGTTTGGGTGTAGTATCGCGTGACGACTAAATTTCGAGACAACGCTCGGTTTAGCCACCGCACTACGTCCTAAGAAAGGCCAAAGATGGGTTTGGTAACTACGGTCCATAGCCTTCATCGGTCAATTGGAAGTAAAGTGCCTAAGCATGACAACACACGCCGACAACATCACCTCCAAAATGCCTCAGCTATGTGAGATTGATCGCGTAATCCAATGCACGAGGCAACCCCCGAAATTGATTGTCGATTATATCTCTTCCTAATCTTAGGTTCACTCAGCCCAGGTATAGGGCTTTTGATATCCTCACCCTACACGTACACAAGAAAATTTTACATGTAACAATAAAGCAAAGCATAAACATAAAGCATGTAAAACTAGGTGTAGCCCTAAAGAGTCCCCAGTGAAGTCGCCATTTCTGTTATCGCGATTTTCGGGTGTCAAATCATTAATTAGATTTGAACCTTTCAATCATTGATATCTCTATTTTTTTTGGGGAAGGTAAAATCGAGAGAAAACCTTAGAAATTCTGAGCTCGGGGCTGATTTCACTACGGGAAGGTATTAGGCACCCGCAATGACTATAGTATCCTATAGGAACCGTTTTACTAGTCTTATGTATACGCTTTGCTTTTATTGCTATTTGTAAAGAAGATTGATTTTAAGAATGAGAGAAAGAAGATTTTGAGTTTTGTTTTTATTGGACTTGGAGAGATTTTGAGTCTCTTGCCTACATACCCTTTTAAGGGATCAAAATTTCATGTAGTTCTCTTCCAAAATGTTTTTTTTGTGGGTTGGTTCGATTTTAATTTTGAAAATGGTTTTGAAGAAAAAGATGAGAGGCCTCAAAGGCATGAGATTCGGAAACAAGTGAGGTTGGTCCAATTTATTTACAAAAACGGTTAAAGTTGAGAATTAGTGTTCATTTGGATTTTTGATTAAGAAAATAAAGGAAAATTATGGAGTTTTGACTCCAACATTATTGTGAAAATATTTGAGTGAAGAGTTAGTTTTCTGAGAAAGAAAGCATGAGTTTTTCCCTAAGTGTCACGCTTCCTAAACATACATCTAGCGGTAAACATACAACGTGTGTGCGTGTCGGTGCTTGTGTCGGTGTACATCATTATAGTCCATAGTCTTTTACATCGGGTCCTAATTTACATTCTATGATCTTGCAAGAATTTGAAAGGAAAGCAAACTAACCTAAACATTGCATGAGAATTAGTTGAACGTTCCATGAAAGAGTTAAAGGAAGAAATGGGAATGAGATGAGATGCTTAGTATGCATGAAACATAGAGTAAAATGGTTAGTAAAACAAGAAAAAATAATAATGAAATACTAATCATAAACAAAATGGCAAACTATCACAAAAATTGGCATAAAATCACACTAAACAAAATTGCAAAATGTCACAAAATTGGCATCGAAACTCTAACTAAACAAGATTGCAAAATATCACACAATTAGTGTCAAGAACCAAACTAAACATAATTGCAAAATATCACACAATTGGTATCAAGGATCAAACTAAACATAATTGCAAAATATCACACAATTGGTATCAAGAATCAAACTAAACAAAAATGGGAAATATCACAAAATTCAAGTTTAACAAGCTTGAGAATAATGCACCAAAACAAAAGAAAATTAAACTTGCCAAGATTAAATGAATCCATCAAGAAACAAAGGTAATCATCATAGAATCAAAGGCTAAGCACTAGAATAATGTGATACAAATTTGGACTAAAAGTCACGAGGAGATTCACACAAGCACAACAAAACATACCAATTAAAAGGGAAATTTACACTTATCCTTTTTTATCAACTTTCAGTATGTAAAATATCATAAAAAACAGTCATAAACACACCAAAACACATAGTAAATTTTTAAGAATTTTTGCAAGAAATTTTTAGCATGCACAGGGTTCAATCAGCAAGAAAAGAGGTGCCATTATCAACAAAAAAACCTAAAAAAACGCCAGAAAGCTAAAGGCCCATAGTTTCACAACCCAAACCCACAGATCTGATGGGTCCGGATCAAACTAACGCTCTAGGAGCGTTGGATTGATCCAGATCCATCAGGATCTTGATCCAACACACACAACTAAGGGGAAGTGGACCGGGTATGGAGCGACCCGGTCCAGAAGCATATATAAAAGCGCTGGGAACCCGGTTCCCTTCATTTCCTTGGATCATTTCTCTTTCTTCTTCTTCTCTCTTGCGCCGTTCTCTCATCTCACACACCCCAAACCCTAATTTCTTGAATCTTGTTCAGACCTTGCTAATCTATGGCTTAAATCGTTCCTACTCTCAACCTAAACATGAATCCATCAAGAACGAACGATTTTAACCGTTGAAACGGCGTAAACCTTCGTGCTTGATACCGGCTCAAACTGTTCGGATCTTTCGTGTTTTTTGGATGAAAACGTTGTAAAACGATGAGGAAATGATTCGATCCACACTCGTTGTGGATTCTGAAGCTTTCCTCTGATTTTTTCAAATTCTTTTGAGTTAGGGTAAAGGTTTTGGGTCCGAACAGCTCGAATTGGTTATGGATTCATACGGTTCTGGACTTGTGATGATTCTTAGTGAAATGAGATAGAGCTTGAGTATTACCTGAGTCTTGCTTGGGGATTTGAACCGTTTCTTTCGATCCTTGGTTCTGAATCTTCACTGGTAAGGCAATTTCGCTCTTTTCTCCTTCTGGTTCGAACCGGTGAAAACCCTCACTTCTTCTCCTTCTCTGATCTGCCTGTGATCACGCTCGTAGCGCGTTGCTTCCAGTGGCGTGCTCGCGTAGAATTGCAGGCTCACAACTCAGTGATGAAGGTTCATGCGAATCTCTGAGAGTTGCTTGAATTTGCGTGGATTCGAACTCTATTTGATGCTGATGATCGAATTCAATGGCGAATTTGCTGTTTTTGGTGTGAAATTGATCTGAATTGGTGTTGAATTCGAGCTAGGGTTTGTGTGTTCTTGAGCTTTTCTGTGAGTTTGTTGGATTTGATCTGTAACTGAATGGAGAGAGAAAACTCAATCTGTTTGTGTGATGTGGCTCTGATTTGTGGATTCTTCTTCTGACTTGTACAGTGGTGGCCTTTTATAGGCTACCATGTGTGTACCCGATCCAATGAGCTTGTGACATGTGGACTTGGACAGCTTGCGTGGCACTTGTGGACTGAACTGAAAAAAGGACTAAAATGCAATTTATAAGAATTCGGACCTCTGAGATTAAAACTGAATTGGACTGTTTTGAAAATTGGAATTGGACACTTCTGCAATGAAATGTAAAATTTTGGACTAAATTGCAATTAAAATAAAATTTGGACTTATTTGCAAAAAGTAAAAATAAAATTAAAAAAATGTAATTTGGAAAAAATGTAAAGTGAAACAGTTAAAATTGACAAAATGGACTAAAATTAACAAACTACCAAAAATGAGGTATTTCAAAATACCTCTCTGCCCAAAAATCAAATAATGTGAAAAGACCAAAATACCCCTGGGGGCTAAAATGACTCAGACTAACTCAGATGCAGAACTAAGACGATTTTGTACAAAATTTGATTAATGATTCATGCAGACAGATTGAAAAGACTCAGGGACAAATTGTAGGGACTAAAATGGGTTCCATTGCGGGAAATGACCAAAATACCCTTTTGTATGATTTTATGCAAAAATAAAAAGGCAGAAACGGTAACGTATGCAGCTGAAGCACAGTGGTAAATTGCAGAGTAATGTATAGTAAATTGAAAAAAGTATTAGGAATAGAAAGGAAATTTAAACGAGTATTTTTAGGTCCAAAATGAGGGTATGACAAACACACAAACATTTTCTACCCAGAACTACGTAGCTTTGATTTCTCCATCGCACCCAGAGATACGTAGGAGCAAGATCAAACTCTTGTCAAGGACACTAATAAAAAACTCATTTTTATCTTTTTTTCTTCGCAAACATTTTTTCATAATGATAAGGAAACAAACATAAAACTAACACCTAATTAAGCACTAAACTAATTAACGGTTCCCGTTGGATACAACGGATGTGATGGGTGCTAATACCTTCCCCTCGCATAACCGATTCCCGAACCCGAATTTTGGTCGCATTGACCTTGTTCTCGTTCTCAAAGGGGTTTATCGACGTTCCCCTTTTCAAAAATAAAACTTCGGTGGCGACTTTACTATTTAGCGAGAGCTTTACGCCCGCGCATTTTTCCCGCCGCTTCAATGTTTATTATAAATTTAAAATAATGTGGCATTATTTTGATTTATTCTATGTTTTTGGTAAAATATTTACCCGAAAATCTCCAATTCCATCAACAAACTCGTAAAATTACAACAACTCGCTCTACTTCCTATATGTCATAGTCAAAGCACACACTCTTTTTTTTCCTTATAATTTCTTTGATGTTCAAATTTCTTTTTCTTATCTTATTTACTTTTCTAATTTTTTTTATCTCTTTCTTTATTCTCATGAAAGAAAAAAACAGAAACCTTCCTTACTATGATGTTATGCCTTCTTATGATCTTATTTTGCTATGTTACTATATCATATATGAAAGAGTCTCACAGTTAAAGGAAGGAATGTAATATGTCATATGTGAGCTAAAGTTTGACATTAGGTGCAAGAAAAAAACAATGAGAAACATATAAGTGAGACGACTTATATACATAATATCTTAAGAATTTGGATCAAAATGTAGTGTCAATCTTACCTAAGTGGTCGTTCTTAGTCTAATGTGATTATCCAACCCAATTTAAGCTCTTCTGAAATTCCCAACATTATAATGAATTTTTTCTTCATTTTTTTATGTCATTTGCTTAATTCTTTTATATTAAATTTTAGTTTTTGAGCATCATTCGTTTTGATGCTATATATTTTTATTCAACCACCATTATTTTAATTTTTTTGTTCACTTTGGTGGGATGCTATGATAGTAAAATGTAGATGTGACATGCTTACTAGACATTTTCAGCGAAGATATGATATCAATCTCAATTTTGTGATTGCTCGTAGCCTAATGTATTGATTCAACCATAATGTAGACTCCCAATCAAGTCCCAACATTATGATTAACTATTTTATTAGTGGTTAAATGTCAATTTTATCTTAAAATTTAGTTATTGCAAGCCAAATGTTTATAATAGAGATAAAAATAAAGACATTTAATCTTATGATTTTGCATCGTATAACAAAATATGAATAAATGTTGCAAAAAATGTTGAAAAATAGTTTTCTCTGCTATCCCTCTGGTTCATAAGGTAAAGAGATCAAAGTAATATCAAATTTTCTCAAGAGATAAATAAAATCTAATAAAAATTGATTCCTCTTAGAGACTAAATTAGGGTTCTACAAAACATTTCACATTTCTCTATTTTATTGAATGTGTATAATATATTTTGAATCACTATCTTTACAAAATTTCTTCAAATTTTTACACCCATTATTCTAATATTTTATTTTACTCTATACTTTGATCATGCGAAAATCTAATATGAATACTATCATTTGTCTATTGCTTATTGTATTAGATACACAAACTCAATATTCATTCATTGGGTTACGCTCGAGATAAAAAAATCAAAATTCTAAAAATTAAGAAGATCTAATATAGATAACCTCATCAAACAACACTTACACAATGGTCTACATAAAAAAACAAAAGTAAACATAACAAAAATAACTAAAACAAGTATCATAAAAATAAATAACACCATAGATAACATTATTTTTTATTTTTTATAATGTGCAATCATTAGAACTATATTGATTCAAGTATCCAAGTGAAATCTACATTTGAAAGAAGCCAACGAAATTATATAACTTTATCTAAAATCAATATAAAAAATAATCGTCACGCCGTCGCCCTTGTTCTAGGTTCCGAGAATTGCAGCAGCAGCAGCTCTCTCTTAGAAGCTTCCTCGCCGCTCTCTCCCCCTTGCTGATGTAGCAGTAGTAGTGAGGGGTGTGACGGTCGGCGCTAGCCACCCGCACCACCTCCCAACCAGATCTACCAACGGTTTTCGCGGCGGTTGATTGGTGGTTTTCGTCTTCTCTCCGGTGGCTGTGGTTTTCTCTCCGGTGGCTGTGATTTATGCCGGTTTAGTCGGAAGGGTTAATCTGGATTTACTCTTTGCAGATCTGGATTGTTGATGGGTTTTAGTTTGTTCTTTTTGTTTTAAGCTTTGTTGCAGCTGCCGTGGTTAATTGCTACAGGTTGGTTTGCAATAGTCGTATGTGGCTAGAAATGGCTTTGCCCCCTCACTGTTATATGATTATGGATGTGCTTCGTAACAGGACTTTTAGGCTAGAAATGGCCATGTAACTGTTGTCCATTATTGCTGCGATTGGTGGGTGCGGGTGTACCGTGTTGGCGGTGTTCGTGGTGTTCAAACTCGTTGATTGGCCATCCCTCGATCTGGCTTTCAACTATTGGATTTGGCTAGAAATGGTTGTGAAGTCTGTCGCAGCATAGTGGGTTGTAGGTGTGAGGTTTTGTATCCGTGTTAGCGGTCAAATTTCTCACCTTCACGAAGTTTGACACCGTATAACTTGAGGGAGGTTTCAAAATCCTCATCAGTTTTTGATGTTGGATTGTTTGTCTCGAAAGAGACGCTATGCTTGTTGCTGTCGCAAGGAGTTGTTGGTACTTGGATCCATTTCGTGTTGACGGTTGGTCCATACACCACACGTTAGACATTCACCGATGTTGTTTTTATTTCTTATTACCTGTTTGGGTCGGCCTACATTTTGTGTGGATTAATTGATTGGGTTAGGTTTATGTCCCCCCAATTTTTTTTTGTATTTATTTTTTCCTTTTTTTTTAATAATATATATGAGCACCTGATATAGACTGGAATCTGCAAGACATTCCAACTATGTTGGATTGTCTTCTATTCCTTTTTTATGTTTGGACTCTTGCCTATCAAAAAAATTAGAACTATATCCACTAAGAAAGGGTGCAAGTCACAGTTTAAGACACAAACGAACCAATTTTGTCTGACTATTCTCCATAATTCTTCAACTCAATTGACCTCAAAGATGTTATTTGATTTGGTGTCATGTCAATTTTTTTAATTTAGTAACACTTGTGTGAATGGAATACATAGATGAAAATGATGCTAGAAAAAACAACTATATACAGATGAAAATGATTGATAATGATATGATGATGAAAAATGACATATGTTAAAATCTGAATAGCTTGCAAATAAAACTATGACATGTGTTATAAATTGATTGGTTTCTAAATTAAAAGGTGATTGATTGGTTGAAGTTATTAAGAAATTGTGATCGCATGATTGATGCAAAAAGTGTTGAAGACTTCAAATTAACATTAATGTCATGATAATTATTCTTATTAATTACTATGTGATTTACGCCCCTTGGAATGTATTTTACGTTGAAAAAACAATAAGGCATAAAGAGAAACAAATTCAAAATGACACAATGAGTAATTCATTTAGTGATTGATCACTTTATAATTTTTTAAACAATTTACAACTATTTTCATACTATTTTTTTATTAAAAAAATTATATTAAATGTTTTTTATTAAAAATGATCTATATTATTTCGAAAAGAATATGAAATAAAACATAATACATTTATATTTTTGTTAACCCACAATTAAAACATAATGTTTGAACTCTAAGCAGTCATTTTTGAAAAAATAAGAATATTTTCAGAATATAAATGAGTAGCATATGTTAACTTTTTGGGAACTAAAAACAAAAACAAAATCTTCATAATGACGTTATTGTTTTTAAATTTAAGTTAAGATCGTATAAATTTTATAAAAAAATTGAGTCATCATTTTTTTTTATCATATATTATAAAGTTCTGTTTTTTTTTTTCTTTCAAAAGGTAGAATTAATCTTATTAATTACGTGCCTTTTTATATGTATTTTGTTATAAAAGCAAGGAGGTATAAACAGAAACAAATTCAAAATGAGTAACTTGTTTTATCTTTTTTGAAACTAATCTTTTTGGACCAATGTAATATGAAGTTTGACACCAAACATTATTCACTAAGAGATCAAACTTATGTTTTATCGAATGATTGATATTATTTACTATATTATTGAATGTTCATGATATATTTTAAATCACTACAAACAACAACAACAACCAAACCTTATCCCACTAAGTGGGGTCAACTACATGGATCAAAATACGTCATAGTGTTATATCATAAATCAAGTTTGGATCCCTATTTTAAATCACTATATATACAAAATTTGTAAGGGTTTTCCTTCACAAAAAAAGTAAGAATTTTTACGTCCACTTTTATAATGTGATTGCACTCGCTATTTTGATCATGCAAAGATTTCATATGAATAATATCATATATATATATATATATATATATATATATTGCTTATTGAATATCTTGTACGAATTTCATATTCATTCATTGGGTTGTAATATCAATACAAAAAATCAAGATGAATTGTAATAGCATAAAAATAAAAGAGAGACTTGATTTTTAGAAACTCATCAATTTTTTATATACAGTCAACTTACTAAGATCTCGCAGAAAAAAAAAGAGAGTATATCATAGGAAACCTCATAAACCAACACTCACACAATGGACTACATCAAAAACAAAAATAACTAAAATGAGGATAACTAAAATGAATCACATCAATTATTCCAAGAAAACATGGTTATTCATAATTTACATATGGATGCATCCAATCCACCATAACAATATCTAGTGAGAACATATGTAGGAGTCACAATTTACATCATGAACGAAAATTATTAAACATGTACAACCCACGCGATAATGCTCCATGATTCTTTGACTGGATCGATCTTAGCGATGTAATCGAATTTTAATGTGATTTTTAAATTTAGTAAGAATGTATGAATGACATAAGCAGATGAATATGATGCAAGACAAAACAACTATATATAGAGAAAAAGAAGCTATCAAATTACACTAGTTAGAATCTGATTGGCTTACAAATCCAACTATGACGCATGTTATAATTTGATTGGTTTACAATTTAAAAAGTGACTCATGATATAATTTTTATTAAGTAAGAAATTAAAATCTCATGATGCAAAAAGTTAATGACATATAATTGACATGATTACATTTTTTTAGGAATTGACATGATTATTTGATATGTTGAAATAATTTATTTCCTTTTAATATTAATTAGTCACTTGTAGTCTTTGTGAATTAATAACAACGTGATATCATATCAAAAAATTCAAGGATTAAATTTCAATAGAAACTAATAGCTTAAATTAAACTATGTTAAAATATTTGTGTATATTAATTCATTTAACCCTTTCAAAAAAAAACATTAATATTCTTCACAAAAAAAACATTAATATAAAATTATAAAGTTAATAATAATAAGATGATAGCTATAATTTATGTTATATATTGTTTGTCAAAAAAAGAAATGTTATATATTATTTATTTATATTGTATTTGAACCCTTCTAGTTATTTCAATTTATATTGTAAATCATATTAAAATACGTAAAAAAGAAATCATATTATTTGTGACTATAAATCTATAATATTTTAAAAAAAGGCAATAACATATGTAAAAGGTTATCATTCATAATATAAATTTTGAAAAATAAAATTTATTTATAAATTATTGTATTTTTTAAAATCTAAAGTACATCCAAATATTTGTGCCCCTCATTTTAGGTCCTTATTCTTGTCAATATTTTTGATAAAAGGAATCACCTTTTTTTTTTTTGACAAATAAAAGAAATCACCTATAAGAGTATACTTTTTTTTCCATTTATTATGAATTTAAATTTGAAAAATAGTGTATAAACTAATTTTTAAAAATTTAATTTATATTCCATTTATTTGATTTATTCAGTTAAAATACTTATTCCATTTATTAAATTAAAATAGTTATGAAATATTTCCTTGATTCCTTTGTTGTATGAATATTATTACCTCATTCAAAAATTGTAATAAATGAGAACTTTGAATTATAGGATTAATAGCTAGCAATTAATGCTTGTATGAAAAAGAAGTTGTCATGTGTACTATAACAATAGATGTAGGCTTTTGTATTATATAAAGATATAAAGATAAAGATAAAGATACACCCTTTAATCGTTTTCCCTAAAATATACACCCTTCGATCACTAATATAAATAAAAATAAAAAAAACTTTCCAGGTGCTTTTATCATTTTTACTATCAAAGTACCTAAATTTGCACACTCTATTTACAAAACTTACATAGGGCTTAGTGATAACAAAGCCACTCACTTTCCTATATCTACAATTTTGTAACACAATATAAGATGCCATTATTAGGGAAAATGCGCAAGCACCCTAATTATTCAACTATCACCATTGACGTTTAAAAAAGGAGGTAACATTTTTGTACACTTTCTCATTGGCATTTGCACCCATCATGTAGTCAGCATGAGCATAGTTATCAATGAATTGAACACTAAGCTTGTCTGCATCATGGTTCTGGAAATGTTGATTAAGTAATCTCTTAACATCAGCAACATCGGAAAGCGCATCGCGGCCTCCATAACTCATGAAAATTGGTACATTTTTAGGAATGTTTGAGAGGTTGTAGGTTGGAGGTCTTAGTTGTCCATAATGCACCATGTTTGAGCCTAGCCTCTCAAAGTCAAATTTCGCTAGGACACCGCTTCGAACAACTGCATAATTTTATAGTTTAACTTTATTTACCCCACGACTAAATTTTAACTAATGAAGTGACTAGATGTGAAAATCTTACTCTGAGCTAAATGAAACATGTTCTTTGTTGATGAAGATTGTGGTTCAAACTTCGTGAATTGATGAGAAGCTGAAGAAGTTACGCAACAATTTTCACCTAAAATAGGACAATTGAAAAAATCATTAATTATATATTTAGTCAAAATTTTAGAGAATTTTTTTTATTGAAAAATGTGTCTATTGAAATTTAAATTTTGACGAAGGGAAATTTTTTATACCTGTTATTGCATTAAATATGTTATCGCATGTTACTTCAGGTTGAGAACAAACACCCTTGAGGAGATTAAGAACACGTATGCTAACAAAAATAATTGTTTTAAGAGAATTAAATTATGTATAATGTATATAGTAATGAATTATGTAAGTTCTATGTTCTTACTCATTGAGATTAAATTCGTCAACGCCCAAAAGAGTAAGACCCTGTTTGGCAAGATAAAACAATTAATCTGAATTAGGAAGCTGTGGCTACTATATAAGATTTTATACTTTTAAACAACATAAAAAAAATGATCTCGACCGTCTATCAAGATCAAATGATTAAATTAAGTTTTAAATTTGATAAAGTCACAATGTGAGTGGTTCGATCTTTATCCGGCGACTAAGATGGATTCATCTTGGTCAGTGATCTCAATCATTGGTCAAGATCAAATAGGTGAAATTTTGAGTTTTCAATTTCTTAAAGTCACAATGTAAGCCGTTTGATGTTTATCCAATAACTAAGATGGATACTCTTCGATCAATGATCTTAGTCCCTGGTCACGATCAAATGGTTGAAATTTCAAAATTTTGAGAAAGTCATTGTATAATCAGTTTGATCTCTATCCAACGACTAAGATAAAATGACCGCAAGAAACTACGACACCAATGAATTTAAGTCTAAGATTAACAAGAGTTAGTTCTATTGATTAGGTTATCTACCTCGCCTAGTAAGGATCTTGCACCAACTTGTCCAAGTGCAGTTGTCACTTTGCTCAAATATGCAATAGGACTCAACAATGCTACTGATTTAACTTGATTTACCCATTTGCCCTCTGACAAGGATACCAAAGCTACCAAAGTTCCCTGCCAAACATAGTCTTAAAGTTCAATATTATAAAATGTTGACTAAATTAATATATTATTATAAATCTTATTTATGTGATACATTACCAAAGAATGACCAATATAATTTATCTTCTGTCCTCCTGTTTGCTTGGAGACAAAGTTAAAAATAGCAGGCATTTCATTAGCAACCAATTCATCCCAAGACCAATCCCAATATTTCTGCCAATGTTTACATAGAGAAATGTTAATTTAGTTTGTTAAAATAAATCAAGTCATTATTTAGAAAAATTATTAGAATAATAATCAAATCAATAATAACAAAATTTAATTTTTTTTATAGTCCCTGAATAATAAAATTATACTAAATTGAAGTGTCTCTAAACAATACATCTAAAATCTTTAATGTGATTTCAATTATTCAAATAAAGCATCAAAGATTTTTTCTAAGGAAAAATACAAACCTTGTTAGAGGGGTCTAGGGAAGTATGTTTGTGGCTATATTTTGTTCCTCTAGTATTAGTAACCCACACATCAAAGCCATTGTCAGCAAGAATCATAGGCAGGTTTTGCTCTGGACTGTTCAGAAACCATGATGCTCCATCCTGCTCACATGCAAGTCTCAAAATATTCAACTATAGTATAATAATATAGAATCAAGTTCCTTAATTTGCATCAATAATATTGTAGCATAATTATATTAGAGATATTGTAAAGGATACATACTTGTTATAAACACCAGCCCTAGATATTTGATATTAGAAGACATAGAGACTTAGATAGTGGGATTTTATAAATTGTTCATCATTAAAAATATTGTTGCCTTTTGTAACAAAAAAAAAATGTTGCCTTAAAGCCTCATTTTTTTTTCATTTATCATGCACTTTTTTTTTGGAAGAATTTATTATTCACTTGTGTTATGTGTTATTGTTGTGATGTCCCCGTGAGCTTAGCTCACTTGGTAAGGGATAATGCATATTATATGCAGGGGCTGGGGTTCGAACCCCGGACACCCCACTTATTCACCTTTAAGGTGAATTTCTCTAGTCACTAGGCTATTTGACAAAAAAAATAAAATCGAACAAGCTTATAATTAATTTCTAATTAATGTACATTACCGTTATTGTTTCTTTTGTCACGTAGTTTAGTGTCTAAAAATTCTCTTTTTTAAAATGAATAAGTGGGGTGTCTGAGGTTCAAACCCTAACTTTTGTGTATATTATGCAATGTCTTTACCAACTGAGCTAGACTAATGATGAATTATTTAACTCTTCTAATAACTATAAATTTTAGAGAGTCAGGTTCATGCAATGAAGCATAACATATAATAAAGGGTGGTTCATCTTTTCTTCATCTTTTTTTTCTTTGGGCTCATCTTCTAATTCTAACACAAAATTAACTTGATTTTTTTCTTGAGAAAATGAAAATACTAATTGGAATAGGATAAAAAGTGGATGCATTGCTTTCACTTACCACCAAAACTCCATGTTGTACTATCACTGGCTCCTTCTTCTTAGTCACATTGCTCTTAACCTCAGATCGACCTTCTGGAATCCTTTGAATACTAAGAATGTATCCATCTTTGGTTGTAACCTGAAAATATTGCATATTAATGCACAAAGTAATGACAATGTACAAAAATATTATCAACATGAGAAACTAAAACCTTATTAAGAAAAGCTTGCAACAAAAATATATCATGAATGATATGCATATTGGTAACTACTTAAAACTTAAATCCATTAATTAATTCAAAACCTTAATGATAATTTAATCAATATTTTTCTTGGCATTCCTAAACTTTTAGTGAATTTATATTAGAGAATGCTACATAGCTCGAAATACATTACTACGAAGAAAAAAGGAACAAATCGTGATAAGGTAAAATGTAAAAAATAAATAAATCATGAGTTAAACATCCTAACATGTTATATAATTCAAAGCCATTGCAAATTATGTATGTTATTTTTTTTTGAATATGTTTTGAATTCTTACTTCAAGTTCTTGGCATTTGTAGCCATGGTTAGTGACCCAAGAAGCACATAAACCGTTTCCCGGAGATATTTTGCTTTCCTTACCGGAAAAGGCACGACGCGAAGCCTGAGCTTGATGATTACAAGTTGCTAAAACAATGACACAAAGTGTCAAAGCAGCAATGTTCATAAATCCTGGGAAAGTCATATCTTTTTTGTATTGTTTGTGAGCATGGAAATGTCAGATTGAGGAGGAAGAAGATTCTCTTTATATAGGCGATGAAAGTTGAGGCGAATCTGAAAAAGTTGAAACTTGGCAGAGAATAGAAAACTTTTATTTTGGTCACACATAGAATAGAAAACCTAATTCAACGTTTTTTTTTGTCTATCTTTAATTTTAATTTGATATTATCTTTAAATTGCTTAGTTAGTTTACTAAGAATTCAAAGGCTTGAACATTTTGTAATTTGTTTCATTTTTAGATTTTTTCTACATTAAAACATGATCAATTTGTATTTATGGTCAAGAGTTACCTTCATTTTAACAAAAAATAAATAAATAAGAGTTACCTTCTTTTAGCAAACGCATGGACGACTACAAGCATATGCTCAAGGGTTTCAAACTTTTAAAATTACCAAGTTAAAATTAACAATTTGTTAAAACAGCTTACCAAAAAAAAAAAACAATTTGATAGTTAAAATTAACAAGTATGTAATTGAAAGGCTAAAATTGTTTTAAAAATGGCGACTTCCTTCCTCAAAAAAAATGGCGACTTCCTAAAATTAAATACTTGTTGATTTTTTACATCTTTACAAAAATAAAGTCAATACAAATTAGTATAAACAATGAATTGAATATATTTTTCATTTGCTCTTTAATGTTTTATAATTGTACTGATATGAGCCTAAAAGGTCCAATGATAAGGTCCATAAAGAATACGACAAAAATGCCCAATAAAAGGGTCAAGAAAAGCTAAATCGAGATAACCACCTCGATAGAACATATGGCGTTAAACGAGAGTCAATCTCCTTAACTACCTTGTATGAAGTATCGCCTTGAAGCGATGTGTAAGACAAGCTAATGATCTCAATGACATACTAGCAACCGCATGGTCTCACCTTGTATATCAACCTAGCGTCTACTACGCTCCACCGTCTCAAAACGTAACCAACATCTGGATATCTATCAGGCCATTTCTACTTTCAAACTGATAGGGTTCTCCCATCTACCTCTAGTTTCGTTACATTGCGAAATTCCATAGTATGCATGAGTTGTCCCTATCTACAAGTAACTCCCTTAGACAAGATATGTGTTCTCGCCTATCTAGGAGACCAGTTACGTTGATATCTGGGTTAACCTCCAAACAAAATAAGCTAAAACTAAGGAGAGAAGATTGCAACGAACAACGAGCATATAATTAGATCCACAATTATAAATATAGGGCCATTAACTCCATGCACGACGACTTCACTTATTTCACATATACTTACTAGTCAACCAATTTGTTACATGCTAGCACCAAATCTGAATTTGACTGTTGGAGTGTCTTTTGCAAGCACACCCCCTCTTTGAAGAAGGAGACTAGTCGCGAAAGATCCAACCACTGAAGAAGGAATCACAAGAGGTTCACCCCACTTGTTCATTCAAGAACATTGGTGCTCACCACGAGGCCTCGATAAAACTACTTACTTAGGCCTCAAACAACCATATTATGGCTCGAACCAGGAGCTAAATTCCCATAATGGCGGACATCAGCAAAGCCCTCCTAACAATGACAGGGTTAGCAAGAAACTACTAGAAGAAACAAAAACCCCCGTGATTCCCCAATTAGAGCACAACGATCACAATCACGCCAATGTGACGTCTCACAACATATGCGTGCACACAGCCGCAACCTCACTCATACGCGTCGAGGGCAATGTTACAATAGTCATTCTCCCTCTCGAAGACGTCGCGAATCTCACAATCAATCTCCTTCACAAAGGCGTACGACTCGGAGTTCTGCAAATTCTTACGTAAATGAGATGCACGAACAAATGGGAAGGATCAAGGTTATGCCAGCCAAACATAACAGGATGAAACAATATATTCATATCACTGATTAAAGATACAAAACTATCATGGTTACGAGAGCTCCTCAAGTTATGGAGTAGAGAGCATGTCCTCAAACAAGAAAGAAACATAAAGTAGAAGTGCATAAGATTAATGTTCCTCGTTCATAAGTTAACTTTTTCCAGCTCCCTATGCAATGTCATCACTATCATCTTCCTCTGCATTTCTCATTTCAATCTCATCCTTTTCCTCCACACTTATCATCCACTTTTACTCGCTAATAGTGAAGGGACTTTTAAGAATTTTAGAATTGACTCAATAAAAAGAGTTGAAAGAGCATACCGCAACTACACACAATGATTTTTTTTTTTTTTTAAATAGAAGGCCATAGCCTCACACACAACAATATTTTTTTTTTAATGATACATGTTGATAGTTGAACTTTTTGAAGGGCTGTCAAATTAATATTTATTTACCGGTCTATGTTATAAAAGAAAATTCACTTTTTAGATTCATTTGATCAATGATGTATCTAATCTCTAATAGACTTTTTATGGTAACAATATGGAAAAAAGGAAAAAAAGAAAAAGAAAAAGACAAGGAAAAGACCCAAACTAGGGTTGAACAAACTCAATGCCCATGACATGTGCTAAGAGGACAGATGCTATATCAGAAGGGGCTTCATACAAAATAACAAGACTACTATCACTTAGAGCACCCTTTTTAGCTAGGAAATCAGCTGCAACCTTACCCTCATGCAAAGTATGTCATAAACTAACCACCCAATCTCTACGAAGAAAGTGTTTAATAGCCTATGATCAAATTTCTATACTTGTGATGTTCATTCAAATTCTTTTGGATGAGGTCAACAACAATAGTTGAGTTAGAGAGACAAAACATCTTAAATTCAATATCCCAACACAACTTCAAACCATGGTGTAAACCCAAAATTCCAAAATGTAGAATAAAATGTCTACTAATTTTCCCAAAGAAAACAAGCAAAAAAAAAGTATGATCACAAATAAGATCACCAAAACCTCCCAAGTTGGACTCGAGGAATACACTAGCATCGACATTAAGAGCTACTGAATCCATACTAAACTGTTGCCAACTGACAATACATGAAGGTTTCTGAACTATGTGAGAGGTAGGATAAGCAAAAAAATTTAAGACATGATGGAGAAATGATAACACTTGAGTGCCAATTTCTTGGACAAAATGCTTGATATCCTTAAAAATACATTTGTTGTGAGAACACCAAATCTTCCACATGATAATGGGTCCAATGGGCCAATATTTAAAATAAATTCTTTCATCCAAGTACTCAAATCATCTCGATTTAAAGGAGTGACTGACCGATGGAGACAAAAGGACCACACGTCCTTGGCACGCAGACAGGAAAACAAAGCATGTAACATATCTTCACTACGTACCATGATTACACATAGGACATAAGTTAGAAGATATAAGATTACGAGACAATAAAATGGACCTGAAATGAACATAGTCGCGCCACAATTGCCATAAGAAGAACTTAATATTTGAAGGAACACAAAGGCGTAAAATTCAATTCCAACTTTCTTCCCCGGGCAATGAAGTATGGGCTCCCTTTAACCACCGGTAGCCTTTTGAAATTGAGTATATGTCAGATGTGCAGTCGGTCCACACCCACACATCAGGAATGTCATGCACAAGAAAGGGAAGAGTCAAATTAATCTTATTAATATTGTTGGTACGAAGTATGGAATATAGGTAGGAAAGTTTCCGATCGTTCCCATCAACAAGATCCTTGATGGTATTGAACAGTGTGGTTTCTTATCTAGTCAAGGGCTTTACCAGAAACTAGAGTTACCTTCCCCCAATTTGAATTGAAACTCATCTTTAAAGAGCTCAATATATAATTTTGACAATAGAGTTTCAAGTAAGAGATCCCTTACGAGTAGTAGCATTTAATACTAAATTTTTCCTCAAGTAAATATCTTTAAACATCTTCACCCATAATTTATCTTGAAAGTTAAGAATATCCCACACCAACTTGTCAAGGTGAGCCACATTTTAGAATATAGCAATGCGAATACCAAAACCACCCAATTTCTTATGACGAGTCATTTTATCCCAACTAACCAAATAAATACCTTGGTCCCGTTATCCCTTCCACACAAATCTACATGCAACTTTGTCAAAATAACCACAAATAGATTGAGGATGCCATTTGTTGTTTTTTGGATATCCAAACTGTTGTCTTTGGATTTCCAAATTATATTATCTACCGAAGTTGTTACTAGGTTGAGTTACGACCAGGTCGCTCTCTTTAAGACGTTTCGTGGCACTGCTCAAAATTGTGCAAGGCAGACTATCAACCGCGCCACCTCAGGATAAAACAAGCCCAGCTACAACTGTTCGATTAACTACTGCACTTTAGAAAACCGTTCGAGAATTACACCTCTCATATGGTACCAAGACCATTCTTTTAATACTGAAAACACTTTAATATGGTATTGTTACCACTCTATTATGGTGCTGAGACCACTCAAATATGGTGTTACCACCATTCTAATTATTAACTTCTCCAACTATAATACTATGATTACTCAAATATGGTTTTACACCATTCTAACATCTAACTTCTTCAAGAATCGAAGAAGAATATATTTTAAGATCATTCATAATTTTGTATGGACATTATACCGAAAAAGGGACTATGATCTTAAATTATTATTTATTCTGAAGGACATAAAAATATCGAAGGGACTATGAACTTAAGACCATTCTTAATTTTGAAGGGACATTAAACCGAAAAGGGACTATGGTCTTAAGAACACTCTTAGTTCCGAAGGGACAGAAAAAGGAGATGAAAAGGAGATGAAAAGAAGAAAGACTCGTCAACACAAATTAAGAAAGGGAGAAGAGAGAAAGAGTTCCCGACAAGTCAATGAAACTCTTTGGTGTGATTTTTGAACTAGGTGAGCTCTCCTTTTATAGGGAGAGTTTGTAACTAATTTGGAGAAACTTAAGAATAAGTAAACTTAAAAATTAAGCAACCCACAGATCACCACAGATCAGCTCAAGTAACAAACTAATCAGATAAGTTCAAAAAGAAAGAAACCCACGAGATTAACTGAAACGAACTAATGAAGAAAAGATAGGAAATTCAGTTGGATTCTCAATATTATCACTACAAATATAACCTAAAATTATGGAAAGTGATATCTATGAATAAAAAATAATTATTATTATTATTTTCATCATTATCAGGTATTTAAAATTAAATACCACTATTTAAACACTACTAATGTGTGTGTTCTATTATGTGAGACCACCACACGCTATTTTTTCAATTCACACAACACTAGATCAAAGTTTAATAACTTGATGGTTAATCATCCAACCTTTCAATTACTTTTCATCTTCACACCAATGTTCCAACACCATTGAATTTGCATCCTTTAAAAAGATACAGAGTTAGTAACAATAATAGCAAGAATAAAATTATACTCAGACTGTTACATAATCTATTGAATGAAAGTTAAAAAATATGTTTTTATAATTTTGAGGCGAAAGTAGTACTATTTTTTTTCCTTTCTATTCTAAATAGGAAGTAGGACTAATATTGAAAACTATGAACATTTTAAAGACATGCATGTGACAGGTGTAATACACATAGGCGGTCGTATATGCCACAACTCGTTGGATATTCTTTCCCAATTTCTCTTCGACAACCTAAAAAAGAAAAAAGAAAAAAAAAACACAAAAAAAACTCTTCCGACAGAAATTGCACACGTATTTTGCACGTTTGTTTTTTGTTGGACGTCCTTTTGCTTTCCACATTAAATTCAAGTTTATCCAAAATCAGTTTTCAAACATAAATGATCAAACCAACAATAATAATTTTTTTGAAAAAATTTACTAAATTTTTTTCAATATGAAGTTTTTTTTTTTTGTGTGTACATAAGGAGTACATTTTATTTTTGTTTACAACAAGTATGTACCTACTACATTTAAATCATATATTACGATTATGATTTTTTTTTTTAGGGAAATATTACGATTATGATTTTTGTTTCAATAATAAATAAGATTTATAATTTGAACATGTGATTCTTTGACTACACTTACGTGATCAAACGGAAGTTTTGATTGATGAAGGTAACCCAATCCACAATGATCAAGAGTCTTATTCTAGACCACACGTCACCTAATTAAATCTAGTGCACCCCATCAATATAAAAGGCTAGCATGGTTCCACTTTTTATACATTAACAAAAATGGCAGAAGCATCATCCACTAAAAGCAGTCTTAGGTTAGCAGGCAAAATAGCCATCGTCACCGGAGGTGCCAGTGGCATTGGCAAAGAGACGGCACATGTCTTTGCCGAACAAGGTGCACGCATGGTGGTGATTGCCGACATCCAAGACGAGTTGGGCAATGAAGTGGCTACATCTATTGGTGGCCATAGGTGCACCTATGTTCATTGTGACGTAGCAAACGAAGATCAAGTCAAAAATCTCGTTCAATCAACGGTCAATACTTATGGACAGGTAAATATTAGTCAAGGTTAAATATATAATGTTTTTTTTCACATCATGTATTTTAAAATTTCAATAATATTTTTTTATTTTTATTTTTATAGTTATATGTTTTTAAAACATTATAAAAAAAGTTCATCTAGAGGTAGATAATATGTTATGTGTTTTTTTATTTAAAAGCAATCATTTTTTTTCCACATCAGGTAGATATTATGTTTAGCAATGCCGGAATTGCAAGTCCATCTGATCAAACCGTGTTGGAATTCGACATTTCTCAAGCTGACCATTTGTTCTCGGTGAACATCCGAGGAATGGCATTGTGCGTGAAACATGCGGCGCGTGCGATGGTGGACGGTTGCGTGAGGGGTAGCATTGTGTGCACGGCTAGCGTCGCCGGTAGCCATGGTAGTGTGAAGTTAACAGATTATGTAATGTCGAAGCACGCAATAATAGGGTTGATGCGTTCAGCTAGTAAGCAACTTGCAAAGCATGGAATAAGGGTGAATTGTGTATCACCAAATGGATTAGCAACACCATTGACAATGAAATTGTTAGATGCTGGAGCAGAGACAGTTGATTTGATTTTTGGAGAATACAAGAGGTTGGAAGGAGTGGTTCTCAACACTAAACATGTGGCTGATGCTGTGTTGTTCTTGGTATCTAATGAATCTGACTTTGTCACTGGCCTTGATCTTCGTGTGGATGGTAGCTATCTTGATGGAAAATCTGAACTAGTCTTTTGATAAATGAACTGTATTGTTTCATATAAAATAATGTCCTCCTATTGAATTTATTTGTAGGATGAAAAATTCCCAACACTTCTTAGAGGTGTAAGTAGTGAGGTACATGAAATAAATGTAACAAATAAATAGAATAAATGGAATTTGTGCTATGGAGAGTCATCCAATTTTAATTATTTTAAATATAAAAGTTTAGATTTGAGTTCATTATGAATATTAGATGTAATTTTTAATTTTACGTTTCAATAACCGATAGTAAATTGAAATAAAAGTAAATTGTTTTTTCTAGTGCAGGTCAATTAAAACACAACCATATAAGCCATCATTGGCAACCATATATTATTGCATGACCTTTTTATCATCTCCTAATTTCTTTCGTATTTTTCTCTATTTCTTTTGTACGTATTTTTCTTTAGAGCTTTCAAACTTAGAGGCTCTAATTCTGGAAGCTCTAAATTAAGGGACAATATCATACATATTTGAAACATAAAGTTCGCGGAATTGTTTGGATAGATTATTTTTTTTGGTAGAAACTGTTTGGATTAGTAGAATTGTATTGAAGTGAGAAATATAAGTAAGGGTCATGCTAACCGATGTCTTTGGGGTACTGGTTAAGCATACCAAAAAAAGAAAATGATTACAAAAAAAGGAAACTCATTTAACATTTTATGGATTAATTACACAATTTTCAATTCATTAATTGCTTTATAATTTTTTTTTAGTATGTTTAACCGATGTCTCGGGACACCGGTTAGCATTTCTCAGGAAGTAATAGTTTTAAAAGAATGCAAACTATAACTTGATAGCAATTAAGTGTAACCACTTGACTGGAAACTAACTAACTTTATGGCAGAAACTAATAAACAATTTTTTTTAATAGAAACTTCAATGTATAATTTCGATATCAACGTATACAAAAAAACAAGATCAACATGTGAATGTCATATTACTTTTATGGTGTCATCAGCCTCCTGCTTCAAAGCTTCTCTATGTCTCGACCTTTCATGAAGTTACAAAACATTCAACACACATCTAAGCACATAATACAAAACTTTAGAGCATAAACTAACTGATCAACACTTTGCATGTATTGATAACCACATGTTGAAATATCAATCATTGTCACACATTAAAATTCACAGAAGGAAGCAGCAAGTTAAAGTTTAGACATTGACACACATTCAAGATTTATCCACTGAAAAATACAACATGCATCGAGATCAAGAGATTTAAGCTAATGCTACACCATATGACCAATATCTTGTGCTTCTAATGATACAAAAAAAAAAAACACTAACGAGACTACCAATTCCACTGGATGCACAACTTCCTAAGTTTCCAATTTGATTGTTGTTTCAATTTCTCCTATGTGATAGTGAATCATAATCAACTACTTCTTTGCATATAAATGTCCTTACAAATTCTTTACTTCAATTAAACAGCAACAACCAAGCATCATACAACTTGGTGGGAATGAGTATATAGATCAATCAGTATGGGGGAACTATATCAAGAATTAAAACTCAATAAATGAATAGAAGAAACCAAAATTGTTAAGTTTTTTTATCGGTTAGTTCTCATTCTTGTTAAGTTTTTTTTTTTTTTCAAAAAAAAAAATCTATGCATATACTCTATTTGATCAAAACAAAATAAACAAATTATTGCCATATTTGGTGTAAAATTCACGAATGTCGATAAAAATATGTTCCTACCAGGTCTTCACGCACTACAAAAAAACAGGTGAATTACAATGGTTTTATTACGGAGACTCCCGATAACTGCCACTTTAAACAGTACACTGTGGCAGTTTTTGAAGACGTTGATATATACCTCATTTTCATCCCAATCTGCATTAAACAAAAACAATAAATAAAAAGAGCAAACCGACCTCACCTGCGATGTCACAAGAGCAGTTTCAAAAAATTTCTTCACTTCTCCTTTACAGTTCTAGACATTTCTTTATAGAATAAATAGTCAAGTTAGTCCTTGAACTTTTAAAATACTTCAATTTAGTCTCTTAACTATCATTAAAAACAACAAAACAGTTCCTAACTATCATAAAAAACTACAATTAGACTGTCATCAAAATTGTTTTTTTTTTTTAAATCTATTTCATTTATTCTACTCTAATCCAAGGCTGTTTTGCTAGCTTATGTATTCTAATAGGAAAACAATTGTAGTGTTCAAAGAACCAACAAAAATTGGATTTACAACTGCTAAGCTGACAATAACAATCTCAACATACATCAGATGCTACAAATCCCTTTTACAAAAAATGATAAAAAAATCTAAAATAGAAACCACAATACAAACATCATAACGTGGAAGGTGAAAATAGGGAGAGAAAATGGAATGCACAAAAATAATTTTGTTAGATAAAATATTAGGCTGAGTCATGGACTACGTCGCTTTCTTTAAGACGTTTTACGGCTTGTACCTGAATGGTGCAGCAATTCTTTCCAGCCTCAACACCCCCATGGTAAAACAACCCTCCAAATCTTAATTATGAGTAATCTCTGCACAAAGACAACTCACCAAAACAACACCCTAAAAGTTACATGATACTGCTGGGAATACTTAAAGAAATTGACAATGTTTTTTTTTCGTTTTCTATCTTTCGTAAAAACCATCTCAATAGCTTGTAACTGTTTTCACCGATTTTTGGTAATGTAAACTTTATTATCTATCAATTGTGATAAATGTATTTTTAAAGGGGGCCGTTCAAGTATAGCGGTTTATGACATCACTTCATACATTCTTTAAGAAAATTAGTGTCAGAATTGCATCCAACATCTTTTAATAACAAGTTGTCTCATGACAACATGACAGAAAAATGCTCAAGTGAGCATATTAAAAAGAAGAAGAACAAGAAGAAAGATGAAAAGCAATGCAAAAGAAAAAGAAAAAGGATAATAAAACAAGAACGGTAATATTAAATTGCAGAAATGTAAAATTTGGTTGAAATCTATCAATATGTCCATTCCTGAACCCGTTTACTCTCGCGACGTGTGAGTGTTACAAAGTTTTCATAAATCAAGAAACCAACCCTTTGATCTTATTACAAACTTATATATATATATATATATATATATATATAGACACACACACACACATAGACTTTGTAGAAAAAACTACCACTTAATCCTACGGTCTAGATTAGAAGTAGAAATAAGTCATATGGCTTGTCGAAATCTTAATCATGATTTCGACTAAATATTTTATTTTTGGTATCAACAAAGGCCCCCTAAAATGTTGTTTCTCAAAAGAAATGAGAGGAATAACATTTTGAAACATAATACCAAAAATGAATATTGTATGGTCTTCTTCGACAACTTAATCATTTTTCTTTTTCATCTCTTCAAGCCAAATTGAAATTTGGTATATTAGCTTTAATGAACTTAAAATAAATCACTCAAAGATCAATTGGCAGTATGTGTATATATATAATTCATGAATCACTCCAAAACACATATATACTTGCCCTTTTAGAAAATTCAGACCATTTAATATGATCAAGGTTTTCAAAACACCATTTTAATTTTCGGTTTCAAAAACCATATTTATGGTCATAAACTTTTCAGTTCCATTTTTTGTAAAATTTTTCAAAACCATTTTGATAAGATTCTCCAATTCAATTGGTGTCCTCCTTCAATGGCTTCAACAACAATTTTTTTTCTTCATAAAAATATGACTAAAAACCATTTCATGTACGGTTTCTGTTTCTCCGAAACCATTTTTTATGCATATAAAATGTTGAATCTTGCTAAAATTGAAAGGTCCCACCGAGAGTGCCAATTTGATTACACCAATTTTGGGTAATGTAAACTTCATTATCCATCAATAGTGATAAATGTATTTTTAAAGGGGATAGTTCAAGTCTCGCGATTTGTGACATCACTTCATGCATTCTTTAAGAACATTAATGTCAGAATTGCATCCAACATCTTTTAATAACGAGTTGTCTCATGACAACATGATAGAAAAATGCTCAAGTGAGCATATTAAAAAGAAGAAGAAAGAGAAGAAAGATGAAAATCAATGCAAAAGAAAAAGAAAAAGGATAATAAAACAAGAACGGTAATATTAAATTGCAGAAATGTAAAGGGTGGTTGGAATCTGTCAATCTGTCCATTCCTGAACCCGTTTGCTCTCACGACGTGTGGGTGTTACAGAGTTTTCATAAATCAAGATATCAACCCTTTGTTCTTATTACAAATTGATATATATATATATATATATATATATATATATATATATATATATATATAGACACACACACACATACATATAGACTTTATAGAAAAAACTACCACTTAATCCTACGGTCTAGATTAGAAGTAGAAATAGCTTCCTATAACTTCCTAAGACCCTAGGAAATAACTTCCATGCACTTAAGCCTTGTCTGCCACTACACGTTCCACTTTGCCTTATTGCACTCCAACTGTAACTTCCTTGGTCGAAATGCGGTATGTTGAAGTTTCTATGCTCTTGGTCGAAATCCCTTTGCACTTTGCAGCATGTCAAAATAAGTCATATGGTTTGTCGAAATCTTAATCATGATTTCGACCAAATATTTTATTTTTGGTATCAACAAAGGCCCCCTAAAATGTTGCTTGTCAAAAGAAATGAGAGGAATAACATTTTGAAACATAATACCAAAAATGAATATTGTATGGTCTTCTTCGACAACTTAATCATTTTTCTTTTTCATCTCTTCAAGCCAACTTGAAATTTGGTATATTAGCTTTAATGAACTTCAAATAAATCACTCAAAGATCAACTGGCAGTATGTGTATATATATAATTAATGAATCACGCCAACACATATATACTTGCCCTTTTGAAAATTCAGACCATTTAATATGATCATGGTTTTCAAAAAACCATCTTAATTTTCGGTTTCAAAAACCATCTTTATGGTCATAAACTTTTCAGTTCCAATTTTTGTAAAATTTTTCAAAACCATTTTGATAAGATTCTCCAATTCAATTGGTGTCCTCCTTCAATGGCTTCAACAACAATTTTTCTTCTTCATAAAAATATGACTAAAACCCATTTCATGTACGGTTTCTGTTTCTCCGAAACCATTTTTTATGCATATAAAATGTTGAATCTCGCTAAACTTGAAAGGTCCCACCGGGCGTGCCAATTTGTTTACACCGATTTTGGGTAATGTAAACTTCATTATCCATCAATAGTGATAAATGTATTTTTAAAGGGGATCGTTCAAGTTTCGCGGTTTATGACATCACTTCATGCATTCTTTAAGAACATTAATGTCTGAATTGCTTCCAACATCTTTTAATAACAAGTTGTCTAATGGCAACATGATAGAAAAATGATCAAGTGTGCATATTAAAAAGAAGAAGAAAGAAGAAAGATGAAAATAAATGCAAAAGAAAAAGAAAAAGGAAAATAAAACAAGAATGATAATATTAAATTGCAGGAATGTAAAGGGTGGTTGGAATCTGTCAATCTGTCCATTTCTGAACACGTTTGCTCTCGCGCTGTGTTAGTGTGACAGAGTTTTCAAAAATCAAGAAACCAACCCTTTGTTCTTATTATAAATTGATATATATATATATATATATATATATATATATATATATATATATATATATATATATACAGACTTTGGAGAAAAAACTACCACTTAATCCTACGGTCTAGATTAAAAGTAGAAATAACTTCCTATAACTTCTTAAGACACTAGGAAACAACTTCCATGCACTTCAACTTTCACTACACTTCAACTTGTCTGCCACTACACGTTCCACTTTGCCTTAGTGCACTCCAACTTTAATTTCATTGGTCGAAATTGCGGTATGTTGAAGTCTGTATGCTCTTGGTTGAAATCTCCTTGCACTTTGCAGCATATCAAAATAACCCATATGTCTTGTCGAAATCTTAGTCATTATTTCGACCAAATATTTTATTTTTGGTATTAACAGTAACATATTATCATACTTTATACATGTCTTCTACTATCTCGTTTAATAACATTCAATTCAATTTTTTCTATGAGAAAAATAAATCAACCGTCACTTTAATGTATCAGATTACATTAAACAAAGTTTATTCCACTTTCTCTATTTTATGGAATGGAAATAAATTGTCTCAGTTCAAGCCAACTCATGGTCTTCGTCAAGGGGATCCACTCTCACCATATCTATTTATTCTTTGCATGGAAAAACTCTATATGGCAATTAATAATGCAGTGAATCAAGGAAATTGGGAACCTCTTCACATCTCTAACGCAAGGCCTCATTTATTCCATCTCCTTTTTGCGGATGACATGGTTCTCTTCACCAAAGCAAAAGGATCTCAGTTCCGTTTTGCTTCCGCTTTATTTGATGGGTTCAGCAAGGCTTCATGATTAAAGATTAATCTCTCCAAGTCAAGAGCTTTATTTTTTTCTGGTACTCCCCAAGCAAAGATCCATAAGTTAACCGCTATTTCTGGTATCCGCAGCACAACATCTCTTGAAAAATACCTAGGCTTCCCAATCCTCAAAGGGCGGCCTAAAAGGAGTGATTTCTTATTTATCATTGAAAAAATGCAAAACAGGTTGGCTACTTGGAAAAGAAAACTTATCAATAAAACAGGTAGACTTACTTTAGCCTCCTCTGTTTTATCTTCCATTCCAACATACTATATGCAAATAAATTGACTTCCCCAAAATATTTGTGATAGCATTGACCAAACATCTCGGAATTTCATTTGGAATGATCACAACAACAAAGGAGTCCATCTTGTGAATTGGAAAACTGTTGCTAGCCCGAAATGTTTGGTGGATTAGGCATTAGAGCAGCCAGAGAAGCTAACATTTGTCTACTAGGGAAGCTAGTTTGGAACATGGTGCAAAAAACAAATAAATTGTTGGTGATTCTTCTATCTAACAATTATTCAAGTGGGCACAATTTCCTTCACACAGCAGCAGCCCATTGTAATAGCTCTCCTTCTTGGTCATCCATAATTCGAGCAACAAATGTTCTAAAAAGAGGTTACACTTGGAGAGCCGGCTCGGGTAATTCTTCTTTTTAGTACACCAATTGGAGCTTTCTTAGCCTGCTCGGAACACAGGTACCTTATGTTGATATTCATGATCTTCATCTAACTGTTAAAGATGTTTTCACTATCGACGGGCAGCACGCTCAATTTCTATACACCACTCTTCCAACAAATGTAGCAGATGTCATTAACAATACTCATCTCAATTTTAATGCTTCCATAGATGATGCTTATATTTGATCTCATAATAGCAACATTGTTTACACTACAATTGTCCCTTAACTACCTCTTCATTTTCAGTTGCTTCTTCTTCCTTAGCCACTTCTACCATTTTGCAGATTTCATTCTTAGGATTATCAAGTGTAGTGCCTGAAAATCCTGTTCTTGACAAGTTTGCAAAATGAGTAGATTTCTACCCCATTTGTATCTCTACGTTCTTAATAGCAAATTCATTAATCTTATAAACTTCTTCACGAGGGTTAGCCATTCCTTCAAGTTGACCCTGAGTCGCCTTCATGCACTGTGTGATCATCTCTTTTAGGCTCACCCTTGGTTGTTGTTGTTGACTACCTTGAGATGGGCGATTAGCTTATCGAGGTTGGACTGCGTTGTTGCTTCTGCCCAACCAAGGTTATAAGTGTTGGAATAAGGATCTTTCTGCTGCCTGGTAAAGGTTCACATGTTCTTTACCTGTTATTTTGCCGAATGTTGAGCCACTTCCTTTGCATCTAACCTTTTTGTTGTAGTTTATAATTGAATGATAAGAGTGTTTAACATGTTTTTCATCATTTGTTATCTCTAGTTAATGTGTTATGTTCTCTATGGTTTGGTTTTCATTGTTAACATGTTTCTCCTTGATTTAATCAAGTGGTTGGTTGTCCAAGTATGGTTTTTTTAAAGATATTTAATATAGTTTTGAATTTCTTGTCTTTACTAATCTTGGGGAATTAGGAGGGGTAACATTGGCACAACTCGTAAATTTGTTATGTGATTAAAAGGTTACGGGTTCAACTCTTAAAAACAGTCTTTTGTGTAAAAATAGGGTAAGACTGCGTATAACACACCAAATGGTGGCATCCCCTCCTGAACCCTGCGTATGCGGGAGCTTTAGTGCATCAGGTTGCCTTTTTTACTAATCTTGGGGGATTAAGCTTGTATTTCTTTTTCTAAAGGTTTTAAATTTGCTTTGAACATTTGTCTTCTTTTGTTTACAAAAGAAAAGTAAAAAAATTAAGTGTTTAAGACTCAATATATCAAGTAAAAAAGATCAATCATACATTTTTTTGACAAAAAAAGCTAACTCAACTAATAAATACAACATTCAGTCACTATTATAAGGAAAAATTCAGTTTTTAGATTTATTCAATAAACGATGTACGTGGTCTATATATATACTACATGCATCATTTATTGGATAAATCTAAAAAATAATTGTTTTACTTATAATAATAATAATAATAACAATTGGATGGTATACTCGTAATATTAAATAGAACACCTGTAGATGAGTTCGAACCAGAAACATTTGCACCAATAAAACAACGTTGAAGAATACACGAGGTCAACTAGAAACTACAAAGAGAAGAAGAAAATCAAAAGATACGTAATTTGCCATTTCTAGCTACAAACTACAAAGAGAAGAAGAAAAGCAAATGATACGTAATTTGCCATTTCTAGTAATAATATATACCAAAACAAGAAAGAAAAAAAATGTTCGACATATCATAGCCACATAATTTTGCACGTTTGTTTTTTACTTTTGAACACGAAATCCGTGCACGTATGACTCAACCGACAATGATTAATGGTCTCTTTTGAATATTTGTCTTCTTTTGTTTACAAAAGAAAAGTAAAAAAATTAAGTTTAAGACTCGATATATCAAGTAAAAAAGATCGAGCATACAATTTTTTTTGACAAGAAACCCTAACTCAATTAATAAATACAATATCTGGTCACTATTATAAGAAAAAATTCAGTTTTTAGGTTTATTCAGTAAACGATGTATGTGGTCTATATATAGACTACATGCATCATTTATTGGATGAATCCAAAAATTAAATTTATTACTTATAATAATGATTGGATGATATACTTATAATTTTTTACTTACCATTAAAACAACGTCGAACAGTGGCGAAGCCAGAGATTTTGGATAGTGGGGGCATCATATGTATATAAATTTGAAACTAAGAATACATAAGTTTGAAATCGTAAAATTTAAATTTAAAATAATGGGATTTAAATGTAAAATTTAAATTTAAAATAATGAGATTTTAGATTTACCTCTTGGAAAATCAGTAATGGAGGAATCTAGAGTAGAATAAAGGAAGAAGAGGACTTGAGAGACAATATTAAAAAATAGAAGGAGGAGAAGGAGAAGAAAGACAAGATTGAGTGTGAGTTTAGTATCGTTTCTTTGGTCGTGGGAGTGGGACAATGAGTTTTCACTTTTTTGATGCATTTGAATTGTTGTTTGTTATAATAAAAAAAAAACATGTCATGCTAATTGGTGTTCTTGGACACCTATTAAGGAAAAAATGGTAAGTTTTGTATTAAAATAAAACCTTGTTTATACTTTTTAGAGACTAACGACACAAGTTTTAAGATATTTGATGATTTATAGTTAAAAAGTTAGTTTATTGAAATTAAAATGTTTGGTAATTTAACTTTTGTAATTATAAAATAACATAAAAATACATAATTATGTGTGTATGAAGAAAATAAAAAAAATTAATCTAATTCTCCAATCCATCTCTTTTTTCCTCTAAAATAGGAGATAAACAAATAAAAAATCAATGTCTATGATAAACATATGTGTCAAGATGTACATATACTCCCTCTGAAATGGCAAGAGGTATCACATCATATTTATCTACATCAATTGAAATTCACGTTAATATTGATTGAACCATTGAGGAATATTTTATCTGCCATTTTATTTGCTTATGTTCATGAGTTTGGAAGATAAAGACAGCCACTAATGTTAAAATTACTTTTTTTTACAGAAGTTTGTGGAGGCGGGTGCCCACACAAGGCTCTACCTGCCTCCGCCCCTGACGTCGAAGAATACATGAGGTCTACTTCAAACTACAAAGAGAAGAAGAAAAGCTAGCAAATGATACGTAATTTGCCATTTCTAGCTACAAACTAAAAAGAGAAGAAGAAAAGCAAATGATACGTAATTTACCATTTCTAGCTACAAACTACAAAGAGAAGAAGAAAAGCAAATGATATGTAATTTGTCATTTCTAGTAATAATATATACTAAAACAAGAAAGAAAGAAAAAATGTACATATCTTAGCCACATAATTTTGCACATTTGTTGTTGACTTTTGAACACGAAATCCGTGCACGTATAATTCAACTGACATCTCAATAAGTGAAAAAAGAGAAGCTGGAAAACATAGCTTTGACGTCGTAGTTGTTACCGTATTTTGTCGTAATCTACTAACAATATATAAAAATCGACGTCCAACAAAATTTCATAATCGTCCTCAATTAAATGCACAATCTTCTTGATTTTATGACCACATTCATCATTTTAAAATTAAAACTAATTTATTCAATTTTTAAAAATTACATTTTTTAGGTTTATCTTCCCATCATAACTAAATCCCTAAATATTGCAAGTTTATCACTTCAAAAGCTAACTAATTCTAGACACTACTTTTTTGCTTTATTATTTTTGAAGCCTAACTAATTTCCTATGAGTAGGAAAGAAATTTGAATTATTAACATGCATATATGATTTTTTTTTAAAAGAGTATATAAGCAAATATTTACTTTATAAACATGAACACGTTCCATCAAAAAAATAATTAACATGATTAGGTAGGAAATTTGTGAAGAAAATAAAATTTGTTACATTCTAAAAAGCCAATTATTTTGGGATAAGCTCTAATTCAAGAAAAATTCCCCGATAAGCTCTAATTAATTTGTTTGATTTATCATTTTAAAATTAAAACTAATTTATTCAATTTTTAAAAATTACATTTTTTAGGTTTATCTTCCCATCATAACTAAATCCCTAAATATTGCAAGTTTATCACTTCAAAAGCTAACTAATTCTAGACACTACTTTTTTGCTTTATTATTTTTGAAGCCTAACTAATTTCCTATGAGTAGGAAAGAAATTTGAATTATTAACATGCATATATGATTTTTTTTTAAAAGAGTATATAAGCAAATATTTACTTTATAAACATGAACACGTTCCATCAAAAAAATAATTAACATGATTAGGTAGGAAATTTGTGAAGAAAATAAAATTTGTTACATTCTAAAAAGCCAATTATTTTGGGATAAGCTCTAATTCAAGAAAAATTCCCCGATAAGCTCTAATTAATTTGTTTGATTTATCATTTTAAAATTAAAACTAATTTATTCAATTTTTAAAAATTACATTTTTTAGGTTTATCTTCCCATCATAACTAAATCCCTAAATATTGCAAGTTTATCACTTCAAAAGCTAACTAATTCTAGACACTACTTTTTTGCTTTATTATTTTTGAAGCCTAACTAATTTCCTATGAGTAGGAAAGAAATTTGAATTATTAACATGCATATATGATTTTTTTTTAAAAGAGTATATAAGCAGATATTTACTTTATAAACATGAACACGTTCCATCAAAAAAATAATTAACATGATTAGGTAGGAAATTTGTGAAGAAAATAAAATTTGTTACATTCTAAAAAGCCAATTATTTTGGGATAAGCTCTAATTCAAGAAAAATTCCCCGATAAGCTCTAATTAATTTGTTTGATTTATCATTTTCAAGCCTAAAACTAATATCCTATATTTACAACTATATTAAAACTAATTTTCAACAAATTTGCTGATATAATAAAATCGTACTTTTTCTCAATTATCCTTTTTAAAACATAAAACTAATTTTTTTTTTGTATAATATATGTAAGGTCTGAGGTTCAAACCCCGGTCACCACCATTTTTTTTTATTTTTTGAAAATCTAAGACGAGTTTGTTGTTTGTAAATAAATTGTTTAATTTTTTTTTAGTTTACCCCTTTCAAGAAAACTAATTCTCTATATATTGCAAATAAGAATGAATAAATTGTTTCCTTTTTCTTCTCCATTTTATTACCCGATTTCCTTTATTTTTTAAAGTGCCTAAAATGTCCACGGTTAGACTTCTAATATCAAAAATTTAGTGAGTTTTATGGTCAATTTTCAGCATATATAAGCAGATAAAATCTATAATGGGTGTGGTGCAGACATTGAATAATGTTTTGCTTATAAAATAAAAATTTATTTAATAAAAATACTACCTTGATGTTTATATTTTAAAAGTATTCATGGTTTTTCAATTTTATTTTTTAGGAAATGATTTTTCAAAATTTTAGCATATCGACTTTTCATACATGTATATTAAAATTTGTTTATGCATATATAAGTACATAAAATCTGCACCGAATGCGTTACAAACATTGAACAGTGTTTTACATATAAAATAAAAAATTATTTAATAGAAACACTATATCAATTTTAATTTTGAAAACAGTTATGAATTTTACCCGATTTCCTTTTTTTTTTAAATTGCCTAAAATGTTCATGGTTAGACTTCTAATATCACAAATTTAGTGAGTTTTATGTTCAATTTTCTGCATATATAAGCACATAAAATCTATAACGGGTGTGGTGCAGACATTGAATGATGTTTTGTTTATAAAATAAAAATTTATTTAATAGAAATACTATACATCGATGTTTATATTTTGAAAATATTCATGAGTTTTCAATTTTATTTTTTGAGAAATGAGTTTTCAAAATTTTAGCATATTGACTTTTCATACATGTATATAAAATTTTTTGTATGCATAATTGCATATAGTACATAAAATCTGCAACGGGTGCGGTGCAAACATTGAACATTGTTTTACATATAAAATAAAAAGTTATTTAATAGAAGCACTATATTAATTTTAATTTTGAAAACAATCCTAGAATTTTTAAAATTTTATCATATCGATTTCTCTCATATATATATGTGCATAAAAATTTGTTTGTATAGATATATAAGTACGTAAAATCTACAACAGGTGCGGTGCAAACATTGAACATTCTTTTGCATATATAAAAAGTTATTTGATAGAAACACTATATTAATTTTGATTTTGAAAATAGTCATGAATTTTCAAAATCTTATATCAACTTTCTCTTATATCTACGTAAAAATTTGTTTTTGCATATATAAACAAATAAAATTCATAACTGGTGTGACTTAACTATTTTACAAATTTTTGTATACGCAAGAGAAAAATATATGTAATCGAAACATTACATTAATACTCATAATTTTTATTTAATATCTATAAACATTCTACTATTAACAATTGAATTAATTTTTATATAATTATCGCAATGTCACGTGACCCGTGCGAAAGCACGGGTCTATTACTAGTTTCTTTAAACACAATGCAATATTAAACATATATCAAGTGAATGTTTGATTTCATTTTGTAGGATTGAAAATTGATTTTGAAAAGAAAAAAAAAATCTGGTGGAGGTTAGAAATGTTGAATTAATTAATATCACGATTTTTCTAAAGTAGTTTTTATTTTTAAAATCGATTTTCACATTTAAAATTATCCTTATATTTATGTCTACATAAATTTATTCAAAGTTAAAAAAAAAAAAATTGTCGAGAAGTCCTAGCTCAACTGATAAATGCCAAAATTGAAAGGTCGGACGTTATGACCCGGATTCGAACCCAAGACCTCACAGTTGTGTGTGAGTTTATTTCAGTGGATTACCACTTCATCTAAGACCAAAAAAAAAAAATTACCTTCAATTTAATTTTCGGTGCTAAATCAAGCATACTTTAAATATTTGATAATTTCCTCATATTAAAATATTGGCTTAATACATCCTTTAATCCCTTAACTTATTTTTGAATTTCATTTTGGTTCCATAACTATGAAGTGTCTCAATTTGATCCTATAAATCTTATGTCGTTTACCATTTTAGTCCTCTCCATTAGATTTGTTGCAAAATCCATTAACTCCTTTTCACGTGTCCATTGAGATCGATGATCAACGGTTGGTTTTAAAAATTAAGTGGCATACCGTGGACCGACAACATATGATAATTTCTATTCTTCTTAATTTTCCTGAAGATGAAAATTAAAAATCACTATCAATCTTCCTCTTCATCTCAAACCCAGCAACACAAAAATTCATACAATTCCAGCAACACCTATCAATCTTCATCTTCTTTCCTCTTCATCTCCTAACTTCATCTCCTCTTCTTTTCTCAAAACGATTCCAACAAGATATTCAAGATTTAAGTAAATCCTCTCTTTTCAACAACAACAAACAACAATTTCTTCAACATCATCAACAACAACAACAATCTTTTCAATAACAACATCAGAGAGGAAGGACAAAATTACATATCAGAAATGGAAGAACAAAACTCTCAAAAACAACAACAACCTAGTAGAAACAAACAGTAGTACATGTCCTGGTTCGATTTTGAAGGGTTCGAGGAGATGGAAATTGAGTGATTTATTGTTCGAGGAGACGGTGGTGCAGAGGACATTGTTGCAATTGTTTGTTGTAAGGGTTGGGAGAGAGGAAGTGGTTTTGTGATTTTGTGAGGAAGTGGTTTTAGAGAGAGAGAGAGATAGAATAGTGGTGGAGTTTGATTTTTGGTTTGCCATTTAAAAAATAATGAATTCGAATTTTAATTTTTTGGTATTGTTATAGGAAGATAATGGTCAAAGATGAAGAAGATGATGATGAAGAAGAATAGTAGTGAAGATGATGAAGAGAAAAAATTAGGTGTTAATCATTCATTGTATACTACAATAGACTTACATGATCCAACGGTTTTCATTTTGAACAAAAGATCAAACAGTTAAAATTAAAAAAATTAATAGGTCTATGGTAGACCACCTGCAATGTAGTTACACTTTAGACATTTATGGTTAAAATGTAACGGATAGGACCAAAGAGGTAACTGCAAAAGACATAAGGGATCAAATTGAGACACTTTATAGTTATAGGACCAAAATGAAATTTAAAAATAAATTAAGGGACCAAAGCATGTATTAAGCCAAAAATATTCTATAACTTCTTGTGATATATAAGAATCAAATTTCTTATTTCCTACATTTTATTTTTGTTTACCTACTTACATTTAAATGATATATTTATGATTTTTGTTTCATTCAAAAATAAGATTTTTTTAAGAGAAAACTAATTTCTTTGTTATTTAGTATTCGACCCAATAACCGATTAAATTGATTGTCCAATCCAAAAACTTGTGAGGACCATTAATTAATAAAATTTAGGCTAAATTGCATTATTGGACTCTTAACTATGTAGGTAGTATCACTTTAGTCATTTAATTAAAATTCGATTTATTTTGGTTCGTTAACTTCTTTCCGTTACACATTTTGGTCATTTCAGTTAGTTCTAATTCAAAAACGTTAGGTTTTCTTCATTTTCTTGTGGAATTTTTTGGGGATTCTTGTTATTAAAGGTTGATGGAGATTATATGGAGATGAAAAAGAGGAGAAGAAGAAAAAAATCTAACGTTTTTGAATTAAAACTAACGGAAAAGACCAAAATGTGTAACAAAGAGAAGTTAAGGGACCAAAATAAATCAAATTTTAATTAAGGGACCAAAGCAATGCTACTAAAATAGTTAAGAGATCAAAAATACAATTTAGTCTAAAATTTATAATGTGAACATGAATTATATACTTACACTTCCGTGTTCATCGATGAACGTAACCCTATCTACAATGATCAAGAATTCTTATTTTAGACCACACGTCACCTATTCAATCTAGTGCACCTCATGAATATAAAAGGCTAGCATGGTTCCACTTTTTATACATTAACAAAAATGGCAGAAGCTTCACTTACTAAAAGCAGTCTTAGGTTAGCAGGCAAAGTAGCCATCGTTACCGGAGGTGCCAACGGCATCGGCAAAGAGACGGCACATGTCTTTGCCGAACAAGGTGCACGCATGGTGGTGATCGCCGACATCCAAGACGAGTTGGGCAATCAAGTGGCTGCATCCATTGGTGGCCATAGGTGCACCTACATTCACTGTGACGTAGCAAACGAAGATCAAGTCAAAAATCTTGTTCAATCGACGGTCAATACTTATGGAAAGGTGAATATTAACTAATGTTTAATATTAGGATAGTGATGTTTCAAGATTTAATTTTTTATTTTCATCTCTATACAAAAATAGAACTTTTTAATTCTTTGAAATATCTTTGTTAACACATCTTTGTTTACACAAATGGTTCATGATATTAGGTTAACGATGTTTCAATATTTAAAATTTTCCATGATGTTTTTTAGTTTTTTTTTTTTATTGTGGTGATCGAGGTTTGAACTTCAGACCTTACATACATTATGCATTGTCCTTACCAACTGAGCTAAGCTCACAAAGACATGATTTTTTATAGTTACATATATTTAAAATATTACAAAAAGTTTACCCAGAGACAGGTACGTTGTGTGATATTTTATTTAAAAACAATAACTTCTTCTTTCTTTTCCGCAACAGGTAGATATTATGTTTAGCAATGCTGGGATCGCAAGTCCATCTGATCAGACTATTTTGGAACTCGACATTTCTCAAGCTGACAAGTTGTTATCGGTTAACGTTCGAGGAATGGCATTGTGTGTGAAACATGCGGCGCGTGCGATGGTGGAGGGTTGCGTGAGGGGTAGCATTGTGTGCACGGCTAGCGTTGCCAGTAGCCATGGTGGCGCGAAGTTAACTGATTACACAATATTAGGGTTGATGCGTTCAGCTAGTGTGCAACTTGCAAAGCATGGGATAAGGGTGAAGTGTGTATCACCAAATGGATTAGCAACACCTTCGACATGTAAATTGTTAGATGCTGGTGATGAGACAGTTGATTTGATTTTTGGAGAATACAAGAGCTTGGAAGGAGTGGTTCTCAACACTAAACATGTGGCAGATGCTGTATTGTTTTTGGCATCTAATGAATCTGGCTCTGTCACTGGCCTTAATATTGGTCTGAATGTTATCGGCTTTGATATTAGTGTGAATGCCAGCTCTGAATTTAATTAAAATTTGTATTGTTTCAATAAATAATGTATTGCTCTTGAATTTATTTGTAGCATGAAAAATTCCTAACACTTCTAGTTGAAGTACTAGAGATGTGAGGAGTGACACATGAAATAAATGTAATAAATAATAAATAGAATAAATACAATCTGTGTGTCATGGGTCAAATATGTTAAACATCAAAGTCTAGTGAAGTGGAATTGAATGCTATGAAGAATGAGTATGATGTGAGTTATTTAATTACCACCTTGAGGACTAGGTGTTTGTGCAAGAACAATGGAATGTAATGATCCAAGTTAGACTCAATAAAATAGTATAAGTCCAAGTTACATTAGGTGACGAGTCATGCTTTCAAGAAGGATCTAGAGAGACCTTTTGTGATGAGTCATTAGAATATCAATGCTATAAATAATGGGTTTGTCATTGTAATGATTATCAAATGAATGAATAAAGAATTTACTTTGTTAGAATAGTGATAGTTTTAGCTTATTCTCTCTTTTAGTATAATTTCTCATCCATTTATGAACAACCCAAAAGTTGTCCATAACATTGTGCTTTCTATGGGGAGTCATCCATGTTTGATTATTTTTTTCATATATTTTAAATTTAGTAGTTCAGATTTGAGTTCATTATGAATATTAGATGTAATTTTTTATATGTTAAATTTCAATAACCGATAGTAAATTGAAAATTTGAAATAAAAGTAAATTATTTTTTCTAGTGTAGGTCAAAACTCAGAATAAAACATAACCATATATGGAAAAATTTCACAGGGGGCTAAATTAAATCATTTCAAAAATTAGATTGCTGGTCAAGTGCTTTGCTGTGATTTTAACCTACATAAATTGAGTTTGAACTTGATCTTCATAATTTTTGTCTAAGAAAATGTAAAAAAGAAAGGATTTATGCCGAAGAAAGTATTAAAGTATTTGTCAGACCTGAACCCTAAACTTCTAAGATACAAAATAAAACTTACCACTGGACCAATATGATTACATGTTAATATATGAACGCCTTATGTATAAATTACTGTTTAATTTTGAAAGATAATTCATTGCTGTTCAACATATTTTAGGTGCGTGTAAGAAATTGTTGGATCTCTAAAGATTGATACTCTTTACTTGAGCATTTGAAGTCTATCACATCAAAACCCAATTGTTTTTCATCCATTTTAAAGAGGATTTGTTAGAGTAATAAGACTTCTGATCGTTTTAAATTGTTTTATCTACTTCTCGGTATTTGTTCTCTCTTCTCAAGTTGCATATCACCACTCAATGAGGAAAAATCAATATTTTTAAAACCGGACTAAAGATCAAACCGTTGTGATGTCCGAGTCAAGGTTCAACCGGGTCAATCGGTTGAACCGTTATTGAACCGGATTATTAATTGATAAATAAATTTAATTTTTTACTATATATTACATCCCATATTATTTTGTTTCAACACTTTATAGGCCCAAAACACTTTTTTTATCCATGTGTTAGCCCAATTCAATCAATCCTTTTGTAAACCTAAATAGCATTTTTCTTTCACACAATGCAGTACACACATGCGCCGCCGTTCCCATTCTTCTTATTTCATAGCACTTTTTCTTTTTTCTTGTTGTCATTTATTATTCTTGTGGTTTCTGTGATTATGTTTCTTATTCTTTTCTTATATCTAATATGATACAACCCAATTATTTTTGTTAGTGCAACACCAAGCACTCCTTCAAAATAAACAAGCAGATCCACATTCTTCAACATCTAGCAGATCCACAATTTCAAATTCAAAACTCTTAAAATTTCAATACCTACAAATCAAAAGGGTAGAAGTAAGATTTTTTTTGGAAAAGATATTGAGATGAAAAGTGAATCTGGACGGTTCACCAAAACCGGCTTCGGTTCACCGGGTTTACCGGTTTTCACCGGTTTGTACCGGTTTCCCTGGTTCTTTTTTGGTTCTATAGCCTTTCGGTTTTAAAGTGTTGTCCGGACTGGTGCTTGGTCCGGTTCCCGGTTCGACTGGTTGAACCAGCCAGTCCGGTCCGATTTTTAAAACATTGGGAAAAATATTTACATGAGCACAAACTTTTCCACATAAGATTGAAAAAACATGTAAAAATATAAATCATTTAATTATCTAAAAATTATATAATATTTAGTTCTTTTTTCTTTTTACTTTTTTTCTTTTTTGGAAATACAAAAATCTTGCGTTTAAAGGTTGTGTTCACACAAAAACTTCTCATCCATGAGATATAATATGGATGGATAGTCATTTTAGTTCTTAGTTGTACACATTGCTTTAGATTAGTTTATGATTGAGAAAAAAACACAAAAAAGTCTCTGACTCTAAAATTTGTAAGTCATTATAGGTCTACAGAAAAGTTAAGCTAGTATTTATGTGGGTGTTAAACCTACACAAATTAAGTTCGAACCTGATTAAGAAAATACAAAAATACCAACTCAACTTTTTTGTAGGCTTAACGCCCAAAACTCACGTCAGGGACCAGAACGACAATTGAATTTTGGAGTCAAAGTTTTTTTTTTTTTTTTGTTTTCTTCCAAGTCAAGGAATAGTATCAATGGGAGAGGTAAACATCCATGAGTTCGAACCCGATTAAGAAAACACAAAAATATCAGCTCAACTTTTTTGTAGGCTTAACACCTAAAACTTGTAAGGAGTAATAAGGTGTTACTTGTAGCACAAGCTTTGTAATATGGCTATATATAAGCCAAGTACCTTGAGGAATAATACAATGAGACATTTGCCAAATTAACAAGTGGTATCAAGAGCTTAGAGGGGTCGTGATTGTCTCCATCTCCCAAAAGAAAAACGTAGTTTTGTTTGGAGAGAGAGAGAGAGAGAGATAAAGAAAGTTAGTTACGTGACGGTTACAGTGGTTTCAACCTTCATTCATCTTATACGTCGCAACTATGACTGAATCTTCTTCGTTTCTTCGACCTGCAATTCCCAAATTTGATGGTTCCTACGATCATTGGTCCATGTTGATGGAGGAACTTCTTTGTTCCAAAGAGTATTGGAACCTTATTGAACACAACGTCACATTTGCACCTCAAATGCAACACCGGAGCAAAGAAAGCTTGCAGATGAAAGCAAGCTTCGTGATTTGAAAGCTAATGACTACCTCTTTCAATCCATAGATCGCTCAACCATAGAAACAATTCTTGTTCGTGATATTGAGAAGGATATTGTGAATCACAAACTCTACCTCAAGAATTTGAAGTTCTTGCCATGAAATAAAGTGAAATTGTGAATGGATACATTTCAAGAACTCTTGCTATTGCAAATCGCATGATTGCACATGGTGAAAGATTAGAACAAATTGTGATTGTGGAGAAAGTGTTGTGTTCTATGACCTCAAAGTTCAACTATGTTGTTTCCTCAACTGAGGAATCTAATGACGTTACAACACTCACCATTGATGAACTATAGAGAATTCTTTTTGTTCATGAACAAAGAATGCAATCTCAACTTGTTAAAGATGAAGAACAAGCACTGATGGTTTATGGAAGAGGTAATGGGCGTGGTAGAGGAGGAAGAAGTGGATTCAGAGGTCGTGGCAGAGGAAGACAAGCCAAAGAGTTCATTAAATGCTTCAAGTGTCATAGATTAGGTCATTATCAGAATGAATGTCATACTTGGGGAGAAAATGATGCAAATTATGATGTTTTTGATCATAGTGAAGAGATGTTGCTGATGGCACAACATGCCAACCTGAATCAAGCTAAGGATGAGGTATGGTTTTTGGATTATGGGTATAGTATATGGTAGGATCCAAAGATTGGCTATTTGACTTTAATGATAGTTTTAGATCTTTTGTAAAACTGGGAAATGATTCAAAGATGCATGTTATGGGAAAAGGGAACTTGAAATTGTTCATTGGAGGGATTGTTCAGGTGATATCAGATGTTCATTATTTGCCAGGATTGAGTAATAATCTTCTAAGTATAGGTCAACTTCAACAGAAGAATTGATGAGTAAAACCGCAAGTGCACGGTTCTACCGAAGTAGTAAAAATAGAGTATCGTTCTAGCAGGGAGTTGTTCAATTCAATTAACTTTAGTTGATAATTAGAAAGAGTTTAGATTGCAAAGTTGGGATTTTTAAACGGTTGAAAATAATAATAAAAGAGCCTTGGGATTATTGGTTCATCTTAATGACAAACCCTTCACAAACAAACCCTAAACCTAAACTTTATATTGGACCTACTTTCTAAAGACAAGTTTCTCTTAAGCGTATCAAAGTTTCTCTTGAAATCATTGAGTGTGTTCCTCTAGCAACCACGCCTATTCTCATGGTTGATTGCTATTAGAATCCTTGAAGAACGAAACTTTATGTGTCTCATGGTTTGCTAGACTATTCTCATGTTTCGCAATCCTTGTCTAATTTCACTTGTTCCAATATCAAAGCTCCGCGTTCGCTTGATGAATTGATGTTTATGATGATGAATTAACAAATACTAACCCTCCGCGTTCGCTTTATGAGTTTGGTATTTGTTAATTCATTATAAAAATGGTGAAATTAGATTAGAAAGTAGATTTATATAAAATTAGGGTTTCTGGTTTGGTTTGATTAGGATTACGTCATTAGACTTATCCAACAATCCCAAGACAAGAAGAGTCTACTCACTCATGTTCATCGTAGACATAGAAGAGAAGAAGAAGAAAATAAAATAAGAAGAAAGTAAAAGAAAGAACTTTTATTAAGAAAGACAATTGTCACTATTGAATTTCAAGAACAAAAGATGAATTGTTATGATAGCTAGTTACACTATTTATAGTTTATAATGACTTAAACCATAAGAAAATATATCACTAGAATGTTCCACAAGAAACCACAGACTTTTAGGTCAGAATTAAACTAATAGGTAGCTTGTCCATGAAGCAAAAAGCAGGAAAAGGTATCCTGGGAGTTGGCACGGCCGTGTGCCTGGTGGCACGGGCCGTGCCAAGCTTCTGACTTAGGGGACGTCATATTTTTGTACTGAATCTTCGTATTTTCAGCCTGAATCAGCTCCAAATCCCTTTCTTTTGCTCCAAGACTCAAGTGGCTGCATCCGTTGGTGGCCATAGGTGCACCTACATTCATTGTGATGTAGCAAATGAAGATCAAATCAAAAATCTTGTTCAATCGACGGTCAAGACTTATGGACTAGTAAATATTAACTAATGTTAAATTTTAGGTTAATGATGTTTCAAGATTTAAAATTTTCTTTTCATCTCTATGTAAAAATATAACTTTTTTATTCTTTAAAATATCTTTCTTTACACAAATGGTTCATGATATTAGGTTAACGATGTTTCAAGATTTAAATTTTTCTGTGATTTATATATATATATATATATATATATATATATATATATATATATAAAACAATACAAAAAGTTCACCCATAGATAGATATGTCATGTGATATTTTATTTAAGAGTCATGTTAACGTTAACATTTTCCTTTATTTAAAAACAATATCTTTTTCTTTTTACACAATAGGTGGATGTTATGTTTAGTAATGTTGGGATTGCAAGTCCATCTGATCAGACTATTTTGAAACTTGATATTTCTCAAGCCGACCACGTGTTTGCAGTTAACATTCGAGGAACAGCATTGTGCGTGAAACACGTGGCGCGTGCGATGGTGGAGGGGTGTGTGAGAGGCAGGGTCGTCTTAGATGATTTAAAGGCCACGTTCCAATCTTATAAATTGGCCCTCAATAAAATAAACACTAAAAGCATAATTTAAATTTTTTTTGACTAAAATCACAATCATAATTTAAAACAATTGACTAAAATCACTAAAAATGTGCACCATCAGGTATAAAAAACACTAAAAGTCTAAAAGCATAATTTAAAAAATTTGACTAAAAATATGAGCCACCAGGGAATTGAACTTTATTTAACATCGATAATATATAATGCATATTTACGTTCCTTATATAAAAAAAAAAAATATTATTGGCCCCTAAAATTTTGAGGTCCGATGGCCTAGCCCAGCCTCGACGGGCTATGGGCCGTCCCTGGTGAGAGGTAGCATTGTGTGCACGGCTAGCGTCGCCGGCAGCCACGGTGGTGTGAAGTTAACCGATTACGCAATGTTAAAGCACGCAATAATAGGGTTGATGTGCTCAGCGAGTGTGCAACTTGCAAAGCATGGGATAAGGGTGTATTGTGTATCACCAAATGGATTAACAACACCATTGACATGTAAATTGTTAGATCCAGGTGCAGAGACAAGTGATATGATTTTTGGAGAATACAAGAGGTTGGAAGGAGTGGTTCTCACCACTAAACATGTGGCTGATGCTGTGTTGTTTTTGGTATCTAATGAGTCTGACTTTGTCACTGGCCTTGATCTTCGTGTGGATGGTAGCTTTGTTTCTGGAAAATCTGAACTAATATTTTAATTAAAATTTGTATTGCTTTAATAAATAATGTATTGCTATTGAATTTATTTTTAGAATGAAAAAATTTCTAACACTTCTAGTTGAAGTATTAGAGATGTAAGGAGTACCTCATTTCTCTTTTCTTGTTTTGTTCCTCTTTCTGTATATTAATCTATTACGGGGTTGTAGCTTCTGCTACAGCTTCCTTTATCTTAAAAAAAAAATATGTGAGGAGTGACATACATGAAATAAATGTAATAAATAAGAGAAGGAAAATGCTAAAGAGCGCTCTTAGGGCATTGGTTAAGAAAATAATACTCCCTTCGGTCCTTATTATAAGAAACAATTTACTTTTTTGATTCATTATGTAAGTGATGTATCTAGCCAATATTTACAATAAAATACATTAATTATTCTATGAACTTAAAAAGTCAACTTTTTCTTATAATAAGGACCAGAGGAAGTAGTAGAAATATTATGTTGGAAAGTGGTAGAAAGTCATGAATTAAACTTTTAAAAGTTCGAAAATTGTAATTTTCAATGTAAAACTACTATTCTTGGTTTCCTTAACCTTTGAGGGCACCGGTTAGCAAGACACATAAGAGAAATGCTGACTTGTATCTTTAAGGGCACAAGATAATAATTAAAATCTTGAAAATTGTGTATTCTTAATTTTAAGAGCTTTAAATTTTATCTTTTTAACCAATGCATTTATTGATTAATTAGCATGACCCATAGAATAAATACAATTTGCGCTTTCTATGGGGAGTCATCCATATTTGATTTTTTTTTTTCTTCTTATATTCTAAATTTAGAAGTTCATTATGAATATATGTAATTTTTTATATGTTAATTTTCAATAACCGATAGTAAATTGAAATTTGAAATTGAAATCTGAAATAAAAGTAAATTATCTTTTTTAGTGTAGGTCAAATTTGGATAATATTTGGATGACATTGCGGTTGATGGTTGATGACATTGATCAATCACAATGTTAAAGGTGTCTTTCTTCTCTCTTTTTCACAATTTTTTGGGTCATTTTATACACTTGTGGCATTGTTGTTGACCAATATCACTAATTACATTGTCATCCAAATGCTACCCAAATAAAACATAACCATATAGAGTATGCCATTATTGGCAGACATATATTATTACATGAACTCCAGCAACAGACCCTCAATATTTACCTATATATAATCTCATATTTTAATTTCTCAGTTTCTTTCGTGCATATTTTTCTTCAGAGCTTTCAGAATTAGAGGCTCTAAATCTGAAATTCTAAAGTAAAAAAATATCTTACATAGATTGACAACATTTTCATGCTAGAATTGCATTGAAGTGAGAAATATAATACTATTATGCTCAAAAGTATTTGTCAGGCCTTAAACCCTAAACTATTAGGCTACAAAACAAAACTTACTGCTGCACCAATACGATTATATGGTAATATATGGACGTCTTATGTTTATAAACTTACATTTACACTACATTGTCAAAATAAACATGAAATGATGATATATATTCTTGAGGGTTGCTCTTTAACGACAATTAATTACAGTTTAGCGTTTGGTCAGCATCAAAATGGTCTAGCACTTTTTAAATTGGTTAACTGGTTTAAAAAAGTATCTGAACAACAATTAACTACCATTAGAAATATTTTAAATATCTGTGAGCAATTACTAGATGCTAAAAATCATTCTTTGATAAGAGGAATGCTAACAACACTCTCTTTTGGACACTCTCTCTAACACTTACTCTTTTATTGGATAAAATCAATGTATGTCCTACCACTTTATGTGGGTTTCATTTCCAAAATGTATGACCCACATTGATTTAACCAATAAGAGAGTGAGTATTAAAGCGAGTGTTCGAAAGAGAGTGTTGCTAGCACTCCTCCTTCAATAATCTTTACTTGAGCCTTTTGAAGTTTGAAGTCTGCCTCATCAATAACCATTTGTTTTTCATCCATTTTAAAGAGGATTTGTTAGAGTAGTACACATTTTAAAGATAAGTGATTTTAGTCTCCAACTTATATTAAAACACAAAAGTCCTCTAACTCTAAAATCTTTTAGTCATTGTGGTCTCTGACGTTAATTTCAGATGATAAGTCATAAAAAAGCTAAACTAATATTTTTTTGGGCGTTAAACCTACACAAGTTCAACCCAATAAAGAAAATACAAAATATCATCAAAGTTTTTTTTAGACTTAACGTCTAAAACTAATCTCAGAGACCCAAGTGCTAACGGATTTCGAAATCAGATTATTTTTTTCTCTTGCTTGCCCTATATAATAATAACAAAATAGATAGGTTGACATCTTTAATGTGTACACCCCTTTGTACCACTTTGAAAAAATTTAGTTAACTAAATATATGGTATGTGTGACCACATTTTTTCAATTATGTGACCACTATTTTTCTAGAATTTAGAATTTGTCCTTCTTTAGGTGTAAAAATGTTGGAACACATATAGTGTGTATTATGTGAATTAAAAAAAAAAAAACACATGTCAACTTTCTAATTATTGTTTATTTATGAGTAGATGTCAAATCATTATTTTTGTAACGGTCAAATGATCTTGGCCGTTGGATTTGAAACTCATCTTTGGCTCATCACCTATAAATAGAGCCCTCATTCTTCACTTCTACTCACACCAAAAACTATCTTGAGTTGTCAAATGGTTTAATTTCTCTATTCTTTCTCCTTTAGCTTGTGTTGACGAGCTATTTTTTTCTTCCTCTAATTTTTTTTGTCTCTTTGAAATTTTGTCCCTTTGGTTCATTTGTCCCTTCGGTTGTTCCTTTCGAAAGTAAGAGTGGTCTTGTACCATATAGAGTGGTCTAGTACCATATTGAGTGGTCTAAGTGCCATATAGAGGGTGTATATCTAGAATGGTTCCTATAGTGCAGTAGGAACTTTGATACAGTTTAGACTGGGCTGTTTTATCCTGGAGGCTACGTGGTTGTTAGTCTGCTTGCACAAATTTGGACAGTACCACGAATAGTCCTAACTACAAAATACCCCCTTTTATAGCATTCATTTTAGCGGAGATTTACATTCCGATTAACATCAGTTTTCCTGTATCTCAGTTGGCGAAGATTTACATTCGCGAGATTGTGAAGCTACATGGTGTTCCGTCGAGCATTGTGTCAGATAGATATCCAAGGTTTACTTCTAGATTTTGGAAGAGTTTGCAAGAGGTTTTGGGTTCTAAGTTGAGGTTGAGTTCGGCGTATCATCCACAGACAGATGGTCAGTCGGAAAGAACAATTCAATCGTTGGAGGGCTTGTTGAGAGTTTGTGTACTTGAGCAAGGAGGAACTTGGGATAGTCATCTTCCATTGATTGAGTTCACGTACAATAACAGTTATCATTCTAGTATTGGAATGACACCATTCGAAGCCTTGTATGGTCGGAGGTGCAGAACTCCGTTGTGTTGGTTCGAGTCAGGTGAGAGTGTAGTTTTGGGACCAGATATCGTTCAGCAAACTACTGAGAAGGTTAAGTTGATCCAAGAGAAAATAAAGCGTCGCAAAGTCGACAAAAGAGTTATCATGATAAGCGTAGGAAAGACCTTGAGTTTCAGGAAGGGGACCATGTATTTTCGAGAGTCACTCCTGTGACTGGTGTTGGACGTGCGTTGAAGTCAAAGAAACTGACTCCGAGGTTTATAGGTCCATATCAGATATCATAAAGAATTGAAACAGTGGCGTATCAAGTGGGTTTACCACCGCATCTTTCGAATTTGCATGACGTGTTTCATGTGTCACAACTTCGAAAGTATGTTTCGGATCCATCTCATGTGATTCCAAAGGATGATGTGCAAGTTAGAGATAACTTTACGGTTGAGACCTTACCGGTGAGAATTAAAGGTCGTGAAGTGAAGAAGTTGAGAGGCAAGGAGATACCTTTTGTGAAGGTCGTTTGGGGAGGAGCGACTGGAGAGAGTTTAATGTGGGAGTTGGAAAGTAAGATGCTGGAGTCTTATCCAAAGTTGTTTGCATGAGGTACATTTTCGAGGACGAAAATTTTATAAGTTGGGGAGAGTTGTAACGCCCTATTTATTTATTTAATTATTTTATTGGGTTTAGAGTCTAATTATATGATTTAGTTGATTATGTGGTATGTTGTTATTTTGTTAAGTGGCTTTATCTTATTATTTAGTAGACTATGACTAAAAATAGAATAACTAGAGTTAAGGGGCTGAATTAGAATTTAGAGGACTTTAATGGAATTATGTAGAATTAAGAGAGTGGGTTAAGGAAATAAGAATAGAAAACTAAGAGTCAGATAGTTTTCACGTAAAACAAGTTTTTGGGAGAAAAGCGAGAAACCAATAGAAGAGAAGAGTCAGAGAAGAGGAAGTCTGTAGAACCTTGCGATCAATCAATCTAAGGTAAGGGTGTGACTAACTTTCTCTAATTTTAAGTTGTATAATTCTGAAATCGAGTTTAGCATGTTGTAGGTTGTGAATTTGGGAATTTGAAAATTAGGTTAAAATTCAATGAAAATTGTAGAAAGTGTATGAATTTCATGAACTAATGTAGGGAAGTGATGTCTAGGTCGTAGATTATCAGTGGGTAATGATTCCTAACTATTTTGGGGTTTGGGATGTCAAATTTTGGGTTTTGGAGTGAGAACAGAGGTCTATTCGCAGACCCTTCTGTCAGCGAGTGACTATCCTCGCCTAGCGAGTTGATGTTATCGCGCGCCTAGCGAGCAAGCTTAGTCGCCCGACGAGTAGTCCCAACTCGCCACAGCGAGCGCTTTTCCTCACCTAGCGAGTTGTTCAGTAGAAAACAGTGATTTTTGTAGAAATGATGTTTTGGGTCAAGTTTTATATGATTTTGAGTGCCTTTTTATGTTTAGAAATTATTGGACTATTTTCAAAATCAAATTTGGGCATTGGGAAGTTAAAATTGGGATTTTTGGGTGAAGAAGGTCTAAATGTCGTAGCTACCCAGTTTTGATCGCCTTAGGCGAGTAATCTTCCTCGCCTCGCGAGTTGTTCTTGTTGTGCGCTAGCCACCGTGAGTAGTTGCTTTCGCCTCGCGAGCTGTGCAGAAGCAGACTGCCCGTTTATGTTCTTGTGTCTTTTTCACATGTTTTCGTTTTGATTTGGACTTTGATATGAACATGAAATTTGTTGATAGCTGATATATCTTTTCAGTGGCCTTGAGTTGATGTGCAAAACTGTTGTAATTGATTTAATATAAATTTATGATGTTGTTGTCAAAGTCGTTAAGTTGCTGTCTAAGTTGTTGAAGTTGTTGGTTGTTGCATTGGTTGCTGAGTCCATGCATAGTCCTTAAAGTTGGGGGCTTGATGCTCCGTTAAATGTATTATCATTCATATATAAGTTGGGGCACGATGCCCTGAGAGTCTATGCTCTATAAGTTGGGGGCTTGATGCCTTGAGAGCCTATGCTCTATAAGTTGGGGGCTTGATGCCCTGATTGGTACCACATGCATGTTGATGTCGTTGTTGTTGCGTTGTCAGGTTTGGTGTCGTTGTTGATGCATTGTCGTTGTTGTCAAGTTGTCAAATAATTTAATGAGTTGTTATTGAAAAATTATGTGAAATATTAACATTGTTAAATTGTTGTTATTTCTATTGTTAAATTTTGTTGATGAATTATATACTTATTATTATTGAATGTGAATCTCACCCCTTCTGTTTGAATGTTGCCTCTACGCGGGTAACGCGCAGATGACCAGGTTTAGCTGCTGTCGTGAGTTGACTCTCTCATACGTCGTCTTAGGGTTGCTCTGATACGTAACGGGATGGGGATATTGCATCGTTTTTCATGTGTTACGTATTAATATTATTATGAATTATGTTGATGAACCATTTGAAAAGGAATTTTTATTAAGTCGTTTATGTTGAGGCAGTAGTGCCATTTTGTTGAATAATTGAAATGTTTTTCCGCTACAATGTAATTTGAATTGTTGACAAGAGGTGTTTGAATAAATAGTAATTTTGCTCTATTTGTCTTTTAAAGTCGTGTGACATCGTGTTTAAGTTGATTACTCTGATTATTATGTATTATTTTACATGTTGGGAAACAGGGTGTTACAGAAAGCGCTAATATAGGTTACGTTTGTTTTTTTAATTTAAATCTACAACCAAAAATGCTATAATTAAATCTCGAGTCTAAAACACTATAAGATACTGAAATATGAATATAACAAATTGCATTCATGATAATCTCAGTACAAACGTCATAATATTAACCAATCCACAATTACCAACAAAAAAAAGAATAGCACCTGAAATCATCCACAATTACCAACAAAAAAACACCTAAGTTTAAGAGGACTCGTGACAAGCTATCGGATGTCTAGTTGATAAATCTACCAGCAACATATTCTCCTTTGTCGTACAATACCAAAATTAAATCAACTTCAAATGAGTAATAGCCCTCAATAATCATACCTATGTCAATTATAATTCAAAAGAATTAATACTCACTTCATGAACTTGCTTTTTACATCTTCAAAGTCTTGATGTCCTCCCGGCAATAAATCCATATAATATATCATCTCATCTCCGGGATTGATGACAAGCAACACGCAATGATTGAGCTGCACCCATCATAACTTACATTTATTTCAATTATAATTAAAAAACCACATTTGCAAATTTAGTCATCGTGAATAATGTAATGAAAAGAAAACTCACCCTAAATTGACAGGTGCAAAAATCAGCTTATTCTTAAATTTGTGTATCAATAGGAATCATATGCTTAAGGATTCATTGCCCAACAACTAAGGATTGCAACAGACAACTACTCTAACTTGTTAGGGTCAGGTGGATTTGGCATAGTTTATAAATGAATTTTCACTTATGGTAGCTAGCGTTGAAGGTTCTACGTGGAAGTTCTTATAAGAAAATTGAAGAACAATTTATGGCAGAAGTTGGAACCAATGGCAGAATTCATCACTTCAATTTTCTCAACAAACTTCAAGTTGTTCTTATAGGATAAAGGCATAAAATGAAATCATATAATTGTTTTTATAAACTATAAGTTGAACAATATGTGTATCAATCTTGGCCAGAATATATTAGTACTTATAACGACAATCAACAATTTAACTACTTATAACTCAAAACACAAAAAGAACGATTTCTTACCATTATTGAAGGAAAAGAGAGACAAAGGCGGCGGCCATGACGGATACTCCTTGTCTTTAGTTCCAATTGATCAATCAACTGATGCTGTATAAGAAGAATCTATAAGCAGCAGCTATAAATAGTTAGAAGCTATAAGCCAAAAGCAAAAAGAAACATAGAAGCTAGTAATAGTTAAAGAAAAAAGGGTACCAAGGAAAAAATGTGTATATGTGTGTTCATTGCATAACAAGCATTGCGTGAGTTTTGCTTCTAATTCTATGTCCAAAGAAATAGTGAAACGATACATTCTATATATTTTGTTGTATTATTCTGAACTCTGTTTGAAATTTCCTAAAGAATATCTCTTTGTAGAGACCTGTTATATGTGTATCAAAATAATAGATCCTTAAGTGGCCTAATTAAGACTTTTGACTAACGTATAGCCTGCCTTTGATTCGTTAGACCCCTTATTATGAGATTGGACCTATGAAGTACATGTACTCTTCGAATAAGCCGTGTCTTGGTGTCGGATACATGTCGTGTCTGAAACCGACACGACACTGACACATATAATTACACTTAATTATATAATTTTCTTAAATTATTAACGGTGTCGGTGTCCTTGTTGTGTCGTGTCCAGTCTCTGTAACCATGCTTTATAGGATTGGATATTTCTATTTTTGATTAACGTTTGAATTTCTTAACTGTGGAATAGTTTTAGACTTCAATGGTAGAATTTTTTTTTTTAAAACTGTTTTTGTTGAAAGTGACTCAAAATTTAGTTCAGAATCTGTCCCATCGTAGTACGATGGAATTACATCGTAGTACAATGACGTTAGAGTTTTTTTGGATTGTTGGTTCTGGAAAAATCGTAGTACGATGGAATTACATCGTAGTACGATGGTACGCTGATGCAGAAAAACATAATCCTATTTTTGGGCCAGATTTGTTACAATTTTATGAGGGTTAATTTTATTATAAATATAGACTTTGTATCAGAACAAACCTTGGAGATAGAGGGGACTGAAACAAGGGTTTAGAAAGGCAAGAACAAAACTAGAGTTTGTATAGAGTTTGTCTCTTTGGAACAAACACTAGGGTTTGAGGGTTGATTTACCTTGGAAAACACTATTAGGATTGAGTCTCTTGGTTACGGGAAGAGATTGGGACTTTGGGTAGAATTAGGCGGGAGACTTATTCTTGTAACTCATTGACATCTCTTTTGTAAGGTTACTCATCATTATAGTGGAACGGAGGGCTGCTCTCTCCCCCAGACTAGGTCAATTTGGACCGAACTGGGTCAACAAATTCTTTTGTGTTCTCTCTTCTTCTTCCTCGCTGTTTTCTACTTTTGGCTTGTGTTTATAATTGTACCATACACTTTGATTTTGGTTGCTTAATTATTCCTTGCTCCACACATCAAGTTGTTATTGGTGTGTTTTCTCATCGAATTCGCAACAGTTTTTTAAAACATTGTTCCAACAGAAGAACTCGAAGCTTATAAAGAAGTTGTTTATGGTTCGACAAACATTTAGTGTAGTGATGAAATGTGATTTAATGTTCAATTCGCCTAAAACGTGATTATGTATACCTGCGAAATTTAAGTTGGCCAAATATATGATTTGTGTGACCACGTTTTTTCTGTTGTGTGACCATTATTTTTTCAGAATTTAGAATGTATCCGTCTTTAGGCGTGAAAAACTCGCAGCTTATAAAAGACGAAATGCAAGCTATGGTGCAACGAAATGCAAATAGTCTGTGGGATCATTTTTCAGCTTCTAAATTCTAGAAAATTAGTGGTCACGCAATTAAAAAAATGAGATCACGCATAACATATATTTGATTAACTTAAATTTTTCATAGTTGTACAAAAAAATATACACATTAAGAATGTCATCTTATCGTTAGTGAAAAATATAAATGGACCTTGGCATTTTCTTTTAAATTTATTCATCCAAGTGTAATGATTCTGTTGAACTTTTGACAACACTACCTGCTATATTCCACGCGTAGCACATGGAGAGCAATAATGCATCAAGAGATGTAATGTCCAAACACAAATCTCCAAAGTTTTCAAATTAAAATATGTCCCACTTTCCACTATCATCACATCATCACCAACCAAAATACTAATATCTTTGTCAACTTAGACCATTTACAATGGTTCACACTTACAATATCCACTTTTTCTCTTCCATCTAATAATTCAACATTCATTCAACTTTTACTTTCTTTAATAGTTTTTCATTCAACACTCTATCCTATCATTTTTTATTTCATATTCTTATTTAATTTTATATTTAGATTAAGTCAATCGGTACTACTTATTTGCATATTTATTAAGTGATCACATTTTAAAAGGTTGTACATTTAGATTCAACTATATTTGCATCGAAACATGGCAGAAGCTCCACCTACAAACACCACTCTAAGATTATCCGGCAAAGTAGCCATAGTAACAGGAGGTGCTAGTGGCATCGGCGAAGCCACGGCGTGTGTCTTTGCCAATGAAGGCACGCGTGTGGTTGTGATCGCCGACATCCAAGATGAGCTTGGAAATCAAGTAGCTGCATCCATAGGCAACCAAAGATGTACCTACATTCATTGTGACGTGACAAACGAAGATCATGTTAAAAATCTCGTTCAATCAACAGTCGATACTTATGGGCAGGTACATAATATTTACAATCCTATTTAACACTCCGAATTTCAAAATATTCAATTGCACACTAATCACCGAGAAACATAGTTCATTTATTTAATTGTTTTGGTGTACTATAAAAGATAATAACACTTAGTAAATTATCATTTTTTTATATTAAATATGAGCATCTCTACAAAATGAGAATATTAATCAAATGAAATTTTTAAAATGTTAATATTAAATTATCTACTATAGTTAATTGTGATCTCTACCAAACATGATGGTCTTTTTTTGTTTATATTTGAGTATATAGAGGAAGTAAATGAGAAAATAAATAGTATTTGAGAAATGAAATTTTGTTACTCACAACAGCTAGATATCATGTTCAGCAATGCCGGAATCATTAGTTCCATTGATCAAACAGTCTTGGAACTTGATATGTCCCAACTTGACCGTTTATTTGCCGTCAATGTTCGAGGAATGTCATTGTGTGTGAAATACGCGGCGCGTGCAATGGTCGAGGGTCGCATAAGGGGGAGCATAGTGTGTACAGGGAGTGTTGCTGGTAGCCAGGGAGGTTCGAGGTCAACGGATTACACAATGTCAAAGCATGCAGTATTAGGGCTAATGCGTGCGGCCAGCGTACAACTGGCCACACACGGGATAAGAGTGAACTCTGTCTCGCCGAATGGATTGGCAACACCTTTGACTTGTAAGTTGTTGGGAATGAGCAATGAGGAAGCACAAGAGACTTATAAAAATTATGCAAGGCTTGAGGGAGTGGTGCTCACACCTAAACATGTGGCAGATGCTGTATTGTTTTTAGTTTCTAATCAGGCTGAGTTTGTAACTGGTCTTGATCTTAGGGTTGATGGTGGATTTGCCAAGGTATAAATAAATGCTAAATAAATAAAAATAAAAACAACAGCAATAAAGAGAATCCTACAGTTATTGGTTTTATTTTGAGAATTATTATGATTGTTTTCTATTTTGCACACACACAAAAAAAATATCAATTTTCATATTTTGAATATCATCAAATTAGTCTTTGAGTATTGCGAGGGTACTCCAAATCAAATTGGCTAAACTATGGGTACCATGAATCAAATAATTTATTATTCAACAAAAAAATGAATCAAATAATTTATTCTAGAGCAATGTTCATATGTACACTAGTAGTATTAATTTTAAAACAAAATTTCGACATTCTTGTATAAAAGCTTGATATCCTACTACCAACTCAAAGATTAGTTATATACATTACTTTTTTTTTTTTTGACAAAAACAAAACGATATTCATTCATTCAAATTGATAGAGTACATCAGACAATTTAATCAAACAATAGTAAGTATTTATATTGTCTCCTCAGGGACTAGTGCGATATCACGGACCGTCGACACCAAATATCATTTTAAGTTGAAAGATTGGTTTGTTTGTTTGTAACTACAAAAACTATTTTGCAAAAGTAAAAGTTGAGATTAATAAGGCGTGAAACTTGTTAGGATTAGAGTTCCTTAATCAAGCATCACATATAACTTAATGATCGTATACGGATTCTAGTTTTTCTTTGTTATTATCACGTATCCCTCAACAATATCATTCGTGTCCAAATAATATTGTGAAATCAATTGTATCGTTCAATCGTCGATGTCTCAAACTATTGAATGATCCAAGAGTCGATCTTATCATTTAATCGACGATTTCTCAATCTATTAAATGATAAGAAAGCTTTAAGTTTAGATACAAGAAGTGATTATCTAAACATTAATTCCATGTCTAGAATTCATGTTTAGATAGATGATTATCCTAAACCTAGATTCAAAAGTATTTTTCAATCACTATTAAATCAAACATAAACAATAAAGTGCACGAATAATCTCAATATCAAATCAAATGCTAGAACCATATATCAAAGATCAAAAGATTACATGTTTAGCAAGATCAAGTACCTCTAATCCCAACAATGGAGATTTAGTTCATCATTGTCATGAGAGCATTACAAAAGTGGAAGGAAAGTTGAGAATCCATGCAAGGAACTTGATTTCTCCAAGAATCTTGATGAATCCACACTCAATCACTATTGCCCAATGTAAACAGTGTATTTTCGCCCTATTCTCTCTCTAAAATGTTATAAGATAATGTCTCAATTGAGGGAAATGAGCTTTTATACATATGCTGAAAAAATATAATTTCGCCTGGCGGATTTTGTCTCGCCATGGCGACTTGAGCTTTCTTTGCTAGTTGGTTTCTGCCACGTCATAAGGATCAGATGAAACCACCTTATTTCGCCTGGCAGGAATATTTCTCGCCATGGCGAATTGCTCTTGTCCTGTTTTCAACTTTCTGGAACTACTCGCCATTGCTTTGCCAAGCGAGATAGTTCGCCATGGCCATCTCTGTGGCGAAGGAACCTGGAACTTTCTGAGTCGCTCGCCATTTGGCTCGCCTTGGTGAGATGGTCTTTGCTCATTTTTTTTTGTTTTTGGCTCTTGCTTGATGTTTTAGCACTCAATTTTTGCATAAATGGGTAGAGTAAGATGACTAAAGCGTAATAGGTCAAAATTCACTTTTCTCTCGGCTTTTCCCTAGATAACTTGTAAAACAAGTAACAAACGTGCCATAAATAAACATTTAAAATACCACTTCCTGGAACTTATCAAACTCTCCCCAACTTAGCTTTTTGTTTGTCCTCAAACAAAAGATTGAACACAACACAAGTTTAGGACAAGATGCAAGTACAAAAAGGTTTTGAAAACTTTTGCAGATGAATGATTCAAAATGAATGCGCGGGCAAGTCTAAAGTTTCCAAATAATCTGAAAATCCACTACAAATGTGAAATGAGTCCTAAGCACAAAGTACATGTCAAAAAGTTCAAGTCAATAACATACTTATTTCTGAACCACACATAACACACTTTGTAAGTAACTAAACAAGTGAAATCAATTGAATGAGGGTTATGAACACTCATCCGGCAATCAAGTTAACATCCACATCAAGTTAGGTGTCCATCCAATTATCATTTCAAAAGGCATAAAAACATGGATCAAAAGGTCTTTGAGGGTTGTAACTTGGCTCGGCTACAAAAGAAAGGACATTTGTGGGCCAATTGAATTCAAAAGGCCAAGCATAAGGGAACATCCCTTCTATTTACATTCAAAAGACAAATTTACAAGAATTCCCTAAACAAACCCTTGGTGTTTAAACATGATACACCTTGATCTTGACAACTTATTCTATTTTTGAATTTTTCTTTCTCTTTCTTTTTCTCTTTCTTCTTTTTTTTTTCTTTTTCTTTTTGCATTTACAAACAATGTTGTCTTGATCAAAAACTTCTAATTACACCAATTTACTTGAAAACTGATTTACATCTACCTTTTCTCCCCAACTTGAATAGAAACATACCCTATTTGAATGTTCCCTTAATCTATGGCAAAAGGGACAAAAACAATGAAGGTTTAGGGTTCAACAATTAAAAACATATCAAGGTCCGATAATGCAACAAAAATGAACTGGATTTTGAAAAACTTTAAGGAAAATTCATCAAGCATTGTGCTTATGAATTGACAGTTCATTATTGAGAACCTTGATTCATTTGGCTCAAGTGGGTTAGCAAATACTCGCTCTTCTCACAAGGTAGGCTATTTGTGGTCAAGTATGTTTCTCTCATTAAACAAAAAAAAAAATGTGCCTTGATCCTTTCCATGCCTTTACACAATTCAAAACAACTGTCGGATTTAACATAAAATGACCGAGTTAAACAATGAATGTTGGTCCTTGCATATAGTACAAACATTGAGGTTTCCTCACTTTTTGGCTAGTACTAAGTGGTTCACAATTAATTATGTTCTTGAGGAGAACTAAATGAAATGAAATTTGTGCAAAGTACCCGTTTCACATTCAAGTAAAAATTTAGAAAAACCGGAAACTTGTACCTTGGCTATGCGCTTTATCACAACTATCTATCATTACCATTCATATGAGATTTTGCTCTCTTTGGCTATCTTTCAAGCACTTTGAAATTCAAAGCTCGAGCATTTTTCATTTTCTTTCAAACAAGCAATAGTAACAAACCAAAACAAACTTCCATAATTTTCAAAATAATTCAAAATGAAGTACTTGGCAGAATTTAAACAACACAATATGTTATTAAACAATACGAACACATCGTAATTAAAACACATTGTCTCAAACAAGGTCACATTACAACATCCCACAATACGAACACAATAATAGTTCAAAACATAACACTAAAGTCACACATAGCAAATTAAACACAATACAGAAGCAAATAGTTCAAAGAGTAATTAAAGTAAAGCATTAAAAGATGAATCTAGAAATAAAGAATTGACTGAAAGCATCTTAAAATATCACTCATTTCAGGTGTGCTTTCAAGTCTTTTCTTTACTCCTCTTCAGTCCTGTTCCACATAACTCGGAGTGCCCTCGTTGGAATTCACACTTGCCACTTCGTCCGAATCATGTAAGTTTGCACCACCTTGATCATCATCAACTGGTTCATCAACCTGCATAAACGAAGACCCACCCCTCCATAAATAAATGGCTTGTCCCCAGGCCAAGCACAATAAGTATCGTAAGCTTCCGGTGTTGGGACTTGATGGGATGCTTTTTGTGGATAGCCGGAGTGCAGCTGCATCCGGTACAAGGAATCTTGCAATGAAGTTACGGCCCTCTTGTTAGCATCCAAGTAATCCAAAGTGTAGGTGAAGCATTGTTGTTGGTAGGGGTCCATGTGGGAAAAATCACTATCAGTGGTTAGAGCTTGAGGTTGGTGAGATGAGGAAGCTCCTGAGCCTTTCTTACCCTTTTTATCTTTGTCACTGTGCCTTGCAATGATTGCATCAGTGATCGGGTTCTGTAACTCTTCATAAACTTGGCTAGGAATTTTGATTCGGAGGCTAATGATCAACCCCATAATCAATCCGGGAAAGGCGAGAGGGACCCTATCTTTGTTGCTTAAAGCAACATCCTTAAGTTCACTAGCAATGATCCTAGCGATGTCAACTGATTGATCAGTGAGGATGTAGTAAATGAGGGGTGGGATATCTACGGTACAGGTAGAGAGGTGACTCTTGGGTTGGATGTTGAAAAAGATCATTTTGCAGACGGTTTGAGCAATGGGGGTCATGTTACATTTCTTTATGGTATCACACCCGGTCACACTCTTCTCATACCCTGTTCCCGATTTCAAGATGGTTTCTTGGATTACCTTGTGGTCCCAGTTTCCTTTGTTTTGATGAATGTGGTAGGGACATAAATAATCAGGGTACTTGAGTTTGTATGGCTTCCCGAGGTAGTCATTGATGCCTTGGCGGTCAAAGTTGATCACCCTGCCACGTATCATGGTTTTGAAGTTGAATTCCTCTCCTTCTAAAGGCATGGCGTTCGCATAGAACTCATGCACAATCTCAGTGTTGATGTGGGGGTGAGGGGCAACCAATATCTCCCATTTTCTCCTTTGAATGATTGCAGCAAGAACCCGATACTTCCCTTCAGTTGAAATTTGGAACTGTTTGTCATGCCAAATCTTCGGCCTGCATAGTTCTTGAAACCTGTCCAAATGCCCCGCACTGAAGAATATGTGCTCATCATAAGGTCAAGCGGCTGGTGTGACTTTGGTTTGTTTCTTCTTTCCTCTTGTAGAGGTTGATCCCTTAGGTGGATTCTTAGGTGCCATGCCTGAAAAAACACAACCACGAATTCCATACAATTCATAGGAAAAATGATTAGAAAGGAATAAATTCAAAGCAGATTAAAATGGATAAAATTTTCTGGTTCCTGCGAATTTTGCCAGGCGAAATTGAGTGTTGCCATGGCGAATTGACATTCAAGTTTCTGGGTTTCTGAAGAACACTTCGCCATGGCGAGCCAATGGCGAACGAGCCCAGAATTCAAAAATCAAACCCTTTTTAAAAAAAAAATCATCAGTTTTCATCCTTTGTAGAATCATTTGTCCCTATATCGCTCAAATTCGAACTTATAACTGCACAGAGATGAACTAAATCACCGGCTGAAGAATCTTTTTAATTTTGTCCCACAAAAACTCTTTTATTGAAAACTTTACACAAGGGTGACAAAAGTTGTGGATTTACTCATGAAAGGAACAACAAACCAGCCCTGATTTTGTTTCATCTCAACAGTCTAGGATTGAAATGAGGGAGAACAACAGATTTACAATGTCCACTACCATAGGTTTGTTCATGCAATATTCATAAATTAAATTGAAAAAAAATTAAGATGAATGCAAATCTGGTTGAAGTTAAATGCACGTGCAAAATTGAAATTGAAGATGAAAGTTGACTTGATTTGGATTTAGGTTGAAGTTGTGTGGAAAATTCTTTGGAATTTAGGGTTTGGAAGAGAGAAATGATGTTGTAAGCAGAGAGAGGAAGGTGAAACCAGTTTTGGGAGATAATGAGTGGGTAGTGAGTGGTTGGTAGACGTTAATGAGGAGTTAGTGGCATTGGAAACTATAACTTCCAGTTTACATGAATTCGCCAGGCAGGGGTTGTGTTCGCCATGGCGAAGGAAATGGTAGTCAACGCAGGTCAAATGACTTGTAATTCTCGCCAGGCAAAATTTTGGTTTGCCAGGAGAAATTATGTCAGTTCAGGATTTTTTGTGTTAGCTTCTGTTTTTTGGAATTTTGTTTGTAAGTTATGTGACTTCTAATCCTATTTTGCATTTGAGTGCAGAAAAATTGGGAGATAAATTGGGGTGCCTCCCAACAAGCGCTAGTTTATCATCGTTAGCTCGACGCCTTTTGCATTTGAGTTCATGGATTGTCGAGTGAAATTGTCGACGTGAGCCGATCAAATTCACCACCAAAATAGGGCTTGAGTCTTTGCCCATTCACTGTCCAACTAGCTTTAGTAGCTGGATCATCAAGCTCCACTGCACCATATGATTTAACCTCTTTAACCATGAAAGGTCCGGACAATTTTGATTTCAATTTTCCCGGAAAGAATCTTAATCTTGAATTAAAGAGCAGCACCATCTGTCCAGGCCTGAATTGACTTTGAATGATCTTCTTATAATGGTACTTCTTGATCTTTTCTTTGTACAACTTTGAGGACTCATAAGCTTGGTTCCTCATCTCCTCAAGTTGATGCATTTGAATCTTTCGTCGTTCACCGGCTTTCTCTTGATCAAAGTTCAGAAATTTGAGTGCCCAAAAAGCTTTGTGTTCGAGCTCTACCGGTAAATGACATGAATTCCCGTAAACCATTTTAAATGGTGTGAGACCTATAGAAGACTTGTATGATGTCCTATAGGCCTACAAAGCTTATTCAAGCTTCACCGACCAATCCTTCCGAGATGTTGAGACTGTTTTCTCCAAAATTCTTTTCACTTCTCGGTTTCAGACCTCGGCTTGACCGTTAGTTTGAGGATGGTACGGTGATGCTACCTTGTGTTTCACACCGTAATGATCTAATGCCTTAGCAAGCTGTGTGTTGCAGAAGTGCGAGCCTCCATCACTTATCAAAACTCTTGGTGTTCAAAATCGGGTGAAGATATTCTTTTAGAGGAACTTTACCACCGTCTTGCTGTCGGCTTTTGGTGACACGACGGCTTCCACCCACTTTGAGACATAGTCTACGTCTACCAAGATGTATTCATTTGAGTACGATGATGGGAAGGGGCCAACAAAATCAATACCCCAACAATCAAACACTTCCACTTTAAGAATACTTTGTAGAGGCATTTCATTCCTCTTTGACATTGATCTGGTTCTTTGACATTCATCACAAAACTTGCAATGAGTGTAAGTATCTTTGAAAAGTGTCGGTCAATAGAAACCGGATTGGAGTACTTTTGTGGCGGTTCTTTCCCCATTGAAGTGACCTCCATAGGGGGAATTGTGGCATTGCCACAATATTTTCTTTGCCTCATTCATATCAACACACCTACGCAAGAGGTTGTCCGCTCCAATTTTAAACAAGTATGGTTCATCCCATACATAGTGATTAGCTTCATGGAGGAATTTCTTGCGTTTTTGCCAAGTAAAGTCTTCGGGAATGAATTCAGTTGCTTTGTAGTTCGCCATGTCGGCAAACCATTGTCTTTCTTTTATGGCAAGCAACTTTTCATCCGGAAATTCTTCAAGAACTTCTGGTTCATTCGTGGTTACCTCTTTGTTCATGAGCCTTGAGAGATGATCAACTACAAGATTCTTTGTTCCTTTCTTGTCTTTAATCTCTACGTCAAACTCTTGTAGTAGCAACATCCACCGGATGAGCCATGGTTTTAAGTCGGACTTAGTGAGAAGATACTTGATAGCTGCATGGTCAGTGTAGACAACAATTTTGGAACCTACGAGGTATGAACGAAACTTTTCCAATGCATATACTATTGCAAGTAACTCTTTTTCTGTGGTAGCATAATTGATTTGTGCTTCATTTAAAACCTTACTCGCAAAGTGTATAGCATGGAAAATTTTGTTCTTGCGTTGACCTAGCACGGCACCAACAACATCCTCACTAGCATCGCACATTAATTCAAAATTTAGGTTCCAATTAGGAGCCGTGATTATTGGTGCGGAGGTCAACCGCTCCTTCAAAGTTTCAAATGCATTTAAACAATCATTTAAAATGAAACGACTTATCTTTATTGAGTAGATTACTCAATGGTTTGGCTATCTTCGAGAAGTCTTTGATAAATCTCCGGTAAAACCCGGCATGACCAAGAAAGCTACGGACCCCTTTGACATTCATCGGTGGTGGGAGCTTTCCGATTACATCAATCTTTGCCTTGTCAACTTCAATTCCTCTTGATGAAATCTTGTGACCAAGAACAATGCCCTCGATCACCATGAAATGACATTTTTCCCAATTAAGCACAAGATTGGTTTCCTTACACCGCTTCAGCACGATGTCCAAGTTGTTCAAGCAAACATCATAGGATGATCCAAACACAAAGAAATCATCCATGAATACCTCAATACTCTTCTCAATCAAGTCGGAGAATATCGCTTGCATACATCTTTGGAATGTTGCAGGCGCATTGCATAAACCAAACGGCATCCTTCTATAAGCAAAAACTCCAAAAGGACAAGTGAACGCCGTCTTCTCATGGTCCTCCAGATTGACTGTGATTTGGTTATAGCCCGAGTAACCATCATGGAAACAATAATAAGCTTGTCCAGATAATCGTTCAAGCATTTGATCCATAAAAGGCAATGGAAAATGGTCTTTCCTTGTAGCTTGGTTAAGTCTTCGGTAATCAATACACATCCGCCACCCGGTGACGGTTCTTGTAGGGATGAGTTCATTCTTTTCGTTTTAGATCACCATCATGCCACCCTTCTTTGGCACTACTTGCACCGGGCTTACCCATGCACTATCCGAGATTGGATAGATCATGCCGACATCAAGCAACTTAATCACCTCTTTGCGGACTACCTCTTTCATTGTTGGATTTAACCGACGTTGAGGTTGGGCCACCGGTTTGAAGTTCTCTTCCATGTTGATCTTATGCATACAATAGGAGAGGCTTATGCCTTTGAGATCCGACAACTTCCAACCTATCGCTTCTTTATTTTGCTTAAAAACTTCAATCAACTTTTCTTCTTCATTGCTTGATAGAGAGTTGCTAATAATGACCGGTTTAGTGCCGTCTTCTTCAAGGAACACATATTTAAGTTGTGACGGCAAGACTTTCAATTCAATCTTTGAGTCTTCAATCTTTTCTCTTTCTTTCAATTCCTCCACTTTTGCTTTCTTTGGAGGAATTTCCTTCAAGGTTTCCAACTCTTTCAAGCATTCTTCTATCTCCTTCTCTTCCTCCGCACTAAGGACACTAAGTGCGTCGGTAAGCACTCTTTCAAGAGTTGTGGGTTTATGCAGTTGCTTCCTTGTATTCATGATGACTTCATCCATTGCATCTACCTTGAGACAAGCTCCTTTGTCTTTGGAGTGCTTCATTGCACTATGGAGATTGAAGTTGATCTCTTCATCGTCAAGCCGCACCGTCATCAATCCATCATCATAGTCTATCATCATTCGTGCGGAAAACATGAATGTTCTACCAAGAATTAGCGGCACATCATCATCCTCTTCTATGTACATGACCACAAAGTCAACGGGAAACACAAATTTATCCACTTTAACCAAGACATCCTTGGTTATTCCCATTGGTCGTGCCACGGACTTGTCGGCTAGTTGTAGAGTCATCCTATTTAACTTCATATCTAGGCCACCAACTTGTTTGACAACCAAGTATGGAATAAGATTAATACTTGAGCCTAGGTCAATTAAAGCTTTACCGACATTGACTTTTCCAATAGCTACCGGCAAAGTTACTCTTACGGGATCTTTTTCTTTCTTTGGCAAACGTCTTTGGATGATTGCGCTACAATTTGCATCTAGTTGAATTTTTTCATCATCTTTGTAGCGATACTTCTTGGACAAGATCTCCTTCATGAACTTGGCATAGGTCGACATTTGTTCAAGAGCTTCGGCGAAAGGAATGTTGATCTCTAATCTCTTGAAAATATCAAGGAATCTCTTAAAATGCTTTTCCAAGTCCTGAAATGCTTTTCCAAGTCCTTCTTCGATTGAGCTTTGGGATATGGAAGCTTATGAGCCGGCACATTCTTCCTGACTTCTTTCTTCTTATTCTTCTCCACATCCTTTTCAACTAATACTTCTTTATTTTTTTCATTTTTTTCTTTTTCAACTACACCTCTACTATTTACATCTTCCTCACTATGTACATCTTCCTATTCCTTCTCACTCTCTTCTTTATCGACCTCCTCTTCATTTTCAACAACTTGTCTTTCCACCTCCAAGTTATCACCAATCCCTTTCCCAATCACTTTGCCGCTTCTTGTTGTAACGGCTTTACATTGTTCATTCTTGCCATTGTTGGGATTGTTTTGAGTATTTGTTGTGAAGGTCCCTCCTTGTTGGTTGGCCCAACCAATATTTGAGAGATTTGGCTCAAGTGTTGAGCTTGTTGTCCCATTTGCGTCTCAAGATTCTTTTTGGACGCGGTGTTGTTTTGTTGGTTGGCCATGGTTAGTTGCATGAATTGGTTGAGGGTGTCTTCAAGCTTTTTTGTTCGGTCTTGTTGAGGCAGATATTGTTGAAAGTTGTTGTTGAATGGCTGTTGATTTGAAGGCCTAGCATTAGACCTCCACGGTTGTCCGAAGTTGTTTCCTCTTTGAAAGTTGTTGTTGTTCAGATACCGTTGTTGATTTGAGTTGCCCAGATATTGACCTTGGAATTGTCCCGGCCTTAGTTGGTTGCCCACATAATTTACTTCTTCTTCAAGTTGTGGTGGACAATAGCCCGTTGGTTGATCACTGGAACACATTTCACAAAAATGGACTTGTTGATGCCTTTGTTCTCTTTGCAATTGTTCTTTGATGAGTTTAGGCATCTCCTTCATTTCAGTCTTCATTTCTTCAAGTTGTTGAGTCAAGATTTTATTTTGTGCAAGATTTGCATCACTTGATCCTAACTCAAGAATTCCAGACTTTCAGTGTGCACTATTTCTGTTGTGTTTTGTTGCTCGGTCATTGAGTGCCATCTTTTGGATGATGTCTATTGTGTCTTTTGGACTCAATGCCATCAATGAACCACATGCAGCTGTATCTAAAATAAGCTTTGGCTCTGGTAGTAATCCTCCACGGAACATATGGATTTGAGTTGTATCGTCAAACCCGTGCTTTGGACACTTTCTCACTAATGACTTGAATCGCTCCCATGCTTCACATAACGATTCATCTGAACCTTGAGCGGACATGGCAATTGCAGTTTTGTTATCCATATGTCTATGATCCAGAAAGAATCTTTCTTGGAATTCTTTCTCCAATGCACTCCAATCATTGATAACTGTCGGTGGTTGATCAAGATACCACTCCCGAGCTTTGCCGATGAGTGAGTGCTGGAACAACCTTACAAACCCAACTTCTTCTTCAGCTTCAGATGCTCCAAGACTGTTGGCTAAGGCATAAAACACTGATAGATGTTGATAAGGATCTTCATGATCTAGCCCGGCAAAAGGATGATTTGAAACAAGTTGTATAGTTCCAGACTTTACCTCTACTTGTTTCTCTTTGTCCTTTCCAAGATGAGCTAGCCGTCTTGGACTTATCCAACAAGGCATCATACTTTGAATCCCTTCTGGAAGGTTCTGTCTGTTTCTAGCCATTTCTTCTTCTTCGATGGTAGGTAATGAAGGAATAAAGGTTAAGGTTCCTTCTTGTTGTGCTCGTCTGGCTTGTTTGTTCTCCCTTCTTGTTTTACTGTTGTCGTACCTTAAATCTTGTGGTAGAACTGTACCTCGCATACAAGAGTTCAACAATCTAACCAAAGAACATTAGCAACAAAAAGGAATAATAAATGATATATATATATATATATATATACACACACACACACACACACACACAAAATAATGAATACGTGCAAAATTTGCTTAAAACGATAAAATAGTCACAATATCTATGATATCTAAACGCCAGTCCCCGGCAGCGGCGCCATTTTGATGTAGTATTTTTGCATCAAACAATAATAAGTATTTATATTGTCTCCTCAGGGACTAGTGTGATATCACGGACCGTTGACACCAAATATCATTTTAAGTTGAAAGATTGGTTTGTTTATTTGTAACTACGAAAACTATTTTGAAAATGTAAAAGTTGAGATTAATAAGGCGTGAAACTTGTTAGGATTAGAGTTCCTTAATCAAGCACCACATATAACTTAATGATCGTATACGGATTCTAGCTTTTCTTTGATATTATCACGTATCCCTCGTTAATATCATTCGTGTCCAAATAATATTGTGAAATCAATTGTATCGTTCAATCATCGATGTCTCAAACTATTGAACGATCCATGAGTCGATCTTATCATTTAATCGACGATTTCTCAATCTATTAAATGATAAGAAAGCTTTAAGTTTAGATACACGAAGTGATTATCTAAACATTAATTTCATGTCTAGAATTCATGTTTAGATAGATGATTATCCTAAACCTAGATTCAAAAGTATTTTTCAATCACTATTAAATCAAACATAAACAATAAAGTGCAAGAATAATCTCAATATCAAATCAAATGCTAGAACCATATATTAAAGGTCGAAAGATTACATGTTTAGCAAGATCAAGTACCTCTAATCCCAACAATGGAGATTTAGTTCATCATTGTCATGAGAACATTACAAAAGTGGAAGGAAAGTTGAGAATCCATGCAAGGAACTTGATTTCTCCAAGAATCTTAATGAATCCACACTCGATCACTATTGCCCAATGTAAATAGTGTATTTTCGCCCTATTCTCTCTCTAAAATGTTATAAGATAATGTTTCAATTGAGGGAAATGAGCTTTTATACATATGCTGAAAAAATATAATTTCGCCTGGCGGATTTTGTCTCGCCATGGCGACTTGAGCTTTCTTTGCCAGTGGGTTTCTGCCACGTCATAAGGATAAGATGAAACCGCATTATTTCGCCTGGCAGGAATATTTCTCGCCACGACGAATTGCTCTTGTCCTGTTTTCAACTTTCTGGAACTGCTCGCCATTGCTTCGCTAGGCGAGATAGTTCGCCATGGCCATCTCTGTGGCGAAGGAACCTAGAACTTTGTGGAGTCGCTCACCATTTGGCTCGCCATGGCGAGATGGTCTTTGCTCATTTTTGTTGTTTTTGGCTCTTGCTTGATGTTTTGGCACTCAATTCCAGCACAAATAGGTAGAGTAAGATGACTAAAGCGTAATAGGTCAAAATTCACTTTTCTCTTGGCTTTTCCCTAGATAACTTATAAAACAAGTAACAAACGTGCCATAAATAAATATTTAAAATACCACTTCCTGACACTTATCAGCTATAATTTTTTTTCCAATCATATACATTACTTTAACGACTTAAATTGGTTGTCTGATATAATAGAGTGCCAATTATAAAAATAAAGTTATATTTTTTTTCTTTCAAATTTCTAGAACTTCAAAAATTATATTTAATTATGTTTTTATTTCTCTCAGAATGTTACTCCCGCTAATATTATCTTCAAACTTTGGTTCTTATAAATTTCCTATTATCAATTTTAGTTTCATTTTTTTCCACAAAAATTCATGTCTTATGTTCCATTAAACTTTTTTTATGACATGTCATTGATGAGATTCTTCATTGGTTTATAAAATTTACCTATTTAATCAATAACTTCAAATTAAACATTAAAATGTTAAATTAAATGTTAAATAGTTAAGTTTTTTTTTTGACAAAATTAAATAGTTAAGTTATTAAATTTTTTTATATTTTATGGTCATAACATTATATACATGTCATAAAAAATTTCTATTTTTGTCTGATCCCTTACTTTCTATTTCGTCCGGTACCAAGACCAGTTTCTAAATCAAACAAACTACAATTTTTGCAAATCAAATGCACCTTACTTTTATTTTCTCTATAAATAATAGTTCATAAACGAAAACCTTAATGAAATTAAATTATGTTCAAAATTTGACAATAATTCAATTTCATTATGGTATGAGAGCAACCTAAACTCTCCATTTTGTCATTTCACCAATGCTCAACCATTTTCTTCTTTATATTGTTGTTCATATTTTGAACATGATTCAACAATATTAAACAAATGATCAATATATACTTTAGTTTTTAAATCTATCTCTAACCATAAACATACTCAAGCTTTTTCCACTTCCAGTAAAGTCTTTTCAATTTTTTAATTAAATTTACTTTTGAAGCAATTTATGTTTTCCAACAATCTTTCAATTCAAACATTATTATTTTTACATTCATTTACTTCTTCACAATTTAACTTCCAGGTCATTAACATTTCTGTCATTTTTTTATAGTCAATTTATTTAAAATTAGATTATCTTTTACATTCAAGTCATTTAATTTTAGAAGTTCTTGACCTTAAAACCTTTTTAGCCAATTTCATCATAAAAATTGAATTCAATTAAGAGACATTTTAAAAACATCATCCAAAATGTAAGTCTATCAATTAACTTGTCCAGACACTCGCATGTACACTAAATAGATATTAATAATGTTTTAATCTAATTTACTTTTTGGCTTAAATATGTAAATCGTCCCTGTAAGTTCGTGTGTTTTTGTTTTTCGTCCCTGTATCTTTTTTTGTTCTAAAACAAACCCTGTAAGTTACAAACGTTTTGATTTTTGTTCCTCTCGTCAGCATCTGTTACAAAAATGCTGATGTGTCTAACGGTGGCTGACGTGGCGTTGTTTGACGTGGCAAAACAAGCTTATGTGTCCTTCCATGCAAGATTACAGGGACCAAAATCAAAAACGAAAAATTACAGAAGGACGAAATTAAAAATCACTAAGTTACAAAATTTGAAATTAAAAACCTTTCCATCTTCTTCATCTCTCTGTGTGTCTTCTTCCTCTCTCTTTCATATTCTTCTTACATGAACCTGTAACATTATTTCCTTGCATTCCATTGTGGTAACCCATTCTATTTCATCTGCGGACAACAACAAGACAACATTGGAACTAAAGTGACACTTCCAGCAGTGATACTTTCACAAAAAAAAATAACTTGAATAACAAAACCAAAATTTGTGCATTGAAAACTAGTTAGGTTTTCAAAGCCAACTTATCACCTTTTTTTAAATTTTCTCCCATAAACATGTACTCATTCATGTGACGTAGGACAAAAAATGGGACAAGTTTTAGCCTCAAAATGATAAAGTATATATTTGGTGAATGGAGAAATCACGATACAAAGTCAGGAGAAGTTACAAATGGTTTCTTTATAATTTCACAGTGAAGAGAGTCTGAGCAGAAGAAGAATAATAATACGGATGATAGAGGAAGAAGATGGAAACATCAAGGATTTTTAATTTCAAATTTGTAACTTAGTTATTTTTAATTTCGTCCCTACGTAATTTTTGGTTTTTGATTTTGGTCCCTGTAATCTTGCATGGAAGGACACATAAGCTTGTTTTGCCACGTCAAACAACGCCACGTCAGCCACCGTTAGACACATCAGCGTTTTTGTAACAGATGCTGACATGAGGGACGAAAATCAAAACGTTTGTAACTTACAGGGTTTGTTTTAGAACAAAAAAAGATACAGGGACGAAAAACAAAAACACGCGAACTTACAGGAATGATTTACATATTTAAGCCTTACTTTTTTGGTTTAATTACAGTTTTAGTTCCCCTATTTTACCTTGTTCGCAATATTAGTCTCCATATTTTCAAAGTCACTCAATTTTGGTCCATTTCTTAGATTTATGTACAACAAATTGATGATTTGTCATTTTTTTAATTATGTGGCACATCATAATTAATAACAAATTAATTACACTAAATATAACCCAAAACCTTATCTTCTTCTCACCGTCAACCACCACCGCACTCCCACCAGGTTAGTTGTTCCATTTTCTCTCCTTATTTTCACCTTCCACGTTCTGATGCTTGTATTGTGGTTTTTACTTTCGATTTTTTTTGTAAAAGGGATTTGTGGCATATGATGTATGTCGGGATTGTTATTGTCAGCTTAGCAGTTGTAAATCCAACTTTTTGTTGGTTCTTTGAACACTACAATTGTTTTCCTTTTAGAATACATAAGCTAGAAAAAACAGCCTTGGATTAGAGGAGAATAAATGAAATATATTTATAAAAAAAAAAAATAAACAATTTTGATGGCAGCCTAATTAGTAGTTTTTTATGATGGTTTAGGGACTATTTTGTTGTTTTTAATGATAGTTATTAAGAGATTAAATAGAAATATTTTAAAAGTTCAGGGACTAACTTGACTATTTATTCTATAAAGAAATGTCTAGAACTGTAAAGGAGAAGAGAAGAAGAAGTCTGGAACGAGAAAGGGGAAGAAGAGGAAAGAACTCAACTACACATTCAACAACGACACTGAACCTCACGTGCTTCCCAAAAAGACCGTCAAGAAATATTTCGACGACTACTCTTGTGACATCGCAGGTGAGGTCGGTTTGTCAAAGCCCTAACTCCGTTTCTACGTTTTTTTGCTCTTTTTATTCAATGTTTTCGTTTAATGCAGATTAGGATGAAAATGAGGTATACACCGGCGTCTTCAAAAAATGCCACAATGTACCGTTTAAAGTGGCAGTTGTTAGGAGCCGCCGTAGTAAAATCTTTGTAATTCACCTGTTTTTTTGTAATGCATGAAGACCTAGAAGGAACATATTTTTATCGACATTCGTGAATTTTATACCAAAGATGGCAAGACTTTGTTTTGATCAAATAGAGTACCTGCATAGATTTTGGTTTCTTCTATTCATTTATTGAGTTTTAGTTCTTGATATAGTTCCTCCAAATTGATTGATCTATATACTCATTCCCACAAAGTTGTATGATGCTTGGTTGTGGTTGTTTAATTGAAGTTAAGAATTTGCAAGGATATTTGTATTGTATAATTGTTTTTAGGTATCTTATTGACCAAGAAGCAGTTGATTTGCTTCATTTTCTCATAGGAGAATTTGACAATGCAATTAAAGAAGAAACTTAGGAAATTGTGCACCCAATGTAATTAGTAGTTTCATTAAATTTTTTTTTTTTTGTATCATTAGAAGCACTGGATATTGGTCATATGGTGTAGCATTAGCCTAAATCTCTTGATCTTAATGCATGTTTATTTTTCAATTGATAAATCTTGAATGTGTGTCAATGTCTAAACTTTAACTTGCAGCTTCCTTTTGTGAACTTTAATGTGTGCTAATGATTTGAGATTTCAACATGTGGTTATCAATGCATGCAAAGAAAGTGTTGATAAGTTAGTTTATGCTCTAAAATTTTGTATTTTGTGCTTAGGTGTGTGTTGAATGTTTTATAGCTTCATAAAAGGTCGAGACACATAGAAGCTTTGAAGCAGGAAGGAGGTTGATTAGACCATACAAGTAATTTGACATTCAGATGTTGCTCTTGTTTTTTAGTATACGTCGATATTGAAATTATACATTGAAGTTTCTATTAGAGATTTTTTTTTTGTTTGATAGTTTCTGCCATAAAGTTAGTTAGTTTCCTATCAAGTTGTCAAGTGGTTACACTTAATTGCTATCAAGTTAGTTTGCATTCTTTCAATATAAATGAAAACTGTTATATATGAGGTCTACAGACACCCTTGTACTGTCATAAATACATAGACATTTTTAATATTGCTTGATATAATGATTACTGGGGACACATTGAACCATATTGTTATTTTTGAGAATACATTCAAATAAGAGGTTTGTTAGTCTTTAACTTAGATTCTAGTGTTACTCATTTTTGTTTGCATGATTAACATCATCACATCGGGTATGCAGGTTTGATTTGGTTTACAATCAATTTAAAAATGTGTTGTTTGATATATTCCACTTTAAGCTCACTTTTTGTTAATTGCATCTTTGATATTTTAATTTCAAATGAAAATAGTTTCTGCAATGTCAAATTTTCGTAGTAGATTTTCGGTGATTAGATCTTAATTTCTTGCAAGATGTACTTTGGGTCACTTGGGGAAAAATAGTTTAATTTTTTAATATTCTTGAATCTTGGTTGATATTGAAATTAGTGATATAGAGAATTGTTCAAACTTGATTTCAGAAGAAAAAAAATATATAACAAGTTAAGGATATCCACTGATTTGGACAATCATTCAATTATTCATCTTCCTAACTAATTTCAGTTTTTGGACTTTTTTTTCTTCATGTGGACTATGATTATAAGTTAGTTGTAACTTGCAAATTAAGGTGGAGTGTGATATAGAGAATTGCTCAAACTTGATTTCAGAAGAAAAACAAAATATAACAAGTTAAGGATATCCACTGATTTGGACAATCATTCAATTCTTCATCTTCCTAAGTAATTAATGTTTTTGGAACTTTTTTTTTTCTTCATGTGGAGTGTGATTATAAGTTAGTTGTAACTTGCAAATTAAGGTAGATTATTACATGTTGCAGACAATTAAATTAAATGACGTATTTGTGACCCTCACCCCCATCACTTCTTATGATGAAATGAAATTATTTGATACACACTCATCTTTAGATGATGATTATTTTAGATAAAGTATCGAGCAAATTCATCAATGGTTGAGATTCTCTAGAAGGATGATAAGGGTAAATTAGAATAACTAGAATAAGAGTAGAAATAAGAATATGGAGTTTTACTAAAAAGAAATAAAAATATCTTCAAAAGAATTGAATACTATGTTTGTGTAAAAGTAACAACTTAGAATAAGAATATCATGGAGATTTAGTAGAAAACACTTATCAACCTTATAAAAAAACCTCAACCATCGGTGAATATGCTCCATACTTTATATAAGATAATCACACTGTCAATGATGAATTTGTATCACATAATTTCATTTCATCATGACAAGTGATGAAGTTGAAGTTCACGAATACAACATTGAATTTAATTGATGCAGCAACGTCTAACAATCCATCTTAACTAGCAAGAGTACAATTAACTTATGAGAAACTTTCAATAACACTTCCACACAATAATAACTAACTTATAATCACACTCCACACTAAAACAAAGTCAAATAACTTTAATGAGTTTTGAAGATGAAGAAATGAGTTATTGTCCAAATCAAGAATCAATGGATATGCTTAACTTGTTATCTTTTTTCCCAATACCATCATAGATATTTATTTTTTTATTCATTTATTAAGTTTAATGTTTGATATAGTTCACTAACATTGATTGATCTATATACGCATTCCCATCAAGTTGGATGATGCTTGGTTGTGGTTGTTTAATTGAAGTGAAGAATTTGCAAGGACATTTGTATACTTTGTTTTTAGGTATCTTATTTACCAAGAAATAGTTGACCATGCTTCACTATCTCATTCGAGCAATTGACAATGCAATCAAAGAGAAAACTTAGGAAATTGTGCATCAGTGGAACTAGTAGTTTCTTTAGTTTTTTTGGGTATCATTAGAAGCGCTAGATATTGGTCATATGATGTAGGATTAGTCTATTAGTTAAGCATGAAAATCTCTGGATCTTAGTGCGTGTTTATTTTCTATTGGATGAATCTTGAATGTGTGTAAAGATCTAAACTTTAATTTTTATCTTCCTTCTGGGAACTTTAATGTTGGAATCTACAAATTAAAGTTCACATAAGAGACGTCCTTGCTTTGAAAGGGTAAGTTATACAACAAATGTTTGGAATAATAGGTTACCTCCACATGGTTACTATTGGCAGTGTTTTAGCATATCATTTAGAAACATGCTCGTAAGAATCAACGTAGAGTATTTATATTTCAAATCAGAGACTTTCATGTTCTGTCCATGTTGATGTTTACCAATCCCAAAAAATAAATAGGTTCTCTCAATTCAAGATTGCAACATAACACTAGCCGATGAGAAGGAAAAAAAAAACTGTGAAATCGTTTCTTTGTTCTTTCTCCTATCATCTTTATCAAGCAAAGAAACGATTTCACATGTTTTCTCCTTCTCACCGGCAAGTGTTATGTTGCAGTCTTGAATTGAGAGAACCTATTTATTTTTTGGGATTGGTAAACATCAATGTGGACAGAACAGGAAAGTCTCTGATTTATATAAATACTTTAGCTAGATTCTTATGAGCATGTTTCTAAATGATATGTTAAAACACTGCCAATAGTAACCATGTGGAGGTAGCCTATTATTACAAACATTTGTTGTATAACTTACCCTTTCAAAGCAAGGATGTCTCTTATGTGAACTTAAATTTGTAGATTCCAACATTAAAATTCACAGAAAGAAGCTACAAATTAAAGTTTAGATCTTGACACACATTCAAGATTCATCCAATAGAAAATAAACATACACTAAGATCCATAGGTTTTCATGCTTCACTAACATACTAATCCTACACCATAGACCAATATCTAACGCTTCTAATTATACACAAAAAAAACTAAAGAAACTACTAGTTCCTCTAATGCACAATTTCCTAAGTTTCCTTTTTGATTGCATTGTCAATTTTTTCAATGAGATAATGAAGCATAATCAACTACTTATTGGTCAATACCTGAAAACAAGTATACAAATGACCTTGCAAATTATTCACCTCAATTAAACAACCGCAACCAAGCAACATCCAACTTGGTGGGAATGAGTATATAGATCAATCAATGTGAATGAACTATATCAATCATTAAACTCAAAAAATGAATAAAGGAAGTATATAGCACAATTTTAAGATCTAGTAGGGCTCTCTCTTTGACTGAATGGTGTTTATATATACAAATGGGCTATTAAGTTTTTTTTTTTTTTTTTGAGAGTGCTATTATATTAATATAATAAGAATGTTATTCCTTCAGAAAAGAATGTTATACTTACTAGTTTTGTAAAAAAAAAAAGGAATTATACTATCTTATAATAATACTAGTTTTGTCACATGTAATACTGTTAGGTTAAATCAATAAGGCTATTTAATTGTCCAAAAAGGTAGTCTGGCGTTTTATGACTGTTTTTTATTTTATTTTAAAACATAGTGGTTTAAGACAGATGGTGATTTTATTAAAAATAGTTATTGAATATGTTTTGTATAAAATAATATATTAAAATTTTATGATTGTTACAAAAAGTTAATAATTTGGATTTATATAAAGATCATTTGTTACAACAGAGTATGAATTTCGTTACAAAATAAAAAACTTTGAATTCATGCTTATTGTCAAACGGTTTTTTATAATTTAAAGACAATCAAGTTCAATTATGTTTATTACATTTCCTAGTTTCAACGTTTTAGCATGTTATTTTTACACGTTTTAGCATGTGTTTTTTCTGGGTATTATATTAATGGACAATACTACACATTAATATGGTCACATAATTGTTTAAGGGAACGTAGGTTTTTTTCTAGATTATCCCCTCATGATTTGGGGTTGATTTACTCATCATGATATAAACCAATCAGATTGTGATATATAGGCAACATTAAATGTCAAATAAATGGGTTAATTTTTTCTTTAAAAAAAAAGGTGAATTTTAATACTTTTTATTTTTAATTAATTATATTTAAGTGTTCAATCTTAATGAATTTACACTATAGAGTTTATATCAATTAAAATTTCATATCAAATTTCTTTCATCTGGATATCCTTAAATCCATCAGTTTCATAAATTTCTTGCATTCTAGAACCCAGAACGTGAGTAACACATCTCCTTTATTCCAATTTCTTCTTCATTCTTCTTCCATATCGATCACTTCCAGTTTCTTCTTCATTCTTCTTTCCATTTTGATTGTTCAATTGTGTCGTTCTAGAATTGTCGTTGTTATCAATTATCGTGAAAATCGCCGCCGACCATTTGATTCAGGTATCGTGAGATTGTCGTTGTTTGCAAAACCACGTTGGGTGCAGCAGTGGTTTTCTTCTTAAGAACTGCACTATATTTTCTGATCTGACTTTGCATTCATTGTCTATTTTCATACATTGGTTTGAAAAAAACATAAATTCACTAGTAGAAAATATAAATTTAACATCAGGATGTTTTTAATCTTCACATCAGCAAGGCAAATACCTTGGTGTACCTTCTAATCAAATCAGAAACGCTAATCAAATCGGTATTTCAATCAATACCTTTGTACATCATAAGTATCTTTTCTATCCCTAAATCCATTATTGCTGATATAGAGAAAATGGTGAATTCCTTCTGGTGGGATCATAACAAAAGGAACACCGAAGGAATAAACTGGATGTCATGGGAAAGGCTTAACATTCACAAAAGGAAGGGGGTTTTAGTTTTAAAAATCTGTGCTTTTAATGATACTATGCTCGGAAATCAATCTTGGAAATTTATGACGGAACCGCACAACATTGTTACCAGATTGTTCAAAGCGAAATACTCTAACAAGTGTGATTTCTTAGATTCTAAGATTGGGCACAATCCAAGCTACGTCTGGCGTAGCATTTGGGGAGCTAAAAGACTTGTTAGCGAAGGTTACAAATGGAGCATTGGTGCAAGCACTAGTATATGTGTATGGGATCAAAAATGGTTAGTGGATGGTGGCGATTTGCAGAAGCCTGAAAGTCTACCTGAAGAATTCAAAGAGCTTACAATATCATATATGTTCATACCTTAGACTCGGTTTTGGAATGTTGGTTTATTAAGGAACCTTGTTAACAACGAAGATATTGATCGTATCCTTAATACTCATATTTTTGAACCTAATCATCATGATAGAAGGGTGTGGAAGTCAGAGACAAATGGTATCTATTATGTTAGAAGTGGATATCGAATCAGTCTCAGACAACATTTGGATTTGAGCGCTCACCGCTGTGATGGAAATTGGGTGCTTCTATGGAATCTTAAGGTGCCTCATAAATAAAAGACTTTCCTTTAGAGATCTTGCATAAATGCTCTTCCAACAAGAGTTAGACATCAAGACAGAGGGGTAAATTGCACAAAAACCTATGCTTTATGCGACACTGATGATGAAGATAGTATGCATCTATTCTTTCATTGCACAAAGAGTAGGCAGTGTTGGCAGCAGATAGGGTTGTGGAACCAAATTCAGAAAAAGGCTCAATTAAACCTCAATTTTGGGGTCACTATGTTTGAAATCCTGCAATTTCTAAATCCGAGTAAAAGAGTCACTTTGGCTTGCGTTGTGTGGTCTATTTGGAAACAGAGAAATGATTTTATCTTGAGGAATGAGGTTATGACTAGAACAACAGTTTCTGACAGTGGTCTTAATCTCATAACTGGTTGGCGAAACGCGTAAGAAAGCCATAATAGAGCGACTGTACAACAACAACGTATTGATGACACGGTCTGGAGAAATCCAGATGAATGTTATTTCAAATGCAATGTTGATGTTGCATTTTTCAACGATAGTAACCGGGTTGGTATAGGGATATGCATTAAGGATGATCACGGGAGGTTAGTGAAAGACATAACTAGTTGGTCAGCGCCGCTCTTAGATGTTCCCGAGGGAGAGGCACTTGGTCTATTGTATGCTATTAGATGGGCTAAAAAAACATTATTTTAACAATGTTATTTTTGAGCTAGATTCTAAGAGGGTGGTGGATAGCTTCCATAATACTAGGAATGATGTATCTGATCTAAGAGGTATTATCAAAGAATGTAAGAATACCTTCTCATCATTTTTTACAAACTCAAGGGTAGAGTTTATTAAGAGACAAGCAAATGAGGTTACTCATAGACTTGCTAGGGCGGCCACATTTTATGCTCGTATTCACCATTTCACTGTATTACCTAATTGTATTCAAGATGTTCTTATGAATGAAATGAGATAGGTATTTTCCGTAAAAAAAAAAAAAAAATTGTTTCACTAACTACAATTAATAAAGATATTTTACAATTGAAATCAACACAATTAATCATTTTCTTAAATATCGTGCACAAATCTTAAATGAGTATTATTTTGAGACCATACTTTATACATGTCTTCCACTATATCCTTTAATACCATTCAATTCGATTTTTTTCTATGTGAAAAAGAAATCAACCGTCAGTCTAATGTATCAGATTACATTAAACGAGATTGAATTAAAGAAAAAACGTTATGTTGTAAATTACCCCCAAATTATGAGGGGCTAATCTAGAAGAGAAAAAAACCCATATATATGCTACGATACCTTCAACAAAAGTCTCTTAAGTTTTCAATCAAATTTAATAAACAAACAATAAGGGACCACTATCCAATATCTTCAAACAACCCACCAAAAAAATTTGATATAACAAATCAAATATAAGAAGACAAATTTTGCTTGTAACTAGCTACTTTATTTCATTTTTATATATTTGCGAAGATAAGATATCCCACAATAATAAGTTGTGCAGCTGAACTATATTTGGATCCAAACATGGCAAAAGCTCTGTCCACAAACACTACTCTAAGATTATCAGGCAAAGTAGCCATCATCACAGGAGGTGCCAGTGGCATCGGTGAAGCCACCGCGCGCGTCTTTGCTAACGAAGGTGCCGGCCATGTTGTCATTGCTGACATCCAAGATGAACTTGGCAATCAAGTAGTTGCGTCCATCGGCAACCAAAGGTGCACCTACATCCACTGCGATGTGGCAGACGAAGGTCAAGTCAAAAATCTCGTTCAATCAACGGTTAATACTTATGGACAGGTGCAAACATTTCCTATCTTAGCTTTCAAGGGTGTCTAACTTTTTCTATTTTCAAACATTTTTCCATTATTATGAGAAAATAAATATTACAAGAGAAATGAAATTATGTTGTATTCTCACACCAGGTAGATATAATGTTCACCAATGCCGGAATCTTTAGTCCAACCGATCAAACTGTGTTGGAACTCGAAATGCCCCAACTAGACCATTTATTCACAATCAATGTTCGAGGAATGGCATTGTGTGTGAAACATGCAGCACGTGCGATGGTCGAGGGGCGCGTTAGGGGGAGTATTGTGTGCACGGGAAGTGTTCACAGTAGTCATGGATTCCTAAGGTCAACGGATTACACGATGTCAAAGCATGCAGTATTAGGGCTAATGCGTGCAGCCAGCGTGCAATTGGCCACACATGGAATAAGAGTGAACTGTGTCTCACCGAATGGACTTGCGACACCTTTGACTTGTAAACTTTTAGGGGTGAGTGAGAAGAAGGCACAAGAGACTTATAAGGGATATGCAAGACTTGAAGGAGTGGTGCTCACACTTAAGCATGTGGCAGATGCCGTATTATTTTTAGCTTCGAATGATGCTGAGTTTGTCACCGGCCTTGATCTTAGTGTCGACGGTGGATTTGTTTATGGAAAATAGTGTTTTATGCAACAACAAAAAAACGAAGGAATTATGCAATTTTGTTTGATCTGTTCATTTTTATGTCTAAAATTCAGACCAATTCTTCATGACACCCATTCCCACTCTCTATCCATATTCAAAATTATCCATTGCTGCAAATTTGCATTAAAAAGCATTCTTGGTATTTAAGACCAACCATATTAAGCCAATCACCAACGACTAACGGACAATATCGCTGTGCATGCAACACGGTTTCTATTTCGTTATCCAATGATAACAAAACTCTGCACCAAGGTGCATCATACTCAATCTAATGTTGGTGAACAATCTATTATGATGTAATATCCAAACAAAGCAACGTATTCTTTCATGTAACTTAAGCTTTCATATTTTCTTCCAATAATTCAAACTTGTGTTAACATGATTTTGATACACATTAAATTTAAAGGTTGCACCAAATAAAATACATTGAATAACATATGGATGAATAGTTTTGAGTAAGAATCAAGCTGAACTTTTTTTCATAAATCAAAAGCGAGGTATGCTGAAACCTCAAGAAAGGAATCAATGAAAATTTTCTCAAGAAAATAACAGAATAATTTTGAGAGAATTGGAAAATCAATGAGTACATAGAAAAGCGAAATGGAAAATAATATTGAGTATGAAAGAATTGTTACATCAATGAAATGAGTACATTAAGGCTTATATAGCCAATTAGACAACCTAACTCTTAACTAATGTAACTAACTTTTACAGCTCTAAATACTTTGCGCCATTCATTGTCTTCTAAATTCCGTCTCGGGCGCCAGTACCCGCATCTAGAGTCGTTGTCACCAGCTTCAAAACTTGGTGATTTTGTGAGAAGACCAAACCAAACCAAAGTTTGTTTGACATGGATTTTGGTGAGTGATTGTGTTTGTTTTGAACCAAAAGCTTTGACTGTGATAATTTGAACATATTTTGCGAGTGTACAATTTTGACAATCTTTTGAGCTTTAGACTATCCTTTGCTGATCTTCCAAATTTTGCGAGTCTACCGTTTCTAACCAATAAAAGTTTTTAGGAGTAAATAGCGATCCAAGTGGTGGAGTTGCTGCATTGACCCTTACTTGTTCAACGGGTAAATGATCAAACCGCCAGAATCTAAGCAAAAGAGTAAATGCATTAGAGAACACCTCATGAGGAGAGAGTTTTCCTCCGGCTGCGACAGTCCATGAAACATCAGGAAAGCATGAGCCAAAAACCTCACATATTTGCATTAGTCCGGTCGCAAGTAATGGAACCTGAAATGAAAAAACAGAAACATGTATCGGCATCAGAAAACAAAGTTAGTTCTCTGGTTGAACACCCCTTCCTCCATCATTTTTCAAACTATTTTTTCCTTTTAAACTAAAATCTTAATTAATTCAGAGAACTTTTCTAGACTGCAAAACAAACACCTTAAAAATTGAAAAAAGGTAGTTAACAATTACATGTGTAACTCAAGGACAATTAAATAAACATACCAAACCATGTAAGGAGAAAATATGAACACAGTCTGCAGATGAGATTCCAACAAGAAGGACATTTAGAAATGGTACTTTGTGTGTTCCTGCAAACAAAGATAACAACACAAACTAAAAGAAAATTACAGACAAATTAAAAATGGTTTCCGGAGACTCCAAAAAACCTAAAAAAATGTGTAGAAATGTACCTCCTCGATGTTTTACCGAATCCACCCATCCCCAAGGATGTTGATCCACATAGTTGTGGCCGATCTTCGACCGTCATTGCATGCTGATTTAACTTTGATTCATTGACAGCTTTATATTTGTAGTGACTATTGGTGTTCTTTGATTTGAAAACAGTACAAAGTACATTTATCAGCAGTGAGATATGTTAGTAACTTTACAGATGTGAGATTTAAAGTATATATGATTTAAATTATTGATAAAAAAAAGTTAATATACATAGTGGTGTTAATTTGAAATAACAAGGAATCTTTCCCTACATGTGTGGTCCTGGCGGGTTGCTTTCATACATGTCTGGTGCCAGTCTTTTTCCATTAAGACAACATAAATACAAGCCACATGCAAGAACATAAATTCTAGTCAATTATTGATTGAAATCTATGAATTACGGACACTACTCCTTGGTGTCTGTGTCAGACACGGGTCGTGTTCGACACCGACACATATAATTACACTAAATTATGTGATTTTTTTTATAAAAATTATTAGCTGTGTCGGAATATCAGTGTCTGTGTCGTGTACGGTGTCAGTGTTCGTGCTTCATAAATTTAAATTATAGTTAGATGACCCACATGTATGTATGTGGTCTCCTCTGCTGCATGTGTGATCTAAACTCTTGCTCTTATATTGATGTGGTGATCCGTACAATAAAATGTGAGTATGTGACTCGATATGCTACTTTATGCATTATAGAGATATGAAGTTGAGACCTACTTTTGACGATATCATAGCGTCGTCGAAACAGAAGTCAAGAAGTGGTTCTCAAGCGCATAAAGTAGGTGCTCATGCTCATGCTCAATCATCACGACCTGGTGCAGCATATATGTTTAATGTAATAGGTCTTGTCAAGAAAAAAATGTTTAATGTAATAGGTGAAAACTGACATTTACCAAGTGAAAACAGAAGAACAAAACGTCTAGAAATGTAACTCCTCGATGTTTTACGAAATCTACCCCTCACCAAGGATGTTGATCCACAGAGTAGTGGCCGATCTTCGACCGTCATTGCACACAAATGAGATCCAAATAAACAATAGTCCCTAAATGTCTTGAACCAGAGTTGTGGCTACTTGGAGGAGCATGTTATGCACTCTTCTGTTGATGTTGTAAATTTGATGAAAAATCGCACTAATAACAACTTGATGTGTGGAGTAAGGAATAATTAAGCAACCAAAACAAATGGGTAACAGTTATAATCACAAACAAACGTAGAAATCCTAGTATCAAGAGACTCAATCCTAATAGTGTTTCCCAAGGTAAATCAACCCTCAAATCCTAGTATTTGTTCCTAACGGACAAACTTTATACAAACCCTAGTTTTGTTGTTATCTTTCTAAACCGTTGGTTCAGCCCCCTCTATCTCAAGGTTTACTCTAATACATAGTCTATATTTATAGAGAAATATAACTCATAAATTTGGAACGAATATCACATTGAAGATACTTTTTTTTTTCTCTTCTTCAGTGAAAGAATATTTGCATCAAAAATATAATATTCCCTTTGAAAATATATTTTCATCAAATCGTCCATCATACGGTACAAAAATATATTTATTGTCCATAAACATATTTTCAGCACAAAATATATTTGAAACAAATCATTTATATTTTTAGCAATAATATTCTCCATCCATCAAATTTTGAGTCATACTACAACATTCTCCACCTTGACTCTAAATTAGTGATGATGCCAAACCATCAACCACCTTGCTGCTCTTTCCCTTGCTTCCCACTACACCAAGTAGCTCCACAAGTTTACACCTTAACCTCTTCAGCCATCAGAATGTCTTCCGCCTTCTCGAAGATCCTTGTATCAAACTACACTAGGAATTTCAGGTAGTTCTACAAGACTATACCATACTTCTTCAACACAGGACATCTCCCGTTTCCTTGAAGATCTACTTGTGCCCAATCACCCTTGGCTTTTAGAGTAATCCACAAGTACACACCTTAACCCCTTCAGCCCTCGGAATGTTCCGCCTTCTCAAAGGTCCTTGCAGTCCAACTACGCTAGGAATTTTAGGTAGTTCCACAAGCATTCACCATAAACTCTTCAACACAGGACATCTCTCGCTTCCTTGACGGTCTTCTTGCATCCAATCACCCTTGGCCTTTTTTTAGAGTAATCCCGCAAGTCGTGCTATACATTCTTCAACCTCATGAAGAAATCCCTTGCTCACCATAGAGCATAGCACCCAAGGTCCTCCATAGCTGTACCATTACCGGTGTGTTCAACTCCACCTCAAGCTGAGCTTCCAACCTCTCAACTAGCAAATGTGTACATCCCACTATTTCTTCAACCTTGAAACTCCACCTCAACAGGTAGATCGTGAGTATTGTTTCCTTCGCCTCTCCAGACTGATCATGAGTATTCTTACCACCGCCTCTCCAGGCTGATGTTGAGTGTTTAACGTCTCTCCAGACGAACACCGCTCCACTAGGCATCACTCCCAAGGTGAGAAACATCACCTTCTTCATCCTCCAAACAACACCACACCATTAGAGCACCTGCATCCTCATAACCCTTAGAGACAATTTGTGCGGAGTTACCATTAATCTTCAGACAATCCTTCATGAAGTGACCCATCTTGTGACAGTTAAAGCATTCAGACTTTGACTTCTTACCACTCTTTCTCCGATTACCTCTACCTCCACCATTCCCTCTTGAGACACTTAGGCCTTCACCGTTTTCATGAATTCTCAAGTCCTTGGACTTGGTCAACTCCTTGGTTCTCAAAGCCGCTTGAACTTCTTCCAAGGTAATAGTGTCTTCTTTGCCATAGAGCATGGTATCTTTGAACGATTCAAAAGATTTCGGTAGAGCATACAACAAGAGTATAGCTTTATCTTCATCCTCAAGTTGCACCTCAATATTCTCTAGGTCATCAAGGATTTTGTTGAGCTCTGTAAGTTGCTCCATGATGGCCTTTGACTCTACCATCTTGAATGAGTAAAGTTGTTGCTTTAGGAATTGCCGATGAGTCAAAGACTTTATCATATACAAATATTCGAACTTTGACCACATCGATGCCGCGGTTGGATCCTTTGCTACTTCTCTCAAGATTTTATCCCCGAGGCACAAGACAATGGCACTCCTGGCCTTGTCCACCATCTCGGTCTTCTCCGCTCGTGACATGGTGACCGGTAACGCACTTTCACCCTTCAAAGCTTTCTCACACTTTTGTTGTATTAACACCGCTTCCATCTTTACCTTCTATAACCCAAAATCATTATCTCCGGTAAACTTCTCAATATCCCAATTCGAACCTATGGTACTTGATTATCCTTTGATCCTTGCCTCACGGTGGGTGCCAATTGTTGTGAATTCGATGAAAAATCACACCAATAACAACTTGATGTGTGGAGCAAGGAATAATTAAGCAACCAAAACAAGTGGGTAACAGTTATAATCACAAACAAACGTAGAAAACAGCGAGAGAGAAGAAGAGAGAACAAAAAAGAATTTGTTGACCCAGTTCGGTCCAAATTGACCTAGTCTGGAGGAGAGAGCAGCCCTCCAATCCACTATAATGATGAGTAACCTTACAAAAGAGATATTAATGAGTTACAAGAATAATTCTCCCGCCTAATTCTACCCAAAGTCTCAATCTCTTCCCGTAACCAAGAGACTCAGTCCTAATAGTGTTTCCCAAGGTGAATCAACCCTCAAACCCTAGTATTTGTTCCTAAAAGACAAACTCTATACAAACCCTAGTTTTGTTGTTGTCTTTCTAAACCCTTGTTTTAGCCCCTTCTATCTCAAGGTTTACTCTGATACATGGTCTATATTTATAGAGAAATATAACTCATAAATTTGGAACGAATATCACACTGAAGATACATTTTTTTTTTCTCTTCTTCAGTAAAAGAATATATTTATTGTCCATAAATATATTTTCAGCACAAAATATATTTGAAACAAATCCTTTATATTTTTTGCAATAATATTCTCCATTCATCAAATTTTGAGTCATACTACAACAATTCACATGAAAAACGTATAAATAAAAGAATGAAGAAGAATTTCCTTGTAATTTTGCAACTCAAAAGAGAAGATAAGTGTTATTCTTTATTGAGAATTGTAAACTAAGCTATTGAGATTCTTTGATGTATCATCTACCTTCCGTATTTAGCCGAATCCGACCTAGGTGGTTGCCACCGGATATTTTCAATCACCTTATTAACATGATGTAGGATAGCATTTTTGGTAGTTGTTACATCACAGATTTGTACCCTATGAAACACTTTCAGCCATGGTCTTGTAAGCAACATACTACCACTATCATGACTCATTTTGTTCCTCCAATACCACAATGAATGACATGATGATGCCCAAAATTCAGACCAATTCTTCATGACACCCATTCCCAACTCTATATCCATATTCACATTTATAAATTGCTGCAAATTTGCATTAACGGACAATCTCGTTGTGCATGCAATGCGATTTCTACTTCGTTATCGCAATGAGAACAAAACTCTGCACCCAAGGTGCATATACTCAATCTAATGTTGGTCAACAATCTATTATGATGTAATATCCAAACAGAGCAACGTATTCTTTCATGTACCTTAAGTTTTCATATTTTCTTTCAATAATTCAAACTTGGGTTAACATGAATTAAACTAATTATAGTAATTATAGTTATGATATTTACGAGTGTTAATTCTCAAATGATTAGTTAATTGCACAATTGTTTTATCTTGGAGGTGGCACAATTGATAATTCGTCTTACACAATTTTAGACTGTGTGATTAAATATCTTAGCGAGAGCAACATGATTTTAACTCAACCTGGTCATCTCTTCAATGGTGGTAATCCTTTCAGGGTATTTTTTCGAATTCATAAGCCAACAGTTTTTGATACTTTATAGTCTATCTGTTTCTAAATACCTATCACAATAAACCACTTCACACACATGTCATGTACAACATCTTATATAATACATTTATCTTTATATATTGATAAAACAATATGGTCAAATTAAGCTATATGAACATGATTAAACAAAGATATTTATTTAAGGTCTAATGAAGTACTTCTTTACATTTTCTTTCGTATATACATAAAGCATTTTTTTTATGTTACAACTTACAAGTGTTGCCGGGAATATTAATAAAAAAAAATTGAAAAAATAGATTTTTAATAGTTGGAGAAAATAGAAAAAAGGTTGTTGTGTCTTGTGGCAAAAGTTACTTTTCAAAAGTAATTTTTGATGGATATCGAATGTCTTAGAAATTGTTGTTGGTATAACATAATTCCACAAAACCGATTTATATACTTTTAACACACCCACTCACAACCAGTACAATTGAGTTTAGTTCGTAGATATAAATGGTGAGTAGTCTGATGTCATGATAGGGAAAACCTGATAGCAAGTGTCGAATGGATCATAATAAAAAAATAGAAAGAAAAAAAAAAGATTTTGAATAGTTGGAAAAAATAGAAAAAAAGTTGTCGTGTCTTGTGGCAAAAGTCACTTTCAAAAAGTAATTTTAGATCGACGTCCAATGTCTTAGAAATCGTGGTTGGCCTAATATAATCGCACAAAACTAACTTATTAGGTTTGGTTCGTTTATATAAATGGTGGGTGGTCTGATGACATGATAGCGGAAACTTGATAGCAAGTCTCAAATGAATTGTAAAGGAGACTCGATATCATCTTAGAAATCGTGATTGAAGCTAACTCCACTCCACAAAAATGACTTGTGAAGCGATCATTACCCTAATTTATAAACACATATTCATACCATATTTTATAATGCAACTTAAATCCGATTTGTTCTCTAAAACTTATAATATCTCTTTTTCACACAATATTAATTGTATTTCTTAATATGTGTGAAATGCCCAAAACGTTATACAATTTGAGACGGAGGAAGTACTAAATAAAAGGTGGTAATATAGGCATATACATGTGTGTTTTACGATTTTTATTTGAACCATGCAAAAAAAAAAAAAAATTACAACGAAAAAAATGATATTCATTTAATCAAATTGATAGAGCACATCATTTAACATCACTAAAAACATAGATAATTAATCTGCGAACAAACTCGCAGCATTTAAGTTGATAACTTACAACGAAAAAATGCCAACAAATAATATGACAAAATTAAAGTGATTGAAATACTCATGTACCGGGATCTATAATGTTAACACTCAAATCAATGGTTGAATAACCAATCTTTCAATAGAAATCAAATAAATACCGCAACAAGACTAAAAATCAAACAATACTGCACAAGACGACAAACAACATAAATCATGAAGAAGAAAAAACATAAATCTACGAGAAAATTACTTATTTAGATTAAAGTAGAAAGAAAAAGATGAAGATGAGTTATTTCAGATAAAAGAAAATTGAACACATCCTCAATGAGAAAACTAAGCCGACTTATTTAGACAGAGGAGTATGATCAATGTTATTTAAACATCTGAAGAAAAAAACAATATATTTGACATCGTATAAATAAACGCTATTTAGTTCACAAATTCTAACTCGAGCTGTTAAAATTGCTAAAATTGTTAAATCAAACGTTGTGACCGTGGTTTGAACCCCGATTTCCCCACTTATATATGTGAGATTTCAATAGTTATTGTCACTTCGTCTATCTAAAAAAATACATTCTTTATAACATGATATGTGTGTTGGACAACCTTTTAGTTGTCAACTATTCATTACTCTTTTATTTTTTGACAAAATTTACGATTTTATTTTGAAAAACTAATTTTGAATCTACAATTTTTTTGTTGTGGCAAAATAATTTCAACCTATAACTTAAAGTTGCAATTAAATGCTTATTTTTATGTACGTAATCTATAATGAACATCATTTGTCGCCTAATTAAACTTCCGTGATTCAAACGAATGGTTGATTCATGAACGTGCGCCCTATGTCCCTATCTCCTATTAAAAGGATCAAAACGTGCACCCTATCAAACATAATCAAGAGGCCTTACTCTAAACCATCACGTCTTATAGAAAATCTAGTGCATCCCATGATTATAAAAGGCTAGTTATGGTTCCATTTTTATACATTAAGAAAATGGCAGAAGCATCATCAACTAACAGCAGCCTTAGGTTAGCCGGCAAAGTAGCCATTGTCACCGGAGGTGCCAGCGGCATTGGCAAAGAGACGGCGCATCTCTTTGCTGATCAAGGTGCACGCATGGTGGTGATTGCTGATATTCAAGACGAGTTGGGCAATCGAGTGGCTGCATCCATTGGCGGCCACAGGAGCACCTACATCCATTGTGACATAACAAATGAAGATCAAGTCATAAATCTCGTTCAATCAACGGTCAATGCTTATGGACAGGTAAAAACTAAATAGGGCTAAATATATGTTTTGTTGAAATTTTGTTTTTTGTCTCTATAAAAAAATAGCACTTCTAATTTTATGAAATTCAAATTTGTGTTTATACAAATGACTTATGTTGTTAGGTTAATGTTGTTTCAACATTTAAATTTTTCATTCCCCAAAAAAACTTCCAATTTTTTAATGATTTTTTTTACAGCTATGTATATATTTAGCACATTATTAAAAGTTCATCCACGAAAATTTAATTTTTTTAATATGAGATGAATTAAATATAAATTATTTCAACTTCAAAAGTTTAAGATAAATGTAATCATAATTTCTAAATTATAATGTGCTAAGCACTCAAAAATTTAAATAGACTTACCGGTAGTGACTAAAGTTACTGATAGTATAATTTTGTAAGGATTAAAAGTTGAAGAAAAAATATATATAGAGAAAATATATATATAGAAAAAATTTATAAGGATTAAAAACAAATTTATCCCGATTTACTGTATAAGACTTTATTTATTTATAGTTTACATTATCAAGAGTTTTCTAATGTAAAAACAACGAAAAGATAAATATGATTAAAATCAATAACTTTTTCTTTTTTTTTTCTAAAAAAAATAACTTTTTCTTTCTTTTCCACAACAGGTAGATATTATGTTTGCCAATGCTGGGACTGCAAGTCCATCTGATCAGACTATTTTAGAACTCGACATTTCTCAAGCCGACCAAGTGTTTGCAGTTAACATTCGAGGAACGACATTGTGCGTGAAACACGCGGCCCGTGCGATGGTGGAGGGGCATGTGAGGGGTAGCATTGTGTGCACAGCAAGCGTCCTGGGTAGCCAAGGTATCTTAAGGTTAACAGATTACACAATATCGAAGCATGGCATAATAGGGTTGATGCGTTCAGCTAGTGTGCAACTTGCAAAGTATGGGATAAGGGTGAATTGTGTATCACCAAATGGATTAGCAACACCTTTGACTATGAGATTGTTAGGGGCAAGTGCTAAGACAGTCGAGCTAATTTATGAACAAAACAAGAGGTTGGAAGGAGTGGTTCTTAACACTAAACATGTGGCAGATGCTGTGTTGTTCTTGGTTTCTAATGAATCTGACTTTGTCACTGGCCTTGATCTTCGTGTGGATGGCAGCTATGTTTATGGCAAATATGAACTATTATAAATATAAAAAAATGTGTGTATTTGTATTGAATTTATTTGAAGGATAAAAAATTCCTCACACTTCTAGGTGGAGTATTAGAGGTGTATGGAGTGAAGTATATGAAATGAAATAAATAAATAGAATAAATAAAAAAAATGAGAAATTTTATTTTGACAACCTTTTAGTTGTCCAACACCATGTATTTATACCGTATAAGTACTATTTTATTTTTTAATTACTTATTTCTCTCTCTTATAGTCACATCATTAGTTATAAATTAGGTATTTTTATACTAGTTGTCATGCTTTTTAGAACATTGCTTTTAAAAAAAATATACTATATCATGGGCTTTTGACCCATTTATTCCTCTCACTTAGGCTTTGTTTGCGAGTTTGGAGGGGAGGGGAGGGGAAGGGAAGGTTTTGAGGGGAGGAAAATATGAGGAAAAATGAAGAAATCTTTCAAAAAAAATTAAACTATTACTTTTCCCACACTTGCCCATTCTCGCACGCCCTGCAAACTTGACGAAAATACCCTTGCTATTTTCGGATTCTAATCCGAAAATAATCGAAACATATGTTGGCTTTTGTCTGCGTTGGAACCTGGCTCATGGAAGGGTCTACGTACTTCCGGATTTCATAGTCCGAACAAAATATGCAAGTTCTGGATAATGCAATCTGGAAGCCCTGTGTTTACAAAAAGCGGGAAAAGTAACGGAAATTTCCGGATTACGTAATCCGGAAGATTTGATTATATAAGGTTCACCCAGAACCTAGCTACTGTTCACCACCTTTCTCTCCAAACACTCCTACACCTCTAGAAACACACCATTTTGGGCAAAAATGTAGTTTGGATTACGAAATCCGAACAACACCAGTACAGAAACTGTGTGCATTTTCTGACCCTTGTTTCAGTAATGGATGTTCCCATTGATTCCTCCATTGAATTACCACCTGTGATTGAACCTCCTAATGTGTTGCCGATTGTTTCACTTGAAGTTATTGATGCATCTGGAAATGCTAAAGTCGAGGTTCCCCACCACCACCACCAAAAGCAGATGATTCCTTAGGTGATGTAAAAGTAGATGATGATGCTCCTCCTCCTATTCTTCATGGTGTATGTATTGATCATGGAGAACATTTTACCACCAACCAAAAGTTTGCTACACGGAATAATTTGTTGGAGTGGGTTCGAGAGAAAGCAATGAAGCTTGGATTTACAACCGTCATTGGTAATTCCGAGAAAGGTGGCAATGAAAGAAGTGCATTTGTTACCGTGATATGTGAAATAGGAGGTTCATACAAGGAGTACAAGAGGAAGACTCAGTGCAAAATTGCTGGTTCGGTTAAATGCGAGTGTACGTTTCGGCTGAGAGGTTATTTGTTGATTGTTGGTGATTGAAGCCTCAAAGTTGGTGACGGTAAACACAACCATGACATGGGAAATATGTTGAAAGGTCATAAAATCGTCGGACGTCTAAACCCAAATGAACGTGTGCACCTTCATGAGATGGCTAAGTCAAAGGTTCCTCTGAGGCAAATGCTTACCAACTTAAGGAAGAGGAACAAAAACACTTCAACTACAATCAAGCATGTTTATAATGCTACTCACCGGTATAGGAAATCCATTAGGGGTACGAGAAGTGACATGCAACATCTCCTGAAGTCGTTGGTTGAGAATAATATATTATGGATTCCGATACGGAAAAAGAGTATATTGACAATTGCAACCAGTTCAAAGTGGTTTGTGACAAATGGCCCAAGTTTGTGGAATATGTTGAAAGTACAATTTTGGGTCCGGTGAATGAGAAGATTGTGAAGTTTTGCATGAATCAAGTCATGCCTATGGGGAATACTACAACTAACAGAGTTGAATCTGCACATAGCCGTCTGAAAAAGTACCTGACTAGTAGCATGGGTGATTTGAGTACAAACTGGAAATCCGTTCACGAAATGATAGAGTCGCAACATACTCAGATACACGCTTCCTTCCATACGAACATTGCCATGCTTGAACATAGACTCAAAGACAAGCATTTGTGGTCTAGCTTGATTCGAAACATATCAAGGAAAGCTTTTCACTATCTCGCAGACGAGTCTGATCGAGCACTTGATATCAGAACGGATAAATCCAAGTGTGGTTGTTTGAGTAATATCAATTTCAGATTGCCATATGTGTGTGTGTGATTGCATTGAAGATCAAGAACAACACCTCGATCTGTTTGGATGAAATTCACACTCACTGGAAGAGGTTTAGGTTCAAGTATAAGGGTGATGTGAAGGATAGGAAGGAAGACATCTCTCTGCTATAGAAATGGGATCTGCTTCAGGTATTTTCTTGACTTTTTTTTGACTTTTTTGACTTTATGCCTCTGTTCTGCCAAGTTTTTTTGCTTCTATCTGTACTAGACAATTCGGATTACATAATCCGGAATTGGCAAGCACCACAAGATAAATGGATGACCATGCCGGATATGGGTTTTTTCATTGCTCAGAAATACAACCACACACTTGTTCTACTATCCATTGAAAAAGGGCGATTTGAAACCTTTTTTCCTCTATGGGGTGAACCGCCATTTGTTGAGCGATTGATGTGTATGGCAAATATGAATGACAATCATTTCATGATTATACATTTGAAGAAAGTTTGTCCTATTCCTCCCACTTGCCCGCTATGGATGCAACATGTTCGTGATGATGCCTTAAGCTAGCCTGATAGATATGTCAGTCGAATGGCCGACTATAATGAACTATGCCGGACAGCGGGTTTTGAAGTCATTGATGATGACCAAGATTTGTACATTATTAAAAATCTTGATCCAGAACCTGGGAAGAATGTTCAAGATGGTGTGAAGCTTGAAAAGGAAGATAGCTTTAATCTTGATGATATTGACATAGATCTTGGGCGGTTTAGATTAAATGTATATCATCATTTTTTGGGGAATGTATATCATTAGTTGAAATGTATATCATTAGGTAAAATGTGTAATGATATAAATTCAACTTTTTTTGGTATAATGATATATAATCATTTATTGTGAAATTTTATCATAATTGTCTTTTAGTTAATTTTTTTTATCTTAAAAAATGTATGAATAAACAAAAACATGCAAAAAAAATTGTAAGTTTTGTTGTGTCTATACTGAGACAGTTCGGATAATATAATCCAGACAAGTTCGGATTACGTTTTCCGAAGGGTATTTTCGTAAAAAAAATAGGGCGCGCGAGAATCCAATAGGGTGGGGAAAGTAATAGTCAAAAACAAGTTAACCCCTCAAAGTACTCCCCTCCCATTTTCCTCTATTTCTTCCACTTGGTCATTCCTTTTTTCTCAAGCATTCTCTCCTTTTCCCTCCAAACTTGCAAACAAAGTCTAAGTGAGAAGATAAAGTGCTCTCATAGCTACTTTTTCTGTAATCACCTATATTTTTCACTCTACGATGAAGGTGTGATACTAAATAGAAGAAACAACCATATTGTAGATTGTTTTAAGAGTTGACTAAAATTAAAATGTGTCGTGCATGTTGCCTTTGGTTCACTATAAGTATAAATTGATTTTAAATAAAATAATTTATCTAAGATTGAATTGATTTATGTGATTTATGTATGACATTTAAATTCATCCAATGTGAGCTAAATTGTTTATTATTTAATTAAAAAGGTGAGATAAGTCTTGCATTATGGATAAGGTTGTTTCTAATATTTATGTAGAGGCATGGTTCAAACCCCTGACACCCAACTTCTCCACATTTAAAATGTGTGAGCTCTAGCCACTAGGCTACTTGACCAAAAAAAATCGCCATTAAATTAAATAAATGTCAATTCCATGATGCACAAGCGAGACAAATAATACATCATGCATAAACTAGTTTCCACCATTGCATCAATAAATCTTGCCATTAAATTAAATGATAAAATGATGTGACTTATTCATTTGGTAAACAAGACACTTATGTTTGGCGTAAGACAATTTTGCTTGTGCACGTTGGATAAAGTCTTAAATAAAATAGGAAAATACTAAATCAAGAAGTAAGATGTAGAAGTACAAGTAGTACTCAACCCACTTTAAATAAACAAACACCTTACATCAAGGAGTAAGATGTAGAAGAGGGTTCAAATATCAGTCAAAATAGAAATATGACACTCCTTTTTTTTCTAACAAGAAACCATCTCCATGAGGTTATTTGACGGTTTCTTCAATCTCTTCTGCCCCACTCCACCCTAACCCCCAATAGATTTCGAATAAAAAATGACCTCATTTCGCATTTCCTAAATTTTTTAGATTGTTGTATGTCAAATAAGTGTTAAGCCTTTTCGATACTTCTTGGTTGGAGAAGAGGGATGGAAAATAATCTATGAGAGAAACCACATTTCCGGGTAGGATTGGCCTTGTTCAAACCCACTTAAAAATTGAATACTAAATCTTACCGACAGAACTACATGTATGATACAAATGATTGTCTTCGTATGTGATCATTGGACATTAAACATAATTAAAACTCGATCCATCCAACAACACTCATATTCTAAATAAAATCTCTCGAATAGAAAGTCTTCCAAGACTTAATGTCAAAAGAAAATTGAACTCTTTGGAGAATCAAACTATTTCATTTTACCTTTAGACCCCTTCTAGATGCCGCATTCAAATCAAAGATAATAATTAAAAGATATAGTAAAAAAAAAATTATAAAAAAAAACCACTTAAAGATAAACAGAAAATGATGCAAATATTATACAAACATGAAAATTCAAACTCATTTTGATAATTATACAACCAAAAACAATCATGTTCAAATCACTTTTAATTAAGACTAATCTATAAAAATCAATTTTATTAAAATCAAATATCATTGCAGAACAAAGCAATGTTGGAATCATTTATCCCAGTGATCATTAGTCTTCTTAATCTACATACCAACAAAGACATGTCATTCCACATGTACCACGTGGAGAAACATAGCAACACGAGACAATAATTTGAAAAACAAATATCCAAAGTTTTAAAATTAAAATATGTCCCACTTTCCACTGTCATCACATCACCTACCATAAATATTATCTTGGTCAACTAAAAAATATACTAAGACAATTGGTACTACATCAACCTCAAAAACTTGTACAATTATTTATAAAGAAATTCGATATAAGAAGACAAATTTTCATACACATTACATCTTTATAAACTAATCACATTTTAATAGGTTGTACATTTTGATTCAACTATATTTGTACCAAAAATGGCAGACGCTCCATCCTCAAACACCAATCTAAGATTATCTGGCAAAATACACTACAAGAATTTTGTGTTTTATTGGCGGAATTAAACCCTCACTAATGGAGAAAATCCCTCAGTAATACGCATTACTGACGAATTTGTGTCCCTCAGTAATACTGGCGTCAGTAATGTTACTGGCGGAATTTTCCCCCAGTAATGTTGAGATGGTTTTGACAAAGTATTACTGAGGGATTATTTCCTCAGTAATTACTGGCGGAACAATCCGTCAGTAATTACTGACGGAATAATCCCTCAGTAACGCTTTGTCAAAACCACCTTTACATTACTGAGGGAAAATTCCGCCAGTAATGATTATGCAGATTTGCTTTAATAACGGATATTTCCGCCAGTAATGTACTTTACACTTTTTTTTTTATTCCATTCCCACTTTTTATTTTAATTAAAGAAATAAATTAAATAACACAAATAAATTAAGGAAATAAAATTTAAAAAGACACGAATTAATTAAACAACATATCATCATAATTTCATATAATTTATATAGAGTTTTCGTACAAAATTATAAATATTTCAATAATATTCATACAATCCAAAAAAACTAACAAAATAAACTATTTTTTTTTGTAAATCAACAAATTTATTAGATACCAAGCCTGCACAAGACGTGTAAAAGCTAGCATCGAGAACAATACGAAAGCGCCGCCCATACCGTAACGCCCAAGACCAAACAGAAAGCTAAGAACACAGCCAGTAGGAGATCCCGTAGAAACTCCACACAACTAACACAATTATACCTCTTAAAACAATCATCTAGGAACCAACTATTCATGTAACCATGGTTGCTGCACAAGGTAAATCTTACATTAGTAAACCATAGTTGCTGCACAGGGTAAATCTTACCAAATAAGAGTGTCACAGTATGCAGAAACTAAAGACTCGCAAACATCTAACACTATCAAGCATGAAATCTAATAGAAATGAGAGAAAATTGAGTGTCAATACGTAATTCTTAAGATTATTTTCCAGTATTTAATATTGTGAGTCTGTTAGAGCTTGCTGAATGATTTCTAAGTCCTTGTTAATAGTCGAACAACGATGCTTCATAAATAATCAGATTTCAATGATGAATATATGAGCTTATATGAGCTTATCCTACACTCTTATTGGACTTAACATATACACTAGCGAACTGTTGTGTTTTATTGAATTTCACTAAATTAGGAAGTCAACTTACACACAATGCACACCTCTCTAAAATGATATAAAATACAGGTCCTTAGATACATTGAAAAACATTTGCACATACATGCATTGGCTACACATTCTCTTTGTATAGCAGTGAACATGCATTACCTATTCTTATGTTTCATTTTTTTAATGTCCAATTTTCATCTACACAGTTAAGTGTAGCCTAAGAATGCAGAGAGCACTTACCATTATAAGCAACAAGCGTGAGCATGTGTGGTACATGTTATGCCTTTGAATGTGTCATCCAGCTGCATTTTTCAATGTAAAATAAGTTTCATGATTCGATCAGTAGGATTTAGAATAAGAGGTGAAATGTCCAAATCATTATTGGACTTAACAAACGGATGCAAAACTCTTAAAAGTGATTTTTTTTTTAAAAAAAAGCTATAACAAACGGGCTCTAAGACTCTAGGATAAAAAAATGGTTTGTAATTTCTAATGTAATTTCTGATATGGACACACATAGAACACGATCCATAGATATTCTAAATATTAAAAGGTGGGAAGAAAAACACATACAAAAATAAGGGAATATGACAGTTATGAATTAATTAATCAATCCTCTATGTAATGATATTGACAACGAGTTTGTGAAATCAGCATCTGATTTTGTTGAAGTTCAAAAGTATAAATTTTGACAAAATTATCACAATTCTATCAGATTCACCATGAATTAAAACACAGACAATAGCTCGTTAATCCAAACATGCACATAGTAAGTATTTTACCTGAAGAGGAAGAGGATATGTCGGGAACTAAAAAGATAATTCTGAGCAGATATTGAATCACTGCACTCCAATTTAGCTTGTTCTTCAGCACTATTAACAAAATCACCACAATCATCCAAACACAGAATCCCTCTTAGCTTGGGAAAATAAATTGAACTCAGAAAATAAGAATATAAAATTAAGAAAACAAATTAATGCAGTTGTTTGGTTAAGAATATGTTTGTACCTTCCGAACCAAAAAGTTCTTGCTAGCACTATGTGGCGGTGGGATTAACATCTCATTTCTGCTTAATTCCGTCAATCTTCACTTCAGGGATGTGACTAATTGTATGCCAACGCTCGCCGCCCACATTTTCAGTCAACTAAATCATATCCTTAAAGCACTTCAAATCTCACTCAACTAATTTAAACAGAACTTATGTGTTGTATATAACTTATGTGTTGTTAATCAAACATTATATTTCAGTAGAACGTGTTGTTTTAATCTCTAAATCACCACAGAAAATATCTACCCAGTTCTGTTGGAGACATTGCAGAACCATATTCATTTAATTGACCTGTAAAGATGACCTTAGTTTAATCAGTAACAAAATATCAGAATAAAGTCATTGCTAAGTGGATCAAAAACAGAATGAATGAAATGGCTTGAATAAGTGAGTTTATTAATACAGTTCCAACTTTCATATATGCTGAAAACTAAACAAAATGATAATTATTGATTTGTGTAACTAGGCACTTCTATGAGATGATTTATTTACATGTGGTTTTGAAGAATTCAGCATAAAACAAATTAGTATAAAACAGGCGCAAAGCTTGACGATTCACTCTTGACAAAGATGACGAAAACAATTAATTCTAAAACAATTTCCAATCCCGAATTATAAAACCCTAACAAAATTCTAAAACCCTAAAAAAATCCAATTCTAAACCCTAAAACAAGCAATTGGAGAATGAGTGAGAAATTAGAGAATTAGTTGGCTTACCTTGGCTTAAGGTGAGTGAGAACTGAGAGAGAGAGATGCTGGGTTTGAAGAAGATAGTTGAAGATTCATTGAACTGGGAGAGAGATTCAGCGGCGATTTGTTTGTGGAGAGAAGTGCCAATCGTTTCTGAGGGAAGAGAAGAGAAACCGAGTTATGTTTCACACTACTTACAGAGTTACCAACAGATATTGTGAATTACTGGCGGATTATTTAATTTGTCATAACATTACTGACAGATTAATATCCGTCGGTAATGCAATGACATGTGCTTTTTTATCACTGACGGACATTTCCGCCAGTAAATATTGGCAGGTTCGTTAATGACATTACTGAAAGATTTATCCCTCAGTAATGTAACTCACATAATTATTGAGGGTCTTTTTTCCGTCAGTAACGTTATTGAGGGTTTTTTTGTGTTACTGAAGGATTATTCCGTCAGTATTTACTGAGGGTCTAAATCCCTCAATAATGCAATTTTGAATTGGTTAGTAAATTGATGAATTCTTGTAGTGATAGCCATCGTGACGGGAGGTGCTAGTGGCATCGGGGAAGCCACGGCACGTGTCTTTGCTAATGAAGGCGCGTGTGTGGTTGTGATCGCCGACATCCAAGATGAGCTTGGAAATCAAGTAGCTGCATCCATTGGCAGCCAAAGGTGCACTTACATCCATTGTGATGTGGCAGACGAAGATCAAGTCAAAAACCTCGTTCAATCAACGGTTGATACTTATGGACAGGTTCATAATATTCGCAATCCTATTTATTACTAGCTTTTTTTCTCTAATTATTTATTACTCTCTCTTGACTTCAAAATAATAATTCGAACACTAATTTAAGAATTTTTTGATAAGAAATGTTGGTATATGTTATATATGTTCGTATTTTTTCTTCATCAAAGTTTGAATCTAGATCTTAATTTAGCTCAAACCAATTGTTTTGTAATGTTGGTTAATTTTGTTGTCCTATACAACAGGTAGATATAATGTTCAGCAATGCTGGTATCCTTAGTCCCACAGCTCAAACAGTAATGGAACTTGATATGTCCCAACTTGACCGTTTATTTGCCGTCAATGTTCGTGGGATGGCATTGTGTGTGAAACACGCGGCGCGTGCAATGGTGGAGGGTCACGTGAGGGGGAGTATTGTGTGCACGGGAAGTGTTGGCGGTAGCGTGGGAAGCTCGAGGTCAACGGATTATACAATGTCAAAACATGCAGTGTTAGGGCTAATGCGTGCGGCCAGTGTACAACTGGCCGGACATGGAATACGAGTCAACTGTGTTTCGCCGAATGGACTGGCGACGCCTTTGACTTGTAAGTTGTTGGGGATGAGCGAGGAGAAAGCACAAGAGACTTACCAAAAATATGCAAGGCTTGAGGGAGTGGTGCTCACACCCAAACATGTAGCAGATGCTGTATTGTTTTTAGTTTCTGATCAGGCTGAGTTTATCACAGGCCTTGATCTTAGGGTTGATGGTGGATTTGCATATGGAAAATAGTGACTTGTGCACCAAGGTATAACAAACCAAATAACATTTCATTTCAAATATATCAAAACAACAGTAAAGGGAATCAAATTTGTTATTGGATTGATTTTGAGAATTAAGTGCTTTCATATTTATCAACATCATCAATTGAGAATTTAAATTCTGCAAAGTATGAATGAAAAGAGATTATAAAAGTATAGGTGTTTCAACTGGATTGAGTTTAGCAGAAGACGTTAGACTCTCACATTACGATGAATCAATGTTGTTGTTTGATGTGTCTCGAATATGGTTGTTTTTCAGTTTTGACTGTCAATTAACTAAATCAACTTGAACATAATTTGAAACTCGACTTACCAGTTAATTGATTGAATTTTGTTTCATGAACCAAGTGAGTTGAGTTTCAATTATATATAGTTCGAATATATTTTTTCCAAAAAGAAAAATCAAACATTTTTAATAATCTGATGTTATGATCGATTAGCAGTGTAATAATCGGATCGGACAAATCATCATATGTTGTATAACCATGGCATAGCAGTGTAATAATAAGACTCACTCATGAAGTAGAGGAGCAAACAATAGGTACAAGCTGTATAAAAATCATCATATGTGAGTAAGGAACTAAGGGTGATATGCAAGGAAATAATTGATACAGAAATCTCAATTATCACAACTTGATGGGTGAGCACTACCGTATTAATTTAAAGGTCTTGTTAACAAGTGCCCTAAGGGCATTGTTTAAGGAACCCACATAAGGAAATTGTGTCTTGAAAATATAAGTAGACACTTGTTAAAGTCAAAACCGTACAATTTTCAATACAAAAGTTGTTACTTTTAGATGCTTAAACATTAACCTTAAGACACTTGTTAACATTTTCCTTAATTTAATGCCTTAACTAAATTGTCCTATCATTCAAATCACAACTGTATAAAAATATTAAGCAATTAAAGCAATAATAAATCATGACAATACTATGTCTCTATACTAATGTTTTTCTTCAAATATTATTATCCATAAAGTCTCTCTTCCTCAGTATAATTTCAGCATAGAAATGGACCATTGAACAAACTAGAATCCTCTGCTAAAAAAAAAACAGCATAAAAAGAGAAATGCCAGAAATGCTTACCACCATTGACACTATAGAAATCATCAAATTAAGTATGGACCAACAAATTAATCAGAATTAAGGCCTATCAGTTCAATTAAGTAGGAAGTTACATTTCAATCACTTTCATTTTAATGTCAACAGTAACATATAAACTGTAATAATTTAATAGACCCTGCATTTGGATATAAATCAATCTTCACTTTCATATTCAAATATACAATAAAAGAAAAGAAAAAAAAGTTGAATACAACATAAATTAAATTATACTGTATAAATAAAAACCAAAAAAAATATACTGGTACTACATCAACCTCAAAAACTTGTACGATTTATAAAGAAATTTGATTCGACATAAGAAGACAAATTTCGCTACATATTATATCTTTATAAACTAATCACATTTTAATAGGTTGTTATACATTTAGATTCAACTATATTATTTGCACCACAAAATGGCAGAAGCTACATCCTCAAACACCAATCTATGATTATCAGGCAAAATAGCCATCGTGACAGGAGGTGCTAGTGGCATCGGGGAAGCCACGGCACCGTGTCTTTGCTAATGAAGGCGCGTGTGTGGTTGTGATCGCCGACATCCAAGATGAGCTTGGAAATCAAGTAGCTGCATCCATTGGCAGCCAAAGGTTCACTTACATCCATTGTGATGTGGCCGATGAAGATCAAGTCAAAAACCTAGTTCAATCAACGGTTGATACTTATGGGAAGGTTTATAATATTCGTAATCCTATTTATTACTCTCTTTTTTTCTCCAATTATTTATTACTCTTTAAGAATTTTTTGATAAGAAATGTTGGTATATGTTATATATGTTCGTATTTTTTCTTCATCAAAGTTTGAATCTAGATCTTAATTTAGCTCAAACCAATTGTTTTGTAATGTTGGTTAATTCTGTTATCCTATGCAACAGGTAGATATAATGTTCAGCAATGCTGGAATCGCTAGTCCCACTGATCAAACAGTAATGGAACTTGACATGTCCCAATTTGACCGTTTATTTGCGGTCAATGTTCAAGGAATGGCGTTGTGTGTGAAACATGCGGCACATGCAATGGTGGAGGGTCGCATAAGGGGGAGTATCGTATGCACAGGGAGCCTTAGCGGTAGCCAAGGAGGCCCCAGGTCAACAGACTACACAATGTCAAAGTATGCAGTGTTGGGGCTAATGTGTGCGGCCAGTGTACAACTAGCCGCACATGGAATACGAGTCAACTGTGCTTCGCCGAATGGACTAGCGACACCTTTGACTTGTAAGTTTTTGGGGATGAGTGAGGAGAAAGCTCAAGAGACTTACCAAAAATATGCATGGCTTGAAGGAGTGGTGCTCACACCCAAACATGTGGCAGATGCTGTATTGTTTTTAGTTTCTGATCAGGCTGAGTTTATCACAGGACTTGATCTTAGGGTTAATGGTGGATTTGCATATGGAAAATAGTGATTTGTGCACTAAGGTATAATAAACGAAATAACAACATTTCACTTTAAATATATCAAAACAACATCAACAAAAACAATTAAGGGAATGAAATTTGTTATTGGATTGATTTTAAGAATCAAGTGTTTTTCATATTTATTAACATCATCAATTAAGAATTTAAATTCTGCAAGTGTGATAAGTATAAATAAAAAGAGATATAAAAGTATAGGTGTTCCAACTGGACTGAGTTTAGGAGAATATATTAGACTCTCACATTATGACCAATCAATGTTTGAAATACGTTTGGTAATCTAGATTTATTGTTTGATATATCTCAAATATGATTCGTTTCATCTTTAGCTGTCAACTATCTGGGTCAATTGGAAACATAGTTTGTCAATTATGTCTCATTGAATTTTGTTTCATGAACCAAGCAAGTTGAGCTTCAGTTATATATAGTTCGAATTTTATTTTTTTTCAACAAGAAAAATCAAACATTTTTAATAATCTGATGTTATGATCGATCAGCAGTGTAATAATCAATCAGACAAAACCATCATATGTTGCAGAACAATGGAAAAACTGGAAGAAAAAAAAAATTGATCAAATCCAGTGGTTGAGGCAATTACACATGTGTGAGTGAGGAACTAAGGATGATATGCAAGGAAATAATAATTGATACAGAAATCTCAATTATCACAACTTGATGGGTGAGCATTACCACATTAGTTTAACACCTTAACCAAATTGCCCTATCATTCAAATCACAACTGTATAAGAATGAATATTAAGCAATGAAAGCAATAATAGGCCAAGTTCCATGAATGTGTACACAACATGTAACATGGACACTTCAAATTAAAAACATGTTATGTGTTTGACACGTGCTAGTATCTGACACCAACAGGAATCGACATATGCTACATTCTGTCTCCTAATTTCGTATCTGTATTAGTGTTTCATAGCACAATAACAACTAATGTAAAATAAAAAACAAAATGCATTAGATATTATAAGGTATAAGCTATGTAGCACATACACTTCAAATTAAAAGTGTCTTGTCCGACATGCATGTGTCCATGTGCTACTATTGTGTCTATGTGCTAGTATTGTGTCCGGTGTCTGTATCATTAATGCACTTATCCTTGAAGTTGGACTGCTCACAGAAAAAAATCTCACAACATTTATCATATTGACGATATAAAACATCTCTTCCGTTTATGTTTACATACTTTTCAAATTCATATAGCTTATGGTTCTTTACATAGGGATATTGATGTACACTATCATATTCATTTCAACCACTCTGAGTCTTTGACCTTAAAGGAAAAAACCAAACAAACATTGTTTCAACACATTGCAGTAGTAGAACTCAATGTTTTCCATCTACTGCAATTGCAGGACTTGTCTTCCTCCTCCTCTCTCTAAAGCTACGACACGAAGTCAAACTCGGAATGCAAAACAGTGACGATTTAGAGGATCTCTCTCTAACCGATGCACGATCTTCACTCATTGCTCTTTCACTACTGCTAGCAGAATTAGCTCCTGAGAGATAAGGAGTTGACTGTGAAGATTTAGGAAGAACATCTTGTATAGTTGGTTTCACTTGTTTCTTTTCTCTAACATCATCATCTTGGTTGTCTTTTACACTGTCTTTGAAAAGCTCTAACAGTTTCTTTTTCTTATCTGGAGATGATTCAGATGGAGAAGACGAAGTTCTGTTCAGAGAAGAGGTTTTGTTCACACTAGGGGTTCCAAAATTGTGGTGAATTGGGGTGTTACCTCTAGATGGTGTAAAGTCTGCATAAAAGGAAATCAGAAATATGCTCTGAGTTAAATCGGCATACACTGAAAGTGTAAATTAATTTTATACTAACATTCGATAGGAATCAGCATACATTGTCAGTGTAAACTAGTTTTACACTGACATTCAATACGAGTCTACCGTTTTTTCATGTCATAACATCAATTTTAAAAGGCAGAGTTTCAAAAGAGATGTTATGTGGCAAACCTGCAGATTTTCATTGGATATCATTGTAAAACTGATTACACTGTTAGTGTTCGTCCTTAAAATCCATATAGAGTTTTTGTCGTAAGAACCGCCTATCCTCTATAAGAATACACTTACATTATAAATTAGTTTTCCGCTAGCATTCAAAAGGAGCCTTCCTTATAATGTGAAGAAAATATGATAAAATACGGTTGGACATATGTGTAAAATATTTTACACTAACATTGTATATTTGTTTTTTTTAAAGTGTTGTGCCTACTTCATAAATTGATATTATGACGAGGCTTATGAATGATACACTGCCAGTGACATACTACATATAAATTATTATAAATTATGTTTCCTATACTAATGTTTTTCTATAAAGTCTCTCTTACTCGTCATAATTTCAGTATAGAAAATGGACTAGTGCACAAATCAACAAATTAAAATCCTCTACCACAAAAGGCACAAAAGGAAAGAAAAATGTCAGAAATGCTTACCACCATTGACACTATAGAAATCATCTTCACAATCTGAGTCTATCCAAGCTTTGGAATCAAAAAATGCTTCCTCTTTGCTACCTATACATAGAAGAGAAAAAAATTTAAGTAAACATGATTGATTCTTGAGTTTGAAATGTTACAAGAAATGGTGAAAGACACAAACTCTTGTTCTCAAGCATTTCTACCATTTATCAGTCATTCATTAGGTGGAAAAAATTACTTGCATCAAAATTCAAAACAAACAAAAGGACAAAATTATCTCAATTATTTTTTCATGATACAAGTACAGTCCAACTAATTAATCAGAAATAAAGCTACAAGTACAGTACAACAAATTAATCAAAAGTAAAGCTGTCACTAATAGTATGGACCAACAAATTAATTTAAGGCCTATCAGTTCAATTAAGTAGGAAGTTAAATTTCAATCACTTTCATTTTAATTTCAACAGTAACACATGAACTGTAATAATTGAATAGACCCTGCATCTAGATATAAATCAATCTTCATTTTCATATTCATATATACAAGAAAATAAGAAAAAAAGGTAAATACAACATAAATTCAGTTAAATAAATAAAGAAAAACCAATCTTCATATTCACATGTGCAATTAATAATTGCAAATTATTAAAAACATGAAACTGGTGAACCAACTACATCATATCAGCAAAGACAGGTTCATTCCACATGATAAATTTCTACTTGGTTGGTATTATTGTCTTTTTTTAACAAAGTATTATAACCTAATCATTGGTGAATTAATATAACATAAATTAAATAAATAAATCAACCATGTTAATCCTAAAGAAACATGATCAACATAAAATATTCCTATCATAAAAGCAGAAACAGTACAATTTAACTTCATGTTTGAATTGAAAGTGAGTTTGACATAATCACAATGAGTTTAACTAAAACTAAACTTACGGTGTCAGCGTAATTTCATCTAAATCATCGTCAATTCAAACATGCACAAATAACATAACATATACTAATATAAAACATCAATTTTCATAATAAATTAAAATAAAAATACTCAGAAAAAGAATGAACTTCTTCAATTTTAATCAAGAGACTAATTAATAACTCCTCGTATTAAGAGACCCCACAAGAATTACTTAGATCAAACTTCAAACCAATTCTCCAAAAAAACAAATCATTTATTTAAAAAAAAACATTCTTTTATATAAAAACACCAATCAGAAAAAGTAAAACTCAAACTTAGATCCCAGAAAGAAAGAAAAAAAAAAACAACCTATGAAAGTGTTACAACAAAAAACACAAAAACCTTAAAAGAACAAACAAAAGGACCATACCAAAATCATTGAAGTTGGTCGTTGACCTTGAAGGTGACAGCTTCAAGTCACCATTTTTAGGTAGTTCCTTAATGGGTGATGAAGGAATCCCAAGTTTCTGAGTTTTGGAACCAAAAAATGCAACTTTTAGCTTCATGTTATTGTTTTCTTTGTTGTTGGTTTTTCTTTGAACTGAAGAACAAGAACCCATTAATCAAAAAGATGATAACTTTATGATCATCACAGTCACAAAGATAGTTTTTGCTCTGTTACTTCAAAGAGAGAGAAAGTGAAAGTAGAGAGAGAAATTTGAAGAATGAGAAAAAGGGTGTGTGAGTTTTTGGAATTATGCAAATGGGTTTGTGAGAAAATTGAGGAATTGGAGAGAGAAAGAAGTAAATTTTTAAAGAGGATTGGTCTTGAAAAGGAAGCTATGTTATGTCAACAATGTTGTTTGTGATGAGGTGGTGACTATTGGATGCTACATATATACTCTCATTGGGTATGGATTCTAACTTATATGTGATGAGTGTTTGGGGATAATGAGTAGTTTGTTGGCATTATAGTTAAAGAGAGAGGGGTCATAAAATTTTCACCCAAAAAAGTGACATTGATGGTTTGTTTCAAGTTGCTATTTGATTCGATGATCGACTAATTTGAGGATTAATAATGTCTTCCGTTAGTGAAGGTTCAATTGATGTATGGATTTATCTTTCATATGAGTTATTGGTAGGTTAGAATTCGGACTTGATATCTGAAAAGAAGAATACTCATAGGTTTCAACCATGTAGTTTTTTTACATTAAGTGAGAATAAAAAAGATCACGGTGAAAATATTGATTTTGATCGATGATTTGAGATCGGACGATCAGATAATATAGTTTCACGAGTTGGAGCAATTTCAATCATCGATCAGAATCAAACAATAAAAATTGTGATATTTTCACTGTTTGATCATGATCAACGACTGAGACTGAAACTGATTGTAGGAAATCCTATTCTTAAAATTTAAGTCATTTTTAATCTATTATAATAATTAATATTGGTGGTAGAAGATTTAAGTTTGGTTGTCAAATAAATTAAAATTTGGTTTGAACAAAAAAATTGAAATTTGGAATAATACCTTTAAAAAAGATAATTAAGTTGTCAATTTTTTGATTAATTACACCTTTTTCTTTATTGACTAATTGAAGATTTCTTTACTAATTTGGGCATATATGTCCTTTTATGTGTTTACTATGTCATTTTTATTTTGTTTCTTGTGGAACTTTAGGATTTTTATATAACACAAAGAAAAGGGGGGCCATAGGTGCGTCTCATTGAATCACTTGGTCCTACTAAAAGTTATCTTGAATTATAAGACATAAAAATTTCATCACTTTTTATTAATAAAAATTTGAATAACTTTTTATTCAAAAATCTTTTTTAATAAAATTATTTGTTAAAGGATAATATCTTTAGTGAATTTATAATAGCTTATACCAAATTACGAAAAGTTATTTAAGGTAAAAAAATCGTGTAATAATTGATTGAAACCTTGAATGGTCAAGTGACCTTTGCAAATAAGAGTAAGTGAGTAATAAAAAGGCAAATTTGTCAAATAAATCAAGCTTAATCGTAATCAAAATTTGTCACCTAACTATTGCTAGGGACAGCCATTGCAATAGGTTGACCAAATGACCTAAGTTAAAAAAATCTTTAGATTACTCCGCGTATTCATCGTGTAGAATAAGTGTTGCATAATTAATTCCTTAAAAAAAAAAAAAGGTGTTGCATAATTAATCATATCAATTTCCTTAAAGAAAATTAATCATATCAATTACTACTAGTAATAATAATACTAAAAAGCTCTCATATCTCCTCTTGTAAAAGAAGGTTCACACTGCACATATACCACTTTGAATCAATATTTTACTCTCTTTTTATGATTCCTTTTAAAAGTTTAATTTACTTTGATTGACATTATCATTTATATTGCATTGCCAGCGTAATATATTCCCCTCGTGTTAGTTATCCATATTTTTTTATTGATATGGTAAAGTTGAAGTGGGTTGATTCAAGAGTTATAGTTTAAGAGATAAAAAGGTGCAGATATCATTTGTGTGTATGAATTTATTATAGATTTGTCATTTCGTTTATTTATAAAAAAAGAAAAAAGTTTTAAGTGGGTTAAATTGCAAGGCACGTCACCGTCACCGTTAAAACATGTATGAAGTTTCAAGAGCGTTTATATAAATACTTAAAGATTCTCTGTCAAAAATGTTCTCGTGCCGACAAACGAAGTTAAACTTAAGTCCTTACGTGATATGTGTTCAACTATTTATCCATTGAGCCAACTTTTATTCACATTAATTTCATTTATTTATTTATTGACATTAGTTATTCATATTTTGTTTTATGTGCACTATGCTAAATATTTTAGGTGATTTTTATTACTAAAGCACCCTTTTTGAGCAAATTACTAAAGCACCCTGGACCAGCTAATATTGGGAGTTTTATTATTGTAAGATTTGGTGTCTTATTTAACAATTGGATGGTTGGCATTTGCTTGGGGAAAATCATATCTACATTCGGAAAATAATGAAATTGTTGAAATGATAGAATTAAAATCAAATTTTTCCACGGAATAATTCAGGCAATCATATTATTCTGCCTGTTATTAATATCTGGATGATTGATATAAGACAATAAGGTAAATAATTGAAACGTGTGTAAACAAAAGAGAGATTACATCGGTATTATTTATTTTGTTATTCAGCTTATATATGATTTTTTCTTCAAAAATGCAATTAAGCCTAAATTTATTTATCTTGTTTTGCCACTTAGTCTTATTATCACTAGAGGACCATTAATTTTTTTTTGTCCTTTAACTTCTCTCTGTTACACATTTTGGTCCTTTCCGTTGGTTTTAATTCAAAAATGTTAGGTTTTCTTCATCTTCTTCTCCTCTTTTTCATCTTCATATCATCTCCATCAACTTTCAACAACGAGAATCCTAGAAAAATTCCAGAAGAAAATGAAGAAAACCTAACGTTTTTGAATTAAAACTAACGGAAATGACCAAAATGTGTAACATAGAGAAGTTAAGGGACCAAAATAAATCAAATTTTAATTAAGGGACCAGAGTGAAACTACCTAAATAGTTAAGGGACCAAAAATGCAATTTAGCCATAAATTTATCTATCAAATAACAATGTGTTGTGAAAATACTAGAAGAAAAACTAATGTCAATAGACCTCCGTGATAATAAGAATATGAATCATTTGATGGGGAGTCACGTGATGGGGAGGTGAAGGGGGGCCAAGAAGATGGATTTTCAGAAGAAGATGACATCTGCCCTAAGATGCATCAATCAACAGACCTAGGGATTAAAAAGGGTTGTCCTAGGCAAAAGTCAATGGATGGGACAAATGGACAAAAGGAAGGATCAGATGGGACCTTTTTAGGATCTCAGCATAAACGTATGGAGGGAGGCGAAGTTTTTTTGAATAAAAAAATGATTGAGAGACAAGTGGCAAAGCTAAAGGGATATCAGGTGTTGAGGTTAGGGGATGAGGACATGTTTGTGCCTGACAGAGTTGTTGGAATGGGGGGGGGGGGGGGGGGGGGGGGAGACTCATGTGCCTGTTCAGGAGATGGGTGAGATGCCAGTTGGACAGGGAGAAAATATTAAATTAGGTATGTTGGAAGATGGGTCGGGTGTAGTGGATGCCCATTTAGTCGGGTCAAAGGTCTGCCATCTGAATATTTCTTTGAACCAAGATTTGGAGGTTTTTGGTACCGGTGGCTTTATTCATAGAGTTTCCGGTTCGAATCTAATATGTGAAGGTGGGAGTTTGGAGGACGTGCAGAGAGCTAACAGTCACATTCAATTTGTGTATGATGAGTCAAATTTTCATATTTTAGTGATTCTATAGAAGATTTTGATGATGATAAGAAGCTCATTAATCTTAAACAATGACAACGACGGAAGGTAGGTTATTAGAGGTGTTAGCAGTAGATAACGTCTATGGGATTCAGAAGAAAGCAGGGTACTCTATTACTATGGAGAATGGGTCAATTTCGAAGAAACTTATGGTTTTGGAATGTGTGGATGTGAAGAAGAAAGTCGAAAGGGAGAGAGCTAATGTTATCAATGATTGTATCGACAGTCAATGCTAGAGGTTTAGGTGGGAGGGTGAAGAAAAACAAAATTTGGAATTTGATTGGGCCCTTTGTTATAACCTTTGTGCGAGTGAAGATTGTGCGTGGGCTCTTTGTCCTTCAGTGGAAATAGTGAGAGAGTTATTTCCTTATGGAGTAAGTCGGGTGCTAATATTCTATTTACTTTCCATGGGGAAGATTTTGTGGGCGTTTGTTTAGAGGGTAGGAGTCTTGAAGCATAGATGTATTTTGATAAACGTTTATGTTAATTGTAATTTGGCGGCCAAGAGGAGAATGTGGGATAGCATTGTGGAGGAAAGAAGGACGAGAGGTGGAGGTGCTTGGTGTGTCTTAGAGAATTTTAATTGGGTGAGATGCCAGTTGGACAGGGAGAAAATATTAAATTAGGTATGTTGAAAAATGGGTCGGGTGTAGTGGGGGCCCATTTAGTCGGGTCAAAGGTTTGCCATCTGAATATTTCTTTGAACCAGGATTTCGAGGTTTTTGGTACCAGTGGCTTTATTCATAGAGTTTCCGGTTCGGATCTAATATGTGAAGGTGGGGGTTTGGAGGACGTGCAGAGAGCTAACAGTCAAATTCAATTTGTGTATGATGAGTCTAATTTTCATATTTTAGTGATTCTATAGAAGATTTTGATGATGATGAGAAGCTCATTAATCTTAAACAACGACAACGACGGAAGGTGGGTCATTGGAGGTGTTAGCGGTAGATAAAGTCTATGGGATTCAAAAGAAAGCAGGGTACTCTTTTACTATGGAGAATGGGTCAATTTCGAAGAAACTTGTGGTTTTGGAATGTGTGGATGTGAAGAATAAAGTCACAAGGGAGAGAGCTAATGTTATCAATGATTGTATCGACAGTCAATGCTAGAGGTTTAGGCGGGAGGGTGAAGAAAAACAAAATTCGAAATTTGATTAGGCCCTTTGTTATAACCTTTGGGCGAGTGAAGATTGTGCGTGGGCTTTTTTTCCATCAGTGGAAATAGTTAGGGAGTTATTTCCTTATGGAGTAAGTCGGGTGCTAATATTCTATTTACTTTCCATGGGGAAGACTTTGTGGGTGTATGTTTAGTGGGGGGGAGTCTTGAAGCATAGATGTATTTTGATAAACGTTTATGTTAATTGTGATTTGGCGGCCAAGAGGAGAATGTGGGATAGTATTATGGAGGAACGGAGGACGAGAGGTGGAGGTGCTTGGTGTGTCTTAGAGGATTTTAATTCCGTTTTAAGGAGGGATGAAATAAGAGGTGTTAATGAGGAGGTGTCTTCTACTCATGTTTTAGAAATGCTTCTTTTTGATAATATTTTGGGGGACACAGAGTTGGAAGATTCAAATGTTATTGGCCGAAGGTTTACTTGGTATCATTCTAATGGGTGATCGATGATTCAAATAGATCGAGTCCTTCTCTCGGCAGTGGTCCCAATTGTAGGGAGGGACATCTCTTTAGGTTTTTTCTAGAAATGTTTCGGATCATTGTCCTTTATTGTTAAAGGTGGGAGGATGGAATTGGGGGCTAAAACCGTTCTATTTCATTAATTTTTGGCTTAAAAACCGGAAGTTTATATGGGTGGTGGAAGAGGCTTAGAGAGGACAAAATGTGAGTGGTTGGATGAATTTTGTGTTGAAAGAAAAATTAAAAGGGCTCAAGGTTTAGATCAAAGATTGGAATAAGGAGGTTTACAGGGGATGGAAGATAGGGTGGAGAAGTTGATGGAGGATATTAAGGGGCTTGATGAAAAGGTGGAGGAAAGTGGGCTGAGTGACTTGGAAATTCTAGGTCGTAAAGATAAGTTTTGTGAGCTATGGAGGTTTCTTAACGCTAAATATGTGAAGATGGTGCAAATGTCGCGATCCAAATGGCTTAAGGAAGGGGATGCAAATTCAAAAATAAATAAATTATAATTGTGTTAAATCAAGAGCTTCAAGAAACTCTTTAAAGGCTCTAAGGGTGAATGATGGGTGGGTTACATCACTGTTTGATATCCGGAAGGCGGTTGTGGAGTTTTTTACTAATCACATGGAAGCTAATACATGGGAGAAGCCTAAGTTGGACGGGGCTTCGTCTAATATGATTTCCAATGAGGAAAATGATGCCTTGATTGTACCTTTCTCTATGTTGGAAATTGAGGCGGTGGTTAGGGATAGTGATGGGAACAAAAGCCCGGAGCCGGATGGTTATAATTTTGCTTTCGTGGAGCTTTGGTATTTATTAAGGATGAGGTGAGAATTTCGTTCGATCAATTTCATGCTAATGAGGTTATAGCAAAATGAATGTTGGCGTATTTTGTTGCATTGATACCAAAATTTTCATCTCCAATGGCTATGAAGGATTACCGCCCTATTTCATTGCTAGGTTGTTTGTACAAATTACTCGCCATATTTTTAGCAAGGCGTTTGGCGGGAGTTATGAATTCTATTATATCACCAACTCAATCGACGTTTCTTGAAGGAAGAAATTTAGTAGGTCGAGTGTTAGTGGTGACTGAGTTGGTTGATTTTGCGGGGAAAAAAAGATGCAATGTTTGATTTTTAAGGTGGATTTCGAGAAAATGTACGATTCGGTGGATTGGACTTTCGTGGAGTATATGATGGGTAAAGTGGGGTTGTGTCCGAAATAGGTAGCTTGGATGAAAGCGTGTATGTGTGGGGGGGAAGTATGTCGATCCTTGCTAATGGAAGCCCAACGGGGGAGATTAATATTCAAAGAGGCCTTAAACAAGGAGATTTGTTAGCACCTTTCTTATTTTTGCTAGTTCATGATAGATCATCTTACGTTATTCTTAGCATGTTTTTCAGTCATTTGTAATATGTTTAACTAGAAAACATAGGAATATTAAATCCATTGCCTATGATTTTGAGACATTTGTATTGTTTTCTATATTTGAGTCAGTAATTTTATTCTACCCAAAACATAGCAATATTAGGGTGTTCTTTATGTAATTCACGAATAAATCACACAAATCAAGCAAAGCAACACATTTGAAGATTTATGTGATCCTTGGGAAGATGAAAAATGAAGATTCAAGAGGCCTCAAAAGAATTTAAAGAGGGAGGAATTATGTTCCCAAGTTCCAAGACATTATACATTGAAGAAAACACCTCAAAAGGCGAAGAACATTAGCATTTCAACATCGAAAAAGCACTAAAGCGCCCAGGCGCATCGGAAGGGGCGATTGGCGCCCAGAAGTGAAGCAAAAGCGCACAAGCGCATGCAAGGGGCGCAAGGCACCCATATCTGCAAGGAACATGCGCCAGCGCATGGTTTTGGGCACTAGGTGTCTAGTGACTTGTGAAAAAAGTCAATTATTGTGAATTTTTTGCCCCTTGAAGTCTATGTTTTTTGCCCAAGTCAGGTGGAAACTTTCCCTATGAATATTGTTGGAACAAAATGTGTTTAACATTACCCTTAAAAGTTTTGAGTGATAACAAAGTATTAAAAATTGTTAATTGGATATGCTAATATTTGTTCAAGTGTACAGGACCATAGACAAAAATTTTGAGACCATTTATAGGTTCTGAATGAACAAAAGAGAGCAAAGAATTTGAACAAAAAGGAAGCTTAAAAGCGTCTGAAGAAGAACTGCTCCTGAAGTTAGAAGTGCTCCTGAGGACTTAGCGCTCCTGAAGTGATGACGTCATCAGAAGCAAGTTCATCAGAAGCTGTATTTCACCAGAAGCTCAAGTTCATAAAGTTATGCAAACTTGAAGATTCAAAAGTTGTTCAATGGTTTGGATGTCGTATTTACATTGCAAAAGAGTGGAAAAGAGTAACAACGGCTAACTCAAAGGAATTCAAAAGCATTGGTTGCTTATTTCTTTTTGAAGCGTTGATAAAGTACAAAATGTACGAACTGTACAACCACTATCTCCACTACCCAGAGTTTGTCTTTGCTACAAGACAAGAATAACAGCTCTGCCTGCAACAATGTTCCTTCATACATGGAATGCATTTGAAATTGATCCTTCATAGGACAATAACCATATCAAGCAATGAATCATTGGTGATTGATCAAAGCTTCAAACGACTCTTTTTGGATGTGCTGACAACTCAACGTTCATATTTCACACCTCTATATAAGGAGTTAAGACTTGAAGAACAACATGACTGAACAACAATTTAAAAGCGCCAAAACTCTGTCAAAATTGTTCCGCATCCAAAAGTTCACTTAGAATTTCTTCTTAAGGCTCATATCTTAGAAATTCTAAAGTATCAAAGAGTCTGTATCTGATTTGTATTGTGAGCACCGCTGATTGTATATCAAGTGTTCAAGTGTCAAACATTTTTCTTGTAATTCTGTTTGATAAGAAGTCTCTTGTTTGTGTGCTTGAGCATTAGAAGTCTCTTGATTGTGTTCTTGAGCATTGAAAGTCTCTTGCAGTTGTGCTTGAGCGTTTCTATTCAGATATTACATTTTAGTGAACTCTCCTTGGAAGTGCAAGGGGGACAGGACTACTTCCGGATTGTGGAAGGAACCTGTATAATTACTTTGTGTCTTTCTTCTCTCTCTCTCTCTCTCTGATTTTATCCGCTGCATTTTGGTTCTGAACATCACTTCAGAAGTTATTCCTAACTGCTTCTGGTCTGTGTGTTTTAACTTAGAGAAAACGAAGAAAAATCTAACACAATTCAACCCCCCCCCCCCCTCCCCCTCTTGTGTTTTTCTCACCTTCAAATACCACCTTCTTCATTCATCGTTCAGAATTGGAGCAGTTAAAGAGGAAGACGATTCTAGGAGCTTCAGAAGGAATTTTATCTTCTCCTTGTCTTTTCTAGAGTATGTTTTTATCTTTTTGTATTTTGTCTTAGTTATCATGTGTAACTAGATATTTATAGGCTAGGGTTCTAAGATAAACCTCTATTTGTTTTGTTTGATAATTATTTAATTTAATGTCGTTTAGTTTAGTATCTTTCATGTTCGCTATAAGTTTTATTAGGATTAGTTTATTTCGGAGAAATGCAACCCTAGATTAGGTACTTTTGTGATAGGGCCTAATATTGATGCTTATATCTTGATATTTACATCTACCTATTTAGGAAGTAAGTAGTTAATAACTAGACGAAAGATACCGAAAGCGAGTTGACCCTAGTAGTAAGTACTTAGGAGGTGACCTTACTAATATAGAGTTAAATCTACTGGTTCTATGATGTAACTAGTTATTAATTAGGGAAATAAGTGCCAAGGGGAGTCAACTGGTCCTATTATGACCATTTTCCTCGACCTTTTTGTAAGGTAGACGCTGATAGGGCTACCCGTTTATAAAACTACCAAGGGAAGAAGAAGAGTGTGATATGAGTGTCCTAAGATTCATGGATGGGAAGAACTTATGGAACATTGGCCTTCATTGCCTTTAGAAACCTAGGAATGCCAATTTAAGTCTATGATTCAATTACCTTTGAATAAGGAAGACCCCGCACGTAAGGATCACCGTGAGATCAAAGGGTGCAGTTAGCCATCGGAGGGATAGACCTAGATCAGCCGAGATAGTATAGACCCCGCACGTAAGGATCAGAGAGTGATCAGCAGGTGCAACTTGACAATTGACTAGGTTAGAACTTCACAACAGCCTAATCACCTGTATAGTCTACTTAAGATAACTAAACGTGACATGAATGTTATTTAATTCCAACAAAATAAATAAGGTGGATTCAAAGAGTCCTAACTGCTGCTTACTTTTCTGCAACCAAACAGGTAACTTGTTTTGTTGGAAACAGATAAAAATTGTAATCTCTAACTATTATATCTTTTATTTTATATCGTGAAACTAAAATAAGTAACAGGAATTGTTTGGACGAAACAACAATCGATGTTGATACGATACTCTACTTATCACTTTATTACTTGGTAAATGATTTGGTACACTTTCCTAATCCGACCATCAAGTTTTTGGCGTCGTTGCCGGGACTTGTTGATATTTCCGACTAAGCGATTAAAATTGCATATTTGTCATTTATTTTTACCGTCGTTATGAGCGGGGAATTCACCTATGCAAATCCACGATGGGAAGAACTCAATACCTTCTAGGAGTACAAGCAAAGAAAAAATTTCCTACATGGTTGAAGCCTTCCAAGAAATTTTATCTAAGACTCAGTGGCCCTTTGACCAATACGCTAAAACTGTGAGGAAAACAGGAGAGGAACAATTTTTTTTTTGGATAAATGCTATTTCTAAGAAACTTGGTGAGGCTCAAGAGATTATTGACATGAAAGCTAAGGTTTTACAATGTTAAATTTCACAGAAAACAAACTCTAGCAATTCTTATCCTTTTTCTCAAAAGGCTTATAACACTATGACTAGGGAAATTCATGACCTAGGAAACCCCAGTAAGAGCTCATCGGTGAAAGATAAGGAGATTTATCCCAATGAGGATGGAAATCCTAAACCTGAAGATATAGAGTAGGTAGTAATTGTCAAACCAGTCTCTGTTATGACAATTGATAACAGTCAACCTTCTTGATGACACTCTATCATTACTCTTATTAGTCATTTTTTATGTACTTTTTATGTGAAATTCATTGAAACCATGGGAGCTTGAAGCTAAAAAGGACATAATTTAGCCATTTTTGGTTCGACATTTTTCGGCCACCGATTAAGCAGGAGCGGGGAGCATATATTTTCATTTATTGAATTTTCGGTGGCTAATTTTATAGGTTCGGGCGTTGATTTTCACAGTGCCTATATAGGGCAAACTCATTTTCTGAAGAAGGTTTCGCGATTTTAGGTTGAAAAGGCATATTTTGGAGCTGAAGCTTTGCATGTATGAATCTTAATTTTGCATTAGTTATATGTACTTTAGATATGAGTAATTAATCTCTCTGTGGTTGAGACTTAGATGAATCTGATGTAATTCTATAGAAACCTAATTTGTATGAACTACCTCGAATTTCAATGGAAGTCTAGTTTTAATTCATATTACCTTGTGTTTAATGATGTTTGTATGTTTATTATTAACTACTAGCACTAGCGTTTTTGAATATGCAAACTGATCTTAGAACTTGAATGACCACTAGCCCTAGCTTTTGACTATGATCTAAGTAATAGGTTTAACCTAAGTAATTAAGCTAGAGATAGAAAATTATTAGGTTATGACTCATGGATTATCGGACGCTTAAAACCTCCAATGATTTTGAATTCACTTAAGAGATTAAGTGGTATTCACTTGCGGAGAGAGTTCTAGGTCAAGAGATTGGGTAGAATTACTTTGTTAATTTGTAGTTAAACTAGATAAACATTAATTGAATTGGGGGTGCAACTTACCATTTAAGAACATCGAAGGATTCGAAGGTCTTAACTATATTTCTCTTTAATATCTAGATCCAAGCTTTTATCGTTTTCAAATAGTTTATATTACAAAAACCAATCCAACTTCCTAGGGAAACCCAAAATTTAATACATCCTTTCGATAATGAAATTGCTGAGTAGAAGTTAACAATGGTCCTCGTGGATACGAATTCATTTATTACTTCGATAGTTTTGGAACACTTGCCGAAATCCTATCAAGTTTTTGGAGCCGCTGCTGGGATTTTTGAATCATTTCAACGAGGTAATTTCGTTATTATTTATGATTTCTGTCATTTTAAGTTGGTTCCTTGAGGACAAGTAACGATGCAAGTTTGGGGTTGTGATGACACTCTGTCATTACTCTTTAATTAGTCATTTTTATGTATTTTTTATGTGAAATTCATTGAAACCATGGGAGCTGGAAGCTAAAAAGGACATAATTCAGGAATTACAGGAAGTAACAATCGAGCGTCGATTTCGAGCTGCTGAGAACCATTGTTGGTTCGACATTTTTCAGGAACCGATTTAGCAGGAGTGGGGAGCAGATATTTTTATTTATTGAGATTTCGGTGGCCAATTTTATAGGTTCGGGCACCGATTTTCACAGTATCTATATAAGGCAAACTCATTTTCTGAAGAAGGGTTCGCGATTTTCGAGAGAAAAGGCATATTTTAGAGCTGAAGCTTTGCATGTATGAATCTTAATTTTGCATTAGTTATTTGTCTTTCAGCTATGAGTAACTAATCTCTTTGTGGTTGAGACTTAGATGAATCTGATGTAATTATATGGAAACCTAATTTGTATGAACTCCCTCGAATTTCAATGAAAGTCTAATTTTAATTCATATTACCTTGTGTTTAATGATGTTTGTATGTTTATTATTGACTACTAGCACTAGAGTTTTTGAATATGCAAAATGATCTTAGAACTTGAATGACCACTAGCCCTGACTTTTGACTATGATCTAGGTAATAGGTTTAACCTAAGTAATTAAGCTAGAGATAGAAAATTATTAGGTTATGACTCATGGATTAACGGACTGTTAAAACCACCAACGGTTTCGAATTCACTTAAGAGATTAAGGGGTTGTCACTTGCGGAGAGAATTCTAGGTCAAGAGATTGGGTAGAATTACCTTGTTAATCTGTCGTTAAACTAGATGAACATTGATTGAATTGGGGTGAAACTTACCATTTAAGAGCATCGGAGGATTCAAAGGTCTTAACCATATTTCACTTTAATTTCTGGAACCAAGCTTTTATCGTTTTCAAACAGTTTATGTTAAAAGTTAGTGAGGTGAGTAGTTGGAAGTACCAATCTTGAATCCTTTACTAACCTTAGTCGACTCCTTTTCTTTTTTCTTGAAACCACCAACTTAAATTAATGATCAACCAAATCATTGATCTCTTTATTCTGAGACATATTAGCTCAAGAATCACTCAAGAGATTTTGCTTACTTTACTCTTATCCTAAACTTCATATGTTTACAAAATTCTTGGTTAATACATGTCATGTTAAAAGATTATAAATTTTATTAAATGAACTTTTTATAATCCTGTAAACATTTTCACAAAATTTCATCAAAAATTGAAGAGTGTAAGGATATTTTAAAAAACATTGTTCTAGAAAGGGACAAAACGTGCATCCGTGAAAATATTTTATGGCCTAAAACAACAATAAAAATTAGGTAATAACTAAACTTAAAATATCACCATTTTGCTTATTGAAAAATAAAAATGACACCATTTGTAGGGGTGAAAAAACCTATTTAAGCACATTGTGATTTAATTTGCATACAATGTCATTATAAAACTTTTTTAACGTGCATCCTTTCAATATTTACCGTATAGATATATTTGTTAAGATACTTTAGAAACTAACGTAACAAAATGACATTATAGTATAGTACGTGTTCATTGGATCCACATATACAAATATCTTTGAAGTATGAGTGTATAACAACTAGTCTCAAAATATAAACACAAAACAAATTTATTTCTTAATTATATTAAAATTATAAATTTAATCCATATTTTGAATAAATGAATATAATTTATTTTTTTTATTTCAAATATAAATATTTTGTTTCAAAGAATATAAATGTTTTCTTTCAACTTTATTTTGTAATTTTTTGGTGTGATCCAAACATCTTCTTCGAGCAACGGCAAAAACTAATCGTTCGAGTGAAGTAGGAATACATTGGGTGTCAAGTATCTCCGTCAAGAGATTTAACAATATTGTATTTTGAACCATGGATTCAAACACATGATCTCTATTATCTCATTCAATTGTTATTTGGTCTTTGCCCGTAATTTATTGTTGGCTTTTTGGTTTAAGCTTACATATTTGTAATTTTTTTTTTTGGTTACACATATTTGTAATTAATAAAACAATTAAATAATATATTTTAATAAGTATATAGATAAAATATAAACATAATTTTATACTAATTAAAGATATAACAAAAAAATGTAAGCTTTGACCATATTAAAGATATAACAAAAAATTTAAGATATGATTCTTAGTATAGAGGATAAAATAAATAAAAATATAATATTTGATGACTAGATTCATGATAACATGTATTCATTGTTTATTAATTTATTTTATATTTATGTACAATATTAATTGAAATTTTTTATATATTTAAAATTAGTCATTTAAAATTATCTTTTTGATTGAAATTACAAACTTTATTATTTTACTTTATATAATACACAAATTCTTATCTATTGACACACCTCACCAACACGTGTCCTTTTCTCTATCAGAAAAAGAGAACTTTGAACTCGTTATAAATATATGTGTTCATTCTCATCTTTAACACCACTTATAATGACAAATACAATTTCTTCAAACCTTTGAATATTTATCTATTTGCACAAATTTGATCTTGCAAAAAATTGTGAGATTGTTGCTTCACTAATTCCCTGTCATTTGTCTATGTCTTTATGTACATATAAAGCTTCTTTATTATCTATTATTCCTAATTTCAAACAATTTTTTATTTGTTTTTGTTTATTCTCTTAATCATCTGAAGCATTGCCATTTTGTCTCCCTGGATCCATTGCCATGGGAGAAAAACTCCTGAATTTTTGCATCATTTTTATCGGGATGATACAATGGAAGTCATTAATGATGTCATATTTGTTTGTCTTCGTTGTTTTATTGGGTCTATTGTTCATTATGACAAAGATTAACAAAAATCTCAATACGAGTGTGATTTCTTTGATTAAATATGGGTTGGTAAAGCTACTTATTATAAAATATGTAGTTGTAGTACTTGGGTCACCTCTTCCAACGGCAAGTCATTATCGTGTTGTTACTCTGTCTTTTGTGATATCATCTTGATAATAACTTCCGGTATCTTGGAGAAGAAATGCTATTTAGAGAACAAAAAGAAAGAAAGATAACCAAAATCATCTTGAAAGGATCCACGATGTACCACTTCATAACAAAAGCAAAAATGTACCTTGGATGTTCATTCCGTTTCACTATTTTCTTCTTGTATTTGTAACATCTTGGTAGTTCAAATCTCATATATTATAGTTGTAAATTGAGCATTAGTGTTGCTTTATTGATAATTTTATTGGTTAAATATGTTTTTATACCCTATAAAATATAGCCCATTAAGTATGTTATGTATTTTTCTTAAAAGAAAGTATATTATGTATTTTATTTTTATTCTTTTTAGTCACCATAAGTCCCTCGTTTATTGTAAAAATGTATTAATGAATTATTTAACTCCATTTAAGTTTAGAACATAAAAAAAAAATCTACGCAAAATCAAGCTTAAAATTTGATTTCTATGTTCTGATTTTGTTTACTTTTATCTTGAATTTTTTATGTTTGAAAAAATTCATGTTTAATTGATGTCATATTAAGATATTATAAATACTAGTAAATGAAATTTTTATAATTTTCTAAACATTTTTACGAAAATTCATTCAAAAATTGAAGAGTGAAAGCTTAATTAAACAAATTTGACTTTAGAAGGGACATAAACCGCGTGCATGAAAGTATTTTAGGACCTACAAGAAGAATAAAAATAAATTAATAACTAAACGTTCAAGCCAGGAGGAATGCATTGGGTGGAAAAGATCTCCCTTAAAAAATTTAACACCGAATTTGAATACACGACTCTGATAAAGCTTGAAAAGAACTCTTGCAATCTCATTCTATGCTCTTGGATTATTTATTTTTGGTCATGTAATTTATTGTTTATTTTTTGGTTTAAATTTTTATATTTGTTATTAATAAAAAAAACATAATTAATATATTTTCAATTGATATATAGAATAAAATATATTACATAAATTTAAGCTTTAACCATATTAATAGTTCTACCAACTAAAGGCACGACCTAAAACTTTATGATTTGATCACATGCATCGCATAGAGGATAAAATAAATAGATTATAATCGTTGACAACAATATTAATGAGAACATGTATTTATCATTTATTAATTTTATTTTATATTTATGTACAATATTAATTGAAATAGTTTTTATTAAAATTACACATTTTAAATTTTCTTTTTGACTGAAATTTATAACTTATTTATTTTACTTTATTATACACTATATGCCCATCTTTCCGCTCTTTTTATTCCGATAACGTTTAAAAATTATGAACGGTGTTTCTTTTATGAAATTTTGATTTTGATTAAAACTAAAAATATAAATGTTGCTTTCAAGTTATAACAAATCAAACTAACCATAATTATCTATTTCAATGACACCAACAATATAACAAAAAAAAATATAATCTAAATTCTTTTTTTTAAGTGACACCCACGATAATCTTTATTATAGAAAAAAGTTGTTTAAGAGTATAATTGTGATAATAAAAAAAGTAAATATAGATATACTCATTTATTTTGTTACATTTTTTAAACGATAAAGGATTATATATATATATATATATATATATATATATATATATATATATATATATATATATATAAGGTTTGCTTGGATTTGCATTCCGTTTAACCATTAGTGTCCCTTTTATTAATAATTACTTCGGTTAAAATGTTTTTAGATCTAGAAAATAGGTCTTTTTAAGTCTATTCTGTATTTAATTTTTATTGTTGTTTTAGCCCTCGGAAAATTTCTTGCACATAGTTTCAGTGACTCTTTTTGGTAAAAATGTTTTCTTGAATTATTTTACACTGACATTTTAGAACATTATAAAAATTTCTACACAAAAACCAAGCACAAAATTTGATTTTAGATTCTGATTTTGTTTACTTTTACTTTGAACTTCTATTGTTTAAAAAAATTATGTTTAATTCATATCATGTTAAATGATTCTAAATTTTAGTAAAAATTTGCTAAATTTTCTAAAATTTTTTGAGAAAATTCATTCAAAGGACAAAAATTGTGTGCATGAAAATATCATAGGCCAAAAAAACAATAAAAATGAAGTAAGCATCAAACTTAAAAGATTCTCATTTTGTTGGGACAATCTTTTTAACCCAATTAAAAATTATAATAACTAAAATATTAGGATTTGATTTGTATAAGGTCGTTATATATATGTTTGTGATATTTGAAAAACTAACATAACAAAGTTACATAATGGTACCTCAAAAAAATGACATTATAGAATGTATTGATTGGATCCACGTATATGAAAAGTTCTACACTATGAGTGCATAACAACCAACCTCAAAATATAAATATTATTCATTTTATTTCATAACTATATTTAGATTATAAATTTAATCCAATGTTTTGAACAAATGGATATGATTTCTTATTTTATTTCTAATGTAAATATTTTTGTCAAAGAATATAAATTCATGTTTTCTTACAACTTTGTTGTGTAACTTTTTTGTATAATCGAGGTATCTTTTAGGTGTAACTATAAAGACTAATATTTTAAGTCAGATATGACTGTATTAGGTGACAAAGATCTCCATGAAGAGATTTAACATTGTTGCATTTTCATGGTTGAATTCGAACTCAATACATCTCTTTAAACTGGAAGAGATTCTTTATCATCTCATTCAATTGCATTTTGGTCTTTGACATGTAATTTTTTGTTTACTTTTTGGTTTATTTTTTATTTTTTTAAGTACTAAAACAACATATTTAATATATTTTTAATTGATATATAGAATAAAATATAAACATAGTTTTTATACCAATTAAAGATATTACATAAAATTTAAGATTTAACCATATTTTTTGTTTAAATTACTTATTTAAATTTTCTATTTGAGTGAAATTACATGTTTACTCTCTCCAACCACTGTTATAAGGAAAAAACCCACTTATCATATTCATTGATTAACTGGTGTGTCTAATTTATAATATTGTATCCTGGTCTTTTATGAAAGCTTAGTATAAGATCTTTGTCAGCCACTTATAAACTTCAATAATATTTGCTCTTTGATCTTCACATTGATTAACTTCAGCCACTTGTGTATCTAACGAACCCCATCATATGGAGGGGTGTTACTGTGTCAGAAAACAACAATTCACATGAGAAATTCTAACATAATCACAAACACAAATAAAAAGTTGGTAGGCACACACACATGAATCTAAATAATTAAAATAAGAAATAATGAATGATTTGACTAAATTCTTTTTCATTTATTTTGTTCCATTTATGTGAGTGTGCCTAAACCCATTTCATTTATATTTGTGCTCAAGTAAGAATAGCTCCAATTCACATATATTGCCAACGCAACATTCTGCCAACTAGGCATGTGCCAACTCATACGATAATTAGAGGTGGTTAGAAGCTGTTACCGTTAGTTAGATAACTAGAGCTGCTAGATGTATAGTCTGCCACGACCACAAATACGAACATCAGACATGATAAAAAATCTGATACGTCCACATCGATAGTAATATTTTAAAACGACATCATTCAGTGTAATCACAAGTGTCAGTGTTGTATCGTTGTTGTACACTGACACGTGTTTGACATCAAGACAAATTTAATCTAATAAGTGTTCTTGTTTCATAGTTTTGTGTTATCCCTTCAGTTTCTAGAGGAATTGATTCTTGTTATTTTAAAATTCAATTAAAAATGTAATTTTTTTTTTTTAGTCTTACAAAGTAACGAGGCTAAAGGAAAAGTAAAAAGAAAGAGAAAGAGACGAAATTAAGTTCCAAACTTATCTCTCAGAATGAGAGATTCCATATCAGGCGGAGGACAGTTCCAATGAGCAGAGCACCTTGCATGTGATCCTTCCTTAACCATAAAATTTGCACACATATTTTGTTCCCTAAGAACATGCACCAATGTTGTATTTCCATTTCCATGTAAAGCATCTCTAATATGAAGGATGTCAGTAGCATAAATGTGTAAGTTATGATCACGACCAACAATAATCATGTCAACTGCTTCCAAACAATCACTCTCACATATAATGTTAACATAGTTTTTTTTCTACAAAAATCAAGACCTGTCTGGATAACACGCAACTCAGCTAACAACGCATCACCTCCATCTTCATAGTGAGAAAAACCAGTTATCCAATCTCCATTGTGGTTGCGAACAACACTACCTGCACCTAAACTACCAAAGTTTTCTAGAAAGCTACCATCAATATTGAGCTTGAGTATACCTTCCGGAGGGGGGCTCCAATGAGTTAAGAGGCGCGATGAGTGTGGATCTGAACCAAGATTGGGATAATACGAAATGCATTCGTCATGTAACAAAAAGATCTTTCGCCCACTTCTTGAATACACCAATGTTGATCCTAAAAAAAGTATTGTTTCTCCAACACCAAGCATACCATACTCATGTAACAAACAAAATAGAGGAAGTACCCTTTGTCATCTCATGAAGCCAAACCTTGACATCAAATTCAGAGAAGAAATTATTATAAGGCCCCATATTCAACCGGAGCCAAAGCTCTTTAGAGCGCGGGCAATCACGTAAACAGTGAAGAATATCCTCTATGGGTGAAGAGCAACGGGTGCAGCTTGGAAAAGTTACCATGTTGCAATGATGCCAACGAGCATTAATAGGGAGAGCATTATGAAAACAAAGTTATATAAAGTGTTGGAGTTTTGCTAGTACTTTAAGGCACCTAAGCCAATTCATGTTACAGTTCACATTCCAACCTCTATTTTGTTGAAGAAGCCAATAGTATCCACTCGAGCAAGTATATTGATCTTTCTTTGCATGCCTCCAAGTCCACGCATCTTGAAGTCGTACATCCAAGTTATTAGAAGCTGGAAGCTGATGAATATAATGAATAATATCGGTTGGTATCATAATGGAAAGACTTTGCAAGTTCCACCTACCATCTTCCCACACATCCTTTAAGCACATAAGTGAATCACCAATGTTAACAAAAGGGGCCAATTGACAGAGGGGACCGAGTTATGTCCAATCAATGTTCCAAATCGACGAGTCTCCGGAGCCTACACGAAAACTATACCCTGCAACAAAATTTGTAATGACATGTTGAATATCAGCGCCAAGTGATTGATGGTTTATTATGTTTCTTATTCATCCATAAAGACGTTTTGCCCATGTACTTATGAGAAATAACTTTCACCTACAATTTATCGTTATTATGAAACATGTTCCATACTAACAAATGTAAATAAAATTTAATAAAAAATTGTTCTATCTAAGAATCAAATTCATTCTTTTAAACAATTCGTTTTAATGAAATTTATTAATTCGTCATGCAACCGAAATTAATAAGATGAATTCATTCCTCATTTTTCTCTCAACCTTTTTCCCAATAATAAATGCATTAAGCAGACCACTTTAATGTACATAAGTAACTTCACATCACAAAGTTTACACTAGTACACTTAATTTAGACTTCAAGTTCACTAAACAAAGGTTGAGTATATGTCTCTTTCGTCGTTAATAACAATTTATTCCATCGCCCACCTTTCTTTGTCAACCCTTTAAATATTTCTTGCGTTCATTATCTGTTCAATTATATTTTTAAATTTTAAATCAACATTTCCCCTGTTAGATTTTCTAATATTCAGATTCGATGCATGGAAAATGGAGACACGTTTGTGGTCATGATATTTTTAGCTTTTCTAATCACCATTTGTCAATTCCTCTTATTAAAAATTCGAAAATAACAATAAATTTAACTAATTATTGACTTTGATGTCAATAATAATTGAGACGTCTATATATACCTTTTTTTTTTTTTTGAGACGTATCATAATCACTGATTGATGTGCAATTTGGAAGCATGTATCAATGGTCGGCAAGTTTGTCCCTGTTTTGATATGGTTTGTGAGATTTTTTTTTTTGGTCAAGTGTTTTGTGAGATTTTTAGTCTCACATCAGATAACATGTATAACAGCAATTTGGTGTATATGTTCAAATTTCTTATAGAAATGACTTGAGATTTTGATACTGTTGATAAATTATAATTGTTGAATCACAAAAGTATCTGAGTTTATTCTAATTAAAAATTCACACAAGCAAACTTATTAAAAGTGTAAAAAATTTACACTAATGGTGAATTGAAAATAATTTTATTATTTTGATGAAAGTGTAAAAAATTCACTTTTATGTTGTCACATCAATTAACGAATATAAAACACATGAATCGTGATACTTGTTAATTGATGTGACGGTGCATAATTTGATGTGAGTGTAAAATAATTGTACATTAATAGTTTATATTAACTAAACTATATTCCAATTTAAATAATTTTATTTTTCTTTTGGATACTTCTTCAGATATTGAGTATAAGAAAACAAAATCATAATTTTAGTGTCTATAGTGTAATTTTTATTTTCTAATAATTTCTTTTATTTTTATTAAATAATTTTTTTAAAGGGTATTTTTAATTTCTAATAATCTCTTTGGTTAATCTTATTGATTCAACACGTTTTGAAAGTTTACTTATTTATTTATTTTTTGACAAATAATTGTTTCTTTATATGTAAAATCGCAAGAAGTATTGAAAATTATTTTGTCTGATTCCTAGAACAAATTGTTTGAAAAGACCATATCTTAATTAATTTATTTGTGTTGTATATTGCGGATGCTAAACTTTTGCACATACATCTAAGGACATCTCACACTATATATATTGGTGGAGATTTAAGTAAAAATGTTTTGCATTCATCAATTTATTAGATAATTTATAAACTTTGTGGAGTGGGTGCTTGCAGTTCAGCCTTGAAGACAAAAAGTAAAACAAGGCATGGTGGGGGAATCATGAACACATGGGCTGAAGTTGGAGAGGGAACCTTGCCCATGAAATAGATGGAGTCTTGAGTGAATCGAACTCACCTCAAATATCTAGGTAATTGAATTTGGATTGCCAGATACTTAGTAACCTCCCACATTTAGGCCAGCGTGCTTCAATGACTGTTGGATCGAAATCGGATTTTTTATATTTTAAAACAATTTTTTTCCAAACTAATATGCTGAGGTTGAAATTTGAATCACCGATTTTGAAAAAGGCTTACTCTCGATTTTTCGGCTGGAGTATTGACAGTTGTTTAGTGTTGCGAGGTGTTTTTTCTGGTTTTTTTGTGGATTTTTTTTTCCAGTTTTACTCGAATCTTGTAATGTCTTTTCCCTTATACTTGTTCTTCGTGCACCTTGCTCATCTTGTGCTCGGTGTTTTGGTTTTAATAAAAGTTTACCCGTTTCCAAAAACAAACAAACAAAAAAAAATCAAATTTCATTCTACTCAAAGCTTCAATGCATACATACTATAGTTTCTTTATCATTTTGTCATAGTTCAATTTTTACCTAGTGCATATGAGAGATGGTGAAGAGAACATCTCAATTCATTGGTCTGCTTAATTGCGTTCATAAAATAACTTGATCTGATGTTTTGTTTTACTAAAAACATAAATAAAGAATCAAAGAAAAAAAGTATATCAAGTTGCTTATATAAATAAGAGAATAAAAGCTAGATTTGTCCAAAAAAAAGTATTATAGTGATTGTGAATAACTTGGTGTGTAGGCCACGAATTCTCTTTAGGTTTGATGTCTCGTATTTCCAAAATAATTGTTCATCGGATAGTGTTGTTGAGCATGTGGAAGTGGGACATTTGAAGTTTCACTTCAAGTATCTGGGACCAACTTAGGTACAAACAGAAAATGTGGGACAGTTCAGTATAGGTCCCTTTGTATTTTTGGCTCTTTTACGATATTTTCAGATATTTTAAAAGTATGATTAATTTTGAAAAGAAGGGATGGGAATAGTATATGAGATTTTTTATATCAAAAAAATATATATCTGAGATTTTAGCCAACTTAGGTTGTCTAAATAGCCTCTCCAAAGTGAGCAAAAAAGTTGATATATTTGATGATTCAAATAATTAAATACATCAATTTTTTTGGCCAAAAATACATTAATTTTTATAATTTTTATTTAGTACATGTTTCAGATTTTGTTGATCCAATACTAGTACTTCATAAATCGAGAATTTGTGTAGAGTATAACACCACAACGAACCTCATGTATGTCTCACCGTATAGGAGCGTTCTTCATCACATTGTGGCTGTTTGATTGATCTGTAACCGCTTTATGCACTTTGTGTAGGGTTTCTAAGAGACGGTTACAACATTTCCGACTATAAAAGTGTGACTCAAGTTCAAGGTACGATAATAATTTCACCACTCCTTGCACACTTTCTTTCTCAATTAGGCCGAGAACAATCAACAAACAACTCACCTAGACATTTTTCATAACAAAAAGAAACAATATTTTTTATTGGCTCAATTAGGTTGGAGTTCAAATGAAGTTGAACTAACAAACAAACTTGTTGATTTACATTTCAACTTTGAAATGTCCAGTATTCAACTTTTAAAACATTTATTTAACGCCTTGTGTGTTGGAACAAAATGTGTTTAACATTACCTCTTTAAAGTTTTGATGATAACAAGGTATTAAAAATTGTCAATTGGATATCCTAATATTTGTTCAAGTGTGCAGGACCATAGACAAAAAATTTAGTGTTTATTTAAAGTGTTCTGAAAGAACAAATGAGAGCAATGGAATCAACAAAGTAAATGAAGCTTGAAGCATCTGAAGAAAGTGCTCTTGAAGTGATGACGTCATCAGAAGCAAGTTCATCAGAAGCACCTCATCAAAAGCAGAATCACCAGAAGCTGAAGATCACCAGGAGATGAAAGAATCAAAGGTTGTTCAAAGGTTTTAATCACGCCTAGCATTGCAAAAGACCAGAAGCGTAAAGCAACGACTAATTCAAATGAATTTGAAGGCATTGGATGCTTGTTCTTTGAAGAGCGTTGACAAAGTACAATTTTACGAAGTCTACAACCACTATCTCCACTACTCAGTTTGTGTCTCTGCTACAGGACAAGAATAACAGCTACGCCTGCAACAATGTTCCTTCCGACTTGGAATGGATTTGATATTGATCCTTCATAGGACAATAACCATATCAGACAAAAGATCATTGGTGATTGATCAAAGCTTCAAACGAGTCTTTTTGATGTGCTGGCAATTCACAACGTCTCTTTCACACCTCTATATAAAGGAGTGAAGACTTAGAGAATTGTAAGAGACTCAACAACAATTTAAAAGCGTCAAACCTTTGCTAAAATTGTTCTGCATCAAAAGTTCACTTAGAAATTCTTATCAAAGTCCATATCTTAGAAATTCTAAAGTCTTAAGAGTCTGTATCTGATTTGTATTGTGAACATCACTAATTGTATATCAAGTGTTCAACCTCAAACATTTTTCTCTGTAATTCTGTTTGAATAGAAGTCTCTTGCAGTTGTGCTTGAGAAAAGAAGTCTTTTGATTGTGTTCAGGATCATAGGAAATCTCTTGCAGTTGTGTTTGAGTAGTTTGAAGTCTCTTGCTAGTTTTAGCAGTGAGCATTTGTAATTAGATATTACATTTTAGTGAACTCTCCTTAGAAGTGCAAGGGGGACAGGACTACTTCCGGTTTGTGAAAGGAACCTGTATAATTGCTTTGTGTCTTTCTTCTCTCTCTCTCTCTCTCTCTCTCTCTCTGTTTTTATCCGCTGCATTTAGAATCTGAACATCACTTCAGAAGCTGTAATCTAACTGCTTTTGACCAGTGACTTCAGTAGGAGAAAACGAAGAAAAAGCTAACACAATTCAACCCCCCTTCTTGTGTTTTTCTCACCTTCAATTGGTATCAGAGTCTGGTTCTGTTGAGAACACTTAACAGTGTAACAGTCCAAGATTTGAGAAAAACATGCCTGCTGGTGAATCATCTGTTTCTGGCTCTAGTGGCAATCATAACGTTGTCCCCTATGATTACAATTATAAGAAAGCTGATTCAGGAAAAGTTCCAAAGTTTAATGGAGATCCTGAAGAGTTCTCTTGGTGGAAAACCAACTTCTATAGTTATATCATGGGCTTAGATGAAGAACTATTGGATATTCTGGAAGATGGAGTTGGTGACTTGGATCTTGATGAAGAAGGAGCTGTTGTTGACAGAAAGAAACATACTCCAGCTCAGAAGAAAATATACAAGAAACATCACAAGATCAGAGTACATGAAGATGAGTGACAAATCTACTACAAAGGCAATGTTTGCTTCTCTCTGTGCAAACTATGAAGGTACTAAGAAGGTAGAGAAGCAAAAACACTTATGCTTGTTCATCAGTATGAGTTGTTCAAGATGAAGGATGATGAAAGCATTGAGGAAATGTACTCAAGATTTCAGACCCTAGTCTCTGCACTACAAATACTGAAGAAAAGCTATGTTGCTTCTGATCATGTGAGCAAGATACTAAGAAGTCTGCCTGGTAGATGGAGACCTAAGGTTACTGCTATTGAGGAAGCTAAAGATTTAAACACTTTAAGTGTTGAAGATCTTATAAGCTCTCTCAAGGTTCATGAGATAAGCTTAAATGAACATGAGCCTGCTAAGAAAAGCAAATCTATTGCTCTTCCATCCAAAAGGAAAGCTCTTAAAGTTATAGAATCTGAAGAAGAATCGTCTGATGGAGATTCTGATGAAGATCCTGCTAAGAAGATGGCTATGCTTTCAAACAGGCTGCAGTATCTGGCTAAGAAGAACAAGAAGTTCTTGAGCAGAAGAAGTGGTTACAAAGGCTCCAAGAAAGAAGATCAGAACGGTTGCTTCAATTGTAAGAAGCCTGGACATTTCTTTGTTGATTGCCCTGATCTTCAGAAGGAGAAATCAAAGGACAAGTCTAACAAGTCAACTTTCAAATCAAACAAGTACAAGAAGCATATCAAGCAGAGTTTAATGGCAACCTAGGAAGATTTAGACAGTGAATCTGAATCTGATAAGGATGATGTTGATGAAGATGCAAAAGTAGTTGTGGGGTTAGTGGCTACAGTGACTTCAGAAGCTGAACCTGAATCAGACTCAGAAGAAGAAAATGAGGTATATTCTAAAATTCCCAGAGAAGAACTTATTGAGTCTCTTAAAGAGCTCCTTACACATTTTGAACTTAGAACCAATGAGTTGAAAGATTTAAAAGAAAAATATGTTGATTTATTGAAACAACAAGAATCAACTCTATTGGATCTGAAAGCTTCTGTAGAACAACTTATAGGCTTTGACTTCATTTGTAAAACATATGAAGAGAAGCTCAAGTTTTTGTGTCAGAAGCTATAAGAAAAGTGTAATGGAAAATCTTTAAGTAAACATGAAATTGTTCTTGAAGATTTTATTATGTTTGGTATTGATAGAAGCAGAGTTGCTTCTATGATTTACAACATTTACAAAAACAATGGCAAAGGGATTGGATTCTCAGAAGGAAAACCTAATGAAACCAATCTTAAAGCATGTTGTGAATGTATCAAGGAAGGGTTGAAAACCTTCTTTGTACCTGAAGATGCTAAATTTGAAACTGTGGTTCAGCCAGAACCTGAAGCTTCTAGCTATAAGGCCAAGTGTTGGATATTTGTATGTTGGCTTAAATTTTTCCTAAAACAAATATTCACTTCAGATGTGGAACACGATGTTCCAACATCCAGGCATGCTCTTTGTGTGTTCTGAACCTTGCCTTATTTTGCGCACACATTTGTTTATTTAAGGAATCCACGCCTTCATTAGTGTTGGTCAACCTGCGTGTCTTTATTAGAAGATCATAATAGATGTGATTTCCTGAGGAAGTGCTAACGACTTAGGAAAGTCTTTGAAGGTGATCATAATGTTCCTAAAGATGTGCCTACTTTTTAGGAGTTTCCTTATTCGGTCATGTTGGCTGCGTAATTGATCACTGGTTTGATCTGAAGCCCGAAAAATCATATGACCCGTATTGCTTCAGTATTTAGACAAGGCTGCAAGACCTAGTTCAATGATTCAAGACATCATTTTCAAGAATAGATCATCTAGGGTTTTGAGTCTTTGATTTGTGAGCCTTTCGTGTATCACTTTGATGCATGTTTAGGATTGTGCTTTGAGTTGTATTTGTTCACTGCTCTGAAGCTTTTGAGCAAAGAGTTAGGTAGATTGTGTACTGCACCAAAGCTGTGAAGCACGGTGTAAGTTGTTGTGTTTGTGAAGGTAAATTCATTTCATTGTTGTGTATGTATTGTAAGAATCACAGAGTTTGTGATCAGTTGTAAGGGAGTGAGATGGGATCTCAAATCTAGGAGTTCCTGGGTTGAAGTCAGTACGGGTAGGTCCTAGGTCATTAGTGCAAACGTGGTTTGCTGAAAGCTTTTGAATACGGACTACACTAGTGGATTTCCTTCCTGGCTTGGTAGCCTCCAGAGTAGGTGTGTTGTCACCAAACTGGGTTAACAAACTCTCTGTGCATTTTTACTTTTATGTTTGTTTCTGTTCATTTGCTTTCGTTTTGTTAGCTTAATGTTCTAACCTTTAATTCAACATCGTAATTTGTTTAACTAGTGTTTGAACATCTCGTAGAACATCTTAAGTGCAACGTGCCATAATTTCACCAAGATTACTTCAAAGCCAAAGAACTCTAATTCTAAGGCTATGATAAATTCTAACTCTAAGACCTCAAAGATCAAGATTCTGAAGAGATTAGAACCTGTTCCTCAGAGTCTGTTGAAGCCAAAATCTGGTATCTTGAAGTCTAAGTCTCAGAAGAACAAAACAGTTATGGCTTCATGTGAATCAGAACCAAAAGGGGCTAAACCTAAATTACTGATCAATCAGAAGCTATCAAAATCACACCTCAAGGTACAATAAGTGAAGAGTAAAACTTCCAGCACTAACCTCAAAGGACCCATAAAACAATGGGTACCTAAATCTAAAATTGCCAATACTGCAGAAATGCCTAAGAGCAAAGGAAAAACAAAAATCATGGTACCTGGACAGCGATTGCTCAAGACATATGAAAGGAGAGAAGTCTATGTTCCTCACCCTTGCAATGAAAGAAGGAGGAAATGTGAAGTTTGGAGGCAACCAGTCTGACAAGATCATTGGTACATGAACTATTGGTAACCCTCTATCTCTATTAATAATGTGTGGTTGGTAGATGGTCTTGAACATAACCTTTTGAGTATTAGTCAGTTCTATGACAATGGTTATGATGTGATGTTTGGAAAGACCAACTGTATAATAATCAACAAAGATAACAAGTCCATAATGTTCAAAGGAAAGAAAGTATAATATGTCTATAAAATCAACTTCTCTGAACTGGTTGATCAGAAGGTAATTTGTCTTCTATCAATGAATGATAAGAAGTGGGTATGGCACAAAAGGTTGGGACATGTTAACTAGAGATTAATCTCTATGCTTAGTAAGTTATAACTTGTCAAAGGCTTACCTAACATTGACTATCATTCAGATGCACTCTATGGTGCATGCCAGAAAGGAAAGATTATGAAATCATCTTTTAAATCTAAAGACATTGTCTCAACCTCCAGACCTTTTGAACTACTTCATATTGATCTATTTGGACCAGTCAACACTGCGTCCTTATATGGAAGTAAATATGGACTAGTCATTGTTGATGATTACAGCAGATGGACTTGGGTAAAATTCCTGAGAAGTAAGGATAATGTATATGATGTATTCAGTAACTTCTGCACATAAATACAGTCTAAAAAAGAAATGAAAATTTTGAAAGTCAGAAGTGATCTTGGTGGAGAATTTGAAAATGAGCCATTTGAAACTTTTTGTGAAAAACATGGAATTTTCCATGAATTCGCTTCTCCTAGAACTCCACAACAAAATGGGGTTGTAGAGAGAAAGAATATAACTTTACAAGAAATGGCAAGAACCATGATTCATGAAAATAATTTGGCTAAACATTTCTAGGCAGAAGCAGTGAATAAAGCATGTTATGTTCAAAATAGGATCTATATCAGACCTATCTTGGAGAAAACTGCATATGAACTCTTTAAGGGAAGAAGACGCAATATATCTTACTTTCATCAATTTGGATGTACCTGCTACATTCTAAATAACAAGCTCTACCTTAAGAAATTTGATGTCAAGGCCCAAAGAGGAATCTTTTTAGGTTACTCTGAAAAGTCAAAGGCATATAGAGTGTATACTTCAGAGACACTCTGTGTTGAAGAATCTCTGCATGTTAAATTTGATGACAAAGAGTCTGGAAGTGAAACTCTAGAGGAAGATGAAAGTTTTGCAGATATATAGGTTACTGAGGACACTTCAGAACCTGATCAGACTGATGAATCTGAAGATAGTCCAGAAGTTGAACCAACTTCAGAAGGTCAAGATGGCTCTCAACAAGCAAATCAATCCAAGAATACAATTAAGTACAAGTCTTCATATCCTGAGGATCAAATCATTGGAAATTAAGACAGTCCTAGAAGAACAAGATCATATTTCAGACAAGAAGAGTCTATGATAGGATTGTTATCAGTGATTGAACCTGCTACAGTTGATAAAGCACTTTCAGATGATGGATGGATACTAGCTATGAAAGAAGAGCTCAATCGGTTTCAAAGAAATGATGTGTGGGATCTGGTTCCCAAACCTCACAAGAAGAACATTATTGGAACAAAATGGGTATTCAGAAACAAGCTGAATGAACAAGGTGAAGTAATCAGAAACAAGGCTATACTTGTTGCAGAAGGATACAGTCAACAAGAAGGCATTGATTACACTAAAACATTAGCTCCAATTGCAAGATTGGAAGCAATCAGGTTACTTCTATCCTATGCAGTTAGCCATGGCATAATATTATATCAAATGGATGTCAAGTGTGCATTTCTTAATGGAGTCATAGCAGAAGAAGTGTTTGTCAAGCAACCTTCTGGTTTTGAGGATCTTAAGCATCCTGACCATGTTCATAAAGTTAAGAAATCACTATATGGCTTGAAACAAGCTCCTAGAGCTTGGTATGATAGACTAAGTAATTTCCTGATTGAAAATGATTTTAAAAGAGGTCAAGTTGACACAACACTCTTCAGAAGGACTCTTGAGAAAGACATTCTTGTTGTGCAGATATATGTTGATGATATAATATTTGGTTCTACTAATGCATCTCTTTGCAAGGAATTTTCTAAGTTAATGCAGGATGAATTTGAAATGAGCATGATGGGAGAATTGAAGTTCTTCCTTGGAATTCAAATTAATCAATGTGAAGATGGAGTGTATGTTCATCAGACAAAGTACACAAAGGAGCTTTTGAAGAAGTTCAAGCTGGAAGATTATAAAATGATTAACACTCCAATGCATCCAACTTGCACCATAAGCAAAGAAGATACTGTATTAAAGGTATATCAGAAGCTGTATAGAGGTATGATTGGTTCTTTGTTATACCTCACTGCATCTAAGACAAATATTTTATTTAGTGTATGCTTGTGTGCAAGATTCTAGTCAGATCCTAGAGAATCTCATTTAACAGCTATCAAGAGAATCTTCAGGTATCTGAAAGGAACAATAAATCTTGGACTCCTTTACAGGAAATCCTTATATTATAAGTTGGTTGGATTCTGTGATGCTGACTATGCTGGTGACAGGATTGAAAGAAAATCAACCAGTGGTAACTGTCAGTTCTTGGGAGAGAATATGATATCTTGGGCTAGCAAAAGACAAGCAACTATTGCTATGTCTACAACAGAAGCATAATACATCTCAGCTGCAAGTTGTTGTACACAACTACTTTGGATGAAACATCAGTTGGAAGATTATCAGATTAATGCTAACAGTATTCCCATCTTTTGTGATAATATTGCTGCTATTTATCTGTCAAAGAATCCAATTCTACATTCAAGAGCTAAGCATATTGAAATCAAACACCACTTTATTAGAGATTATGTTCAAAAAGGAATTTTGGATATACAATTCATTGATACTGAACATCAGTGGGCTGATATATTCACTAAACCTTTAACTATGGAAAGATTTGATTTTACAAAGAAAAATTTGAACATGCACTTTGTGTCTGATTAAATTTGCTTGCTCCTGAACAAGAAGTTAGGTCCTGAAGTTAGTTCAGAAGCTATGGTCCATCAGAAGCTCTTAACTGAGACTCTGAGGAAAATGTGCTTCTGAAGATGACATCAGCATCTTAACTTTAGAAACTAGACTTCGTGCTCCTGAATAGCAAAGTTAGTGGAAACGTTGGAAGTTACTTTTTAGTAACACCTGTTCCACTAACTTGGCAGCTCATCTGAAGTAATCCAACGTGGCTTATTTGTATTGGTGTATAACATAAGAGGACAATAATGATTATAAGCTTTGAATGTACTATCTCACGCCCCCAAATGTCATTAATGTTGTGTTTGTTTGTCCCCTTCTGAATTGCAATCGTTTTTACTCAAATCACTTAGAAAAACTTGACACACTACTCACTTCACAACTTACACTTTAAGATTTTAGACCGTTCTCCGTGATATCTCTCTCTCTCTCTCTCTCTCTCTCAAAATCAAGAAATTGTAGAACCCTAAAATCTTCATCCTCATCAATGACATCATCAAGCTCAGCTCCAGAACCATCCATGCAAGAAACTCCTGCCTATGAAATCAGGGGAAGTACAATGTCTCTAGAAGAGTGGGATCTCAGCATCCAAGTAGAGAATCCAGTAGACTTCACTTCTTTAGCTCACCACGGGTGTGACATCAAGAAGTATTACGAAGCTCAGGATCTTCTCAACTATTTTGATATGTTAAATGGTCTAACATACATGAACCTGGTAAGGCACTTCTAGGTTAGAGCGCAAGTGTATGACCGCAAAGCTGCTCAACTAGAGATGGACGTGAAGGTACTGATTGATCCCAGTTTAGCTGGTAAATCAAGGGAAGAAATGGGTTTGGAACCCTTCATTCACACTGAAATCAGGTCAAGCATCTTGGGGATTTTAGTATTCATTTCAGAAGAACAGATTGCTTGGGTAATCAAGAGAGCATCTGAAGGTAGATATGTTAGTGGCCTGGATAACAACAAAACCAGCCCCTGGAATGAAACAGTGAACAAGACCATGTTCAATAGTACGAAAAAGGGAAAGTACCGTGACTTGAGCATGGAACACAAGCTGCTCCTGAAGATCCAAAATGAAAATCTCATACCAAAAGGTGGTGGTGGAAACCAATCCTCTTTGGATCATAGAGTTTTCCTTCATTTCTTCATGAATAAGGAAAAAGCTAATGTACCTAAGTACATATTCAGGCATATACATGATTAAGACTCTGAAGGAGAGTCAAACAATCAAATGGTGTTGGGTGCCCTATGGAAGACTTCTCTCTGAAATCTTTCATCAAGGAGAAATCCTAGATGCTATCAGAAAAGCCAATGTCTCATATGACAAGCAGCTTGCACAGTTACTGGCAAGGTGATCAATGGTGGCACTTTCAGGCATATGAAGCTCATGAAGAAAGAAGACTACTAAAAGCTGGCTACAAATTTGAAGGAGTCTAAAGTTGTATCCAATCAGATGGAAGAGTTTTCCTTCAATCTGTATGCAAGATCCTCTTGATTTAAGAGTCAGCTACATCATGAAACAATTTGGAAGAACATTAGAATGGAAGATGTTCCTGAAACAATGTATGGTGGTGCTCTTCCAGCTGCTTCTAAGAAGAGAAAGCTGACCAAGGAAGAATATCTGTCAGAAGCCACTGAAGAAACTTCTGAACCCCAAAGAAGGAGTCAAAGAAAGCCAAAGTTGCTACTCAAGCAGAAGCAACTAGTTCTGGTATGCCAACTATACAAGAGGAATTTCAGGATCTGGAACCTGCTAAGGTCCTGAACAAAAGAACCAGAAGTGGCAAGGAAGCTGAACCTTCACCACCTCAATCTGCTCAACCCTTCATTCCTAAGAAGAAAAGGAAACATGTTGTCAGGAAGCTAAAGATTGCTCCTGTAGAAGAGGAAGTGGAAGAAGCAACTGAGATTGTTTCAAGGGAGTTTAGAAGGAAGAAACAAGTTGATGCTGCTGCTTTGGATAAAGCACTTCAGTTGGCAAAGGAAATATAAGTACCTGCTGAAGTTTTGGTAAAGGAATCCACAGTTGAAGCTGCTCAACTGGGAATTGAACTTACAGAGAACTTGTAGCAGATGGCAGTGGCTGATGAACTAGTAAAAGCTACTAAAGGTGTTCAGGAGGAAGCTGGCTGCTCAGAAGCTGATGCTTCAGAAGCTCACAAAGGTAATACTGATTCTCCTCACATTGCTGAAATAGTTAATATAGAATCTAGTACATTCTCTGACACCAGGTTAACCCTAGCCTCCCTCTCAACATCCTCATCAACCTCATCTGATATGGATGATATTCCATTAAACAGAGTCTATGAAAACCTCAACAAAGGTTATCCTCATCATCATCCACCAAAACTCATAAAAAGCCAGATAGTGATACCTTTGTTCCCATGTATCCTTCTGTTGAAGAAAGGATACATGACATGCAACAAAGAAGGATCAATGCATGTGTAAGACTACCTACTGATCATCCATTACAACCAGTCATGATTGAGCCAATTCAATTTGTTCCTGCTGATGCAGAGGGTGTAAATGATCACACAGAGTCTGAGTCTGCCAACATTGATGTATCATTATCTCCAACCGAAACACATGAACCATCCGTTATTCAGGGTCTGATAAACCATTATTCAGGAGAATTACCTAGTTCTAAGACCAACCTAGAAAGAGCCTCTGATGAAGTTATGACAGAAATCCCCCAACAACAAACACCTAACCTAGAAATGGCCTCATTAACCCATACAAATTTTGTCCTTCTCTCTGAATAAATTCACCCTGAACCAACCGTTCCTGAACAAACTGTTTCTGAACTATCTGTTCCTGAACAAACTGTTCCTGAACTATTTGTTCTTGAACAAATTATCATTGACCAATCTCCTGCAACCAACACTATTCTTGAACCAGAAATATCTACAAATGACCAACCATCATCCTCCAATCTAGCTCTTCAAACCTATGCTCCTACCAGACCTAAAAATATCCCTTCTCTACCCACATTGTTTCTAGATTATACTATTTTGGCAAATGTGTGTGAGAATACATTTCAAGAGCTGAACAAGTTGATTGAAGCAAGAAACAACTTGGTTCATGAAGACATCTATCAGAAGCAATGGAGGAGACTGAGAGAAAGGGTAGATTTTGTCTTGTCTGAACTACAAAGGTCTTCATTTGATGCTCAAGACACTGCTCAGAACAACCTTCAGGACTAGCTAAGAGGAATTGTAAATGACATGCAAGAAGTAGCTGTTAGCAGAACTCCAGTGAAGACTCCCTTATGCTTAACAGGAAGAAGTGTTATTCCCAGCTGTGTTCATCCAAAGGAGCTGAATCTGGACTGATTGAACAAGATTAATTTCAACTCAGCCTCTACAGATTTGGAACTACTGCAAAGAAACACAGTTCTGGAAAGGGAAAACAAACAGCTCAAGAAAGAGCTTCTGGATTAGAAACTGCTGCTTCTTGAATACAAGACCTTGTTGGAACAAAATGTGTTTAACAATAAACCCTAAAGAGTTTTGATGATAACAAAGTATTAAAAATTGACAATTGGTTTTGCTAACATTTGTTCAAGTGTACAGGACCATAAACAAAGTAATATATCACATCAAGGTTCTGAACGAACAAATAAAGAGCAAAGGAAGTATCCATTTGAAACTTAAAGCGCTCCTGAAGTCTAGCGCTCCTGAAGACTAGCGCTCCTGAAGACTAGCGCTCCTGAAGACAAGAGCTCCTGAAGAGTATGACGTCATCAGAAGCTGAAGGTCCTCAGAAGCTGATTCTTCGAAGCAACAGTATTTCACCAGATTTCAAGATTCAAGTGTTGTATTTTAGAGCGAAAATTATGGAGCATTGGCAGAAGATTAGTGGATTTAAGCAACGGTCATTTCAAAAGGATTTGAAGTCATTTTGTTGCAAATAGACAAGAAGCGTTGACATTGTACTTTGTACGAACTGTACAACCACCTTCTCCACTACTCTGTTAATTGTCTCAGCAAACAGACAAGAATAACAGCTCTTATGTACAACCAAGCCTGCATCCTTGTTCCTTCTCAACTGGAATGGATTTGAAATTGATTCTTTATAGGACAACAACTAAATCAGGCAAAGAATCATTGGTGAAAGATCAAGCTTCAGTAACGACTCTTTTTGAATGTGTTGGCACTTACAACGTTCACTTCACACCTCTATATAAAGGAGTGAAGACTTGAAGAACAAATAAGACTCTACAATATTTTAAAAAGCGCCAAAACTCTGTCAAATTGTCTAAGCATCCAAAGTTCACTTAGAATTTCAGTTTTCAAGTTCCTATCTTTGAAATTCTTAAGTCTAAAGAGTCTGTATCTGATTTGTATTGTGAACACCACTGATTGTATATCAAGTGTTCAATCTCAAACATTTTTCTGTGTAATTTTGTTTGATAGAAGTCTCTTGCTTGTGTGCTTGAGCATTAGAAGTCTCTTGATTGTGTTCTTGAGCATTTGAAGTCTCTTGCATGTGTGCTTGAGCATTTGTAATCAGACATTACATTTAGTGAACTCTCCTTGGAAGTGCAAGGGGGACAGGACTACTTCCGGATTGTGGAAGGAACCTGTATAAATCTTTTGTGTCCTGCTTCTTCTCTTTTCTCTCTGTTTTTCATTCCGCTGCATACGCTCCTGAACAGTATCTTCAGAAGCTGTCTATCTAGCTTCTGATCATTCTGATTCTGAGTTTTGGAAAGAGAAAACGATTTATTTTAAAACACAATTCAACCCCCCCCCCTTCTTGTGTTTTTCTCCCCTTCAATTGGTATCTAGAGCCTTGGTTCTGTTGTCAAACACCTAACAGTGTAACAGTCCAAGATCTGAGAAAAACATGTCTGCTGATTCATCTGTTTCTGGTTCTGCTGGCTCTAGTGGTAATCATCATGCTGTTGCATATGATTATAGTGAAAAGAAAACTGACTCAGGGAAGGTTCCAAAGTTTAATGGAGATCCTGAAGAGTTTTCTTGGTGGAAAACCAACTTCTACAGTTATATCATGGGCTTAGATGAAGAACTATGGGATATTCTGGAAGATGGTGTTGGTGACTTAATTCTTGATGAAGAAGGAGCTGCTGTTGATAGAAAAATACATACTCCTGCTCAGAAGAAGATGTACAAGAAACATCACAAGATCAGAGGCTCTCTAGTTTCTGCTATACCACGAGCAGAGTACATGAAGATGAGTGATAAGTCAACTGCTAAAGCTATGTTTGCATCTTTATGTGCTAACTATGAAGGAAGCAAGAAAGTTAGAGAAGCCAAAGCACTGATGCTTGTTCATCAGTATGAACTGTTCAAGATGAAGGATGATGAAAGTATTGAGGAGATGTACTCAAGATTTCAAACCCTAGTCTCTGGACTCCAAATACTGAAGAAAAGCTATGTTGCTTCTGATCACGTGAGTAAGATTCTCAGAAGCCTTCCTGCCAGATGGAGACCAAAGGTGACTGCCATTGAGGAAGCTAAAGATTTAAACACTTTAAGTGTTGAAGATCTTGTTAGTTCTCTCAAAGTTCATGAGTTAACTCTAAATGAACATGAGTCTACTAAAAAGAGTAAATCAATAGCTCTTCCATCAAAAGGCAAGTCATCCAAAGCTCTTAAAGTGGCTGAGTCTGATGAAGAAGATTCACCAACTGGAGATTCTGATGAAGAGGTTACTGAGATGATGGCTATGCTCTCAAACAGACTTCAGTATCTAGCCAAGAAGAACAAGAAGTTTGTGTCCAGGAGAGGTAGTTTCAGAAGCTCAAAGAAGGAAGATCAAAAGGGATGCTTCAACTGCAAGAAGCCTGGTCATTTCATTGCTGATTGCCCTGATCTTCAGAAGGAAAAATCAAAGGAAAAGTCAAAGAAACCAACATTCAAGTCAAGCAAGTTCAAGAAACAGTTAAAGCAGAGTTTGATGGCTACATGGGATAACTTGGATAGTGAATCTGAATCTGACAAAGAAGAGTCTGATGAAGGTGCAAAGATAGCTGTTGGGTTAGTAGCTACAGCAACTTCAGAAGCTGAAACTGAATCAGATTCAGAAGATGAAAATGAGGTATATTCCAAAATCCCTAGAGAAGAACTGATAGAGTCACTTAAAGAACTCCTCACTCACTTTGAATTGAGAACCAATGAGTTGAAAGGTTTGAAAGAAAAATATGTTGCTTTAATGAAGCAACAAGAATCAACTCTATTGGATCTAAAAGCGTCTGAAGAAGGACTCAGAGGTTTTGACTTCATATGCAAGACATATGAAGACAAACTTAAGTTCTTGTGTCAGAAGCTGCAAGAAAAATGTGATGGAAAATCTTTAAGTAACCATGAGATTGCTCTTGAAGATTTCATTATGTCTGGTATTGACAGAAGCAGAATTGCTTCTATGATTTATAGCATTTACAAAAACAATGGTAAAGGGATTGGATTTTCAGAAGCTAAGTCTAGTGAAACCAATCTCAAAGCATATTGTGAATGCATAAAGGAAGGATTGAAAACCTTCTTTGTTCCTGAAGGTGCAAAAATGGGAACTGTTGCTCAATCAGAACCTGAAGCTTCCAGTTCTAAGGCTAAGATTACATCAAAGCCAAAGAATTTCAAGCCTAAGGATATGATAAATTCTGAATCTAAGACCACAAAGATTAAGATTCTGAAGAGATCAGAACCTGTTCCTCAGAGTCTGATAAAATCAGAATCTGATGTCCTAAAGTCTAAGGTTCAGAAGGGCAAGGCAGTTGGCGCTCCTGAGGTATCAAAACCAAAAGTTGAAAAACCTAAGGTAATGATTAATCAGAAGCTACCCAAGAAGAATCTAAAGGATCAGGAAATGGTGAGTAAATTCTCCAGCTCTAACCCCAAAGGACCCATAAAACAATGGGTACCTAAATCTGAAATTGTCAATACTGCAGATTTGTCTAAAAGCAAGAACAAAACAAAAATCATGGTACCTGGACAGCGGTTGCTCAAGGCATATGACAGGAGAGAAGTCAATGTTCCTATCCCTCACAATGAAAGAAGGAGGAAATGTAAAGTTTGGAGGCAACCAGTCTGGGAAGATTATTGGTACGGGGACTATTGGTAACTCCTCTACCTCTATTAATAATGTATGGTTGGTAGATGGGCTTGAACATAACCTATTGAGCATCAGTCAATTCTGTGACAATGGTTATGATGTTTTATTTGAAAAAGCCAACTGTACAGTAATCAACAAGAATGACAAGTCCATTGTGTTCAAGGGAAAGAGAGTGGAAAATGTCTACAAAATCAATTTCTCTCAACTGGCTGATCAGAAGGTAATTTGCCTTCTATCAATGAATGATAAGAAATGGATGTGGCATAAAAGGCTGGGACATGCTAACTGGAGATTAATCTCTAAGCTTAGCAAGTTACAGCTTGTCAAAGGCCTTCCTGACATTGATTATCATTCAGATGCACTCTGCGGTGCATGCCAGAAAGGAAAAATTGTTAAAACATCTTTCAAAGCAAAAGACAATGTTTCCACCTCAAGACCCTTAGAACTGCTTCATATAGACCTATTTGGACCAGTTAGTACTGCATCCTTATATGGAAGCAAGTATGGATTAGTTATTGTTGATGATTATAGCAGATGGACTTGGGTAAAATTTCTGAAAAGCAAAGATCATGCATACGATGTATTCAGTAACTTCTGCACCCTTATTCAATCTGAAAAAGAAGCCAAAATTTTGAAAATCAGAAGTGATCATGGTGGTGAATTTGAAAATGAGCCATTTGAAGTTTTTTGTGAAAAACATGGAATCCTCCATGAATTCTCTTCTCCTAGAACTCCACAACAGAATGGAGTTGTAGAAAGAAAGAATAGAACGTTACAAGAAATGGCAAGAACCATGATTCATGAAAACAATTTGGCAAAACATTTTTGGGCAGAAGCTGTGAATACAGCGTGTTATGTCCAGAATAGGATCTATATTAGACCTATCTTGGAGAAAACAGCATATGAATTGTTTAAAGGAAGAAAACCCAATATCTCTTACTTTCATCAATTTGGATGTACATGTTACATTCTGAATAACAAGCTCTACCTAAAGAAATTTGATGCCAAGGCCCAAAGAGGAATCTTTTTAGGTTACTCTGAAAGGTCAAAGGCATACAGAGTGTATAATTCAGAGACACTCTGTGTTGAAGAATCTATGCACGTTAAATTTGATGACAAAGAGCTTGAAGATAAAACTTCAAAGCAAGGTGAAAGTTTTGCAGAGATACAGGTTCCTGAAGACATTCCAGAACCTGGTCAGTCAGTTGAATCTGAAGATAGTTCAGAAGCAGCACCCACATCAGTTGCTCCTGATGAAGTCGCTCCTGATGAAGTCGCTCCTGATGAAGTTGCTCCTGATGAAGTTGCTTCTGATGAAGCACATAATGGCTCACAGCAAGCAGATTCATCCAACTATACATTCAAATACAAGTCTTCTCATCCTCAAGATCAAATCATTGGAAGCAAAGAAAGTCCCAGAAGAACAAGATCACACTTCAGACAAGAAGAATCTATGATTGGACTAATTTCAATGATTGAACCAACAACTGTTGAAGAAGCACTTTCAGATGATGGATGGATCATAGCTATGCAAGAAGAGCTGAATCAATTCCAACGGAATGATGTGTGGGATCTGGTACCCAAACCCCCTCAGAAGAACATTATTGGAACAAAATGGGTATTCAGAAACAAGCTGAATGAAAAAGGTGAAGTAACCAGAAACAAAGCCAGACTTGTTGCTCAGGGGTACAGTCAACAAGAAGGCATTGATTACACCGAAACATTTGCTCCAGTTGCAAGATTGGAAGCAATCAGGTTACTTTTATCTTATGCAATTAATCATGGAATAGTATTATATCAAATGGATGTCAAGAGTGCATTTCTGAATGGTGTCATAGAAGAAGAAGTGTATGTCAAACAACCTCCTGGCTTTGAGGATCTGAAGCATCCTGACCATGTTTACAAACTTAAGAAATCACTATATGGCTTGAAACAAGCTCCCAGAGCTTGGTATGACAGACTAAGTAATTTCTTGATTAAAAACGATTTTAAACGAGGTCAGGTTGACACAACACTCTTCAGAAGGACTCTTGAGAAAGATATTCTTGTTGTGCAGATATATGTTGATGATATAATATTTGGTTCTACTAATTCATCTCTTTGCAAGGAGTTCTCTAAGTTAATGCAGGATGAATTTGAAATGAGCATGATGGGAGAGCTGAAGTTCTTCCTGGGCATTCAAATTAATCAAAGCAAAAATGGAGTATATGTTCATCAGACAAAATATACAAAGGAGCTTCTGAAGAAGTTCAAGCTTGAAGATTGCAAACTGATGAACACTCCAATGCATCCTACATGCACCTTAAGCAAAGAAGATGAAGGATCAAAAGTGGATCAGAAGCTATACAGAGGTATGATTGGTTCTCTGTTATACCTCACTGCATCTAGGCCAGATATTTTATTCAGTGTATGCTTATGTGCAAGGTTTCAGTCAGATCCTAGAGAATCTCATTTAACTGCAGTTAAGAGAATCTTCAGGTATCTGAAAGGAACAACTAATCTGGGACTCCTTTATAGAAAATCCCCAGATTATAAGCTAATTGGATTCTGTGATGCTGATTATGCTGGTGACAGGATTGAAAGAAAGTCAACCAGTGGCAATTGTCAATTTCTGGGTGATAATCTGATATCCTGGGCTAGCAAGAGACAAGCAACTATTGCTATGTCTACAGCAGAAGCAGAATACATTTCAGCTGCAAGTTGTTGCACACAACTACTCTGGATGAAACATCAGCTGGAAGATTATCAGATACACGCTAACAGTATTCCTATCTTTTGTGATAATACTGCTGCTATTTGCTTGTCAAAGAATCCTATTCTGCATTCAAGAGCCAAGCATATTGAGATCAAACACCATTTTATCAGAGATTATGTTCAAAAAGGAATTTTAGATATACAATTCATTGATACTGAAAATCAATGGGCTGATATATTTACTAAGCCTCTAACTGTTGAAAGATTTGAGTTTATTAAGAAAAATTTGAACATGCACCACGTGTCTGATTAAAATTGCTTGCTCCTGAATAAGAAGTTCAGGTTCTGAAGTCACTTCAGAAGCCATTGTCCTTCAGAAGCTCCTAAGTGAGGTCCTGACGAAAATGTGCTCCTGATGAGTCATCAGAACCTCAACCTTCAGAAGAGAATCTTTGTGCTCCTGAATAGCAGAAGTTAGTGGAAGTTCTGGAGTTGCTCCTGGCGACATCTGTCCCACTAACTTATACAGCTCGTCTGAAATCTGACAGCGTGGCATAAATGTATTGGCGTATAACTCAAAAGGGCAATGATGTTAATTTTACTTTTCGTAGTACTATCTCGCGCCCCCAACTGTCATTAATGTTATGTTTGTTTGTCCCCTGTTATTCAAACGTTTTTCGCTAAAAAGCACTTAATCAAAAACACACACTACTCACTTCACATCCTACACTTTCTGTTTTTGTTTTCGTATCTGCTAAGAAAAGTTCTCTCTCTCTCAAAACCCTAAGAACCCTAAATCTCAAACTTCTTCAAACATCAATGGCTTCATCAAGTTCTATTCAAGAATCCAACGCTCAACTTGCAGTTCAGCAAGCTGAAGGTCAGCAAGAAAGGGCTGCTTACGAGATCAAAGGAGTCACTATGAGCCTAAAAGAATGGCAACTCAAGATTCAAACTGAGAATCCGGTAGATTTTGAATCTCTTGCTTATCATGGCTGTGACATCAAGAGGTTTTATGAAGTTCAAGGGCTGATGAACTATTTCAATATGCTCAACGGTCCTACCTACAAGACGTTAGTAAGACACTTCTGGGTAAGAGCATCAGTCTATGATAAAGCTGCATCAAAACTGGAGGAAGACGAAAAAGTTTTGATTGATCCCTCTCTTGAAGGGAAAACCAGAGAAGAAATGGGTTTGGAACCCTTTAAAGAAGTTCAGATCAGGTCAAGCCTGATGGGTATTCCAGTCTACATTTCTGAAGCTATAATTGCTTTTGTCATTGGAGCAGAAGCATCTGGAAAGTACTCCGGTGTAGATATACCAAACTCTCAGTCAAGCTCCTGGAGTGATTTGGTAAATAAAACTCTCTTCAATTCTACAACAGCTGGTAAATACTGTGACCTGAACATGATCAATAAGATGCTCCTGAAGATTCTCAACGAAAACCTGTTGCCTAAAGGAGGTGGTGGTGATCAACCATCTTTGGCTCACAAGGTATTTCTTCATCATCTCATCACTGGAGAAAAGATAAATCTGCCTAAGTACATCTTCAGGCATATGATAAAAGAGCTCAGGGAAAGCCAGAATAAGTGCAGAGTCTGGGTTCCCTATGGAAGACTGATCTCAGAAATCTTCCATCAAGGAGGCATTATTAAAGCTCTGAATGAAGTAAATTACTTCACTGATGAACAGCTGGAAACTGAGACAGGAAAGGTGATAAATGCAAGCACCTTGAAGCATATGAAATTGATTCCTGAAGTGACCAAGCTGAAGACAGACATCTGTGAATCAAGGGTCATATCTAATCTGATGGAGGACTTCCCTCCCATCTGCAAGAAAGACACCCTGGCTGTTCAAATGGCTCTCATTGCTGATCACTATGAGACCCATGGAAAGCTGATCAGTCTGGATGAAGTTCCAGAAGAGATGTATGGTCAAGAACTTCCTGTAGCTAAAGGAAGAAAATCTAAAAGAAAGGTACTTACTCAAGAAGAGTACTTAGAAGGTGAAAATCCTTCCAAGAAGGCGAAGAAGGAAAAGGCTCCTGAAAAGTCTTCATCTGGTGCTCCTGGAGGATCATCAATTCAGGAAGAGGTTCAGGATCTGAACCCAGGAGCTATTATTCCTCAGAAGACAAGAAGTGGCAAGCAAATGGTTTCAGCATCTACAACAACGAAAGTGAAACAGATTCCTCAAAAGAAGAAAAGGACTCAGAGGCTAAGGAAACTGAAGGAATCTGTATACACTGCTGAAGATTGTGCAGCTGCAGAGGCACAAGAAGAAGAAGAGGCTACCGAACTGGTTACCAGGGAGGTAAGAAAGAAGAAGAAGGCTGAATCTGAAGCTGTTCAGAAGGCTTTGGAGCTGGCTAAGGAAATAGAAGTACCTACTGAGGTCTTGCTCAAGGAAGATGCTGCTAAGGTTGCTGAGCAAGCTCTGATGAGCTCATTAGAACTGCAAGCTGAAGTTGCTACTGAAGCTGCAAGTATTCTAGCTACTCCTGGATCAGATTTTATATCAGGTACATCCTCCTCACAACCCTTAATACATATAGAATCTGACTCCACTCCCTCATCACCTTCTCAATCCAAAACCTCATCATCCTCATCTTCTGATATTCCTATTAGCATCCTCAGAAGAAGCCTATCACCATCCTCCAAACTCCACAAAAATTCTTCCAAACCTATTTCTCCTTTCAAACCATCTGAACCATCTATCCAAGCTAGGGTCAGTAGTTTGCTAGAGTTACAATGCAGCAAACTACCCCCTAATCATCCACTTCAACCACAAACCATTAAACCTGTCAACATGATTTTACCTGACAAACCAGAAGATGACTCTGTTATAAATAATCTCAGCAGTCATCTATCCGGTGAACTTCCAAATTTTAACCTAACACCACAAAAAGCCTCTGAAGTAACAACTTCACAAGTTGCTTCAGAAAGCCCCCATCAACAAGTACCTGAACCACTTGTGTCCCCATCTGTTTCTGAACAGTATGTCCCTGAACAATCTGTTCCTGAACAAGCTGTTCCTGAACAATCTGTTCCTGAACAATCTGTTCCTGAACAATCTGTTCCTGAACCAACCTTTTCTGACCATACTTCTGAAATTCTTTACACTGAAAATGCTATGGAGATTGATGATTCTGTCATTGATCCTGATGCACAAACTGCTCAATCTTTTCCTATGGAGGTTGACCAGTCTGCTTCTGATCAGGCACAATCACAATCTGAAAGCAATTCTCAATCTTCAACCATAAATAACCTACAAATTCAACTCTGTGCTCCTCCCAAGCCTAGAAAACAACCTTCACCACCCACCAGATTCTTAGATTCTAATGTATTAAAGGGAGTGTGTGAGGACATAGCTGACAAAATGATCAAGCTCATTTCATCCAGAAGTGACTTGAATCACAGAGAAAGCTATGAGAAACAATGGAGTAGGCTCAAGGAGAGAGTTGAGTATGTCATGCAAGCTCTATCCTCAACATGCGTAGAAGCTCAAGAGCAAGCTAAGCAGAAGCTTCAGGACTGGCTGAACGGCATCAATGAAGATCTTGAAGAGGTTAAGATAACTGGAACTTGGGCTAGATCGTCTTTAAGTATCAGAGGAAGAGAACCAACTGATTTTCTGCCTCAGTACATTCATCCCAAGGACCTTGACTTATCTTTCCTTACAAAGGTCAATCTAAAGGCATCAGCTCCTGATCTAGCTTTAGCTCAAGAGAACAAGATCTTAAAGGAAAAGAATAAGAAGCTGGAAAAAGATCTCCTTGAGCAAAGGCTACTGTTTTTAGAACATAAAGCTGAAACTGATGCTAAACTGGAAGAAGCCAGGATCAGAGAAGAAAATATGGCCAGAAGCATAGCTGAGATGAAGCAGAAGCAAGAGGAAAACAATGACCTCCTGAAGAAGATTCTTGAAAACACTCTCAAACAAACCAACCCATAGTTGCACACTCTTTGTTGTTTGTTGTGTCTTTCAGTTTGTTCTTTTATTAACTGTGTATGCTTCTGAATTCAAACACTTCTATATATTTCTTTGCTCCTGATCTTATTAATTGCTTCTGATTTATTTTTTTTTATTTTTTTTAACGCATTTCACTTGTGATATTGATTATGCTCTGATCCTTTTACTATGTTTTTCTCTTTCTTTTGTTGATTTCTTTTTGTTAATGACAAAAGGGGGAGTAAGTGTGATAGTATTTAAAGGTCCTGAGCCCCATTAAGTTTTTGAAATTTAATCATCTCTCAATACTTTTTGTTAGGGGGAGTAACTTTATTTCAAAATAACTTAACTGAACCATTATCTCTCTCTATCACTTCTATTCTCTTTGATTATTTTACTAAGCGTTAAATGAATTTAATTAACAAAGATAGGACTCAGGGGGAGCTTACAAACCTCATACCCTATAAGTCAACTTGTTAATTAGATTAACAACAATTGATCAAATTTTTAAATACTATGGTTTGTCATCATCAAAAAGGGGGAGATTGTTGGAACAAAATGTGTTTAACAATAAACCCTAAAGAGTTTTGATGATAACAAAGTATTAAAAATTGACAATTGGTTTTGCTAACATTTGTTCAAGTGTACAGGACCATAAACAAAGTAATATATCACATCAAGGTTCTGAACGAACAAATAAAGAGCAAAGGAAGTATCCATTTGAAACTTAAAGCGCTCCTGAAGTCTAGCGCTCCTGAAGACTAGCGCTCCTGAAGACTAGCGCTCCTGAAGACAAGAGCTCCTGAAGAGTATGACGTCATCAGAAGCTGAAGGTCCTCAGAAGCTGATTCTTCGAAGCAACAGTATTTCACCAGATTTCAAGATTCAAGTGTTGTATTTTAGAGCGAAAATTATGGAGCATTGGCAGAAGATTAGTGGATTTAAGCAACGGTCATTTCAAAAGGATTTGAAGTCATTTTGTTGCAAATAGACAAGAAGCGTTGACATTGTACTTTGTACGAACTGTACAACCACCTTCTCCACTACTCTGTTAATTGTCTCAGCAAACAGACAAGAATAACAGCTCTTATGTACAACCAAGCCTGCATCCTTGTTCCTTCTCAACTGGAATGGATTTGAAATTGATTCTTTATAGGACAACAACTAAATCAGGCAAAGAATCATTGGTGAAAGATCAAGCTTCAGTAACGACTCTTTTTGAATGTGTTGGCACTTACAACGTTCACTTCACACCTCTATATAAAGGAGTGAAGACTTGAAGAACAAATAAGACTCTACAATATTTTAAAAAGCGCCAAAACTCTGTCAAATTGTCTAAGCATCCAAAGTTCACTTAGAATTTCAGTTTTCAAGTTCCTATCTTTGAAATTCTTAAGTCTAAAGAGTCTGTATCTGATTTGTATTGTGAACACCACTGATTGTATATCAAGTGTTCAATCTCAAACATTTTTCTGTGTAATTTTGTTTGATAGAAGTCTCTTGCTTGTGTGCTTGAGCATTAGAAGTCTCTTGATTGTGTTCTTGAGCATTTGAAGTCTCTTGCATGTGTGCTTGAGCATTTGTAATCAGACATTACATTTAGTGAACTCTCCTTGGAAGTGCAAGGGGGACAGGACTACTTCCGGATTGTGGAAGGAACCTGTATAAATCTTTTGTGTCCTGCTTCTTCTCTTTTCTCTCTGTTTTTCATTCCGCTGCATACGCTCCTGAACAGTATCTTCAGAAGCTGTCTATCTAGCTTCTGATCATTCTGATTCTGAGTTTTGGAAAGAGAAAACGATTTATTTTAAAACACAATTCAACCCCCCCCCCCCTTCTTGTGTTTTTCTCCCCTTCAGACCTCAACTGAAGCTAAGCTAGAAGAAGTCAGGATAAGAGAAGAAAACCTACTAAGAAGCAATGAGGAATTTAAGAAGGAAATGAAACAACAAGAGGAAGAAACCAACAAGTTACTCAAACAAATGATGGAGATGTTCCAAAGTCAAGCCAAATCTTAGTTGCACACCTTTATTTTTAGCTTGATTAGGAATTTTTATGTTTATTTCTGTACTTCTGATCTATTTTGTTACTTCTGAGCTTGTTATATGCATCTGAACAATTTTTTACTTCTAATCACTATTTTATGATTCTGACCAGTTTTTACTTCTGAACTAATATGCGTGCTTCAGAACTAATTTTTTTTTTTATATACAGAATTTCTCACTATGTTTTTCTCATCTCTTTCTTTTTTTTCTTTACTTTATACTTTTTGTTGATGACAAAAGGGGGAGTAGATGTATAATATTTATAGGCTCTGAGCCCCATTAATTTAACTCCAAACAATTTAAATTAGGGTTAATAGACTTTTACCCCCCTGTAATATAGGTCACTTTTGGTTTTCCCCCCTGTGAATTTTTTTTGTCAGATTCCGTCCTTGTAATTTATTTTGTAGAATACCCCCTGTGCTCGTGATTTTCGGGTATCAATCCATTAATTGGTTTTGAACCTTCAATCTTTCAACTCTCAACTTTTATTCGTGGGAAGGGAAAAAGTGAGTAAAAACCCTTATGAGATCAAGGTTCAGGGGTTGGTTTCGAATAGGGAAGGTGTTAAGTATCCTACACGACTTTGATACTCTGAAGGAGTCTCTTACCTAAATTATCTTGTGCTAATTACTTGCTTATTTATTTGTAAAATATTGCCTAAAGTCTAAGTGAAAGAATGGAGGGAGAAGAAGTATGTTTTTTTTTTTGTTGTTTTTTATTGATTTAGAAAGACATAAGTGTTTTGCCTACATACCTACAAGTGGGATCAAAATCATGTAGTTCACCTCAAAAATTTCGTTTGGTGAGTTGGATTGATTTTACAAGTTTGAAAAAAGGTTTTTAGAAGGGATGAGAGACCTCAAGGTATAAAAGAATAAATTGGAGTGAAGTTGGTTGATTTTATTTACAAGAAAGTAAGTCTAAATGTAGATTAAAGGGTTAATACATGTTTTAGTCCCTTAACTTATTTTTGGATTTCATTTTGGTCCCTTAACTTTAAACTGTATCAATTTGGTCCCTTAAGTATCCATCCGTTTACCAAAGTGGTCCCTTCCGTTAGTTTTTTTCAAAAAACGTTTAATTTGTCCAGGTAAACTTCCACGTGGGCCTATCAGTAGATTACATGGCAAACATTGTCAGCAATATAAAAAGGGAAAGTTTGATGAAAATTAGGGTTTTTGTTTTCCTCTTCCACCATTTCTCTTCTTCTCCATCGTGACCCTCCTTTCTCTTCATCCATCATTCTTTTTCTTCTTTATTCTCCATATATCCACCCAGAATTTCAAACCACACAATCCATTCACCTAAAATGTCGAACCAGACATCAAAAACACCATGGGTTCTGTCATACCCCATTTTTTGACCGCCTGTTTTCTTTTACTCGTCATTTAAGCTCGTTTTATCGAGTTGTTTTCTCCAATTTCTACACTTTTATTTCACGGTATTTTATCAGTTTTTTCACAACATTCTACATGTATATATCTCAGCATTTTATCTGTACGCTTTGCAAACATTTTATTCGTCTTTTCTCAAACTTTTATCCGCTTAAATCTCATCTTTTAGTCTATTCGTTTTACAGCGTGTCACTGTTATTTTCTCACTTTTACTCGCTTTTATAGACTGAGAAGTCTCGTCATTTCAGGCGAAATTTCGGCAGAGAGGTTACTTTGAAGTACCTCATTTGGTTCCGAAGGGACATTTTTATTTTTATCTTTTAGTTACTATTTTATTTTTATCTTGTCTCTTTATTACCTTTTATTTTACCCTTTTATTTTATTCTATTTTATATTTTCGTTTTCCTTTTATTTATTATTGTTATTATTTATTTTTATTAGTGTGTTATATTTTTTTAGTCCATTTTCAGTCCAGGCCCATGTTTCAGTCCAGCCAAGGGCATTTTCGTCCAGTTTTTTTTTCTCAGCCACAACCTAGTGGTCACTATTTAAAGAGCTGTCTAATCATTAAATAAGGATACACACTGCCCAAGAACACTGTAGCCGCACAAGTCCCATCAATAAACCCTAATTTCCATCCTTTTCACATTCTCCAGAATCAAACCACAAAAAAACTCAAGAAAATGATGAACATTACATGAACACTATGAACACATGAACTAATTTCCAGCAACCCCACACACAAACAGCACCCAAAACCCGAACCCACACACAAACAGCATACAAATCCGAACCATACAACACATCCAAACACAAATCCGAACCAGAACAAGAGAAGGAAGAGTAGAAGTTTTCCTTTTCGCTAATTTTATCTCCGATTCAAAGCAAGGTAACGGTTTCACTCTATTTCATTTTTCTCTCAAAAAATCCGAAACTAAATGAGTAGATCTAGGAAATTTGAGACTTGTTTTCAAGATTCTAAGTTGAGATTCGGACAGAGGAGATGAAGGAGAAGAGGTTTGCGAAAATTTTTTTAAAAAAAAATGAGTTTAACACTCAGACGCGGCGGCGCCGCCGCCGGAAACCGGCCGGCCACCGCGTCTGAGCCACCTCCTTCATCTTCTCCGGCGACGGAATGTTAGAGAGAAGGGAGAGCTTGTTTGTGTTGTTGGAACCCTAGAGAGAGAAGTGAAAGAAGGTTATGAAGGAAAAAACCGGTCCTCCACTTTTATAAGCTTTTTCGAACCGGTTTTTTTAGTAAACCGGATTTTATTCCCTTTGAACCGTGGTTTTTACTCACAACCGTTAGATCATGAGATCTAACGGTTACTGTGCCTCCTGGATCTTTTGTGCTTGTATATCCTTATTTTTGTTGTGTTTATCATACATCTGAGTTACTCAACCATGTGATCTACAATCAGATGGACTGCTTTTTTTGTAGTTTAATTTTATTTTTATTCCTATTTTGTAAGGCCATGATCTGTTGCTGTAAGATCAAATCTGAACCTGTTGATCAATCAAATGGTTCAGTTTTTAATCTGAGTTTTGGGAGCCTATTTCATTGTGTTTTTTTTACCATTTGTTTTTTACTCAAACTTTCTTCTCTTTTTACCTCTAAAAAATCATAAAAATATTTTCTACTTGTTACTTGTTTTTTTATTTTATCATCTTTGTTTATTTTTTTTAATTGTTATTTTTGCCATTTTGTTTATTTATCATCCTCATCTTCATGCATTATTTTTGATTCCTTGACATTTTATATTTTATCCTCTTTTAGTATATGTTTAGGATTTAATGTAATTTAATTTTCCGCATTTTATTTCTCGTCATTTATTTTTATGCAAGACTCTAGAATGTATTTAGGCTTCATGTAAATATCAAAAATAATAAAAATGCACCGACACATACACCGACACAATCACACACTTTATTTACCGCAATTTTTTTACCGTAATCGTGACCGAGACGAAAAACGAATTAGTGACAAATTAGGTTTAAAAAACTTGACTTTAATTTGCTTTAAAAATGAACAACTAGTAAATTTTTAGGTTTAAGCTTTATTTACTTTTTACGCTTTACGCTTAGTTTTACCGTTAGTAAAAAATCAATTTCCAAAAAAATCAAATAATCAATAACACCAAAAATATTTTCTTAATAAACCTTGGAAACAAACCAAGTGATTTTTCTCCTTTTTATTTTCTTAATCAAATGCTTAATGAATTTAATCCTCATTTTAGACTTTATTTTCATAATTAAAATTGAATCAATCTCACATTATTTTTTCTTTCTTATGCCTTGAGGCCTCTAATCTCCTTCTTAAAACCTTTTTCAAAAATCATTAAAAATAACCCAACTCACCAAAAGAAATTTTTGAGGTGAACTACATGATTTTGATCCCTTTTTTAAGGGTATGTAGGCAAAGGTTTTATCCTTCCAAATCAATAAAAATAACAAAAACATACATCTTCTCCCTCCATTCTTACACTTAGATTTTAGGCAACTTCTTTTTACAAAAAGTAGGCGAATAATTAGCACAAGTTTAATTTAGGTGAGAGGCTCCTTCGGAGTACCGAAGTCGATTAGGGTGCTTAACACCTTCCCTAGTCGAAACCAACCCCCGGACCTTAATCTCTAAAAAAGGGTTTTTTTACTCGTTTTTTCCCTTCCCGCGGATAAAAATTGAGAGTTCAAAGATTGACGGTTCAAAACCAATAAATGGATTGATACCCGAAAATCACGAGCACAGAAATGGCGACTTCACTGGGGATGACAAAATTTCCTAAGTGGGTTAAGCCCACCTTACCTTTCTTTACTTGTGCTTTATTTTTTGCTTATACACCTTGTACATACATACTTGTTTATTTTCAACGTGAGTGGTGAGATAAGTCCTACACCCGGGCTTGAGTGAAATGTAAGATAGGACGGGGTACGATTATAGTGCCATACCAGGAGCGGTCCTGCGCTATGTGTGCATGTAATGTAACCCCACTCAACGAAGGATTTTTTAAGTAATATGATGTCGTCATGAGCAGTCGTGATTGGCTCTATTATCTTCAAAATCCGTCGAACGTTGAGGACCTTTAGATTACCCTTAACCCATCTTGGCCTTTTTTAGGACGTAGTGTGGTGACTAAACCAAGAGCGGTCTTGAATTTAGTTCATACACAATGCTACACTCAAACTAGACCTCCTTGTGAAGAAGTATTTGACTAGGAGCAGTCCTGAGCACCGATACATTCACAAGGGTGTTTGTAAGTTGGGAACCTTGGTAGAACCCGTAATACAGGTACTTGTGAAACCATAGTTCTTACCTTGTGACGATTTCACCCTTGAGCTCCAACATTTTGGAACTTAACCTCACCATGTTTTCTATATTCTTTAGCATAATCATGCATACATGCATCCATTCATGAAAAACATTTCTCTCATCGAAGGACTTAGACAAGTGTTTTTGTAAACATCGCGGATGAACGAACCTTGTAAGAAAGAACACCAAGAAATACAACTTCAAAAATCTTAACTAAGCTTTAGCTTGTGTTATGAACCTTTTCCTTGGTTTCATTCTTACCGTTTGAAAAAGAACCTTATTTCAATATCTATACAATTTTCAAATGAAACCACGTTCCTCTACAATGTTTACGATTTACTTTGCTAAGTCCTTCAAAACAAAAAAAAAATTCACATTTTTTGCATAAACATATCATGCATCATTTTACATTCATAGTTTCTAGTCCGTGTCTCACATTGTGTCTTCTCAATAAAAGGTCAATCTGTCAGTCGACTCGCATTTACAACACTCGAGCAAGTCAAGGAAAAGAAAATGGAACGTCTTGAGCAAGAGAACAAGGAACTCCGTGAAAAATTGGCATCCATGCAAGTTGAGATAGAGAAGCTAACTACCATGGTGGCTACTCTGATGGCCGCTCAGAGTCAGATATCGGTCTCTCAGCCTATTAGCACCACTTTGGAGTCAGTCGTGTCTGCTATTCCCTTTTCAACTGTGCTCACCAGTGCTCCTCAACGCACCATGCCAGGAGCTTACGCATGGGGCATGCCGTATATGCTGGGTAAAGGTCGTCACCCCGTTGTCACCGAAGTTCCAACTCCTTTTGTGTCGCATCCTCAGCCAGGCGCACCTGCTCCTCAAGCTGTTATGACTTATTCAACACCGTTTGTTCATACAGTTCGGCAAGGCTATGAGCCAATTTTCCATTCTGATAATGTTAAAGCATCTGACAGAGTAGAGGCTTTGCAGGACACAATTCATGAAATGAAGCGAGAGATGAAAGCTCTTCGTGGAAACGAAGTATTTGGACATAATGTGTATGAACTTTGTTTGGTTCCTAATGTGGTGGTGCCACCCAAATTTAAGGTCCCAGACTTCGATAAGTACAAGGGGAATACTTGTCCCAGGATTCATTTGACAATGTACGTGAGGAAGATGTCCACCCAGGCGTACAATGACAAAATGCTTGTCCATTTCTTCCAAGATAGTTTGGCCGGGGCTGCTCAAAAATGGTACATGAGCCTAGACAGTGCCAGAGTCTGTACTTTCAATGACTTGGCAAATGCCTTTATCCACCAGTACAGTTACAACTCGGACATGGCCCCAGATAGGGAGCAACTTAGGGCAATGACTCAAGGGGATAAGGAAACTTTCATGGAATATGCCCAAAGATGGAGAGGGTTTGCCGCTCAGATCATTCCACCACTACAGGACAAGGAATTGACGAGGATCTTTCTCAAAACCCTTAGTCCATTCTTCTATAAGAAGATGATCGCCAGTGCACCGGGTAACTTTGCCGAAATGGTAGGTATGGGTACTCGTCTTGAAGAAGGGGTCCGAGAAGGACGGCTAGTCAATGAAAGTGTTTCCACTGACAATTCTGAAGAAGAAGATCAGGAAGTGAGTATGATGAAAGGTTGGCCTCAGCAACAGTATCAACAACTTACCGATTGGGTATTAATCTGATCTCTCTTGTGCCTTCCATCAAGGGGCACCCGACCATGACATCGAGCACTGTTGCGCTTTGAAAGCCGAAGTCCAGAAGCTGATTGAAGCCAGTATCTTGCTTTTCTAAGATTAAATTCTGACATACAAGTTAATCCGCTACCGGATCATGGTACTTAATGTCAACACTTGGAATGGTTAGCTGTGCTTGGGTCGCTGTTGACGTTCTTTCTACTACTCTTTTTTCCAAATAATATGTCTGTTTGTTGTTTTCTGTTTTTCAAAAAAAAAAAAAAATCCTTTCGTCCCACCCAAGACAGAAGTGAACTTGTTTAGGGCTTTTTGCTTTACGTATTTTCATCATTAATAAAAAGGTCGTCTCGATCCCGGCTTTGTCTTATTTTTATTTTTGTGCTTTTCTGGAAAATTGGTAATACAAAAAACCAAAAAATATAATTTTCCTTTTTTAATGTCTGCATAATCATAACATTTATTTATTTGTCAAAATCAACAAAATCATGCATTAATAAACCCGTTGAACACTTTAACCCTGTGCTCTCTCCCAACTTTGAGTTCCTTGCATATGAGGCTGAAGGAGAGGAAAATGAAAGTATTCTCGATGAGAGTTCTTGTCTACTGGGGCATCTTAGCCGTCAAAGGTACAAACAAAGACACCAAGAAAATTGTCCAAAAAGGGCATTCACTTACAAGGACTGGCATGAGATGCTAACATCTGCTTTGCACGAAGTGTCATACATCAAGTGCATATCAACAGGGGCAACCCCCCTCCGTCCCTCAATGACAACACATGGATACCGTACTTCAGTACGCACTTCAAGAGGGGCAACCCCCCTCCATCCCTCAGCATGCAACATGAAGACCGCGTCCACCACAGAGGTCAAGGTCCCATCAGTGAAAGGTTCTCCCGGACAGTCATATCAAAAGAATGGAACAAGCTTCCAACAAGAAGGTTCGTCCCTGCGAATTTCAAGGAGACCTTATGCTCAAAAAGTCACTATCTTTCAATCAGAATTAAAGGGGCAAAGAAATGCCTAATCACAAAAGATTGTGACAAACTCACACGTCATATTGAACACTGATGCAGTCAAGAAATACATTGTCAAAAAAAAAAGAGCTCGCTAAGTCGAAAACCTGAAAAGGCGACTTAGGCAAAAATGAGCGTCTCGGTGGACTGAAAACCCGAAAGGGCAGTCCAGGCAAAAGTTAGAGACACACAAAAATGATGAAAATGATTACCCTGATAGATTGAAAACCCACAAGGGCGATCTATGCAAAAGTTAAGGGTTGTGACAAAGTAACTGCATCAGACTGGACGTGACTCACTTGGGGCACTTCAGTTGTCAAAAGGACCTACATCAAGTCAGATATGACTCACTTGGGGCATTTCAGCGGTCAGGAGACATCCATTTTGAAGTGGTTGCAAATCAAAGACTCGAAACAGTGGAATTCAAAGTTGTCAGGGAGAATAGAGGTTATTGCGCTCAATGTACCTTTCCCTTATAATTACCATTTTCCAAACTTTTGATAGATCCGTGGAGCCACGCCTTTGGCGGGTCACCACTCTTGCAAATTACTTTGAGCTTGTGCCTTTTATTTCAAATCCTCATTTATTTCTACTTGCATAATTTCTTCTATTTTTGATGTTAATACTTAAAGAAAAATTATTTTAGAAAATTTTTACTAACTTCTTCTTGTCTTTTGAAAAAAATTTAAACAACAAACACACTTTCTTTGAACTCTTGAGTAGGTGAGACGTGCGTCAACATTCGCCTCGAGAACAGTTAACCTCTGCAGGATGAACATAGTCATTGCTTGAAAAAAAAAACAAAAAAAGAAGAGCTCGCTAAGTCGAAAACCTGAAAAGGCGACTTAGGCAAAAATGAGCGTCCCGGTGAATTGAAAACCCGAAAGGGCGGTCCAGGCAAAATTAGGGGCATACAAAAAAGATACATTCCCGGTGGATTGAAAACCCGAAAGGGCGGTCCAGGCAAAAGTTAGGGATTCAAAAAAGAAGCAAAAAAAAACAATGCAAAAGAAAAGCATGACTAGTGAAGTGTACCCACGAGAAAGCACTCTGGGGCGTTTTACAAATGGCTACTTCTGCCAGACTTTTGATTAACGGACTTTATCCTCAAGGTGTGTTTACTACATCGTCAACTATTACTTCATACTGGGCTTCACCCTGGCGGTGATTTGATCTCTCTCCAGTGTCACTATCTTCAAGGAGGTTGCCGACTCTCCAGTGTTACTATCTTCAAAGAAGTTTGCTGAGTGTTTGTGTTTGCGACTTGGGTCCGGCTCTCACCCCAACCGTCTGGTCTTGTCTCATCCAGTTATTTACATACATGCATACATGCATACATGCATATGTACATACATTTTTAGACACACATACATACATTTATACACATACACTCACATATTCATACAAATCATAAATACATACACATATACATACATACATACATACATTTATGCACATGCGTGCACATATTTAAGCACATACACTTTCATGCACATACATACAGAAGTCATCTACACACAATTGCATCGACCATCTTGAGTCTTGATTCAACAGAATCCAAAAACAAAACAAAACGACAAAATGTCATCCCAAGTGTGTCTGACCCTAAGATATCACCGAGTATACATTTCAAATGACAAGTTCCACAAACCGTCAGTCTACAAAATACATTTCTTTTTCCCCAGCATCTTATCAAGTTTTACCTCTACAACACTACATTTACCGCTTTTCCCGTGTATTGCTCTCCAACAATGACAGCAAACACAACACTACATTTACCGCTTTTCCTGTGTCTTGCTCTCCAACAATGACAGCAAACACAACCCTACATTTACTGCTTTTTACCTGCGTCTTGCTCTCCAACAATGACAGCAAACACAACACTACATTTACTGCTTTTTATCCGTGTCTTGCTCTCCAACAATGACAGCAAACATAACCCTACATTTACCGCTTTTCCTGTGTCTTGCTCTCCAACAATGACAGCAAACACAACCCTACATTTACTGCTTTTTACCTGCGTCTTGCTCTCCAACAATGACAGCAAACACAACACTACATTTACTGCTTTTTTACCCGTGTCTTGCTCTCCAACAATGACAGCAAACACAACACTACATTTACTGCTTTTTATCCGTGTCTTGCTCTCCAACAATGACAGCAAACACAACCTTACATTTACTGCTTTTTATCCGTGTCTTGCTCTCCAACAATGACAGCAAACACAACACTACATTTACCTGCTTTTTACCCGTGTCTTGCTCTCCAACAATGACAGCAAACACAACCCTACATTTACTGCTTTTTACCCGTGTCTTGCTCTCTAACAATGACAGCAAACACAACACTACATTTACTGCTTTTTATCCGTGTCTTGCTCTCCAACAATGACAGCAAACATAACCCTACATTTACCGCTTTTCCTGTGTCTTGCTCTCCAACAATGACAGCAAACACAACCCTACATTTACTGCTTTTTACCTGCGTCTTGCTCTCCAACAATGACAGCAAACACAACACTACATTTACTGCTTTTTTACCCGTGTCTTGCTCTCCAACAATGACAGCAAACACAACACTACATTTACTGCTTTTTATCCGTGTCTTGCTCTCCAACAATGACAGCAAACACAACCTTACATTTACTGCTTTTTATCCGTGTCTTGCTCTCCAACAATGACAGCAAACACAACACTACATTTACCTGCTTTTTACCCGTGTCTTGCTCTCCAACAATGACAGCAAACACAACCCTACATTTACTGCTTTTTACCCGTGTCTTGCTCTCTAACAATGACAGCAAACACAACACTACATTTACCTGCTTTTTATCTGTGTCTTGCTCTCCAACAATGACAGCAAACATAACCCTACATTTACCGCTTTTCCTGTGTCTTGCTCTCCAACAATGACAGCAAACACAACCCTACATTTACTGCTTTTTACCTGTGTCTTGCTCTCCAACAATGACAGCAAACACCAACATTGCATTTACCTTTACCATTTTCAAGCTTTTGTTCTCCAGAGAACTTTTGTCCCCAGTCGGGTCTTTTTAGCATCTTGCATTCACAACACCGCACTTAACATTGCATTCATAACATAGCATTTTGCAGTTGATGCGGATCAAAAATGGTGTACTCTGATATTTAAGTCTCCTCGACCCATCAATTTGAAACTTTCGTTTTCAAACTTCTGTGGCGAAGAAACTTAAATAAGGGCATCTGTCATACCCCATTTTTTGACCGCCTGTTTTCTTTTACTCGTCATTTAAGCTCGTTTTATCGAGTTGTTTTCTCCAATTTCTACACTTTTATTTCACGGTATTTTATCAGTTTTTTCACAACATTCTACATGTATATATCTCAGCATTTTATCTGTACGCTTTGCAAACATTTTATTCGTCTTTTCTCAAACTTTTATCCGCTTAAATCTCATCTTTTAGTCTATTCGTTTTACAGCGTGTCACTGTTATTTTCTCACTTTTACTCGCTTTTATAGACTGAGAAGTCTCGTCATTTCAGGCGAAATTTCGGCAGAGAGGTTACTTTGAAGTACCTCATTTGGTTCCGAAGGGACATTTTTATTTTTATCTTTTAGTTACTATTTTATTTTTATCTTGTCTCTTTATTACCTTTTATTTTACCCTTTTATTTTATTCTATTTTATATTTTCGTTTTCCTTTTATTTATTATTGTTATTATTTATTTTTATTAGTGTGTTATATTTTTTTAGTCCATTTTCAGTCCAGGCCCATGTTTCAGTCCAGCCAAGGGCATTTTCGTCCAGTTTTTTTTTCTCAGCCACAACCTAGTGGTCACTATTTAAAAGCTGTCTAATCATTAAATAAGGATACACACTGCCCAAGAACACTGTAGCCGCACAAGTCCCATCAATAAACCCTAATTTCCATCCTTTTCACATTCTCCAGAATCAAACCACAAAAAAACTCAAGAAAATGATGAACATTACATGAACACTATGAACACATGAACTAATTTCCAGCAACCCCACACACAAACAGCACCCAAAACCCGAACCCACACACAAACAGCATACAAATCCGAACCATACAACACATCCAAACACAAATCCGAACCAGAACAAGAGAAGGAAGAGTAGAAGTTTTCCTTTTCGCTAATTTTATCTCCGATTCAAAGCAAGGTAACGGTTTCACTCTATTTCATTTTTCTCTCAAAAAATCCGAAACTAAATGAGTAGATCTAGGAAATTTGAGACTTGTTTTCAAGATTCTAAGTTGAGATTCGGACAGAGGAGATGAAGGAGAAGAGGTTTGCGAAAATTTTTTTAAAAAAAAATGAGTTTAACACTCAGACGCGGCGGCGCCGCCGCCGGAAACCGGCCGGCCACCGCGTCTGAGCCACCTCCTTCATCTTCTCCGGCGACGGAATGTTAGAGAGAAGGGAGAGCTTGTTTGTGTTGTTGGAACCCTAGAGAGAGAAGTGAAAGAAGGTTATGAAGGAAAAAACCGGTCCTCCACTTTTATAAGCTTTTTCGAACCGGTTTTTTTAGTAAACCGGATTTTATTCCCTTTGAACCGTGGTTTTTACTCACAACCGTTAGATCATGAGATCTAACGGTTACTGTGCCTCCTGGATCTTTTGTGCTTGTATATCCTTATTTTTGTTGTGTTTATCATACATCTGAGTTACTCAACCATGTGATCTACAATCAGATGGACTGCTTTTTTTGTAGTTTAATTTTATTTTTATTCCTATTTTGTAAGGCCATGATCTGTTGCTGTAAGATCAAATCTGAACCTGTTGATCAATCAAATGGTTCAGTTTTTAATCTGAGTTTTGGGAGCCTATTTCATTGTGTTTTTTTTACCATTTGTTTTTTACTCAAACTTTCTTCTCTTTTTACCTCTAAAAAATCATAAAAATATTTTCTACTTGTTACTTGTTTTTTTATTTTATCATCTTTGTTTATTTTTTTTAATTGTTATTTTTGCCATTTTGTTTATTTATCATCCTCATCTTCATGCATTATTTTTGATTCCTTGACATTTTATATTTTATCCTCTTTTAGTATATGTTTAGGATTTAATGTAATTTAATTTTCCGCATTTTATTTCTCGTCATTTATTTTTATGCAAGACTCTAGAATGTATTTAGGCTTCATGTAAATATCAAAAATAATAAAAATGCACCGACACATACACCGACACAATCACACACTTTATTTACCGCAATTTTTTTACCGTAATCGTGACCGAGACGAAAAACGAATTAGTGACAAATTAGGTTTAAAAAACTTGACTTTAATTTGCTTTAAAAATGAACAACTAGTAAATTTTTAGGTTTAAGCTTTATTTACTTTTTACGCTTTACGCTTAGTTTTACCGTTAGTAAAAAATCAATTTCCAAAAAAATCAAATAATCAATAACACCAAAAATATTTTCTTAATAAACCTTGGAAACAAACCAAGTGATTTTTCTCCTTTTTATTTTCTTAATCAAATGCTTAATGAATTTAATCCTCATTTTAGACTTTATTTTCATAATTAAAATTGAATCAATCTCACATTATTTTTTCTTTCTTATGCCTTGAGGCCTCTAATCTCCTTCTTAAAACCTTTTTCAAAAATCATTAAAAATAACCCAACTCACCAAAAGAAATTTTTGAGGTGAACTACATGATTTTGATCCCTTTTTTAAGGGTATGTAGGCAAAGGTTTTATCCTTCCAAATCAATAAAAATAACAAAAACATACATCTTCTCCCTCCATTCTTACACTTAGATTTTAGGCAACTTCTTTTTACAAAAAGTAGGCGAATAATTAGCACAAGTTTAATTTAGGTGAGAGGCTCCTTCGGAGTACCGAAGTCGATTAGGGTGCTTAACACCTTCCCTAGTCGAAACCAACCCCCGGACCTTAATCTCTAAAAAAGGGTTTTTTTACTCGTTTTTTCCCTTCCCGCGGATAAAAATTGAGAGTTCAAAGATTGACGGTTCAAAACCAATAAATGGATTGATACCCGAAAATCACGAGCACAGGTTCACAAAAATTCGGCAGCATCTGGATCTATTGGGTCAAGTTTGAGAAGAAGGTCAACACGAAATTGTAAATGTGGAGAAATGGTTGTAATTCGAACTGTAACTAATGCATTGAATCCTAATTGTGGGAAGAAATTCTGGGGTTGTAGAAATTATAGGAATTCAAGTGACAATGGATGCAGTTACTTTAAGTTAGTTGATGAAAATGATGTTATGGATGAAAGGGATTTGAAGATTGAAAAATAGAAATTGAAGATTGAAAAACAAAAGAAAAAGAAAAAGAAGTTGAAGAGTGATTTATCAAGAACAAGGAAATGGTTGACAATGGCTTTAATTTTTGGATTTGTATTCTTTGGGATTGTGTTGGTCTTAAGGACAGTGTTAGTTTGCAAAACCACATCCATGATAAGTGGAAATTATTTGAGATAGGGACACAAATGTATTTAGGTTTTGTTATGAATGAATGCATGTTTAGGTTGATTATGAATGAATGTAATGGTATTGATGAATGAATGTAATGTGTAGTGTTTGATGAATGAATGAATGCAATTGTTTTAATGAATTGTGTTTTATTGATGTTCTGTTTAAGCATATAATGTTGACACGAACCTTTTAAGATGCTATAACATAAATTTGTATAAAATGCTACAATTATGTTGAATTGTAACTGTAAATTGGAACTGGTATATGTTGCTATAACAGGAACCTTATAGCATGCAATTGTTTGTGTCCCTATTCAACATATACCAATTGTAACTGTAACATTCAACATAAACAATTATAACAGAAACTGTATTATAGGCGGCTATAAGGCATTAAAAAGTGCTTAATAGCACACCATTCCATATATTAATAAGTGCATTGCACCAATGTTACATCAGTAAGTGCTTAACAGTTAAAAATTTCTCCAACATTGATAACTAGAATTAAATTCAAATGTGCTTAATATCAGTCAATAGCACATATTACATCAATTAGTACTTAATAGGCTACTTAATACCAGTTAACCAAAAAGACAATAAAAAGTGCTTAATAGCACAAATTACATTCAAAAAGACATTCATAATGCTTAATTTCTAAGGTTGAGATGCAGACCCTGCTCCTGCCTTCTTTGACAACCTCTTTCCTTTCTTTTGTGCTTGTGTTGGTTGTGTTGGTCCAGATTCTTTCTCTTCCTAGGTGATCTCATTTTCTTTTGAACCGGTGGTTGAGATGGTTGTGTCTGTGGCTGAGAAGCTTGTGGCTGAGAAACTTGTCTCTGACATGGTTGTGCTTGGTTCACATTCTTTCTCTTCCTAGGTGATCTTAGTTTCTTATGAATTCGTGGTTGAGATGACTGTGGTTGAGAATCTTGTGTCTGTGACTGAGAAGGTAATGACTGAGAAGGTAGTGGCTGAGAAGCTTGTGCTTGGTGATGAGAAGCATATGTTGCTTGTGCCTGAGAAGATGAAGCATGTGCTGCTTATGCCTGAGAAGATGAAGCATGTGTTGCTTGTGCCTGAGAAGATGATGCCTGTGCTGGATGTGTTTGAGTTGTAGGTTGAGTCTCTGATTCAGGTGGTGGTGGTGGTGGAGGTAGTGTGCATGTTGATTTGTTGTGTCCAGTTTGCTTGCACCTACTACACTTAATTTCCATAAGTAGCTCTCTTCATCTGTTTGTCATCTCTCATCAGCTCACTTGCATCTAATCTCCTCTTCTTTTTAGGTCTACCTGGTTGCCTTTTCACAAGTGGTGGTTGAAGATCAGTGCATTCTGTGGTCACCCATAGATCTCGGCCATTTACTGGAAAAATGATGTTGGAGTAACATTCTGCATATTGCTCTTTCTTGAAAATGGATGACACATAGTCAGCTATCTTGTAATTTTTGTAATTTATGCAAGCAATGGCATGACAACATGGCAGTCCTGTCAACAACCTTTTCCTGTAATCACACACTTTGTTAAACAAGTTTACAGCAAACTTGTCTCCATTGTTTGACATATGTGTAACTTGGAAATCATAATCTCCACCTTGCCTACGTTAAGGTTAACAACATCTTAACACCATATTTCACCAAATAAATATAAATAAAAGAAGTCATGTATTAAGTAACTCATACCTTACTACCCAATTATTAGTATAAGAAGATTCTCTTTCAAGTTTTTTCTTGATATTTGGCAGCACTTCATCATCAGCATACTTAGCAATTTTCTCCCTATTGAGTTGCCACCTTTCCATCACATACACTCTGATATCCTCCAACATAGAAACCACAGGCTTGGGCCTTGGAACAACAATAACAGAGTTGAATGCTTTTGATATGTTATTCACTAGTGTGTCACACTTTTAATCACCTTTAAAGATTGCCTTAGTCCAATGCCTTGGTTCAATCTCACAAAGGTAGTTAAATGCTTCCTGACTTATTTCCTTAATTGCCATCATCTCCCTTTCAAATGCATTTCTATATGTTGCCTTTGCTGCCCTCCACATCAATTGTTTCAACTTTTTCCCAGGGAATCTCTTCCTAAAGTTGTTGTAGAGGTGTCTGACACAAAACCTCTGCTCAACTCCAGGAAGCAAATCATCAATTGCTGGCAAAAGTCCCTGTTTAACAAAATACAACAATCACAATCAACATATGCACCAAGATCAGCTAAGTATTTGAACAACAATCACAATACAACAATCACAATCAACAATCACAATAACTAAGTATTTGAACTTATTAAAGAAAATTCATTAGTTAACTTTACCTTTTGTTGATCACTTATTATAGTGTAAGTTTTGCAAAGTCTAGTGCCACCAAGATCAGCTATGAGAAGCTTCAGAAACCATGTCCACGAATCTTTATTCTCTCCTTCCACAATAGCATAAGCAATTGGAAGTATTTGGTCATTAGGATTCATTCCAATTGCAGCCAATAGCATTCCACCATAAGGGGTCTTAAGGAAACACCCATCAAGTCCAATTATAGGTTTGCACTTGAAGAAACTCTCCCTACACCCCTTAAAACAGACATACATTCTCTGGAAGTGAGGACAAACTATGGCATCAGGAGATTGTAGGTAAGCCTTAGAACCTACATAAGGGGTACTAGTAATGGTTACAGATGATTCTAGATTGGATCTAATTAATTCTTGACCATAGTCATGTAACCTTCTATATTGATCTCTAAAGCTACCTTCAACAAATTCATCTGTTGACACTCATTCCCCACTTCTGTTGTGCCCTCTGCATAATTGTAGTTACACTTGAGTCCCTATTCTCTCTAACCCTTGTGTGTAGTTTAGATCCTAACCATTTAGAGTTCATCATCTTTACTTTCCACTCTGGTGCACATGTATGCTCCCCTGTAATTTTCCTCAATTGTCACGTTTCCTCACCTTCAATCCTACCACAAAACATCTCCCATTCACAACCATCACCTTTGCAAGATACCCTCACTCTCTTCAAGTCATTTTTTTTTAAACTTCAAATCCCTAACATTCTCAACAGCAAAAGTTCTAACAGCACGCTGCAAATCAAACTTTGTCATAAATAAAGTTCCCACCTCCCATTCATAGTTTTTCATACTAGTTGGCATCTTAAAAACTGGAAATTTTGGGTTCCCTACACCATCTTCATCACTGTCAGACCCACTCACAAGATCATCAGAGTTGTATTCTTCCAAATCACTTAATCCCTTGTCCCCCACAACACTTGATTGGCCTACTTCTCCTTCATTGTTAATAGGTCTCCTAAGATGTTCAATTATGTCATCTTCAAAGATAGGCTCTTCAGTTGTTTTCTTCTTCTTGGGCCTTCCTCTTCCTCTCCTCTTACCAGAGCCTCCCTTCTTCTTTTTCCCCATCTTAGCAGTACCAGATCCCTCAGCTTGCACAGATTCACCTTGCACATTTGCATCATTCACAGTTCCTTCAACATTCACAGTTTCAACATTCACAGTTGGTTCATTAAATAAAGACTCCTCATTTAAGGAACTAATTGCTCCATTAACTTCATTCCCACCTACCTCACTGTCTAAATTTCCCCCTATATCCAACTCTACTTCCTCACCATCAAAATGTATCCAAGGCACTATCTTCACTCTCACTACTCTCACTTTCTAGATTTTCATTACCCTCTTCATTACCTAGCTCAACCCCATTCACACCTTCATTCAATTCAGGCCCCTTCTCACCTTCATTCAGTTCAGGCCCCTTCTCACCAAACAAATCAGTCTCATCCATCATTGGGCCTAAGTCATTTAAGTCCAACTCAGGCCCAGTTTCATTCACATCATAATTGGGACCATTTACACCACTATCAACATTTTTATCTTCAGCAATGGGACCTACACTAGTGGGAATCTCTTCATTTGTTTCATTAACAACAGGTGGGACATGTGGGGCAGGTGGGGCCATACAAGGATATTCTATCAATGGGTCAAGGGCTACAACATCAGGTTGTGACATAGGATGGACAACATACAAATGAACGTTATCATATTGATGGGCAATACTTTGCATCCTTCTACAACCAACATCATTATTCAAAGGAATCATCCCATCTTCCAAACTAGGATCAAAATACCACAGAGACTTAAGACTAACATAACCTAATCTTTTTATGGTTGTTCACAAAGCAAAGTAGCAGAAATAATCTGGGTCACAGTTTAGTGTTTCTCGTGGTCCTACATACTCAGGGTCCAAAAAGCTACTAAATTCCCCTGCATGATGTACCACACACTCAAAGATTTGGTCCATCTGTTTGTTACCATTAATATAAGACAGGAAAAAAATACCTAATCAATTTTATGCACAATATTCAAAATAGGCTGGACCACTAGATACACAACAGTATAAAACACTAATTTAACATATACAAATTCAACACAACAGACAAAAATCGACTTTTGAGAAAGAATAAACTATACATAAACCAAATCCATGCATACATAACCTTCAAAAATTAACACATTCATTGAAATTTTTGAAAACCCTAAACAAATTTTCGCAACCGAAATCAGGCAAATACACATGTTTTAGCTTTAGATTCGCAAAGCAGAATCGGAAATTAACCTTATATCAGTTAAAAATTCATTGAAATTTTTCAAAACCATAGAGTTTAGAAACCTTATTCAGAATTATTTTTTTTCGAAACCCATCAGATTCGCGAAGAAGATGATGAAACTAACCTGGAATTTCGCTTTGCTTCCTGAATCTTCTTCGTTTCCAGCTTTTTCTTCTTCGTTTTGCAGATTTCTTCAACTTCTCAGTCTGGGATTTCTTTCTCCTTATCTCTCTACGTTTTCAAAAATTCTCTCTCTAACTTCTAAGAAATGTAATGTTATGCTTACGTGGAAGTTTACCTGGACAAATTAAACGTTTTTTGAAAAAAAACTAACGGAAGGGGCCACTTTGTTAAACGGAGAGATACTAAGGGACCAAATTGATACAGTTTAAAGATAAGGGACCAAAATGAAATTCAAAAATAAGTTTAGGGACCAAAGCATGTATTAAGGTTTCTTAAGAAAATATTTTTGGTGTTTTGATTATTTGATATTTTTTGGAAATATGATTTTTTAGCTAACGGTAAAAAAAACTATACGTAAAACGTAACGGAAAGGCGTAAAGATAAACGCCGGAGATATTAGATCCCATAGTAAAATCTCAAACCTAAAATTACTAATTTGTTCAATTTTTAAGGTACTCGTATTAGTCTAGTTTTTATCCTAGTTTGTCCCTAATTCATTTTTCATCCTCGATTGCGGTTATGACATAAACGGTAAATAAGTGTGTGATGGTGTCGGTGTATGTGTCGGTGAATATTCTCATTATTGGATATTTACATGATACTTAGATACATGTTAAAGTCTCAAGCAAATTGTAAATGACAAGAAAAATAAAATGCGGGAAATTAAATCACATCAAGTCCTAAATACACATTAAAAATAATGACAATTAAAGTAAATGACAATAATTAAAATATGCATGAGATGATGAAAAATAATAATGCAACAATGCAAATATACTAAAATAAAATAAAAAGTAATTAAACAACACAAAACAAAATATTTTTGTAAACTTAGAGAAAAATAAAAAATGGAGGAAGTAAAAAAAAACAAGGGTGTCACTAGTAAAATTGTAGAGGAAAGGAAAAAAAAAACTTGGGTTCAGGCTGGGCAGTTCTGAACCATTAGATGAATCAAGAGGTCCAAAACTAATCCCAGAAGAAATCATCATGGCCACTCAAAATAAGGAAAAAAGGATTTTAAAAAAACCAAGGAAAACAGAAACCGTCAGATCACGATCTGACGATTTAAAAAACACAAACACATAATAAACAAAAGGAGCCAGCACACTGAATCTCAAACAGGAACATCCTAGGGCGTTGGATCTTAGATCCAATGGCCTAGTCCTGGAGTTGAACAGTTATGCAGTAGGCGAGCACACACAAAATCCAAAGGAATAAAAGGGGTATAAAAGCATATTATCAAAGAAAAAAACACAAAAAAAAAAAAACAAATACTCTTCTCTCTCTAACTTGTTTCTAGAGAGAGAACCTCTGCAAGTAAATTCATCTTCTCTGATCCACTTTTAAAATGCTGGCACGGTGGTTGCCGGCCCAACAGGGCGGCACCGCCGCGCCGACGAACTCAAACACCATCCTTTTTAAAACAAAACACAAAATTCGACTTCCTTTTTCACCCTAAACACAAATCCGGCCTCAAAAATTCGAGAAAACACTTTAAAAACCGTAGATCTATGAAAATAGAACACGAAAATTTACCTCTTCTCTCTTACCGTTTCAGTTTGACTTGTTGTTGATCTTGGTTGAGTTTTGAAACACGAACGTGCTGCAGTTGTCTTCGTTTCCCTTCTCCTTCCTTTCTCTGATTCCATTTGTTTCGGTTCATTGTGATTCAGGCGGTTTAGTACAAATTGAATCTGGATGTTGTTGATTATAGATTACTGAAAATTTTTGTTCATGATGTTCATACTTTTTTTGTTGGTTTTTGGTGAGTTTGATCTGAAAAAAATAAAGAGAGAAATGGGAGTAGTGTTTGTGATTGTTGTTGCTATGTGTCAGTCTCGGTATGTGTAAAAATTTATGAGCCAATGATTGAGGATTATAAATAGGAGCAAATTAGGGTTGAGTTGAATTCTTTTGGGCAAAAATGCCCTCTGGCTTGGGATCCAATGCATTGGACAGATTGGACCAATATACCCTTGCTGGACAGCTGTATTGAACTTGGACTAAAATGGACTGATGTTGGACTAAAACTCTTATAAAATGATAAATGAAATGTCTAATAAAAATAAGAAAACGAAAATTTAAAATAAAGATAAAATGAAAACGTAATTTAAAATAAAAAGAAAGAAACGAGACAAGATAAATAATAACTAAAAAAAAGTAATTAAAAACGTCCCTTTTGGAACGAAAATGAGGTATTTTAAAATACCTCTGCCAAAATTTTGTCTGAAACGGCGAAACTTCTCAGCTTTAAAAGACGAGTAAAACGAGAAAATAAAAGTGAAACGTTGAAAAACAAACAGATAAAATGTTGGTAAAAATTGAGATTTTAAATAGATAAAAACTGAGGAAAAAACGAGTAAAATGTTTGCAAAATGAACAGATAAAATGCTGAGATATAAATAGATATAATGTTGGAAAATAAACAGATAAAATGGCGGGAAACAAACTGTAAAATGTCGAGAAAGTAACTGGGTAAAATCAGTTCAAAAGATGAGTAAAAAGAAAGTGACCGGTCCAAAAATGGGGTATGACAGATGGCCCTATTTAAGTTTCTTCATCACGGAGATTTGAAAGCGGAAGCCTTAAGTCGGCGGGTCGAAGAGACTTAAATATCATAGTACACCATTTTTGACCAGTACTGACTATAAAAATGCTATGAATGTGACGTTATGAATATAATGATGTGAATGTTGTGTTATGAGCTTCGGACGGCGACGATTACCTGACTGAGGATAAAACAAGTTCATTGGGGAACAAAAAGCTTGAAGATGGTAAAGGGATAAATTTCTCAAAGTAAGAGAGCGAGACACCAAGTAAAATAAGGACATTCTCTGCTATCATTGTGGGAGAGCAAGACACAAGGTAAAGGTAAATGTAATGTTTGTGTTTGCTATCATTGTAGGAGAGCAAGACACGAGGTAAATAAAAGGCAATGTTGGTGTCTGCTGTTGTTGGAGAGCAAGACACAAGGTAAAAGTAAAGGCAATGTTGGTGTCTGCTGTCATTGTTGGAGAGCAATACAAAAGGTACAGAAAAGACGATGTTGGTGTCTGCTGTCATTGTTGGAGAGCAAGACACAAGGTAAAAGAAAAGACAATGTTGTTGTCTGCTGTCATTGTAGGAAAGCAAGACACAAGGTAAAGAAAAGACAATGTTGGTGTCTACTGTCATTGTTGGAGAGCAAGACACAAGGTAAAGAAAAGACAATGTTGGTGTTTGCTGTCATTGTAGGAGAGCAAGACACAAGGTAAAGAAAAGACAATGTTGGTGTCTACTGTCATTGTAGTAGAGTGAGACACAAGGTAAAGAAAAGACAATGTTGGTGTCTACTGTCATTGTAGGAGAGCAAGACACAAGGTAAAGAAAAGACAATGTTGGCGTCTACTGTCATTGTAGGAGAGTGAGACACAAGGTAAATAAAAGACAATGTTGGTGTCTGCTGTCATTGTAGGAGAGCAAGACACAAGGTAAAGAAAAGACAATGTTGGTGTCTACTGTCATTGTAGGAGAGCAAGACACAAGGTAAAAATAAAGGCAATGTTGGTGTCTGATGTCATTGTGGGAGAGTAAGACACAAAGTAAAGGTAAAGGTATTGTTGGTGTTTGTTGTCATTGTGGGAGAGCGAGACACAAAATAAAGATAAAGCTGAAAGGTAATGAAACTTGGATAAACACTAGGGAATTGAAAATGTGTATTTGTAAACCTGACTGTCTGTGGAACGTGCCACTTGAAATATATACTTGGTGATATCTTTAGGTCAGACGCACTTGGGATGACACTCTTTTTTAGGAAGTTTGTTGAATCAAGACCCAGGGTGGTTGATGCAATTATGAATAAATGATTTGTGTATGTATGTATGTGCATGAATGTATATATGCATGAATGTATGAATGTATGTTTGTATGTATGACTTGTATGATGGTACAACTGTATGACTGTAGATAACTTGATGAGACAAGATTGGACGGCTGAGATGGAAGTCGGACCAACGTCGCAATACAAACATTCGGCAATCTTCCTCGGGGGTAGTATCATTGGAGAGAAATCAAGTCACTGTCGGGGTAAAGCCTGGTATGAAGTAATAGTTGATGATGAAGTAAACATTCCTTGAGGATAAAGCCCATTAATTAGAAGTCTGGCAGAAGTCACCATTTGTAAACCGACCCGTAGTGCTTTCTCGTGGCTACGCTTCACTTGTCATGCTTTTCTTTTGCTTTTTTTTTGCTTTGTTTGTTTTGCTTTCTTTTTTTGAATCCCTAACTTTTGCCTGAACCGTCCTTTCGGGTTTTCAATCCACCGGGAATGTATTTTTTTTTTGTATGCCCCTAATTTTTTGCCTGGACCGCCCTTTCGGGTTTTCAATCCACCGAGACGCTCATTTTTGCTTAAGCCACCTTTTCAGGTTTTCGATTTAGCGAGCTCTTTGTTTTTTTTTTTTTTAAGCAATGAGCATAAATTTTTTTTTTTTAGCAAAGTGACATAAAATTATATTTTGAATATTTCACCTTTTTCTTTGACATAAAAAAAAAACTCACGTAACTGTTTCTTCTTTCGCCGTTAATTCAATTTATTCCATCTTTCACCTTTCTTTGTCAAACCCTTTAAATATTTCTTGCTTTCTTATCCAATTCAATTATATTTTGAATTTTAAATCATCATTTCCCCTGTTTGATTTTTCTTTACAGATTCGATGCATGGAAAATGGAGACACGTTTGAGGTCACAATATTTTTAGTTTTAGTTCGTCAAGGAATAATTTTTTTTTTTTTTGAGGAAATGGAATAATTTCTATTTGCAAATTGACCTTATTAAAAAAAATTAGAATTAAAATTTACTAATGTATTGACTTTGATGACAATAATAATTGAGACGTTCCCAAAAAAAAAAATCAGCACATACATCAAAGTACATCTCAAACTATATACTGTATATTGGTGGAGATTTAAGTAAAAATGTTTTACATTCATCAATTTATAAGATATATAATTTATAAACTTTATGGAGTGGGTGCTTGCAGTTCCACCTTGAAGGCATAAAGTTGGGGAGTGAATCCTAACACATGAGCTGAAGTTGGAGAGGGAACCTTGCCCATGAAATAGATGGATTTTTGAGTGAATCGAACTCACCTCAAATATTTAGGTAATTGAATTTGGATGGCCAGATACTCAGTCACCACCCACCTTTACACAAGCGCGCTTCAATGACTTCGTGTGTGTTTGGTATAGCGGCAGCGAGAATTGATTCTAATAGAATTTAGTTTGAGAGAATTGATTTTGGTTAACAGATGATTCTGATATGAATTGATTTATGTTTAGATATACTCAGTTAAAAGTGATTCTTATGAGTTGATATTGTTTGGATAGTTTGAATCAAAATTGATTTTGAATATGTGATGATCAAATTATCCTTTCAATTGTATATAACATTATTTCAACCTATCTAAAATCATAGATGAATATTTATTAGTTCACAAAATCATTTTAAAATAATATTAACGTACGAGTTTTTTTAATTTTTTTTTACCAATTGAGTTATTTTTAATATAATATAAGATCTTTCAAAGGGTGTAAAAAATTCAAAATCAAACAATTATACTATCCACTGTAAAAGAAAACATAGACTAATATTTTTTTTTTTTAAAACGGCAAATATTACTCCTCCGTTCCTTTTTAAGTGTTTTTTTAGCGTGTGTTTTTCGTTCTTATTTAACTGTCCTTTTTGTATTTTTAGGGTATGATTTGTCAATTATACCCTTTTTCAATTACTCTTAACTTTTTCAATAAATCTAATTAATGTTATCTATTTGGAAAGCTAAAGTTTGTTTTTTTTAAACAAAGTTTGTTTGTTTTTTTTAAACAAAGTTTGTTTCTTATTATCTTCAAATTTAAACAAAATTTTGTTACAAACAATATGGTTCGAAGAAGAGTTAAAATTCTATAAATAAGATGAATAACAATTCTATAAATTTAAAAATTCTATAAATAAGATGTCGCACAATGCGAATCTAGCATTGGTTGAAGCCATAGTTGAAGTCTTAACTTTGATTAATGGAGTTGGAAGGAAGTAAAGTTTTTCTTAGTTTTTGATTAATGTGAAGTTGGAATAATTTTTATATTGACTTATAATAATTTAAAAGATGTGCGGAATATTTAAAAAATTGACAATTGTTTATTTTGGGCGAGAGAGCGCAAAAAAAAAGGAATTTGTTGGAGAATAAGATAATAACTAACAACTGTTTGTTACGAGAAAAAGATAACATATTAAATTTATTGGAAAGATAAAGTGTGTGCAAAAAAATATGAATTTATTGTTGAATTAAAAGGAGGGTATAATTGGAAGAAAATGTGAAAAAATACACTTTACTATTTTGATGGAAATTTTCTAAAAAGACACTTAAAAAGGAACGGAGGGAGTATTAAGCAAGGCTACCCCAAGAAGCACTTAACCCGCAAAGGAGGAAAAAGAGTATACAAAGGCCAATTAACAAATAACTCTCAACTACAAGACAAACTCAATACAAAAAAACCCCTTAAGTTCCTACTTCACACACAGAAGAGGAAAACAAAAATCAATAAACTACAACAGGAACATAAACCACCAGAAGCCAAAAAAGTAGCACCCTGTCAAATACTCCTTCCTATCCCAACCGAACCACACCCAAGCACCAGCTGACCGCGAAAAACAGCAAATGGAGGCAGCTGATACGCACAGGACAGCAACCACAGAAGCTGTTCGCAAAACCACAGCAGTCCACAATCAAGTCAGACGCAAGCACACAAAGACCGCAAGCGGACATCACCTCAACAAGCAATCTCGAGGGCTCCAACACCATTCATAGGACGTGCAAGCCGGAATGTTAAATCTCCCTAAAAACCACCTCCAAGACATAACATTTACCTCCTCCACTAATTCGTCCCACTGGGTTGTCTCATTATTAAAAATACAACCATTTCTCGCCCTCCTAAAACAGACTAATACTAATTTACAATATAATGGAAGCACAGTATGCGCTAAACAAATTTATCCTTGTACCTTATCAAAAATTAATGGGCAACATATTTCGGGAAATATAAAGAGTTCATGAGGGCAGTTGTGATACATAGATAAAAGTTATATTTGTGTCAGAGATATACAAAACAAAATCGATTACAATTGCCGCAAAAGCTTTAAATTTGAGCTTCACCTAGAATCACTTTTAAATGACAGAATTGCTTTTAGAAAAGACAACCAAACATAATACAAAATGCTAGAATCAAGGTGAAGGCTTGCAAACGTGAGTCTATGGGTTAAAAACGCAATACCAAACAGGTACTTCAATGACTATTGGATTAAAATCGACTTGTTCATATTTTAAAACAATTTTTTTTTCAAACTAATATCCTGAGGTTGTAGTTTGAGTCATCGATTTTGAAAAAAGTTTACTTGGTTTTTCAACCGGAGTCTTGCCAGTTGTTTGGTGGATTTTCTTTTTCTTCAGTTTTACTCAAATCTTGTAATGTCTTTTACGAGTTAAGATCCTCTCCATTTAATTTTTTTTCCATTTCTACCATTTGGAGATATATAGACACAAAAATTCTTGAAAATATTTAATGATAATGAGACCTAATTAATGATTAGACCCACCACCTATTTTATGTGTCTTTATCTCTCCAAATGATAGTACTCCATTAAACAAGAATCTGTGTGTAGAGCATAACTTCACAGCGGACTTCATGTATGTCTCACCACATAGGAGTGTTCATCATCATATTGTGGACGTTTGATTGATCTCTAACCGGTTCCCACACTTTGCGTAGGGTTTCTAGAGGACGAGTACAATGTTTCCGACTATAAAGTGTGGCTCAAGTTCAAGGTATGATAATAATTCCACTCCTTTTTGCACATTTTCTTGCTCAATTAGGCCGAGAACAATCAACAAACAATTCAACAAGATATTGTTCATAACAAAAGGAAACAATTATTTGTATCAGCTCGATTAGGCTGGAGTTCAAATGAAGTTGAACTAAACAACAACAAACTTGTTGATTTACATTTCAGTGTTGAAATTACATTTCAATGTTGAAATGTCTTGATTTATTTGATTTTTAAAACATTGATTTACGCCTTGTGCCCTATTAAGTTCATTGACAAATAACTTTTTCATTAAAAATATCTTTATACTCTCTCAACCCTAAAATACAAGCAAAAATGGTTCAACATAAGTTGATGTATTTAGTGTAAAATTTGGATCAAATACATTAATTTTTGTTGATAAATTTTTGTTTATATTTTGATACGGATGAAATACATTCTTTATTATTTGTCCAAAGAATTTTAGGCTTAACAATTTGAAGGGCTTTTTTTAATTAAAACTCGAAGTCATAAAGAAATTAATAATGTACTCAATGCAAGTAGGTAACTAATAAAAAAACGCATGAATAAGTCACCAGTCATGTATAGTTGTCCAAACTATATTAGGAGTAGTTAGAATGGCTTTGCCTCCTATTAAAGCTACAATTTTTTATTTTTTTTGAATAATAAAAAGAGAAAAGCTACAAAATATTTTGTTAAGTACAATAGCTTATATACTTATATCTGCCTTGCAAATGAACAATAAAAGTGTTTGCACCTTATGCTTTACCCTCTTTTTTTTCACGTCCTTATGCTTTACTTTCTTCCATAATTTTGAATAACTTATTAAAATCTCATAATGGCACAGATAGGTGGTGTTCGAGTCCGTTTCAATTCTTAGGCATCACTTAATAGTTTGTTTGTTGGTTGTGTAATTGCTACTGCGTTCTTTCAATAATTCTTTTGGCACATCTTATACTAGAGGAGTTGCTTTTGTGGTTAATATATATATTCTATTTTTGTTTGTTAAAAAAAAAATCTCATAGTGGTATTTTATATATGAATAATAGACACATATATTCATGATCAGCCACAAGTTGCATCCAATGTTTTGAAATGGATAAGAACAACTTTAACTTAAAAAGCTTTTATCCACTACTTGAAAACATAAGTGCACCCCTAATCTTTATCTTTTTTGTGTTTTACCCTTTAAAGATTATGCCACCAACATTTGGTTGTGTAATGTTACTCAATTTTTCTAATTTCTTTTTATTCTTAAAAAAAACAAAAAAAAAAACCTTATAATATATACATTGGGTAATGATATTTTTTTTTAATGATATTCTCTTTTTTATTTTTGGTGATAGATGATATTCTCTTTTTAAGATATATGTAATTGATTAAGCAATGATGTTCTGATTTTGGATATATGTAATTGACTAATTGTCATCTTCTTTATAATCATGATTATTTATTTTTTATGAGGGGAATGTTACTTATATTTATCTATTGTGCATTTAGATATTTATTTTAAATTTTATTCTTTTATTTAAGTATTTCGACCATATCGTATCTTGAATTTTATAATTTTTTTGTATTAACGTCATATTGTATCAGTATCGTATCATGTTTATATGTTTGATAATTTTTTTGTTACATCTATGTTTCATAGTTGTTAACCCTCTTATAAAAATAAACATATACCAACGAAGATGAATCTGCTTTCTCGTCGGGTGCTGGAGGCTGACATGTCCTTGTGTGTGGCTGGTTGTGGACAACAGGAAACGGCTCAACATCTATTCTTATTGTGTGACACTTTTGGCTCCCTTTGGCATTTGGTTCAAGATTGGATTGGGTGTAGTGGGGTTGATGCTGATAATATTTCCGACCATTTTTTGCAGTTTACTTATTTGATAGGAGATGCAAAGTCTAGACGTTCTTTTATGCAACTTGTTTGGCTGCTTTGTGCCTGGGTTGTGTGGCATGAGCGCAATAATCGAATGTTTAATAATGTTGTAACCCCCATACCCCGATTATTAGATAAGGTGAAAATGTTGTCTCTAGGATGGTTGAAAGCTAAAAAGGCTACCTTTGTTTTCGGCACCCATGAGTGGTGGTCATGCCCTCTTGTTTGTTTGGGTATTGGCTAATGGTGCCTCTTGTGGTTGGTCTGTTTTGTTGTAAACTCTTGGTTCCTTTTGCAGTCGCTTAGGCACTCCTTGTGCTTTTGGGATTGCTGTGATTTATAATTTCATTTTGGCTTGTTCAAAAAAAAAAATTGACTTAAAATAATAAAAGCGGTGAAGCCATACGCATATCTGGGTCATCTTTCATTTCATTTCATCGAAATATTTTGGTTTTTTCATTTTTAAGAGATATTTGGTGGGTTTTTTTTGTATAAGATATTTGGTGTTTTTTTTTAGATTGAGTTAAGTTTCATCGCATAATTGCCACAAACAAATACACATGAGTCCTTTCCAAAAAAAAAAAAATACACACTAGGAGTCGAACACAACTTTGTCCAATGTTGGAGCTGATGGCCAAAGCATTTTTTTTTTTAAGCAAAAGAAAAAATTATATTAATTAAAAAGGAAGTGGTACAGAAATTGGAGAGACATTAACCCCGACACAAAAACAATCCAAACGGAAATAAATCATGATAAAACAAACCAAGTGTATCAACTTTAATATATTCGAACACAAATTCACTAATCACGGGCGTAACGTAGCGAACCTGCATACGGGCGCGAAACCATGTTACAAAAAATATAAAGATTGGAGATGTGTAAGAAACAATAAGGGTTTTAAAATGGCGAATGGATTGACCGCCAATACGGTATCAGAATCCAAGTCCCAACAACTCCCTGTTCAACCAGATCGAACATCACGCATAATAACTCAGATCTAGGGATGAATCCAATAGGTTAGGAATCAAAACCTTTTGGGTTAAAAGAACCAGACCCTTGTAGGTTTTTAAATCACACAGAACCATACCCTTTCTGTTTTTGATTCACAACCACCGCAAAAAGGTCACCAGTCTAATTCCTCCCGATCCTTGTTAAAAACAAAAAAAAACAAAAAAACAACCTGTCGGAGACCCACAGACACAAAAGCCCACCGGCGGCAAACAAAAGACAACCGACAAAACGAAACACAACGGCAAGAAAAAACACAAAACCACCGTGAAGAGTCCTGAAGTATACAACCCACAACCACTGCACAAACCACCCTCACCCACCCACCATGAACCTTGCGACGGCCAGGCAAATAAAGCCCGACGAAGGAGGATTAGGGAGAGGTTACAACAACCGCAACAAGGAATAATCACCGTCGGTAGGACTGCATCTACAAACACCACAACCGATGACACCATTGATGGCGCCTCCACCTAGCATCACCTCCCCGAACCAGAAAACAACAGTTGGGCAAATCATTCAAGGCAAGAAGATATGTAAAATGTTAAATATATTTTTGGTTTGTACAATATCACAAACTTTTAATGAAAATTTTAGCCAATAAAATATTTTACTTAAACAACTATATGTTTTAATCGAATTATTTTTGTTGGTATTGGCTCGACCCAAGACTCAGTCTCTAAAATAAGGGATCTGTTCGTCCGAAACTAGCTCACTAAAAACAACCTCACTAAAAATGTTTTGTTTTTTTTATTTACATTATTGAAAAAAATACTTCACTTGTGGACTTACACTTTTTTTAAACTTGTGGACTTACACTTCTTTTAAACTTTTTTGTTGTTGGTGTTAGCTGTTAACCATATGATTCAAAGAAGAATGATTTTAGTAATTCACGAAGAATTATTTCATTTAAAGTTAATATCAGGTTCTCCCAAATAATTTGTTATATGATTATATTTTAACAACGAAATCTACAAACTGATATTTTAAATATAAGCCACTTGTAAGTCTTTTTGTTTTCATTACAATCAAACATGATAAAGACTAAAATGTATGAGCTATACGATAATTTTAACTTAATTCATTTTTGGTGTCATTTAATTTATTTTTTCAAGAAATCATTATTTTAATTTTAAATTTTATGTATTTAATTATACTATTAGTTTTTCCTATTCAACAGAAAGAGTTGTAGCAACTATTGTTAGCGCAGCTATGAATGTTTGTTACACAAGCAACAGAGAATGGAAGCAGTTTTTTGTTTCTTAGGGTTTTGTAGTTTTGAGATTTAGAGAGAATTAGAAGAGAGAAAAAGATGATGGAATTGAAAAGTGAAATTGTTATTGAATCTTATGAAAAGATACAAAGGAGGTAGCTTATATACAATGTCTAGCTAAGTTGCTTGAAGTATAAGCATTGTAACAAACTCTAGATCTTATTTGCTAACCTCTAACAAACTTCATAACAAACTAAAACAAAGTGTGAACAATCAACTAATCATGATTATCACTAATCTAAACTTGAATTATCAACTAAACTAACATCCTCCCTTAATTCAAGTTTCCACTTCCTTCATATCAATCAAGCTTCGGAGTTTGATGAACGTGTCAACCTTCAATGCCTTTGTGAATATGTCTGCAAGCTGCAGCTCAGTGGAACAATGAACAATTTGCAGTGCTCCTTTGTTCACTTGCTCCCTAAGAAAATGGAACTTAGCCTCTATGTGCTTGCTTCTTCCATGTAGAACTGGATTCCTGGCTAAGCTTATGGCATATTTGTTGTCAATGAACAATGTTATAGGTCTTCTAACCTCTATCTCCATCTCTTTGAGTATATTTTCAAGCCATATTGCCTGACATGCTGCCATACATCCTGCAATATACTCAGATTCATAGGTTGACTATGCTACAACTGGTTGCTTCTTAGCACACCATGAAATTGGAGCATTTAAGAACTTAAATAGGTACCCTAAAGTTCTCTTTCTATCCTGCTTATCTCCACACCAATCAACATCAGAGTATGCCATCAGTTCCATAGAACAATCATTCAAACATTTAGGAAATAGAATGCCATACTGTAGTGTTCCTTTGATGTGTCTCATCACTCTTTTGGCTGCTAGCAGATGAGATGCTCTTGGTTCACTCATGAATCTACTGATTGTACCAACTGCATATGCAATATCAGGCCTACTATTGCATAGATACCTTAGTGATCAAACTATTTGCTTGAACAATGTAGGATCCAGAGGTTCTTCTTTTTCATTCATCATCAGTTTCACATTTGTCTCAGTAGGTGATGATGATATATTGCAATTCATCATATTAAACCTCTTCAATATATCTGATGCATATTTCTTCTGATGCATCACAAGTCCTTCTGCCACTTCAGTAAATTCCATGCCTAGAAAGTATGTCAAGTTTCCTAAATCTGACATTTCAAACTCATTCATCATTTGAGTTTTGAATGCTTCTATCTCATTCACATCACTACCAGTCACTATTAGGTCATCAACATATAGACATATGAGTATCTGATTACCTTCGATTCCTTTCTTCACATATACACCATACTCAGACTTGCATTTCACAAAATCTTGTTGCACACGAAAACTGTCAATTCTTTTGTTCCAAGCTCTTGGTGCCTGTTTCAATCCATATAGTGCCTTGTGTAATCTATACACCATATTCTCCTTCCCTTTAATTTTGAAACCTGGTGGCTATGTCACATACACTTCTTCATCTAAGGGACCATTTAAAAAAGCAGATTTTACATCAAAATTATGCATTGGCCTAGGGATGGCAATTGGACCCAGACCCTATGGGTACCCGCAAAAAATATCCACAATGGGTAGGGTAAAACCCCGCTTTCATGGGTTTGGGCACGGGTCCGGGTAATACCCACACATATTAATGGGTATGGGCACGGGTAAAGGTACTATAGTACCCAGACCCGCAACCCCGCATATACATATTTATATAATATCATAAATAATTTATTTATTTTTAGTGCATAATTAATTAATTTATTTGGATATTTAAGCCAAAACTTAAACCTAAACTAAAAAAACTGCTTAATACAATATCAGCTCCATCCGGTCGGTGTACAATTTTTTAAGGATATTTTAGATGTTTTTATTTGAGTAAATACTACAATTCGTATTATTTTATAAGTTAATTTAAAAAAATTTGGACCATAGTTTTATTTCAATAGTGATGTTTTTATTGTCTTTTCATAGTTAAAGTGCGGGTAATGGGTACGGGTATGGACACTTAGGTACCCATAGGGTATGGGGAAGGGCACTCAAGTTGTTGCCCACGAGGGTATGGGCACGGGTACGGGTATTTTTTTCAAATGCGGGTATGGGGATGGGCACTGTAGTACCCTACCCATTGGGTACCCATTGCCATCCCTACATTGGCCAGTTCCTTCCACAAGCTATAGTAACTATCAATCTCACAGTCTCCAATCTTGCAATTGGAGCATAAACTTCAAAGTAATCCATACCAGCCTTCTGAATGAATCCTGTAGCCACTAATCTTGCTTTGTGCTTGGCTATTTCACCATTTGGCTTCAGTTTCAGCTTGAAAATTCATTTTACATTTATTGGTTTCTTGCTAGCAGGCAGTTCAGTCAGATCCCATGTGTTATTTCTGTTGATTGAATTCAACTCTTCAATCATAGCATTCTTCCATACATCTTCATTCAATGCTACTTCAAAATTGATTGGTTCTGCATCTGCTAATAGTGCAAAGTGTACAAATTCCCCTTCTTCATTGACTAGATTATCTGGAGTAACTTCATGTCTAGCTAATCTTGTGGAAGCAAATCTCTATCTAGTTGAAGTTTTAGTGGTCTGAATCTCTTCAACATGTACTTCAGGTTGAACTTCAACATCAAGTTGAACTTGTTCACCTTGATCATCTTCTTCAATGATTGTGGGAACTGTGTGACTGGAACTTTTCTCTTTCATATTCCAATCCCATGCTTCATTCTCACAGACTTTAACAACTCTACTAATCACTATTGAATGATTTAGAGGATAATATAATCTGTATGCACCAGTTTCATGATAACCAACTAGTATCATAGGTTCACTCTTGTCCCCCAGCTTTCTTCTCTTTGCATCAGGGATATGCATATAGCATAAGGAACCAAAAACTTTCAAGTGTTTGGCAGACTGCTTGCTTCCTATCCAGATTTCTTCAGGAATTTGATCAAGTTTCTTGGTGGGACATCTGTTCAAGATGTATGCTGCAATTCTTACAGCTTCTCCCCAAAATGTGTTAGACATTTTCTTCATTTTTAACATACTTCTGGTCATGTTAAGCAGACTTCTGTTTCTTCTTTCAGCCAAACCATTATGTTATGGAGTGTAAGGAGAAGTTACTTCATGCACAATACGATTATCTTCACAAAACAACTCAAACACCTTTGAAGTATATTCACCACCACCATCAGTTCTTAAAATCTTAATAGATTTTCCACTCTGTTTTTCTACTAAGACTTTGAACTTCTAAAACATATCAAATGCTTCACTCTTGGCCTTGATCAGATATAACCAGATTTTCCTGCTAAACTCATCCACAAAACTGATGAAGTATTTGTTGCCCATAGAGAAGGAACTTCTAAAGGACCACACACATCTGAATACACAACATTCAGCAGCTCTTTGGATCTATGTGTTGTACTAGAACTGAATGCATTTCTAGGTTGCTTGCCTATCAAGCAAGTATCACAAAATGTAGTAGGCATATCAATTTTAGGTATACCAAATATCATATCTTTATCAACCAATTGATTAAGACCTCTAAAATTAAGATGACCAAATTTATAATGCCATAGCCAGCTATCTTCACCTTTAACTATAGCAGATAAGCAATTCAATTCCACAGCTTTCATGTTGGTCTGAAATGTTCTATTCTTTGCAAGGGGGGTTTTCAGTACTAACCTTTGATGTTTATCAAACAATTTGAAGACATTGTCTTTCATGGTAACTGAATAACCTTTCTGAATGAATTGACCAACACTAAGTAGATTGCACTGCATTTCAGGGACATACAAAACTTCTTCAATTATTGCCATTTTTCCATTCTTTCCTTCAATAGAAATATTCCCCATTCCTTCTGCAACTAAGACTCTATGATCTGCCAGCTTCACCTTTGTGTTTCTTCCAGGATCCACTTCTCTTAACCATGTCTTGGTTCCAGTCATATGATTAGAGCAACCAGTATCTAAAAACCAACTTTCTGAATTGCAGCTTTCATTACTGGTTGATGTCACCATCATGTATAATGACTCAGAGTCTGAACCATCTTGTGCAATCTTAGCTTGTTCCTCATCATTCTTGACTTGCTTTCCCTTACCAGACCAGCATTCAGATGCAAAGTGTCCAAATTTGTCACATTTGAAACACTGAATGTTCTTCTTATCAAAACCTTTCTTCTTGTTTTGATTAGAGTTACCTTCCTTTGAAGATTCATCTTTTTCAGATCCTTTGTTCTTGCCTTTAGACCAGTTTCCTCCCTTAGGGTTATTCTTCCCTTTCTTGAAGTTCTTCCTATCGTTTTCATCCTTCTTGATAGTTTGAACTTGCAGAGCTTGTTGAATTGATCTTTCACTGCTTCTTTCTGAAACCATCAATTCATGAGCTTCTAATGAACTCTGCAACTCCTCAATCTTCAATGTCTTAACATCTTTTGATTCCTGAATTGCTACCACAATGAAATCAAACCTTGAAGATAGAGTTCTCATAATCTTCTGAACAATTTGTTGATCAGTCATGGCTTCACCACAAGCCTTCATCTGATTCACAAGATTTATGAGTTTGGAGATATATTCAACAATCTTTTGCTCTTCCTCCATCTGCATAAGCTCAAATTTCCTCCTCAATGATTGAAGTTTAATCAGTTTCACCTTATCATCACCTTCATGATACTTTGAAAGAATATCCCATGCTTCCTTGGAACTAACAGTTTTTGAGATTCTTTCAAAGTTTCCTTCATCAAGACTCTGTTGAATCAAGAACAAAGCCTTGCAATCTTTCTTCATCAGTTCCTTGTGTGCATTCCTTTGCACCTCTGTGGCATTTGCAGCTGAATCATCAACACCATTCTGCACAATTTCAAGCAAATCTTGTGCACCAAACAGATTCTTCATCACTGCACTCCATCTTTCCCAATTGCGTACTTTAAGAATTGGAAGATGATTGTTGAAACTGCTGCTACCATTCATGGTGTTTCCTTCAGCGTTTCTTCCTTCAGATTGCGTGATTGAAGATCTTAATTACCCCTTAGAACGAAACCAAAAGCTCTGGATACCAATTTGTTAGCGCAGCTATAAATGTTTGTTACACAAGCAACAGAGAATGGAAGCATATTTTTTTTCTTAGGGTTTTGTAGTTTTGAGATTTAGAGAGAATTAGAAGAGAGAGAAAAATGATGGAATTGAAAAGTGAAATTGTTATTGAATCTTATGAAAATATACAAAGGAGGTAGCTTATATACAATGTCTAGCTAAGTTGCTTGAAACACAAACATTGTAACAAACTCTAGATCTTATTTGCTAACCTCTAACAAACTTCATAACAAACTAAAACAAAGTGCGAACAATCAACTAATCATGATTATCACTAATCTAAACTTGAATTATCAACTAAACTAACAACTATTCTCCAACATAATAGTTCGAAACACTTGGATAACGGAACCAAACTCAAAAGCATCTAACTTCTACTAAAAAACTAATTCTATACATTCCACCACCAGTTTGGAGACAATTTCAAAGACAACTTCGTTCAAGATCATAGAAACACTCTGGTGTATGGTTGTGAGCTTCCCCACCCTTTTCTAGCTCTCATGCAAACCATAGACAAACTAACTAATATTCTTATTAATATACAAATTTAGAAGTTTTACTTAAAGTAATCCTTAAAAAAAAAAGTTTTATTTATAGTCCAAATAAAGGGAAGTACAAATTTTAAAAACGAAACAATTTCGAGATTGTTAAGTTAGATAATTTTTTATCGTTGTCTGGTTCGAAACCAAATCTTCCTTTTATGTATACGGGTTTTCAGATGAAGTTTAGGTCAATTAATCGAAACCAAATCTTCTTTTAATTTTGTGTATATGAGTTTTCAAGTGAAGTTTAGGTCAATCAAACAAAAAATAATGAAAGCGTGATAAAGTCAAGATATTTAGAAGTAAATTCTTTTTTATTGATAAAGGATGGACCACAAACCCAATTTAGAAGGAATCTTGTTCAACGCACACCAAGTCTTTTATTTTAATTTTTTTACTCATAAGCACATCACCAAGTCTTTAAAAATGGAAAATCGTTTAGCTACTGGATATTTTTAACAGGCTAACGAAATTATTAAAAGGCTATATCAACATTATAACATTATTTTATTTCTTATACTGAGATATACAATTTTTATTGTTCCACGTTAAACACATGACCAACATGTTAAATTAATCTATGGTAGATAATGATTAATTGCGACAAAAAAAAAATTAGTTGGGTGTTTGTTTTCCCACGTGATTGAAAAACTATTTTTTTTAAAGACTCAATTTTTCTAATTTCTTTTTATTCTTTAAAGATTATGCCACCAACATTTGGTTGTGTAATGTGACTCAATTTTTCTAATTTCTTTTTATTCTTAAAAAAACAAAAACAAAAAAAAAACCTTATAATATATACATTGGGTAATGATATTTTTTTTGGGATGATATTCTCTTTTTTTTTGGTGATAGATGATATTCTCTTTTTAAGATATATGTAATTGATTAAGCAATGATGTTTTATTTTTGGATATATGTAATTGACTAATTGTCATCTTCTTTATAATCATGATTATTTATTTTTTATGAGGGGAATGTTACTTATATTTATCTATTGTGCATTTAGATATTTATTTTAAATTTTATTCTTTTATTAAAGTATTGAGTAAATAGTCAATTATCTCCCTGAAATTGTAAGTTTCATCAATTACCCTATGAAATTAACAAAACTTCAATTACCCCCTGAAATTGCACAATGTTAATCAATTTACCCCCTCCGTCAAATTCTTCTGTTAGTCAACATGACGTTTTGCAAATACCCCCTGAAGTTTTGCACTTATGTGCAAAATGCCCCCCGAAGTTGAAAATTTATATTATTGTTTTATCCTTGACTCAAAAGATATTAAAGGCAAACAATTAACATTAATACTTTAAACTCTACAAATCATCTAAACGTTAATTCATGATCACATGCCTCATCATTCTCCTCATTGTTAACATTTTGATCACTAATAGCTTCTTCATTCAAATCAAAAGATATTGAGCACTTATGTGAAGATCTCATTGAAGTGTCCTCAGCATGTTCTTCACTCTTCCCAGTACTCTCATTCTCTTGTTTCTCATATCCATATGACATATTCATTAACAACTACTTGTTTTATATTTGTTGTTTGCAAATTATGTTTTCAAGTTTAAATCAGATAGTAAAATGTACAAAAAGTTGTTAAAATGAACAAGAATTAAAAGTTAAGAGAATTAGTGATTATGAATTAGTGATTAGGAGGTTTGTAGAGTTTAAAGCATTAAAGCTATCTGTTAATTGTTTGTATTTAATATCTTTTGAGTCAAGGATAAGATAAAAAAAAATACAAATTTTTAAGTTCTGGGGGCATTTTGCACATAAGTGAATAACTTCAGGGGGGGTATTTGCAAAACGTCATGTTAATTAACAGAAGAATTTGACGGAGGGGGTAAATTGATCAACGTTGTGCAATTTCAGGGGATAATTGAAGTTTTGTTAATGTCAGGGAGATAATTGACAAAACTTACAATTTCAGGGAGGTAATTGACTATTTACTCTTAAAGTATTTCGACCATAGCTTATCTTAAATTTTAAAAAAAAATTGTATTAACGTCATATTGTATCAGTATCGTATCATGTTTACATGTTTGGTAATTTTTTTTGTTACATCTATGTTTCATAGTTGTTAACCCTCTTATAAAAAAAAAATATATCCCTCAAAAAAAAAATTGACTTAAAATAATAAAAGTGGTGAAGCCATAGGCATATCCGGGTCATCTTTCATTTCATTTCATCGAAATATTTTGGTTTTTTCATTTTTAAGAGATATTTGGTGTTATTTTATTTTTTTTTTGGTATAAGATATTTGGTGTTTTTTTTAGATTGAATTAAGTTTCATCGCATAATTGCCACAAACAAATACACATGAGTCCTTTCCAAAAAAAAATAAAAAAAAATACACACTAGGAGTCGAACACAACTTTGTCCAATGTTGGAGCTGATGGCCAAAGCATTTTTTTTTATTTAAGCAAAAGAAAAAAATTATATTAATTAAAACAATCCAAACGTAAATAAATCATGATAAACAAACCAAGTGTATCAACTTTAATATATTCGAACACAAATTCACTAATCACAGGCGTAACATAGCGAATCCGCGTACGGACGCAAAACCATGTTACAAAAAATATAAAGATTGGAGATGTGTAAGAAACAATAAGGGTTTTAAAATGGCGAATGGATTGACCGCCAACACGGTATCAGAATCCAAGTCCCAAGAACTCCCTGTTCAACCAGATCGAACATCACGTATAATAACTCAGATCTAGGGATGAATCCAATAGGTTAGGAATCAAAACCTTTCGGGTTAAAAGACGCAGACCCTTGTAGGTTTTTAAATCACATTGAACCATACCCTTTCTGTTTTTGATTCACAACCACCGCAAAAAGGTCACCAAACTAATTCCTCCCGATCCTTGTTATAAAACAAAAAACAAAAAACAAAAAAACAACCTGTCGGAGACCCACAGACACAAAAGCCCACCGGCGGCAAACAAACGGCAACCGACAAAACGAAACACAATGGCAAGAAAAAACACAAAACCACCGTGAAGAGTCCTGGAGTAGACAATCCATAACCACTGCACGAACCACCCTCACCCACCCACCATGAACCTTGCGACGGCCAGGCAAATAGAGCCCGACGAAGGAGGATTAGGGAGAGGTTACAACAACCGCAACAAGGAATAATCACCATTGATAGGACTGGATCTATAGACACCACAACTGATGACACCATTGATGGCGCCTCCACCTAGCATCACCTCCCCGAACCAGAAAACAACATTTGGCCAAATCATTCAAGGCAAGAAGATATGTAAAATGTTAAATATGTTTTTGGTTTGTACAATATCACAAACTTTTAATGAAAATTTTAGCCAATAAAATATTTTACTTAAACAACTATATGTTTTAATCGAATTATTTTTGTTGGTATTGGCTCGACCCAAGACTCAGTCTCTAAAATAAGGGATTTGTTCTTCCGAAAACTAGCTCATTAAAAACAACCTCACTAAAAATGTTTTGTTTTTTTTATTTACATTATTGAAAAAAATACTTCACTTGTGGACTTACACTTTTTTTAAACTTGTGGACTTACACTTCTTTTAAACTTTTTTGTTGTTGGTGTTAACTGTTAACCATATGATTCAAAGAAGAATGATTTTAGTAATTCACGAAGAATTATTTCATTTAAAGTTAATATCAGGTTCTCCCAAATAATTTGTTATATGATTATATTTTAACAAAGGAATCTACAAACTGATATTTTAAATATAAACCACTTGTAAGTCTTTTTGTTTTCATTACAATCAAACATGATAAAGACTAAAATGTGTGAGCTATACGATAATTTTAACTTAATTCATTTTTGGTGTCATTTAATTTATTTTTTCAAGAAATCATTATTTTAATTTTAAATTTTATGTAGTTAATTATACTATTAGTTTTTCCTATTCAACAAAAAGAGTTGTAGCAACTATTCTCCAACAGAATAGTTCGAAATTCTTGGGCAACGGAACCAAACTCAAAAGCATCTAACTTCTACTAAAAAACTAATTCTATACATTCCACCACCAGTTTGGAAACAATTTCAAAGACAACTTCGTTCAAGATCATAGAAACACTCTGGTGTATGGTTGTGAGCTTCCCCACCCTTTTCTAGCTCTCATGCAAACCATAGACAAACTAACTAATATTCTTATTAATATACAAATTTAGAAGTTTTACTTAAAGTAATCCTTAAAAAAAAAAGTTTTATTTATAGTCCAAATAAAGGGAAGTACAAATTTTAAAAACGAAACAATTTCGAGATTGTTAAGTTAGATAATTTTTTATCGTTGTCTGGTTCGAAACCAAATCTTCCTTTTATGTATACGGGTTTTCAGATGAAGTTTAGGTCAATTAATCGAAACCAAATCTTCTTTTAATTTTGTGTATATGAGTTTTCAAGTGAAGTTTAGGTCAATCAAACAAAAAATAATGAAAGCATGATAAAGTCAAGATATTTAGAAGTAAATTCTTTTTTATTGATAAAGGATGGACCAAAAACCCAATTTAGAAGGAATCTTGTTCAACGCACACCAAGTCTTTTATTTTATTTTTTTTACTCATAAGCACATCACCAAGTCTTTAAAAATGGAAAATCGTTTAGCTACTGGATATTTTTAACAGGCTAACGAAATTATTAAAAGGCTATATCAACATTATAACATTATTTTATTTCTTATACTGAGATATACAATTTTTATTGTTCCACGTTAAACACATGACCAACATGTTAAATTAATCTATGGTAGATAATGATTAATTGCGACAAAAAATTTTTAGTTGGGTGTTTGTTTTCCCACGTGATTGAAAAACTATTTTTGTTACAAGGATTGAGACACTAATGTTAGTTACACGTTCTATACCTTTTTACTATATATCAAAAAAAAATTATATCTATATCAATACTTACATACTTTACATAAAATGAACAGACTCTCTTTTTTTTTTTTTTTTTTTTTTAAACACCTTGATTTTTCTTGAGATAATGTGATTTTTTATTTTATTTTTAAAAGTTATGTCAACTGAGCTTTATGGTCTGCTTATTATGCAACTCTCTAGAAACTTACACCTGAGTGGGTTAATATTTTTTTCTTCGATTTAAAGAATTTTTTGTGGTCAACTGTGATTCCTATATTTTTCATCATTGTTCTCACTTAGAAATTTGAATATGGACTCATATGTGTGGTACAAGATTCTTTGACTGATTCAAATTAAACGAAGAAGTCTTTAATATATTGCATGTTTCTCACACCCGGTCGTGCAAGTTATGGGTCAACCTACGACAAACCATATATAAATGCTACCATTATATATTTACCTATATCATCTTCATACTTAAATATTTCAACTTCTTCTTCATCTATATTCTTGCACAATTTAATTTGGAAGCTATAAAGTTATATTGATATACACATATAATTTGGAAGCTATGGCCATGGACAAGGTGACTCAATATATACGTGTGTTCAACCACTTTGATGAAAATGGAGATGGCAAAATATCACCTTCGGAGCTGCGGCAATGTGTGGAGGCAATCGGTGCCAAGATGACGAATGAGGAGGCGGAAATAGCGGTTGAGCTTCTCGACTCGGACGGGGATGGGTTGGTTGGGTTGGATGATTTTATGAGGTTTGTAGAAGGAGGGAAAGAGGAAGATAAAGTGAATGACCTAAGAGAGGCTTTTAAGATGTATGAAATGGAGGGCTGTGGTTGCATCACACCTAAGAGTCTTAAGAGAATGCTTGGAAGATTGGGTGAGTGTAGAAGTGTAGATGAGTGCCAAGCTATGATTTCTCACTTTGACATTGATGGAGATGGGGTCCTTAGTTTTGATGAATTTAGGACAATGATGCTTTAAAATGTAAATACTTCAAATTTCAAGTCCTTCCTTTACTATAGTTTTGAAAAAAAAACAAAATTAGAGATTAGAGAAGGATTTCATGTTTTTCCTCTCTAAATTTTGTTGGTAATTTACATTTTTTTGATTGGTCATGTAATGTGAAAACCTCAAGTCACATGAGCAGGAGATTGACCTCATTCAACATAGCCAATTTTAGCTTATAAATTGATTTTGAGGAATTCAATTTTGCAAAAAACATAATTATCTTTGTTTCATTTATTGGATGATCAATATGTGTGGTAGATATAAGTTAGATGAAATGCATATATAGATTTTGCAAGACCTACGGTAAAGTACAGTTTAAAAATGTGTCATTTAGAGACAGTTTTTTAGGGTGTTTATATAAGTAAAACCATCTATCGTGAAATAAGTAAAACCATAATGATTTTTTTTTTTTATAGTGACACAATGAGTCATAGATTTTTGTTATTTTAGTTCATGCAAGTTTTTATTTATTTATTAAACTTGGTATCTGATCCAAGGACCGACTAATTCAAGGGGAACAATCCCGCCACCCACTTGTGGGGTCCCCATTCTAAGTCAGAGCTTTGACTTGCCCGTCAAAATTGGCACTAGAGGGCTCTGTATGGACTTGCCCACCAAAATTGGCACTAGATGGATTCGAACCTGAAACCTTGAGAGGAGCACACTCCAAGATCTCAAGTCAACCACTAGGCTAACCCCAAATGGGTTTTTAGTTCATGCAAGTTAATGTGAAAAGTACATAAAGAATGACCAGATATAACATGTAACTAACATTAGTTTCTAAATCACGTGGGAATACAAACATCCAACTACAAAATTTTGTCGCAATTACTTACTCCTATCTATTACAGGAATTGAGATCCTCTCCATTTATAAAAATAAACGGAATTAAGATTTTTTTTGTATATTTACTTCTCCAAATAGAAAAATGGAGAAATGTTTAAATGGAAAAGATCTTAAACTTTTTTTTTTTTTGACAAAATTAATTTAAACGTTTTTTTCTTTCTTTCTGATTCACGTGGAATGGAACAATCAACATTTTCTATCTAATTAACGAAATAAAATAATGTTATCATTACTTTCTTTTTTAAAGGAGTTACTGCTTACTATAGTCTTTTGATAGTTGCGTTAACTTGTCAAAAAGATATATTTGTCTAATGATTTTCCATGTTTAAAAGACTTGGGGTACGTTGACCAATGGTTGCGTCTAAATAATCTTTATAATAATGCCAGCCATTTACGAATTGAGATAATATTATAGAAAGAAACACTATATTGATCAATGTTTGATTTGATGAAGTTGATCGTGTCAAAATAAATTAGTTCAAAAAAATTAACATCTTATACAAATAAAATAATAATAGCCTTATAGTTGGTGTAAATGTAATGAGTCGTAGCATAGGCCTCTTGTGTTGAATTGTAAGACGGGAAGATTACCGTTTGCATATTTGGGTCATTCCATCGATGGTGATGTGCGGCATTTGGTTTTTTGGGATTCGTTGATTAGCCGTATTAAAGTTTGTTTGTCTGGTTGGAAGAGTAGATATTTATTTTTTGGTGGTCGGTTAGTCCTCTTGAAATCTATCATTTCCTCGCTTCTGGTTTACTTTCTTTCATTCTTCAAAGCTCTTTCATATATCGTTTCCTCTATTAAATCTACTTTTAATTTTTTTTGGGGTGAGGATTTAAGGAAAACTTATTGGGTTGGAGGATAAAAGAATTTAATATTACTTTGTTGAAAAATGATATTGTTCTATAGGGGAAATGGTGTTGGAGGATGCTAGTTGATTGGGGGGGGGGGGGGGGGGGTTATGATCTAGGGTGTTGAAGGAGAGGTATGGTGTGGAAGGCAGTCGTGCGAACGAGGGTGACAGTTATGGGTCAACATGGTGGAGGGAGATGGTTAGGATATGTAATGGGATGGGTTTAGTTGTGGAGAGCAAGTTTGATGATAATTTACGTTGGAAGGTTGGAGTTGGGGAAGATTCATTTTTTTGGTTGGACCCGTGGTTGGGGGGAGACCCCTTTGCATGTAAGGTTTCTGGGGTTGTTTGAGTTATCAGAGAATAGATGGGAGACGACAACTGGTATGTTCTCCTTGGGTTGGGGGAGGGAGGTGAGGCTTGGAAGTGGCAGAGAAGGTTGTGGGCATAGGGGGGAGGAGTTGTTAGGGGAGTGTAGGTGTTTACTTCACGATATTACTGTACAGGTTAATGTTGGTGACATGTGGTTGTGGCATTCAGATCCAATTACAGGTTATTATGTTTGTGGTGTGTATCAATTTTTGTGTTCGTTAGATCAACAATTTAATTGGGTAAAGTGAGGGGGGTCGGAAGATTATTTGGGTAAAGTGGCGGTCCGTTTGTAATCCAAAAGGGAGGGGCGGCCTTGGAGTGAGGGATGTAAGGGTGGTGAATATTAGTTTGTTGGCTAAGTGGAGGCGGCGTCTCTTGAATGGTGATAAGGCGCTTTGGAAGGAGGTACTTGTAGAGAAATATGGAGAGAATGTTTGTAATGTTATGGAGGATGGTGGAGGTTTTAGGCTTTCCATTGCTTCAAGGTGGTGGAAAGATATTATACATTTAGAGAAGAATGGTGGTTTGAGTTGGTTCAACAAGGAGGTGGAGAGAAGAGTGAGAAACGGAGAAAATACCAAGTTTTGGCTTTGTAGGTGGCGGGGAGGGGTATCGTTCCGGGAAAAATATCCAAGATTATTTGCTATGTTAAATCAACAAGAGGCAATGGTGGCGGATATTTGGGTGCTCAACGGGAACTTAAGGGAGTGGACTTTCTCTTGGCGGCGTCGCTTCTTTGTATGGGAGGAACAACTTCTTGGTAATCTTTTAGCCAATTTGGAGGGGCATGTTTGGATGAGAGAGCTTGACGGTTGGGCTTGGAAGCAGGAGGAGGACGCGGTGTTTACAGTTAAGTCTATGTATGACAAGTTGGAAGGTTTGGTTATATTAGAGAACAATTGGGGAGTTGAGGAGAATAAAGTCTTCAACCAATTGGGGAGGCCCCTATGAAGGTTTCCTGGTTAGGTTGACGTCTTTTTTGTAATAGGCTTCCTACGGGTAACAATCTTGTTTCCTTAAAAAAAAAAAAAAAAAACCTTTTAGAAGGGGCATTATTACTCAAGATTCTCAAAATTGTGTGGGAGGAGGCGGAAAAATAGAATCCTCAAATCATCTTTTTTCAAAATGTAATTTATTTAATCAGGTTTGGCAACTGGTGCGTGATTGGATCGGCTTCTCATCAGTTGAGTCGTTGAGTATGTTGGATCATTTTGTTCAATTTAGTCATTTAGCAGGTAGATCCATATTGTGTTGCTCTATCATGCGAATTATTTGGTTTTCGTGCATCTGAGATTTTTTGGAAGGAAATGAATGACATAATTATCATAAATCAAGAAGTGTGGATTCAATAGCTTTCAGACAAAATTTAGTTGTTATCTTTTTGGTGGTTGAAGGCAAAACATCCCAATATTGTTTTTGGCTACCGTAATTGGTGGTTTTGTCTGTTTTCATGTTTAGGAATTGGTTAAGAGTTCCTTGAGGTTTTGTTGGTTAAAAGTGTCTTCTTAAACTTTTTTTTTGTGTCTTGTGCTAAAAAAAACGTGTTTTTGTTAATATATCTTATTTAACCTTGTTAAAAAAATACAAATAATATAATTATGTAAAAGTAAACAACAAGTGCTTATTGTAATAAGTAAGTGCTTGTGCCATAAATTGCAAATTAGTCGTTTTTTCAAACATGCTCCAAGTCTCACAAAATATTATACCTAAATTATTCATCAATATAAGTTAGTTTTAATTTTGAATCGTTACAATGGAGATGAATTTGTTTATGTATGGAAGTGTCAAGTGTAACACCCCGTTTTCCCAACTTGAAAAATTTTACATAAACATCAGAGTAAACAACTTAAACAGGATGTCACACTACTTTAAAAGATAAATAGAGTAGAATTACTATTTATTCAAAACATCTCATGTCAACAATTCAAATTTCATTGCAGCGAAAAACATTATTTAAACAACGTAATGACACAACGGCCTCAACATAAACAACTTATTAAAATTTCATTCTAGGTGGTTCATCAACATAAATCATAAAAATACGTAACACATGGAAAACAAAACAAGATCCCCATCCCGTTACGTATCAGAGCGACCCTAAGACGACTCGTGAGAGAGACAACTCACTTCAGCAGCTAATCCTGGTTATCTGCACGTTACCCACGGTCGAGGCAACATTCAAACAGAAGGGGTGAGATTTCACATTCAATAATAATAAGCATATAATTCTTTAAAAGAATTTAACAACACATGACAACATCTATTCATCATTAGTAAAACTAATAAACAATAATTTAAGTAAGAGAATTTATCAACATAAACAAGAGCAAATCATCATCAACATTGCTTCACATAAACAACAACAAATCATCATAAACAATGCTTCACATAAACAACAACAACAAATCATCATCAACAATGCTTCACATAAACAACAACAATAAATCATCATCAACAATGCTTCACATAAACAACAATAATAAATAATATTGATACTTCACATAATTCCAACTATAAGTCATCAATCAACTTCAAATCATCATTAACAATGTTTCACATAAACAACATAAACAACAACAATAAATAATATTGGTACTTCACATATTTCTTCATTAACAACTCATTGATAAATGACAGCTTAACAACACCGACAACGCGACATTAACGACAACAACATCAACGACAACAACATCAACTTGACAAATGCAATATGCATGTGGTACCAACCAGGGCATCAAGCCCTTAACGTATAGAGCATAAATACACTCACAGGGCATCAAGCCCTCAACTTAATGAGTATGCATGGACTCAACAACGTGTACAACTTGAACAACATCAACAACTTTTGGAACAACAACTTACAACTTAATCAACATTCAGCAACAGCAGAGGCAACACGTAAGCAACTCACAACATATCAATAAATCAATGATAATCAACAACAACTTCAACATCATACATTTTCCACATAGTACATATATACTATATCACATTACCAACAACATTAATCATCTTAATTCAGACTCTCTGAACAACATATAATATTATAAACAACTTTAACGACATCGACAACAACAACAACTTTGCATCATAATATCATAATTCATCAATCAAAGATATTCATATAATAATTCATCAATCATGAACAACATCATATAACATCGTATTCAAACATCAACAATTCATCATATAACATCGTATTCAAACATCAACAATTCATCATGCATCTTTGTAAAAACATAATAAATAATACCTAAGTCTAACATTTATCCCATCATAGACTTAATTTTTAGACTTGCGTCTGATCTTTTAAAAGCCTCGTATGTTTGTTAGCCTGTTTATAAACATATGTTATAAGAACATATTTAAATAAGTAATATGATCCATTATTAAATAGACTATTAATCCAAAAGTCCTAGCTCAACTGACAAAATGCCGAAATTGTTATACCGGATGCCATGACCGGGGTTCGAACACGGTCCTCCACTTATGTGTGTGAATTTATAATGACTTTGACATTTCGTCTATCTAAAAAAAATAAAAAAAAAATAGACTATTAAAATATTAGACCAATAAAAAAACTCTCTTTTAAATATTTAACACGACATTTAAGATGTGCAAGAAAAAGTCCCCGTGAGCTTAGCTCAGTTGGCAGTGACATTGCATAATTTATGCAGGGGCTGGGGTTCGAACCCCGAACACCCCACTTCTACGTATTTAATTGTGTGAGATCTAGCCACTAGGCTAATAGACCAAAAAAAAAAAAAGATGTGTAAGAAAAAGAAAGAAAGAAAAAAGACATTTTAGAAAAAATTCGTCGTCCCTTAACTTTATTTCTCACTTGATTTACACTTACACGTTTACACGTGCGAGATTACTCTTTTCCTTGCAGAAATTTCCCCCCTTTCCCATTTTTTGAAAAACAAAAGCTTCACTTCTATGCTGCAACATTCTCCATTCTTCATCTCCGATTCTCGTAAGTTCTCTCTTCTTCGATTCTTCATTTCTCGCTAATTTCTTATCCTCTTCATCAATTTCAAGCTAATGTGCGTTAAACATTTAACTGATTTGCATTTTTCCCCAATTTCGTAAACCCTAGATTATTCAATTTTTCAATAATTCCTCACTGTAATGCTTCATTTTCGAATTCGTTGGAGCAATTGAATTTTCATTGTCACAGTGTTTAATGGGTAAGGGGGGAAATTTGATTTTGAATGAACTGGTTTTGTAAAGTTGATTTTACTTAAATGTGAGTTGAATCCATGAAACACTGATACTAACACGGACACGACACTGACACATTGACACCGATAATTATTTGAGAAAATGACATGATTAAATATAATCACATGCGTTGGTGTTGAGTTGATGTAGGACACTGACACCAGACATGCCTTCAATTAGAAGTGTCGGTGCTACATATGTTGAATGTAGAGTGATTTTTGTTTGGATTATCTACGTGAAAGTGAGTTGAACAATAATTTTAATTTTTAAGTGAAAATATGTTTACCGTCGAAAGCTACAAATCATAGTTGCTAGGGACCAACCTGTTCTGACTATGTGTGAATAGATAAGAAACTATATAATGAATAGGACATCAACTGCTACTATTAAACTTGATAGGTGGCAACATAATGTAATGCCAAATCCTAAAAGAAGGCTAGATAGGGAAGTAGAATTTAGTGCTCATTGGATACCAACCTGGAGTATAGATGAGCAATACCAAGTCAATCATACCTTTAATGGTCAAGGTTTCATTGTTGATGTTGCAAAGAGACAATGTTCATGTAACTTTTGGGAGCTAGTTGGAATTCCTCGCAGGCATGTTGTGGCTGCACTTGGGTATAAAAAATTGAATCCTGAAAACTATGTTGATGACTGTTACACAAGAAAGACATATGCACTCTGCTATAGTTTTAATATTTCTCCTATCAATGGGGAAGAAATGTGGCCACATGTGGAAGTTGAAGACATGCTCCCTCCTGAGTTTAAAAAGGGTCCAAGTAGACCTAGAAAACTAAGGTTCAGGGAACTTGGTGAAGGTGGTGGAAGATTTAGGAGGCCAGGAGTAGCTTATAGATGCACTACTTGTGACAAATTTGGGCATAATGCTAGGAGATGTAAAGAAAACCAGAACCCAGCTGCATTGAAAAGAAAGGTATATGCATATGTTAACAATTTCACTTAACTTGACTATATACATGTTCCCATATTTGACTATGTATTCATGATTTGTATTCATGATTTGTTCAGAGAAAACCTGCAAAAAATGCCACTGCAAGTGAAGAAACTGATGTTGTAGAAGAAAATGCTACATTTGATGATGATGATGATGCATTTTTTGATCAAGTAATTATGAACAATGTTGATCAACTAGATGTTGTTGTCAACAATGTTGTGTCCCAAAAAAGTAATGTTTCTCAGTCAAGCAATGTGTATCAGTCAAGCAATGTGTCAAAGCAGCGAAAGACAAATCAGCCAAAATCAGTTCCACAACCAAAGCCTGCAGCTATTTCAGGTCCAAAGGTGTCAAAGGCTATGTCAGTTCCAAAGCCAAAGTCTGTTTATATGTTAGTTCCAAATGTGTCAAAGGGTATGTCAGGTCCTAACCCAAAGCCAAAGCCTGCTACAAGAGTGAAATCTCCCCCATTGAAGAAAAGATGCAGTGAGAGATTGAAGACAGTGGAGAGGCTTAAGAATATTGATGGACCTGGATGTTCTGCTGATCAACCTATGACAATTGATAATGTGGAAGAAGCTGTTGTTATGACCTAAGAGAGTGCTGCTGCTGTTCCTGCTCAAGTACCTGTTGTTGCCAGACTTGGTGTCTGCCTTAACTTGATGAAGCCTTAGGGAGAACTATCTACAAGATCTACACAATAGTTGTATTGAGTGTGATTTGCTTTTTGATGTACTTTTATGGTCTGACTTATGCACTAGATGTGCTACTATGTAGTTGTTTTTTGGTCTGTCATATGCACTTAGTGTGCACTATATTTTGGAACTATATGCTTGCAATTTAATTTATGTTTTATGCTACATTACGTGCACTTGATGTGCTTTAATTTGTAATGAGACATATGCACATAATGTGCTTTATTATGCTATCACTGTGTTTGTTATGTTTAATTGAAACAAGTTGCAGTTGCAATGACACTTTTCTTCCAATTCATATATAACTAACAAAATACAAAGCATCGTACAAATGGAGAAATTTAAGGCATTACATAGACAAAATACATAATCAGTTCATTCATAATCAATGATACATAATTCAGTAAACCATCATACATAGTTAAGGCATTACATAAACATCAAATTTTTCCAACAATTGAATCAAAATACAACCTCTGAACAACACAAAACTAGAACCAACATATAGATATTACCTTAGACATTAAGCTAGTTTGAAAGCAACTAAAAAGAAAACCCAGGACATTAACAATGCCATGAACAACCAGTTGTTCTTCTTCTTCTCAGCCTCATATTTCTTCTTCAACTTCATTACCTTCTTCGACTCAAGACACTGGCCTATTTCTTGTCCATATTCTTTCCCAAAATCCTTCCCAAATTTCTTCAAAAACTATGTCGTCATCTCACACCCATTGCAGCCATTGTCAATCTTCTTTTGGGAACCATTGTCAATCTTCTTCTGGGAATAGCCGTTTCTGGCAAAAAAACTTGTCCAATTCATCATCCCATATGAAAAGTTCGCAACTTTGCACATTCGTGTTCGAATACCGACATTTCCAGAATTTTCTCTTAGGGTTCTCATCAGTGTTAGATAACCAAAACTTCATAACTGCATTACACCCACAAACTGGAAGTGGAAGATTTCCTCCATTTGAGTTGCCAACGCTCGAGATCTCACTCCCACCCATTTGAATTCGAATCTAACCCTAACAAATACAAAAACAGTAATTGGATGAGTTTGTGTTTGAAAACGAAATCGATTGAAATAGTGAGGGAATTGAAAACGAAATCGATTGAAATGGTGAGGGAAATGAATCTGGTTGAAGGAGTATGAAGAACAAGAATGTCGATGGGGAGAAGAAGAAGATGAAAGTTTAATTAGATTTTTCATGTATAAATAATTATGTTTTAATTTAATTTTGAAATAATAATAATTTTGTAAATAAAATTATCCAAGTGGCAAGTGTTTTTAATTAAAATAAAATGAAAACAAAAATAATTTCCCAATCAGCATGACACGTCAGCAAATTCTGCAGACAAGTTCAAGTGAGAGACCAATAGTGGAAGAATATAAGGACATAATTTAAAAAAAAAAATTAGAGGGACCAAAGCCGGATTTCGCTCGTATTCCAGAAACTAAAAGAGGTATTAACTCTTTAATAAATAAATATATGAATAAACAAATAAACATTATTAATTATTATTATTATTAATTTATTATTATTATTGAATGAAGAGTGAACCAAGTGATAACAAAAAGAGCAGAATCGGAAACCTGAAGAAAGAGAATGAAGAAAGAAACGGCAAGCAGGAAGGAAGAAAGAATGACACAACACTAGAAGAGAAGCAGTTTACCAATTACCACCACCAAGTAAGTAATTGCCTCACTTTTCTGTACAAAAGATAAGATTCAGATTTGTATTCTTGTGCTGTTTTTTTTTAATATGAGATTCGATTCCTTTTCTCCTGTTCAAATTACTTCTGTTTCGCGGCCGTAACGGCGGCGATTTTGCTGTGATTTTTGTTCTCAATTAATTCTACTTAAAAACAACCAGACATGTCATAATCAATTTTACACCGTCAGAATCAATTCTGGTTGCTCCCGAATATAGGCTTAGTGTAACTTTGGGTTATGGGTCCATGAAACGAACTTTTGAACTATGTAGCACAGACACTTCTGATTGAAGGTTGTCTGGTGTCCAACACATGTAATTACATTTAGTTATGTCATTTTCTCAAACGATTATCAGTATCAACATGTTAGTGTTAATCTCAATTCCGTTGTCTGTGTGGGTACTTCATAGCTTTTGAGTCAATAATGATGTAGATTCTTTTGAAATAGGTACTGTGTAGTTGGTTATTTTGCCACCGTCATTTGTTGAATTTGCTATTTCCACGCCAAAATGGCAAGGGGTAGACCCAAGAAAACTGTTAAAGCAACCGAATCTGTGCCTAAACCCAAGGAGCCTCAAATTCAGACACAGGAACCTAACTTCATGGACCTTGAAATCAAAGGTATTACAACATTTCAGATTCTTTTTCAATTCCTTTTCACGAAGTGCAGTATATCACAGAATGTGGGTGAGTGTAAACTGAATTTGAATTACTTGTGCAGCAATGGAGCGACAAATCGGTGCGATTAGGGCAGTTCAAGAGGTGAAAATCGATCACTTGTTGACGGATTTGCGATTACTTCGCTCATGTTTCTGCGAGGAACAGCTCCAGAAACCTGTATTAGAGATTTTTAAAGAAACTCTTCCAAATTTGTCCATTGTGAATGATGAAGGGAGTAACAATTTTTATGTGATACTGAAAGATAAAGATTCTATGAACATGAACCATGGTGATGTACATGCTTCATTGCTGCAAAAGTTGTCCATGGCTTACCCTCACTGCTCCTCTTCAATTCCTCCTTTTGCTGGTGCCTTCGAATATTCTTCCAATGCAGAAGGTGAACACTTCAAAATTCCCCCCTTAAGTATGTTTTTTCATGTAGAATATTATAAATTAGTCTCTATTAAAATTGTTCTAATTTTTAGTCTCAACCTTTTAAAGATTAAGTGTTTTATTTTTCCTTATGAATTTGGGTTTCTTGCAACAAAAAGAGAAGCAAAACAATAAAAGTAGACTTTAACATTTTGAGTTTGTGGTTGTTGAGCTCGAAATGTAACTAACCTGAACTGTTCTATCATGCATGTGCTATTTTTTGACCGAGTAAGGAGTGTGCATTTTCAGTTCGTTTTACTTGCCTGTAAATGTAAGAGCATCCACAATGGTGGGTGCTTCACCTATTTAGCACCGGAATTAATAAGCACCCTCATTGTGGAGAGAAAATGTTTGGTGCTTATAGAGAAGGGTGGCTATATAAGCACCCTCTCTCTCTTTAATTTTCGTGGGCCATATGTAATAAATTGTACACAAACCAATAAACTTTTTTGAAATACAATGGCATTGAGTTATTAATAGGATCTATTTATTAACTTTTTTCTGAGGTGTTGGGTTGGAGAGATTGAGTGCTTATTAAGAAATATCATTAAAAATTAAAAAATAGATGATGTGTACATGCATGGCCCGCTTAAGCACCCAAAATGGAGTGCTCTGTTGCAGATGGTCTAAACAAGTTGATATATCTCCAACAACTCTCATTCACTTGCTGCAGTTGCATTTTTTTTACTCTGTAAAACTTGGGAAAGTGTTTTTACTTATATAAATGTGTATCTAACTGTATTATTGAATATGGATAGGTACTAAAAGCTCAGGGACTGATTTAAAAAAAATAAATAAATAAAGAAGTAAAAATGTATTTAAGTTTCTACATTGATATATTTTTATATATCTGACTACAGTTACTTCCATCTTGACAGGGAGAACAAGCTTTATTGGTGCCGATAATCTGTGTTTCAAGGATTTTGTATGTTCTCTTTCTTCACTTTGCTGCTACACTCACATACCTTTGGATCACTTGTAAAGATATGATAGAATAGAAGCATATGCACCACATGGCTTAAGTATTACATATAATATAATATTAATATGTATGATTATAATGTAAAATAAAAAATTCTAACTTAAAGAGCTCAATTTTTCATTAATTAGCATTGATAATTGTAGAGTAAGTTACTTTTTGTGACAAAAATAGGTTGTGAAACATGAGGGTACTACTGACATTACTCTTGGTCATCGGTTCGTTTCTGTAACATGATCTAGATTATTGCATGAATTTAAAAGGAATTGTTTTGCTTCTTTTAGTGATTTAATGTTTATTGTATAGGCTTTGGAGGAGCCATCTGAAACTCAGACTTTAGCAATGCAAGAAGGTCTTCTGACTCCCGGTGTAAGTATCTCGCCTTCGTGCATTTTTATTTAAATGATCTCTGGTGTTTGTTGTTTCTGGTAGAAGGGTGTCCCAAATGGCCTTGAACTGAAAAGTTAACAGCTAAATATATGGGTTTTGCAGGTGAGTAGTCAGAGGTTGTCTGTTGGGATGACGCCCAAAACACTGAGGGTTCCGAAGCCTGGCGAGATGCTTCTCTCTGTCCATGGATCACCCCTAGGTGTTTACAAGGACAATAACATGGAAGCCATAAATGGTATGATTTAGAAAATTGCTTGGAATAAAAGTTGAAACTGTTACATGCTTTATCATGTTAATGAACAAGGAATAGTTCTTGTTTACTGTAATGCTTTACTTTTGATATGCTTGTCTGTTCTTCCACATTTCTTGAAACACTACAACTTTATCTAGTTCTATCTAATATGGTTTCTTTTCTGAGATGCAGAGTCAGAGGAGGGTTGAATTCTGGTGAAATCTCCTGAAGGATTGTATAAACTATTAGACATTGTACTTTTCGGATCATGCTTGTAGTCCTAGAGAGTGGATGTGTGTGATTATCAAAGTAAGGTTTAATATCCTTGTGATCGTTCATTAGTAGTAATGTTGAAAGGTTAGTTCCTTTAAGTATATGGTGTCACAATTGAATTGCAAGAATTTATTAGATAGCCAGACATGGCTTGAGGGTTTCATGATCCAGGTTTTATATATGTTACAAAACTTTGAATGTTTTTTTGTGCAGTTTTCTTTGTAATCCATGTGTCAAGGTATAGCTCATAATTTCACTTGGTAGATTATTGCTTTTTGTTTGCTTTAATTTGGTACTTTAATTGCATTTTGCTATTCCTTGAAGTGGAGTTCTTTATACATACTTTGAAAACTAGTTCTTGATACTATGTGGACAATTCAATGTCTTAAGAGTTGAATAAGGCAATCTAGGAGATTTATTTTCCTTTTTAAATTATTTTATTGATTTTTTAAGACAAATTTTTCGTATTTGATTATTGTACTCATGCTATTTAGTTTCTGGTGTACCGGTTTATTTCAAACTGAATTCCACATTTTTGCATTGTAACCAAAAACAGAATTCCACATACTTGCGTACCTTGTCTAACTTATCATATTCTCACTTTTTATTTGACCAATTGAGGTTGCTTAATCAAAGTGCAGAATAGATTCTAAGCTTCTTAGACATTTTGGAATTGATTTTTAAACAAATTTTCTGGAAATTGTTAATGCCCAAGTATAAATAAAATGTAGCAAGTCATGATCCAATAATAAATAGAGTGCATCAGGTTAATCATCAAATGATCTAGTTGGGAGGACTTCTTTATCATTACATACATCTGTTATCTCATTGGTACAGCTTTCATGTGAATTATATTAGGCGACAAATTAACCGGGTTGCTCATAATCTAGCGAGAGCGTTTGTATGCTCATAATCTAGTCCCTGCGTTATATTTTGGACATCATTATAAATGAAATGAGTTGGTTGTTCTCGTGTAGAAGAAAAAAAAAAACATCATAAAATTTGGTGAATAGATTGGATGACTTTTTGCACTATTAACATGGCAAAAGTTATGGTTATGCACCGTGCATAAACACTTTACAACCATCAGATTTAGTGTACACGTGTAATAATCCTAGGCTTCTCAAACTACACCAAATCAAGGAATAAAGAAAGTGGTATAAGTGACATGAAGCTTCATCTTCTCCGACCAAACCTTTACTCCGGCACGGCGGTGACCGGCCCAAACGGGCGGCACCACCGCGTCGGAATTCCCAAACACCTCATTTTTAAAATCCAAACATAGATCCAGACATCCTTTTTCACGTACAGTTCAAAAATCCACTTAGTTTTCCAAAAACACACACACGCGCAAGTCCAAATCTACAAATCAAAATACGAAATAAATGAAAACGAAACTACATCTTCTTCGTTTCACGAATCCGATTCGGTCAGTTCCTTTCTTTGCTTCGGACTATGCTTCTTTCCTTTTGCTTCGATTCAGATTTGGAGATTTGTGCACCTACTTGCTTCTTCTTCTTTCTTTCTTTTAGATCCGTGTTGCTTGCTGTTCCGAAATAGATGTGAAAAATGGCAATTGATGACTTAGTTGATTGTTGTTATTAGGTGTTGAGTTCTGAAACCAAAAAATTGATAGAAGAGAAGAATTCGAAATTTGTAGTGTGTTGTGATTCTGATGATTGTTTGCTGGAAAAGTGTTTGATGAATTTGTAGTGAAAGCTCAAAAAATGAATTGCTGGAAAATATTGTTCATGTTGTTCTTGTTGGAAACCATTCCCACAGCAAAATGGTTTTGGAGTACAACTCACAGAAACCATTTCCACAGCAAAATAGTTATGGAGTACAACTCACAGAAACCATTTCTTTCCTCCTCCTCCAATTGTGTCAGCCCAAAATTGAATGATGGCAATGGCTCTAGGTCCTTAGTTTTTTTCACCTGCTGGAAACCATTAAGTACATCTAATGGTTTTGGAGTACAACTCACATAAACTATTTCCACAACAAAATGGTTTTTGCATAATTTTATACAAAACATGTACAATCATCACTACTTCTTATTTTTTATCAACCTATTTTCTGTTAAGCCATCCTTAATCGTTTATGTTTTTCCACACAATTAAAAAAAGCATAATGTTGTTGACTCATTGCACATGTTTTTTTATTTTTTTATTATAAATATAACATCTATGTATAATATACCTATCATGTATATACACATGTGATAATGATAAATGGATATGTTGTGCCCGCTGGATCTGCTGATAAATTTCGTTTTGTTTCGTTTGGTTTCGCTTGGGGGTGTAGGAAGCAATTATGTTGGGATATCGGTTAATGGGCTGGAATTTATGCACGGTGCATAAAGATTTCCTTATGCACCATAACCAGACCCACTTTTTAATATTTTTAACCAAATTATTTTATATCAAAATATTTTATATGGGTGTGATTGGTTGTGGAGATATGATGAGAAGAGAAAAATACATAAAAGAGTGTATGACAAGGGAAGTGATATGTAAAAAAAAATTGTATGTTATTTTTTTTTTATATGTAAAAAAATTAATATGAAAAATTGAGTCCTTGTTTGATATAAGAAAAAGAGAAATGATATAAAAATCAGAGAAATATTGATTATTTTTAAGCAATTAGGGGCATGAATTGAAACTTAATTATTGGATTAAAGAATTTGTCTCATTTTATATCTCGTCTTATAATATCATTGAATCGTTAATATTATTTTTTCTTCTAATATAACCTTCACTATTTATTATTATCTTTTTTTCTTTTTCAACTTTTGTAATTTAATTTCTCCTTTCTATATCATTAATGAAGCCTGATTTTGAATTATTGTCACAATTTTTTTTAAGGAAAATTACGTCACAATTTTACTTTCTTATCTAAAATTACTACGTTTTTTAATTCGTGCACCAAGTAACAAAGCAAGATACATTTTTGGGGACAGAAGATTTGAGTGCGAATACGTTTCTTAGTTTTTCATACATGATGACTATTATAATATCCATGAGTAACCTTAGAGAGAATAGAAACAGAGTAGAGAACATATTGTTCTCTAGAGGTGTTGATGGAGGTTATTATTGTTGTTGATATTGAGATGAAGCAATCACTTTTGCAGGTTAGAAGGAGAAACAACGGTGAAGTGGAAGAGGGAGAGTTTCTTTTTCCTTTTGAGAAACAAAGGTGGTGAAACAGAGTGATGAATGATGACCTTTGAGTTTTTTTTTTTGTTTATTGTTGCAAACAATAAAAAAATAATAAATACTAATTTTTGTCCATTTTTTTCATTCTTTGTTTCTCTTTTTTTTTTTTTTTACTATTTTCGTTTTTTTTTTCATTTATACTATTCCATTTAAAAAAATCAATAAATTTAATTCAAAAATATTACTTTCAATTTTTTTTTTATGTTAACCAACTGTGTTGAGATTTCAGTTTTTTGAATTAAATCTATTGAAAAATTATTTAATTTTTTTAAATGAAATAGTATAATGAAAAAAAAAACAAAAATACTAAAAAAAAGAAGAAACAAAGAATGAAAAAATGGAACAAAATTAGTTTTTATTATTTTTTATTGTTTGCAATAATAAACAAAAAAAAAACTCAAAGATCATCATTCATCACTTTGTTTCAGCACCGTTGTATCTCAAAAGAAACTCGAAAGAAAAAAGAAACTTTCTCTTCCACTTCACTGTTGTTTCTCCTTCTAACCTACAAAAGTGATTGCTTCATCTCAACATCAGTAACAACAATAACCTCTATCAACACCTCCAGTATGTTCTCTACTCTGTTTCTTTTTTTCTCATCAATTCATCGGTGGCATATTAGCGTATAATTTTATTTTTTTTGAAAGAATATTAACGTATAATTCTTAAACACTTACTCCTTCCAGCCTTGAATGTAAGAAGAAAAAAAAAAGGCTTAATTGCACAAATGGTCCCCTAAATAATTATGAGTTTACATTTTGGTCCCATAAATTGTAAAACTCACATTTTGGTCCTCTTGGTTTTGCTCCGTCAGTCAAAATGGTCATGAGCTGTTAACTTTAACCCCAAATGTCTATGGTGGATCAACCTTAAGAGTGGTCCACCATAGATCCTATTAATTATTTTAATTTAAACTGTTTGATCTTTTTTCTTAAACGAGGACCATTGGATTACGTGAGTGTATTTTATCTTACGGTGAATCAACAACAAGTAATTAATTCTCCCTTTCTTCATCTTCTTCCTCACTCTCCTTCATCATCTTCAACATCACATTCATCAACACCATCATGACCTTCATCATTTACCTAGAAACATCATCACCATCAACAACAACATCATCATCATCGAAAAAATAAAATTGCATCCAAAATTGAAACAGCAACAAGTGTATAACAAGAAGACCAAGAAAAAAAAACCAAGATCAGGACATTTCTAAAGGCCACTCTTGACCCACCCATCACTTTTATGAATCTTCCTGAACACAATCAAAGCAAGAGCAATAGCAAAACCAAGATCAGCAACATCATCGGTCTAACACATCCGGCGTATTCGTACACAACTCCCATTTCTCTTTGCATTTTTTGAGATTAATTTTATAAAATCCAACTCTGTAAGTTGAAACAATTTCAAATTGCAGGGATGAGAGATGAAGATAGAGTAGTCGTGACACCAAAACGCGTCGTTACCAAACCTTTATCTTCGTCGGAGAAACACTCGAAATCCACCACCACCGTCGCAGTCGTTACCATGGAAGTAGGAGGCAGAGGAACGCTCTCAGAAGTACACCAAAGCGCAAAGAAGTTATTACTCCGCTGCCGTTATGACCTCGAACGTCCCGAACATTCCACCTCTACCTCCGCCGCCGTCGTCGGCATTGATTCAGAGCTTTCCTTCGCCGTGAAGAGGGATATCAACCAGATCCAATGCCTTCGGCGTTCCGTCGCATCCAAACCTCAACATGATCTTTGGAAAAGGTGAACAAATTGAAATTGCGTTGATTTTGATTCTGATCTTGTTGATTCCTGATTTTTTTTCTTCTTCTGGGTTTACAGTGTATGAGATGGAAGGAAGAATTGAGTATGTTGGCTTAATGGTCATGATCTGGGTTGCTAAAAAAAATAAATATATATTATTTTGGTAAATGATGTTATTCTGGAAAAAATAATATGGGTGAGTGATGAATATGAAGCTGAATGTATGAAGAAGAGGAAGGAAGAAAGGGAAATATAATCTAATGGTAGCATTTTTTTTAATCCAATGGTAGTTGTTGTTGGATCATTGTAAGATAAATTAGACCTTCATAATTTAATGTAGCCTTTTTTTTAAAAGATCAAACGGTTAAAATTTTAAAAATTAATGAGGTCTATGGTGAACCACTCTTAAGGTTGGTCCACTATAGACATTTGGGGTTAAAGTTAACAGCTCAGGACCATTTTGATTGACGGAGCAAAACCAAGAGGACCAAAATGTGAGTTTTACAATTTATGGGACCAAAATGTAAACTCATAATTATTTAGGGGACCATTTGTGCAATTAAGCCAAAAAAAAAATATATTAAGAAAGTGAATTTGCTACATTTAAATCATGATAAAAGATTATACCTTTTCAATTTTATCCTTGTCTTAAAATCATTTTTTAGTGCAGACATTAATGATGGAGTGGTTTTAAGTAATTAATTGTTGCATGGAATGATGGAGTAACCATTGAAATTCTCATGGTGGATTTCTAATGGTTTAAAGATCGGTCATTGAAATTTTTTAAAACTCAAACGTGGTACTTTTGGTTATATTGTGTGCCTCTTTATACATGTTAATAGAGTAAATAGACAATCACCCCCTAAAATTAACAAAACTTCAATTACCCCTCTGAAATTGTACAACGTTAATCAATTTACCCCCTCCGTCAAATTTTTTTGTTAGTCAACATAATGTTTTGCAAATACTTCCCTGAAGTTTTGCACTTATATGTAAAATGTCCACCGAACTTTACAATTTATATTTATTTTTTTCTTAATTGGATGAAGGAGCATGATTCCCAAAGCCTTGGTAAGCTCCTGCTGCCAACTTGTTATCTGTGAATGATGAAACACATTGTACATGCAGTTAGATTAGATAATTGGGGAATACAGCTAGTTAAGATCACTGTAATTTGAATCAAGTATAAGAAGAAAAAAAATATAAAATTTCATGTTCAAGTGGCATTTTGCACATGTGCAAAACTTCAGGGGAATATTTGCAAAATATTATGTTGACTAACAGAAAAATTTGATGGAGGGGGTAAATTGATTAACGTTGTGCAATTTCAGGGGGGGTAATTGAAGTTTTGTTAATTTCAGGGTGGTAATTGACGAAACTTACAACTTCAGGAGGGTAATTGTCTATTTACTCCATGTTAATAGTAATATTAATCCACTTTTTATATTGCATGTCTATTTTTACATGTTATTAATCAACTCCCTTGCGTGTCGCTGAACATGTTGGAGTACCGTGTCAATTTTACATGTGTATGCCAAGCGGTGTCAAATTTTGGTCTCAACGGCAACTATTTACCGACTTTGGAGACAAGTACGTCAAACAGGTGATTCTTCTCATAAAAGAACATAAAATTGTGGTCTGAAAAGAGTAGAGATAGATATTGAAAAAGGGCACAATATTTCGTTAGCTAAGCGTAACACCCAAAAGGGGGTTAGCTAAAGCATTAGGCATTAGCAAGACGACATTGTTGAAGTTTATCAAAGATGAAATTTTTTCGTCGTCATTCAATTGCACTAAAGCCACACTTGAAAGATAGTAATATGAACACTCGACTCAAATTTTGATTGTCTATACTTGAGGAAACTAACATTCCTCATGATCCACAGTTTAAGTCCATGTATAATGTTGTGCACATAGATGAGAAATGGTTTTACATGACTAGGAAGTCCGCAAACTATTACTTTCTTGCATATGAGGATGAGCCATACCGCACATCCAACAATAAAAATTACCTTGATAAGGTCATGTTTTTAATTGCAGTGGCTATACCTAGATTTGACGATGAAGGAAAAAAGACATTTTCAGGAAAAATTGGTGTGTTTCCTTTAGTTCAACAAGTTGCAGCCAAAAGATCAAGTGTCAATAGACCATCGGGTACACTCGAAACAAAACTGATTGCTTCTATGACTAAAGAAGTTACCCCGTTGGTTTTATATAAATATAGTTTTACATGTTATTAAACAAATTTGGCCACAAGAACATGCAATGGAAACAATTTATATACAACAAGATAAAGTGTCATGCCATATTTCTCCTGATGACGAAATTTTTTGTAAAGTAGCTTCTGGAGGTGGGTTTTACATACCATTGATATGTCGACCACCTAATTCTCATGATTTGAATGTTTTGGATTTGGGTTTATTTAGTGCCGTCCAATCATTGCACCAACAAGAAGTTACTAGATCAATTGATCAGCTTATCGAAGTTTTGCAAAAATTAACTTCTTGTTGCTCCAATGATTGGACGATACTAAAGAAACACAAATCCAAATCATTCAAATAAGGAAAATTAGGTGGTTGACATATCAATCGAATGTCAAACCCACCTTCAAAAGCTGCTCTACAAAATTCTTCGTTATCTTGTTGTATATAAATTGTTTCCGTTGTATGTTCTTGTGGCCAAATTTGTTTGATGGGGGGCAAAACTTTATTTATATAAAACCATCGGGTAAATTCTTTAGTGATAGAAGCAATCAATTTTGTTTCGAGTGTACTCGAGGGTGTATTGACACTTGATCTTTTTGATGCAACTTGTTGAACTAGAGGAAACACACCAATTTTTTCTAAAAATATCTCTTTTCCTTCATCATCAAATCTAGGTCTAGCCACTGCAACTAAAAACATGACCTTACCCAGGTAATTTTTATTGTTGGGTGTGTGGTATGGCTCATCCTCATCTACAAGAAGGTAATAGTTTGCAGACTTTTTAATCATGTAAAACCATTTCTCATCTATGTGTACAACATCATACATGGACTTAAACTGTGAATCCTGCAGAATGCTAGTTTTCTCAAGCATAGACAAACAAAATTTGAGTCGAACTTTTATATTACTATCTTTCTAATGTGGCTTTAACGCATTTAAATAACGACGCAAAACTGCATCTTTGATTAATCCAATAACGAGTCCCGACCCATTTTTTAATAAATAAATGGAGCACAACAAGTGCTATACTTGAAAATATCAACTTAAACGATAACTAAATCTCCTAAGTCAAAATTTATAAATTTTATATGTCCAAACTCAACTAAACATCTATGAGAAATGCTAAAGCGGTACTAAAACCAAATTAATTTGAAATAGAACTGAACATATATTATATAGCCACGACCATTGCCTAGCTAAGACTTTGAATTCATAGTATATGGAAGACATTTCTCTCCAAAAAAAAATTATATGGAAGACGTGTTGTCAAATAGTCTAGTGGCTAGAGCTCTCACATATTTTAAATACGGAGAAGTGAAGTGTCCGGGATCCGAACCCCGACCCCTACATATAATATGCAATATTTATACCAACTGAACTAAGCTCACGAGAATAACATGTTTAAAATTTAAACATCATAGAAACAGAAGTAACAAACCTAACAAAAATAGTCTCGTAAAATTTAACCAGGAAGAATAACACGTAATTAAAACTTAAGATGGTCAAATTCCCATTACCCAAGACCCATTTTCTATGAAAATTGAATGAGAAAATTAAAAATAAGCATAATACAATTTACCTTTAGAAGAAATAAGTTTTTAGAACAATTTTTTTCCTTTAACTGAAGCAGATAAACCTGAGTATCATAAAAATCTAAAGTTACAAAATAAAATAAAAAAGTGAAAAAATTACCAAAAAATTGAAGTAGCGAAACAAAAAGCATGAGCCTGTTTGAAACATTTTCCAAATTTATTTTTTTAGTTTTTAAAAACTTAAAAATTAAAAACTTTTTTGATAAACTATTTTTAAAATTACAGTTTTGGAAACTATTTTGAATCTTGGGGATTAAAACTAAAACATGTAAAAGGATAACTATTGTAAGGTTTTATACCTTGTCAATTAGTTCTTGATTTTTCTTTACCGCTGATTCACAGGTATGATGTAATAACTTACAAAGGGGGATAATTGAGAAAAAAATGGATTTGTTATTGTTTAAAGGTAGAAAGATTGCAATTACCGTTAATGTATAAAGGTACTCCATCCGGTCCTATTTATAAGAGAAATTTGGGTCAATAAAAGTTGATGTATCTGGTCCAATTTTTTGAATCAGATACATCAACTTTTATTAACCCAAATATCTCTTGTAAATAGGATCAGATGGAGTATTTGAAACCTTGAAACACTAAAATAGAGATATGATTTATGGTTTGTTAGGGTTTCGAGCAAGAATGCAATTATCAATTGTGGAGGAACGTGAAATGGTGGAAAAGCTTGGTAGAACTTTTTTTTTTAAAGAACAAGCTTGGTAGAATGTTTTCTCATTGATTCATTAGTGGTTTCATTAATATACAATAGTATCGTTAGAGTATTAATACACAATATTTGTAGTTAAATATGCTTCTGATATGTTATATCTAGAGTAATAAAAAAATGAAAATAACTTCTCAAAGATGTTCTTGTATGTTAAGTACACAAGATAATACTCACATTTAAATTTTATTAGTTTAATATCAAGATGTACTTGAAAATAAGCGTTAAGAGTGAAAACTACCGGAATTTTTATTTATTTATTTATTATGACAAAGTGTAGGCTGTTATAATATTCTCCGTTAAAAATACAAAACATATAATTCAAAAAAAAAAAAAAAAAAAAAATATATATATATATATATATATATATATATATATATATATAATTCAATGTTTTTAGAGGTTACTATAATTGTTTCTATTGAAAATAATTCTGCATTTTTTTTCAAGTAACATAATGGCTAGAAAATATAATTAATTTATAAATGGTAATTAAAATTATACAAAGAATGGAGACAAGTTTTACACACATGTTCAAATGTTCAATCATATTTCAGCATCTTATATATCATTTCATGACATTACTTGGTAATGGTAACAGACTAACAATGAAATACTATGATTATAAATGAGTAAAATTTATGTACATTTATTATATATGGTCACAAAACCCATATATCAAAGGTGATTACATAGTGAATTATGCATTTTTCATACATTGTAGATTACTCAAGCTCTAACAAGAAGATTAATTGCTATTCATCCACACATCCCTAAGAAGATCATATCTAACAGGAGATTCACTGCGAAATTCTCTTGACTTCATATTCGATTTTGTCGAAACTCTCGAGGACGATGAATCGCCAAAAAATATTAAAGATAATGGTGACTTCAAATCATTCAGTTCATCATCACTGCTATATGACTTCCTAATAACAGAAGATTTGTTTCTTCTTAGCTGAGATTTACTTCCAATCTCTCCGAGAATGCTTGCGACGGAAGTTACCGGTGGAGGTGAATAGACAATTGCAGCTGCAGTGCATGGGAAGTTGTTGCCAAACCCATTTCCATTTTCCACATCATTCTATATGAAGTCAACACAAAAATTTGAAATCAAAAGTCAAATTTATTGGAGTTTTAGCACATAATCATTTTAATATGAGTTATGAACTAAAAAAAATGAAGTGCAAATTTTAATATCTACCTCTAAATCCAAAGCTTCAAGAACAGTTGTAGGAACTGGATCAGGACAAAACTCATCAGGAAAAAAATTATCAAGAATCTTCTTGATAAGTGGTGCACTAAACATAGGGCATACCTTCATGAAAAAGAATCCTTTTAGCATGAAGGTGTCAGTTCAGTGGTAAAAGTTTAACATCATAACCTCAAAGGACAACGTTCAAATTTCCTCGAATACAGTAAAAAAGTAAGATAAGTTAAACAATATCTTTGGCATACCTCATTCCTAATGGATGTACTTAATAGCATATCTTTAGGAAGCATTAAGAGGTCACTTAGTGCATTAAGAAGTGTGAAGGATTTAAAGGATGTGTTATGTTTCTCCTTATTGTTATCATTGTCATCTTTATCTTCAAGTGAGTCCTCCTCATTCATGCCACATAGATCACTCAACCATCTAGACCAGTTCCCAATCTGACAATGAAAATTGATGTCACAAGTGAATAAGAACCACCGACAAATAAATGATCTCAAATGATATTATAATTGAAAAATAATTTTTTTGCAGTGATCCTCTAAGAATAAACCGAAGCCGATTTAGTCTTTCAAGTATCACTCTCTACTACTCAGTCCCTAACATTTTGTCAAATTTGTCCCGTTAGTCCCTACCGTTATACATTGTCAAATGCAAGGAACTAACATGACGGATTTGACAGAACATTAAAGAGTAAGTAACCGAGAGAGTGACACTTGAGGGCAATGTTGTTTGAATCAGACTGGAGATTGAACCAATGAAAGTTCCTTCTTATGGTATAACTGGTTCAATTTGTTCCACCACGGTTGAATTGGACAACTAAATAACGAACTTGAAAAAAAAAAACGAACTTGTTGAACCAACCACGGTTCAACTTGGTTATGAAGGATTCTGAACCAACCATGGTTGAACCAATCATCATATTGGCCGGTTCCCGGTTCAATCAATTGAACCGGCTGGTCCGATTCTGTTTTCACAATAATGCTCGAGGGAATAAACTGAGGGTTTACTCAATCCTCTAATTCAACATTTCATTTTGGCCTACTTTAAAAGCCACATTCATGACATGAAGAAAAATATCATAAGAAAGGTATAAATTTAACTTTATATATATGAATGAATTGAAACAATGTGTTGAGAAGTTACCACAGTTTTAAGCTTAGCACCAGCTCCAAAGCTTGTTTTTCCAGGTGGAATAGGGAGAACCTTAGGATCACTAATAGGATCAGATGTAGGATCAGTTGGGATTTCATCAGCAGACTCGCGCAGAATAGCATTGAACATAGCCACATCTAATCTAGCCACACATTGCTCCATTACCTAGATTTAAGTAGAAGAAAAATTGCAATTCATGTCATGATAGAGGAAATAAAAAGATTTCATTGACTAAAGTAATGAACTTAGAAGCAATATGAATTAATGTAGGTTTAAATATACTAAAAATAAAAATGATACATTTTCAGATATCAAAAGTATATTTAAACAAAGACATATAACACTTGATTATGTGACTTGTGAAGCAATCAATCATATTAGACTGACCAATTTAGGAAGCATAGGTAAACAGCCACACTCATGCCCTACAGCTCTAATAGGACAGATCCTTTCACATGTTTCTTTAAAAGCACTCTTCCAAATATTTAGTGACATGTTACCAAGATCTTTATCACATGAACTAGATACCCTTCTATAGCTTTTCCTTGAAGCAGAATCAACTTCCTTGTTGGTCAAATTTGTATCAGTATGTTGCATATGTGGAGTTAGAGTCTGAAAATAGACAAAAAAAAATAGGATAAGAATACTCTCAAAGAGGGTTCATATTTAGGGCTTGTTTGGATCGGCTTATGTGGGCATATCTACTATCGTAAGCACTTCGCATACTGTTTAGAAGAGCTTATGAAAACAGCTTATGAAATGTTCAGAAGCTGTTTTTAGCCTATTTTCATAAGCACTCTATAATAGCTTATGAAAACAGCTTATACCTTATATAGAAATAACTTCTACATAAACACTTATATGATATGCTCTTATGCAGTAAAAACTTAAAACACTTTATCCAAACAATGTAATTTGTTTTGAGTTGGCTTTAGGCGTCGACATATGTTCAGTCGGCCCTGGATAAGAGTAATACATTACCTGCCACCATATAGATTCTACTATGCGAGAGAAGATCCAAGCTTCAACCTTTTCCAACGCTGAAATGAACACATGAGGATCATCCCAGTTTCCAAAACATTCATATCCCAATAATTCTGAACTATGATTTTTATCTCCTTTCCACCTTTGTGATGATGCTATCTTAGCATTTCCATCTCCCTCAGTTTTTCTTCTTCTATTGGTACCAGCTTGATTTGATGAAACCAGATCTTTCGAGTTTCGGCTTATGATTGTTCTTAATACTATAGTATTAGACAACCAAAAGGTTAACCTGCAGCCACATGATGGAATATGTAAGTTTGGGCCATGATTCATTGGAATGAATCGGGATTCGATATGGGATTCATGTTCAAAATAGATACACACTAAAGATTCGTATTAATAGGTTCAACTTTGAATCGAATCATGATACGACTGTATGCATTGTAAGATACTGATAACCATGCTAATGAATATCTTCAAAATGTTAGTTTGATTAGTGATAGCAGGAAAAAAAATGATTAGAATGAATTACAAGAAAAAATATGGCACAAAAACGTACCTTGGAACGTCATTTCCACATGCCTTCGAAACAAGTACTAGTCCTGAAACAGAACTTTTCGCTGCACCAAACCTTCTTCCGTGAACATTTTCTCTACAAGCATGAAGATAAAGCCTCGAAAGGCGCCGAGCAGGAGCATGAACCTTACTCATGGAGTTTCCATGTTCAGCAACAACTGAATATAAAGCAGCTTCAACGGCAGCAGCTTCTCTTAACTCTCCTTCAAGCATCTTTACCTTCTTGTCCAAGTAATCAATTTTACCTTCTAAATTAGCATTTCTTGCTTCCTTTGGATTAATCTTAGGATCTCTCTTGTCATTCAAATTGGAATGAATGTTAAAAGTACTTTTGATACTTAATCTTTGAACATCTTCAACTATATTTCTAGAATGAACAACCTTGTCATGAAAATTTTCTTCCAAATTTTCGTAATCATTGCTTCTTGTTCTGCTCCTTGAATTTTTTTCTAAATTTTCACAAACTGATGATGGTGAAGAAGATTCAAAACCCGGTGAAGTAGCATTTTTTTCTGTCGACAATGATGCATCCATTGATGATGAACTGTTCAGCTTCTTGTATGTATCTTTTTGCATCATATTCATGTTTCCGAGCTTTGTTTCTGAAGCTAGGCGATGTTCCTTATCATTCAAATTAGTCTTTTGGATTTGTCCATTTGGATCAATCTGAAATTAAATTGCAATTAGTAGATAAGCACATTAACATTTACAAAATCATTCACAACAAAAGATTTTGAACGGTCTAATATTACATCAATAAAATCATATAGCAAAGAAATAAACGAGTACCTTGTCCGATTTAGGAGGCGTAAAACCACTAGACTCAAATGAAGTAGAAACTGCTGCAACAGAAGAATGTGACGAAACATCATCATCGGTAAAAGAAGCAATCTCAGCTTCCTCGGCATATTCTTCATTCATCAATGTTGATACAGAATCACCGCCATTACTATTCTCCTCAAAAACCTCATTCGAAAATCTTTCCTTCAACGAAGATCTAACACGAATCTTTTCAACAGGCTCAATTTTAACGAACAAGAGTGGTTGATCATTGTTTCTATAACTCCTCTTGCAGTTCAAAGATGTACTAATGCTTAATCCTTCTTTAATTACTCCATAATCTGCCAAATCTACAACAGAACTTCCCAATAATTGACCCTTAACAATCTTATTATCTCTTCTCGGTTCATATAAGTTGAATTCCAAGAAATTCTTTTGAAACACGTCAGAATCACCGCCTCTAATGGATAAATCCCTCAACAATGTCACTGAAATTCTAAACGATTGATTGAATTCAATTCTTCCTTCTCCTATAACTGAACCAAGTGAAGGTGATACTAATTTTGTGGAGCCTAATGTGCTAGAACCATTCTTCAATTCCATTATAACAGAATGAAGAGATCTTAAAGATTGTGATGGAGGCCATGGCTTAATCTCTTGAATATGAATTAGGTAATCAACTTGAACTTTACTAGTTCTCATGTTCTTTCCTTTCATGCCTAGAACCATGGTTTTCAAATGATAGATCCTCACCAGATGAACTTTCTTTAAACTTCGACTTTGATGAATCGATTTTCTTAACTGCGGCCGTGGTAAGTGTCACAGTTGTTCCTCGATCCTTGATATTACAGACAATCACAGGAGTCAGGATCCGTTGACACCAAGTGTAAGTTTCACAGTCATGTTCTGGTCACGGAGACATCAAAACCTCGCAGCACATGACATCAATGCATTAGAGCTCAAAGTGTATTAACAAAACTCACTGCACATGAAATCAATGCATGAACATTAATACACAAATTTATAGGAATGCTAAACTCTAGAGTTAAATCTATATCATGTCATATCAACAAAGTTATTATTAAGAGAGAAAACCAAAAAACATAAACAAAAATAAAAAAGTGTGTACAAAAGGGTATCTAGGAACAAAAACCAAGAAAAAAATTGATAATGAGGACCATAGGAATCCAGTAACAAGTTAAATACAACAACATTAAAGACATCAAATTTATGACAGGTAAAGAAAATGCAGGAAAAAAGAACCAATGAGAAGGTAAAAATGTAGACCATACCAAGAAAAGCAGTGTTGGCTGATAGAGGTGGTGGAATGGAAAAATCAGAAAGCTGCTAAAGATGATAATATCTGAAATAGGTCAGTAGTCACTAGTCACAAACACAAACAATATTTCTTTTCTGTTTTTGTTAGAAAAATTCGGATGAAATGACTTACCAGAGTCAAAGCAGACCTCAAAACAAACGTACTTGTTAGACACTCAAACGGAAGTTGAGGTCACGACATTGAAGAGTACGAAACAATTTCTTACGAATTGGACCAACCTCGTCGATGTAGATAGAATATTTCAAAAACCATAAAATATTTGAGTTTTGTCTTTTTCTAATGTATTTTTTTTATATTGTTCATACATTTTTGTTTACTAGTTAACTTCAAATTACACATTCCAAGACACATTAACTCAGTGGAATATATATAATATAGCAATATCAAAGCAAAGGGGAGAATTTCAAAGTAATTTTGATTAAAATAAGGTTGGCTCGTTTTGTTAGACAAGATTTAATATAATTGATTTGGTACTCATAACAGATTGTTTGGTGTTAAACTATTGAAACTACCTTGTTGATGGTGATGGCTAGCCAGATCAAAGTGACTTTGAAAGTAACATTTTTTAAATAATAACTTAGGTTTGAACAAACTTTTTTTTTAGTAATTTAGTACCTCCAGTCACATATTAATATTACTCTATCCATTTCACATTGAATGTTTTAGCAAATAAAATTTATTTCAAAATAAATGTCATTTTTACTTTTTAGAGTAAATTTTTTTTTTTTCGGTTGTACCCTCTATTAAATACTAAGTATACTGTACTCAAAATATTATGTTTCACTTTGTATTTAGGAAAAAAAACATTTTTTTAATTGGTGTTTTATGTTATATTTTGTTTGCAGTGTTAGTCTATATTCTCTAAGTTATATTCTTGTTGCTTTGTCGCCATTTATGTTACATTTTGTGACATTACGAACCACAAGTTCTGTGAGATAGACAACATTCAGGTGTCTAGTCATCACGTCTAACAACATAACTTAATAAGTCATTGTTTTGATTTCTTAAATTTGAACCATTGTTTTTATGACGGCATTGTTGCAAAAATTAGATACTTTGTTATGAGGTTTTTCTATTAGAGAATTTAGATTTAAAGAAGAAGTGAAGGGAGTAAAAACATTAGAGAATTTGAAATCGAGTTGATTTATAATTATTTTAAAATGGTTGTATTTTTTTATTTGGGTGTTAGAAAAACTTTAAACGACACTCATTTAAAAAGTATACTTCACCGGTCTCATACATATGTTTTCCTTTATATATTTATTTAATAAATAATATATTTGATTTATATTAGGCAATCAAGTATAGGACGGGTAAGTTGTTTAAGGTTTGAGTAGATGCATGATGAGGCTATTGATGGAAGGAATGTGTCTTGAAAGGCAAAACATTGTTGGTGTTTGTTACTCTACCTAAGATGCAATGCACATGCAACCGCGCGTGAAAACTACGCAACCACAACATGCGTTGTTTCTACGTAATAATAGTCAATGACACATATTCATGTCATGTGTTATTTCTAGTTTTACGAGATTTTTTTGTTCTTACTGCTACTTTTGTTTAGGGTTTTGTTAAATGGGAATCAACTTTGTGGACAAATGGAAATAGGTGATGGAAATAAGATGATACATTAAGACTTGGAAATATTAATCTTTAAATTTTTAAAAACAACCATTTTGTATTTTGTTGAGTTGGTGGTTGGAACAAGGGATGTCTATATTGTGGACAAACTAGTTTCTTTTCATCCATGCTAATTAATGATAAACATTCGATGAAAATTCAATAGGATTTGTCAAGTGTGTAACGCCCGATTTCTATTTAATTATTTTTAGTTGATGTTTGAGTATTTTTATTTGATATATATGATTTATATGAATTATATGACCTTTTGGTGTGGTGTGTGTATTTAAATAATTATTTGTGTTTTATTTAAATGAATGTTATTTGTTTTATTTAATAAAATTAGGAGGAAAATAGTATTTATTTGGTTAAAGGGGAGTTATTATAATTAATTAGAAATTAAAGGGAGTTAAGTGAAATGAAGGGAGTTAAGGAAATAGGGAGAGTTGGGAAAAAGGTAAGCCAGAGTTGTTTCACGTATCAGTAAGAAAAGCAGAGAAAAGAAGAGTTTTTGGGAGAAAAGGGGGAGAAGCCAAGAACAAGGGTGGAGAGCTAATTGCTGTAGATTTTTGATTCATCTGTAATTCAGGTAAGGGTGAGGCTAACTTTCAATTAATAATATGTATATGATTTCTGAAATTGAATTGAAAATGGTGTTCTTGAGTTAGGGTTGAAATTATGAAAAGTTGCTAAATGTTGTGAATTGTGTTGTTGAATGCATGTTTCTGTGTTGTTTTGGAGGTTGTGTTGTATATAGAACCTGTAAACCTTTTTGTAATTCATTTTGGGTGATCAGGGGATCAAAATTGGGTTTTTGGGGTGAAAAATGGTGTAAAAATCGTAACAGCCTGTGCCAAATCGTACTCCGATTTTGTCGAATCGTACTCCGATTATGTACGACTGAAAATGCAATTTTTGACCCAGAAAATCGTACTCCGATTTGACAGCATCCCCTGTTTCGCGTTCTTGTGTCTTTTTCACCCATTTCTGTTTCGAACTGGCTTTTGGTGTAAACAGGGAAGTTATAGATAATTGAGTTAGCTTTCTAATGGTCTTGGTTTGACTTGAAAATGATTTTTAGTCTTTGAGTTATGATGGAAATAGTCCAAGTGGGTCTTGAGGAAAACTTTAAGGAAACTTAGCATAACTTATTCCAAGTTAGTCCAAAACCTATGGTTAGTTCCCAAACTTCAAAATTAAGTATGAGAGGTTGAATTGAGGTGTTTTATGAGTATTTAACTTATGACTTGTTTAATCAAATTTGATTTCCTTTTGAAAAATGTTTTCTTGATTTATTTAACCTTGTTTATGAAGCGAATATTATAAATGAAAGTGAAGCTATGTGAACGCATGTATATATAAATAAATATGATTATATATGCTATGTCGTTGATTTCCGTTGTTGATGCCGTTGAGTCGTGTTGTCTAAGTTGGGGAGTGTGTCATAAATATATTAGGCACAGTTGTTGTTGTCGTTGTCGTCGTTGTTGTTGTTGTTGTTGGGTTGTATGCTGATATACACCGTGAGTCTTCCATCACAGATGTCGTCGTTGTTGTTGTTGTTGTTGTTGTTGTTGGGTTGTATGCTGATATACACCACGAGTCTTTCATACTCATGCATCGTTGGGGGCTCATGCCCTGGAATGTTAATCATTCAAACTGTTGAGGGCTTATGCCCTGGAACGCCTTGTCGTTCAACTGTTGAGGGCTCATGCCCTGGGATGCTTTAACCATCCAATCGTTGAGGGCTCATGCCCTGGAATGCTTTGTCATTCAAATTGTACCACATGCATATTGCATTTGTTGTTGATGTCGTTGCATTGTTGTTGTCGGTGTGAGTTGTCGTTGTGTAGTCCTTGATGTCGAAGTTGTTGTTGGTGAGCTGTCGCCATTGGTGTTGTTGTGATAATTTGAATATAAAATTAAGTAATTATTGCTGATAACTGTTGATGCCATATATGTATGGACTTGATAATACTTGTTGCTATGTTGTTGATGTTTTTAATTCAATCGATGAATTATATATATATTATTGTTGTTTGTGAATCTCACCCTTCTGTTGGAATTGTCGCCTTGTGGGCAAGTGCAGATTTTCAAGGCTAGTAGGATGTTGGCTCAAGTGTCTTAGGGCTCTGATACGTAATGGGATGGGAAACGTTGTCTTATTCTTTCATTCCTTTATGTATCAAATTTTGAAATAATGTTGTTGAACCTTAATTATGTTGGATATCATTTTATTGCTGAGGCCTTTGTGCCAAGATTTTGTTGAAGAAGATTTATTATGTTGAAAAGAATTTTCCGCTGGAATTATTTATGAGATTAAAGTTGTTGAAGTTAAATAGGTTCATTTTCTATTTAATAATTTTTGAAGAGAAGTGTAATGCTCCGTTTGTGATTTACTCTGATTAAATTTATATATTATTACATTGTTTTGGGAAACGGGGTGTTACAAAGTGTCCTTTCCTAATTTGTCATTCAGGTATTACATAATATAATTGAGTTTCTTGTTAGACCGACCCTGGTTTAGTGGTTAAGAAATTGAGCTCATCACAAAGTTATGAGTTCAACTTTCAATGTTATTAAGGATCTATTTGATGTGTAGTTTATACGTATATTTGTTAGTGCTTGCTAAGTCTTGAAATATTGTCTAGGCATGGCAACAAAATTTATACCTACAGATAACCGTTCGAACCAAACTTAATTTGGCGATTTTCCCCACTTTGACTAGGTTTGGGTGTGGGTTTGAGTTTTCCCATATTTCAAAACATGGGTATGAGACGGGTAACAGAAATATCTATACCTACCCCAAACTCATACCTGAACCCGTCCCGAATGTAAAAAATCAATTTATTACCCCTTTTATATAAATAAAAACTCAAAGGCTAAATCATTTCACTCATACAATCATAGTCTCAGTGTGTCAGACGACACTCACTTCTCTGATTTCACTATCTTCTCCTTTCACATCTCACACCCTCGGTCTCTCTCTTGTCTATCATCATAGCTATCGATCACCATCATCTCTCTGTTGGATAATGTATTACAACATTACGCCTGAGACTGAAAAATACTTCTTTTTTTTATTAAAAACAATTATGCAATGCGAAGATGGAGATGGGGATGAGGCGGGGATACCCGAACCCGTCGAAAACGGGGATGAGATTCGATTTCTCAACCCCGTTAGATATGGGTAGGGTGACGGGTAAGTATATGGGAGTAGGGTATGTAGACGGGGAAGGTAATGTCTTTCCCTACCCCTCCCCATTGCCATGCTTAATATTGTCTTTACCTAAATGAGCTCTTGAAGCTTGATTCAGATAAACCTTTTGTAACCAAAAAGAAACTTTTCTTATGTGAACAAAAAGAGTACTTCGACATGCATTGTACATGTATGAGCATATAGATGGGTGCGATTATGGTGCTTAAGGAAATCCTTATGCACCCTGCATAAATTCAGAAATGGTTTCTGTGAGTTGTACTCCAAAACCATTAGATGTACTTAATGGTTTCCAGCAGGTGAAAAAAACTAAGGACCTAGAGCCATTGCCATCATTTAGTTTTGACTGACACAATTGGAGGAGGAGGAAAGAAATGGTTTCTGTGAGTTGTACTCCAAAACCATTAGATGTACTTAATGATTTCCAGCAGTTTTGGAGGAGGAAAGGAATGTCGCTGGAGAAATCCGTGCAACCTCGCCAGATAAATCACGTCGGAACGGCGAACAATGGTGAAAATCAGGTCGGAGCAAGCGAGCAAGGCTTCAAAGGCATGTGTGCGATCAGATTGTGAGAGTGTGAAGAAAATCTAATGGTTGTAAAGTGTTTATACATGGTGTATAAGAAAATGACTTATGGACTATAACTTTACCATATATAGATTATCTAGTCATTAAAATCAACCACATTAACGTCGCTGAAATTTGTATTTTGTGGTATATTTTGAGAGGCTTATGAGAATATATTAGAGGGGGCGGTTTGAGAAAGTATCAATTTATTTTAGGAGGCAACTCAAACCACATTTTGGTTGCACATTATCCAACCGCCCAAATGCAATCTTTAAAAGTGAGATCTATGGTTTCAAGCTAATTGGAAAAGACCATGACAATTAACCCCTTCATTTTTTATAATAAATAGATGATATTTTTAAAGAGATAAATAAAATAAAAAATAGTGGATCCTACTATCATTATTTATTATTATTATTATTATTATTATTATTAGGGTTAAATATGTTTTTGGTCCCTATAAAATTGCGACCTTTTAAATTTAGTCCTTACTTAATTTTAATAGTTTTTTTAATCCCTATAAAAAAAATTTACTTCTAATTTTAGTCCCTGCTAAAACAAATTTTGTTTAATTATCCTTAAACTCTTAAATTTTTTAACGATTTTTTTTATACAAGTTTAGAACACTATGAAAGGTTCATTTACTAAAATCTAAATTTCTTTAACATGAAATAAATTAAATATGAATTTTTTAAAACGACAAAAATTTAAGATATAGGTAACAAAAATATGGACGTAGAAATCAAATTTTTGCGATATTTTTTTCGGAGGAAGTTTTAATAACGTTCTTAACACGTCAGTAAAACATTGTTGAAAAACTTAAGAGTTTAAGCATAAATTAATGGATTGAGTAAGGACTAATATTGAGTGCAGAAATTTTTTGTTGGGATTAAAAAAGCTATTAAAATTAAGTAAGGACTAAACTTAAAAGGTCGCAATTTTATAGAGACCAAAAACATATTTAACCCTTATTATTATTATTATTATTATTATTATTATTATTATTATTATTATTATTATTATTATTATTATTATTATTATTTAAATTTTTTCATGCATTTATCTCTTCAAATAAAAGAAATGAAGACGATCCAAAATGGATATCATCGTAACTCATTTAGAAGGGTTCTTAAGACTTCAAAATACATTATCGTGTCATACCTATATCACATGAATTCGTATTTTTCAAAAATAATAATTAATGCATGTAATTATTTATAATAACTATTTACACTATTATTTATTTATAATAACCTAAGTCCTTGATACTTCTTGGCATCATTCTAGACATCTTACCTTTGCACTTGTGTGATCTACCAAACTAGAAAACATAAATTTGTTTGAATTGAGTTTGTTGGGATAGTTTCGTTGTCTTTGAGAACATATGTATTTCACGCATGTAGATATAGAATATTTATTCACTATTTTGTTGGGGAATTATTTAATGACTTAGTATAAACAAACTTATAGTACTATATTTGTATATGATAGAACAAAATATTCATGAATGAAACATTTTCACGAATATCATAAAATAAAAATGAGTTGTGTGAATGATAGTGTGTTAACGTTGTGAAAGCTCTTTTGAATTTTGATTCTTTCGTTAACCATGATGAGTCATCATCATTCAATTCATCTAAAATTTGTCTTATCATAAAAGTAAAAATAAATCATAAGCCATCACACATTTTACCATCCCATGCTTAGTGTTTTTATGAAAAACGAATTTTCAAAATATAAAATTGAACTTCATTTTGATTGTTCTTTTATCTCATTGATTTATCTTTAATTACAACAAAATTCAAAAATAATTATCCCAAATAATTAAAATCCAAAAAATACAAAAGTAAAAAATAGTAAAATAAAATATCATCTTCCATTTTTAAGGGTCCCGGTCAAGGTCATGTAGAGTTAGCTCTCACAGAATAGTTCGATCATGTCATCTTTGCAATTGGATTTTAGCTTTTTCTACATGATCCTAACAAACAATACATGGGTGTTTAATGCGCAGAGTAATAAATATAGGAGAGGGAGAGAACAATTCTTCTACATCCCCTCTAAAAAAAATATCACCGTTAAACCACACCATCCTCTTCCACCTATAACCATCTTCAAATCCACCCATTTCACCCAAAAAGAAAAATAAAGTGCACTTAGTTAAAAAGGTCATCCTTAGAGAAGTTCAAAAACATTTTGTCTTAATAGTCTCCCTTATTTTTTGAATTGTAAACTTGATGGGTCCACTAGACTAAAAGGAAATTTTAGCACGATATAAAAATAAGTGAGTTGTTGAGAGACATAACATTAAATATAACTAGGTGAGTGAAGTGTGTAGAACCTTCTCTTAAAATTGTAGAATATTATCTTTATGTGTGTACCACTCTTTTTGGGAGCCTATAAAATGGGAGAGGTTGCCAATTACAAACCAATCAAAGTAAATAAGAATCAAAATATTTTATCAAGCAATAGATAATTTCCTCTCAAATACTTCTCCTTTCACAATTTCTCCTAAAAACTCGTCATAACTTTTTTATCATGTGTAAATTTATACATGTTAACAATTTTAAAATAGTAAGTTTGTATTGAAATTTGTGCATTTTATATTAAATATATAACTTTTAATAAATGATTGTTGTTTTTCAATAAAAAAATTATTATTTTTAATTTCTTTAACATATGCAATATTCCACATATCAGACAAATCCATTTAAAAAATCTAACGATTTAATGTTATTGTTTTCATATAAATTGTGCATCTTTTAGGCTTTTAATTGGATCAGATTAAATGGAATATTTAATCTAATAAAATATAAAATCCAAAATAGTATAACTTTTTAAATATTTCATTTCAACCACACCCAAAAATACGGATTTTGTAAATATTGACATCAAGACTAATATGTCTTGTTTTTTTAGGGAAAGAAAAGTTGATTTTTTTTCAAAGATGAAAGTGTGTTACATGTTTTTTGTTAAAGGAAAAATAGGACTCCATTCTATAAAATATACTTTCTCCGTTCCAAATTATATGCCGCTTTAGAAAAAAAAAATTGTCACAATTTATATGTCCTTTCACAATATCAATAAAGCATTTATGTTACTTTTCAGCCTCTTCGAAAAAAAAAAATTAATGTTACTTTTCATATTATATATTTAACTATTTATTACTCTCTCTTCTTTCGTTTTTTCAATTCATCTTTCCCATACCATTTTTTATGGACAATTTTCTAAAACAACTCATAGTATCTCTTTCTCATACAAAAATAATTGTATTTCTTAATACGTGCGAGATTGTCAAAGTGTCATATAGTTTCAGACTGAGGGAGTAATATCTAAAAAGTAGATAAAACATATACTTATTGTCATCGCGATTTTCGGGTGTCAAGTCATTAATTAGGCTTGAACCTTTCAATCATTGATGTCTCTATTTTTTTTGGGGAAGGGTAAAATTGAGAAAACCCTTAGAAATTCTACATTCGGGGCAATTTTCGCTACGGGAAGGTGTTAGGCACCCGCAACGACTATAGTACTCTATAGGAGCCGTTTTTCTAGATTTATCTTTTACGCTTTATTTTAAATGTTATTTTGAAAAGGATTATTTTTTAAGAATGGGGGAAGAAGATGGTTTGAATTTTATTTTTATTGGACTTGGAGAGGTTTGGACCTCTTGCCTACATACCCTTTTAAGGGATCAAACTCCATGTGGTTCTCTTCCAGAAAAGATTTTTGTGGGTTAGTTTGTTTTTAATTTTGAAAATGGTTTTGAAGAAGAGAAAAGGGGCCTTAAAGGCATGAGATTGAAAAAAGTGAGGTTGTTTCAATTATTAAAGAAAAAGGTTAAAGTTGGAATTTAAGATTCATTTACATTTTGATTAAGAAAATAAAAGAAAAAGCTATGGAGTTTTGACTCCAAAGTTATTGCAAAAACGGTTTTCAAGTGAGGTGTTTATTGTTTTTTTTTTTTTTTTTTTTTGAAAAGCATAATATTTTTCTAAGTTTCACGCTTCCTAAGCATACATCTAGCGTTAGCTCATACAACGTGTGTGCGTGTCGGTGTACATCATTATAGTGTCCATTGTCCTTTACATTTGACCCTAATTTACATTCTATGGTCTTGCAAGAATTTAAAAGAAAGTAAATCTACCTAAAAATGTTACATGGAAATCAATGGAAAATTGCATAAAAGAGTTAAAGAAAAGGATGAATGTAATGCAAAGCTTGCGCCATGAATGAGACATGCAATAAGATGGTTAGTAGACAAAATATAGAATGGTAGAAAAATAGGTAAAGAATGAGAAATAAAACGGCAAGAAACACTTAGTAAAAAGCATGCAACACATAATGAAAATAATAGCCAGAATATGATGAAAGAATACACAAAACCTAGATGTAAAGCTCATCTAACACATGACCTAAAATACCTATCCTAGCAATGATTTTAGAAGCTCATTTCAAACATGGGAGTGTGAATTACAAGGCAATTTTAGGCACAAAGTTATCACATTTGCATATTTCAACTTTTAAAATCAATCAAGTTACTTGCAATATAAGAAATCAAGATCTAAACACTCAAACAGTAGCAAGGGCATAGAATCATGAGCAAAATCATCACAAAATCATGTAACCAACATTGAGATCATGTGGCGTTGAATTGGCACAAAAATCATGTAAGAAATTCCACAAAGGAACACAAAAATATTCAAATCAAGAGGAATAATTGGCACACATATTTTTATCCATCTCAAAACGTAAAAATACCACAAAATAGTTAAAAATGCATCAAAAAAACACATAGCAATTTTTAGGAATTTTTGTAAGAAACTTAACACACACAGGGGTTCAGGTAGCAAGAAAAATAGGTGCAATTAGCAAGGATTCTCAAGAAACTGAAAAGGAACCAAAGGCCTAAGGTATCCGGCCCAAACCCACGCAAATAGATGGATCCGGATCTCCAGAATGCATCAGGGGCGTTGGATTGATCCGGATCCAATAGGATCTAGATCCAAAGGCCACGAATGCGGGGCGCTGGATCGGGTCAGAACCCACCCGGTCCAGCGCCTTATATAAAAGCCTTGAACCCGGATTTCCTTCATTTTCTCAGCTCCACTCTCTCTCTTCCTCTCTTCTTCTCCGTTTCTCTCTTCGTTCTTCGTTGAAACCCTAACCCTAACTTTGTTCGTACAACCCAGAAATGCAGGATTCATGGCTCAAAAGCTTCGTCCTATTGTTCTAATCACGAATCTGTTACTGGAATTCACATGCATTGACTGAATCACCGTAGATCTAGAATTCTTGTTTACGGATTTCAATCAGTTCTTTGGTTCTTTCTTGGTTCAAATCTTTGTTCTGATGAAACTTCTCATGGATTCATAGGTTTACAACGATTGATTTACGTTGTAAACCCTAAAATCCTTTACGGTTTTGAAAAAAATGTTAGGGTTTCATTCTTTTTGAACCGGACCTTTTGAACTCCTATGGATCTACGGTGATTCGGACTCGTTTGATGTTCATGCGTATGAAAGAGGTAAGTTTTTTTTTGATTTTCACATGGTTTTGTTCGGAGATTCGATTTTGAACCTTCAGAATTCTTCGATCTTGATTCTGTTGTTGATTTTGGGATTGAAATCCGGAAATAAACCGTGATTCTCCTTTCTTCTTCTTAACCGGTTCAGAACCCTTGAATTCTTCACCTTCTTCTTCTCAAACTCTATAATTCTGTGATCGTACGGAATTTGTTGCTTTCAGTGACGAATTCTGTGCTTGAATTGCAGAAAGAAGATTCAATGATGATGATTCGGCCTTGAATCACTGAGAACCAACGAAAACTCCATTGAATTCGCTTGAATTTTGCTTCTGGAAATTTAGGGTTTATGAATTGTTCTTGGTGAATTTTTCTGTTTTGATCTTAACTGCCAAGAGAGAGAAGATTCTTCTCTGTTTGTGATGTGGCGTGTAATGAGTGGGATTCTCTTTGACTTGCACAGTGGTGTGGCCTATTGGACTAAACTGTAAAAAGGACTAAAATGCAATTTTGTAAAATTAAAGGACCGAACTGAAATAAAAAAGGAATTGGACTGCCTTGAAAGAAAAGAAAAAAGGAATTGGACTGTTTTGAAATTAGAAATTGGACATATTTGCAATTAAAATAAAATTTGGACTTATTTGCAAAAAGTAAAAATAAAATTGGTAAAAAATGTAATTTGAAAAAAAACGTAAAGTGAAACAGTTAAAAAAAAACGAAACGGACTAAAACGAACAAATTACCAAAATGAGGTATTTTTAAAATACCTCTCTGTCAAAAAATTGTTTGATGTGAAAAGACCAAAATGCCCCTAGGGACTAAAACGACTCAGACTGACTCAGACCGACTCAGATGCAAACTAAGATGATCTTTGGGACAAAATTTGATTAATGATTCATGCAGACAAGTTGAAAAGGCTCAGGGACAAATTGTAGGGACTAAAATGGGTTCCTTTGTAGGAAATGACCAAAATACCCTTTTGTATGATTTTATGCAAAAAAATTGGAATAAAATGCAAGAAAATGTGCAATAGTTTTTGGAAACTTTCTTTGAGGACTTGTAGCGCAAGAAAACATTTTGGATGGTTTTAAATGCAAGAAAATTAGAGACGGAAGCAGTAAAATGTGCGGTTGAAACACAGTAGACAACTGTAAAATAGACATAGTGAATTTGAAATAATCAGAAACAAAAAGGAGTTTGAACGAGTATTTTTAGGTCCAAAATGAGGGTATGACACTTATTTTTGGGTAGAGGATGTCGGTTGGGAAGTGGATGCTTCAGCAAGCCAGTAACTTTGTGCTAACCGGCGGTCCTCCCATTGTACCATCTCCTTTTTATAATGATCTTGAAATTGATCTTATGTTTACCGGCATTTGCCTTAAAAGAATCGGGGTCAGATCAGATCCAACATTGGTCAGGTCAATCCCATCAAGCACCCGAAATTGTCTTGCTACAAGATGTGGAAGATGATGTTCCACATTGTTATAGCAAAATAACAGGGGCGACAAGAGTACGATGTTGAATCTGATCATGCAGGTGTGGTGGCAACATTTCATGAGTGTAAGGGTGTCAAGTGATACGTTCAACCTGTAACAAAAAATTAAAATTACAATAGAATTATAAAGAGTTCTTCTAGTTAGGGGTGCGCAAAAAATGTGGTTAACCAACCCAAATATATATACATATTCACCTTTGTTTAATTAATTTTTAAATTTCAAAACTAATTATTCATCATATAGAATATATATTCTTCTTAAAGATCTACTTTCATTACAGACTACTAAATTAGTCACACGAGTATATGATTTGCAACGGATCATAGATGATGTCATGAACAATGCTTATATAGTGGGAGAAAAGAGGTTTGTTTCAAATAGCCCTTGTAGAACAAATTTAAAAAAAAAAAATGAATCAACATTTCAACAAAGAAAGATAGCACTTGCAATATTTGAAATTCTAAACAACTAAATAAAAATGTATACACACTGATACATTTTAAACTATCTAATATCTTTGTTCTTGATAAGTGGCTATGTTGATATGATGAGGTTTAGACCAAACTGTAAGTGCACCTGATTTTTTTTTTTTTTAAGGAAGAAATTCATTGCATTTCATTAGTTAAAATATGTCAAATACAAGTACGTACATCATCAATAATATGAGCGCTAGGATTAGACAGGGCTACCCGAGCTAGCTCATGGGCTACCCTATTTGTTTGCCTCCTGTTGAACTCAACATGAGAGATCCAATCCAAGGTTGTGTCATTCCAAACCTTATTATTTTTGTGGTTCCATAAGCTCCATAAGGTAACCCAGAACAGTTGTTTCTGTTGGACATCAAGGTGATGTAGTAAATCAAAAATTATGGCTGGAAAACTGACAGGACTGCTGAGTGTGGATAGCAGTTCATTCCAAATTCCAATCCTTTGCCAAACTAAAATGCTCTTCGGGCACTGGAAAAAAAGGTGCATATTGTCCTCATCATTCACGTCGCATATAATATTTTCATATGTTTTGATTTCTGCCATTTATTTTATGTTTTGGTTAACTATCAATGGATAGGGAATTATAGTAGTCGTCCCCGTATTTGCAAATTAAAAACAAGTGATCGTACTTAAATTCACATGTTTGGGTATATATTATGTGCATGCCTGTATACCGCTCATACGCACTCATTTTTGTAGGTAGGCGGAGCTAGACTAAAAAGTTTGGGATGGCCGCCATCAAAATATAACTTCTTCATCTCTTTCAACATCATCAGCTTTCTTTTTGAAAAAACGAATCGATTTTTTGACTCTTCATCTTATTTCTTTTATGTTGCAAAGAAACGGATTTTATCAAAGTGATTGAGGTAGGAGAGTATCCTTAGTACTATTATTTCAGCCCAATTTTAATAATTTTTGTTTTATTTTATGTTTAGGATTTTCGGTCCATTAGGTTCATTAGTATTTAAACACTTCAGTTGTAGCCAGAGAGACAATTTTTATTCATTCAATAATATTTCAAAGAGTTTTCTCAATTTCTGGTGGATTTCGGAACCCTATTTTCATAGGTTTGTTGCTTGCAAACTTGTTTCTTTTCAATCTAGGTTTATTGTTTGCTAGCCTCTGCTTTTGACTGCGTTAGGTGATATCGGGGCAGGTTTCTCTTGTTCTTTTCGTAACGTGATCAGCCATGGGAGATCAACCGGTGACGAAAGTAGAGCTTGATGGCATAATTGTGGCTTTTACCACGACCATCAATGCTCTAACTGCACAGGTGGTGATGCCATCAACTCAGAAGAATAACAATACCAACAACAACGTTAACAACAATGCCAACAGTAACAACAGAAATAATAAGAACAGTGGAGGATGACCGAATAGGGTTCCACCTGGTCAAAACAATTGAATTATCGAGGATTCGAGTTCTAACGATGAAGAAATCGTAACTGAAGTAGGAAATGAACATGTGAATCACCATGATTACCGTGTGAAGACTAATATTCCATTTGTTTTACGGAGCGATAGGGGTGGAAAAGTTCATGGAACGGCATATAGACGTTGACAAATTTTTCGATGTCATAGCGTCCTTGAAAGCAAGCAGGTTAAGATGGTAGCGATCATAATGAAGAGTATGGTTGTTGTCTAGTGGGATAAACTTGTTGTTCTGAGGCAGAGGCGAAGAAAAACACCCATCCGAACTTGGCGAAAGATGAAACAATTGATGTTGAAGCGGTTTTTACTAGAAGATTACGAACATATTATGTATAAGATGTATATTGATTGTGTTCAAGGTAAGTGATCAGTGAAAAAATATAAAGCTGAGTTCCTGCGTTTCTGTGAATGTAACGAACTGGGAGAATTAGAAAATCAGAAGGTAGCTCAATATATCAGCGGCTTAAAAGGATCCTACAAGAGAATATGGGTTTACAAACTATTTGGACCGTAGTCAGGGGCGGATCTCTTTGGAGACCCGCAGGTGCCACTGCACCCCCCAACTTCTCTATTAATACTATATTAATCATATAATGTCATATGTTTCTAGGTTGTTCTAGTGGTCAGACATCCCCCTAATTCTTTTGAGGGCATGTGTTCGACTCTCCCACACCCTTTTTTTTATATTTCGATTGTATTTTTAATGTTTTATATTCAAAAAGACATCCTAGTGGGAGTTGAACTGCTGACATCAATGTACCACTCAATCAAACAAACCACCACAACAACACATAATTCTAGCAATGTTTTGAAATTAATTAATATATATCATACGAATATTTGGCACCCCCGGAAAAATTTCTCAAGATCCGCCACTGACCGTAGTTAAAGCGTCCAACCTAGCTTTGAAGGACGAACTGATAGAGAAATCTCCCCAAAAAAATTTCATCATTAAGAAGATATTATCCTCATAATAACCTTGAATCAACAACCGACAAGAAAAAAAGTGCAGCAAACAGAGATTTAAATCCTAGTAATAACGGGCCTAGCAGATCTAACGGTGTGCAACATAGTAAGGCACCAACCCGGAAGCAGAATAATTCATTTGATAAGGCCACCGGAAATACTTGTTATCAATGTAATGGAAAAGGTCACAAATCAAATGTTTGTCCATTAAGAATAGTCGATGTTGTTACAAAAGAAAGGGAAAGAGAGGAAGAAAAAGAGCAGCCTACTATCGAGGAAGATGAGTATGCAGGGGTTGAGTTTGATGAGGAGGAATTTGATGAGAGAGTAACTTTTGTGTTGCAGAGGATGTTACTAGCATCCAAAGATGAAGGGAAACGCAATAACTTGTTCAAAACACATTATTATGTCAAGAACAAAGCGTGCAACATGATCATGGATAGTGGCATCATGGAGAATCTGGTGTCTAAGAAATTAGTAGATTCTTTTAAGTTATCGATAGAACCTCATGAGAAGCCATACACCCTAGGTTGGGTCAGCAGGATATCTCAGGTTCGAGTAATCCTGCAGAGTTCCTATCTCCATCAAGAAGTTTTATAGAGAAGAGGTAATTTGTGTTGTTCTTGATATGGATGTTTGTCAAATTTTACTTGGTAGACCTTGGAATTTTGATAATGATATTACTTATCGGGACGGGATAATGTGATGATGTTTACATGGAGTACACATAAGATTGATATGGCTCCTGTTTTACACTTTGATAAGAGCCCAAGAGAAAAGAAGTCTAGTTTCTTGGTAATGACGCAAGATGAGAAGGAACTTGATGAGACTGTTAAGGAAACTTAATGTTTCTGTCTTATGGCGAGCAAAGAGTTGATGAGTGTTGTGAAGGAGGAAGTGTCAATTCCAATCGAGGTTCTAGAGATCCTAGGAGATTTCAAAGAATTGATCACAGGTGAGCTACCAAACGATTTTCCTCCCACGAGGGATAAATGTCAAATGGGCAATGTTGTTGATAAACTTCAGAGAGTTAAAATTTTCAATGTAGACATCTATAAATATCGTACAGATGAAGCTCTTTATCAGAATGAGAACTTGGGGTCGAGTTCTTCAGATGTGGAGGAGACTAATGTATGAGGGTTTCCTTAGTATTATTATTTCAGTCCAATTTTAATAATTTATGTTTTGGATTTTCGGTCCATTAGGGTTTCCTTAGTATTTAAACACTTCAGTTGTAGCCAAAAAGACAATTTTTATTCATTCAATATTATTTCAGAGAGTTTACTCAATTTCTGGTGGATTCCGGAACCTTATTTTTACAGGTTTGTCGCTTGCAAACTTGTTTATTTTCAATCTAGGTTTTGCTAGCATCTACTTCCGACTGCGCATTAATACTCATAAATATGGTATGTTGTATCTTGTAACAAACAATTTGAATGAAATATGAAAACCAACTCTGAGGCGCAAATTGATGAGGGAATACAAAGACACAATAGCTAGAAGATATTATACAATGGAGAAGGTCTTACACAGATACAAACACAAATAAAATGATATGGGTACACACACAACAATGAAGAAAATTAAATGATAAATAAATTAGTTACATCATTAAACTAATTTATCTTTAAAAAAAACAAAAAAATATTTGTGTGAGTGTGTCCAAACCATTTACATTTGGGTTTGTCCCTAAGTAAGTATTTCTCCTATACAATATTGTTGTTCCTCTGTGAAATAATCTTTTTAATATGTTAATTGTTTTTAATCATTTGAAAGGATTGATGATGAGGAAGGATTTACATCCGAAAATTTGTTGTTGTTGTTGTTGTGCTGATGTCGTAACTGATATTTCATGAAGTTTCTGGAAAAAAAATTTTGGAAGAGAAAGGATGAGGATGAAGAAAGAAGGGAACTATGAAGTTTCTGGAGAAGAACCTTAAAAAAAAAAAAAAAAAGAGAGAGAGAGAGAAAGTAACGTATACATGACATGAGTGTGAAAAGAAATATGAAGTTTCTGGAAAAAATATTGATGTATTTTAAGTTTTTTTTATATAATTGATAATAAATAAAGAAATGTCAGTGAGATGCAATAAAAAAAATGAAAAATAAAAATAATTATGTAATCAGTGCGCCACCTAATTAATAAAATATGACTCAGCGTGCTACATAGGTGGAAATGTACGGTCGGATGCCACGAGGTTTGAAAACCAAAGAATCTAAATTTTACAGGAGGAATCTCCAAGTTTTTTTTTTTTTGACAGGGGGTATACCAAAAGACCCCCAAATGACAGGGGGTAAAAACCTATTAACCCTAATTTTTATGTTGAAAAATAATAATCGGTACTCCTTCCGTCCCAAATTCTGATGTTTTTAGCATTTCACACGTATTAAGAAATGTAATTAATTTTGTGTGGGAAAGATATAATATGAGTTGTTTAATAAAATTGTCTTTAATAGATTATATGAGAAAGATAAATAAAAAAATGAAAAGGAGAGAGTAAAATAAATAGTTAATGATATAATAGGAAAAAGTAACATTAATGTTTTATTGGTATAATAAAGCGACATATAATTTATGATAATTTTTTTCCAAAACGACAAATAATTTAAATAATTTAGGACCGAGGGTTTACGTATTTTTAATAGTTTGTAATCTGGACAAAGTTGTCACATGATTTACTAAGGGACAAGAATTTATGTTTTTGTCCAATCCCTTACTACTTGTTAACTATACAAAATAAAACAAATTGCACAGTCCAATCCCCTCTTTTTTAACAAATTAAACAGAGTCACTATCATTCAGAAACTAGTTGAATATATAAATCAAATACTACCGAGAAACCAAACAAACATGATATCATATAAACTATAAAGTGAAATAAATCCACAAGGACCAATTGTAGCATATTCGAGGACAATGTAAAATCAGACAAATATGTAACATCCTATTGTTCTGGACAACAAATCACAATGCTTAAGCTTTGAACCTTTGGTGCAAAATTCTGGACAACAAAGTAATGAAATGATTGCTAGTACATTTAGAGGCGTTAAATGCGTCTCGACGCAGATAACTTGAGAAAATAAAATTGATTAAATATGTACAAATGTGCGGTCGGTGCTTAACAATTGTACATATCAAACACCAGACACACATTGAATCTAAAACGTCAGTACTAGATATATTCTAACTATTTCATTCCTATCAAAACTCTATAACAAACATAATAAGAATGGTACTACAAACATTGTTACAACTATACCTAACTACATTTACAATAATGATTAACATCTTGATAGTGTTTTTACTAATAAATCCTTGCTTTCTTTCTATGCACCTATGGTGTTAAATCTTAATCTGATTTTTGATCTGCATCTGCTGTGGCTTGAACTTGAGCTGCATATTGTAAATTCCATAGAACATCTTCAAAAGAAGGACGAGATGAAGAATCTTGAGATATACATTTGGTTGTTATAGATATTGCAATTGATAATGACTCTTGTGAGCAAGTTGTCAACACTATTGGATCCACAATCTTTCTTCTTCCATCTTGACTTCCAAATGATGCCTATGGTTCACAACAACATATTTTCAAGTCATTAATTAACAAATTTTTTAAATTTTATCATAACAACATATCTATAGCATATAAGAACTGTTCTATATGAACCAGGTTCTTATAATTAAAATTGTTACTTTAAATAAAATAAAATATAAATATAAATATTAAAAATGTAGTGTAATTTGAAGACCTATTTTGTAAATTAAATTAAATAAAAGTATAAATAATTTTTTAAAAAATGTAGTGTAATTTGAGAAGATGTTTTAGGAACTATAATAATATTAAGAACAATCAATATGAATAAGAATGAAGAAAAAATGACACTGAAAAATCATCATCACATTTCATATAGTAAGCATATTTTTTTCTGCAAGTTTTTACTAACCTTTTCATTAATGAAAAATGTTTCACCTTTATCACGTGTAATGGGTCCAACAAGTGATTCCAACAATATGAATCCAAAATTGTAAACATCATTATCCATCTTTGTCTTTTGACTGCAGGAAGAAAAAAATAATTAATTTGTTAATACACAAATTCATTGAAGCATAAAAATGGACTTCAGACCATAGTAAAGGGTGAAAATTGAATTAGTGAAGACTAAACTAAGCATTGAAAACCAAGCATGGTTGTGTTGGTGATGCTGTGTGGTGCTTTGTTGCTGTCAATGACAATGAAAGTCATACAGAGATATGTAGCACCGGCACTTCAGATAGATGACATGTCTGGTGTTCAACACTATTAAAAGTGTGTTTGGTGTCCGACACTTGTCGGTGTTCAATACCACCATGACACTGACACGTGTGATCACATTCATTCACTTTCATTTCTTTAAATTATATTATCAGTTGTCCACATATTAGTGTCAGTGTCATGTCCGACATTTATGTATGTGCTTTATAGGTAGAGATTGAAGGCATGAAGGATTAAAAAGGAAAAGTTATTATAGTATCATACCATGATTTTGATTTCTTCTCACTTTTTGTCTGAACACAAACATAGAAACAATATGAGTCACTAAATGATCAAAACCATATTAAATCATGATAAAACAGCTACATTGGATAGATTAAACATACCTCAAACTTTTCAATATCCTCTTTGATGATGGACATACCATAGTCACTTAGTTTTGGAATGCAGTGTTCATCAAGTAACACATTCTTTGTCTTTAGTTGGTTGCTAAAACATCCTGGTATAACACCAGTATGTAAGAAATGCACTGCCTTTGCTACTCCAATCAAAATTGCTAGTCTATCAGGCCACTTAAGTGCTTTCACTGCAGAATATTCTGCAATTTTTTTTATGAAGAAGATTAGAAAATTGAAGCCTTTAATAAGAAAGCTAAGGTGTACAACAAAATCAGACAAAATGGTCATTTTGGTTCGTGAACGTATCCGGTGCTATGGTTAGAGTGCCAAAATTACAAAGATTCTTTGAATTTGTCCCTCGTTTATCAGTTTGGTCCTCAAACACATTTTTCTTTAGTTAGTTTGGTCATCGAATGTGTCTTCGGTTAGTCAATTTGGTTTATCAGATTACTAAAGAAGATACGCAAAAGGATGTTTTAGTAATTTTGATACATTCAGAGATTATAGTGACTTCGACTCGCACATTTAGAGAACAAATGAATGCTTACTCAAAATAGATATTACGCACTCAATAATGTGCATGGTATAATGACATACTAACCTGATAGATGAGCATGATAATCACCATTTGGCACATATTCATACAGAAGATAAAGTTTTGGGATGCTTGAATCATCTTGTTCACCACCATCAATACAATAACCCAAAAGGCTAACCAAATTTGGATGCTGAAGCTTTGACAGGTAATCCAACTTAGCTTTAAGATTTTGAGTCGAGCATTTCTTTGACAGAACCACAGATCTTATCGCCACATAAGTTTCATTCTCTAGTTTACCTTTATACAGCTGAAATGTTGCAGCAGAGTTAAAAAAAAAAAAAAGCTAAGTTTTTAAGGATATATATATATATATATATATATATATATATATATATATATATATATAGTTACTCCGTTTAATAATTCATTATAAATGCAATCGATCAAACAACATTTTGAGTGATTGAAAGGTACCTTTCCTATGGAGCCATCACCAATGCATGTCGACAAATTAAAGTTTTTGGTGGCTTCCTTCAAATCTTGAATAGAAAATTGTCGACAGGTCGGAATAGTTTGTGTCCCTAGCTTCACTGCTTGAGAAATAAATCCTGAAACAATAAACAATTAGACATTAATATATCAACTTCTGAAGTCTGCTGCAAAACTATAATAGTATGTTGGTTTTAAATATCGTGGATGCAGTCTCAAAATTTATGTGTAAATCACATAGTGGTCACAGTTACAATCGTGAATTGCGACATAAACGCAACCAAAGTTTTATTGTGGTCTAAAACAATATATGTAGCTGCAATGTCAAGAATTTTTGTTCCTCTGTCTGCACATTTGCGACCACGTATTTATTGGCCCATTTCTCGCAAAAAGGACTGTGATATAACTGCAACCACAATTTAAAACCTACGAAAAAATTATTACTCAAGTAACTAAATTACTTACTAGCATTTGCAAGAACTTCTGATGAAACACCGGTTGTGGATTTATCTTGAACAATCTTTGGCAACACATCCTTTCGAGTTTTCTTCATCAAACGACATTTTTTACATAACAAAACTCCGAACACCAAAACCGCAAGAACAAATCCAACAATGATAGCAACTACTGCAACCACTTTCCATTCCTTCAGTTTCATCCATCCTAAACCGGATTCCTTACAATAAGACCCTCTCTGCTGATTCTGAGAATCAACAGATAAACAATTCCTACCATATCTAACAACTCTACCGTTAGAACTATTCACCAAACAAGAAGGAAGTAAACCACTTAACTTGTTGCTTGAAATATCAACATAACCAAGTTTTCCACCGCAATGAAGTTTATCAGAAAATTCTCCACTTAGCACATTGTTTGCTAGATTCAAATAACTTAAATTTGACAAAGAGAACAATGCCGATGGCGGTGTGCCCTTAAGATGATTCGACGAAAGATCTAAATGTTGAAGATGATTCAATTCGCCAAATTTCTTCGGTATCTCTCCGGAGAACGAGTTATTGCTAAACAAAACGGTAACCACGAATTTCGGCAGAACCGGTAGTTCAAATTCGAAACGATTTTCTCTCAAATCCAAAACATGTAAACCATTGAGAGTAGTGAGACTAGGCAATTCACCAGAGAGTTCATTTTGTGACAAGGAAATAACTTTAAGTGTCTTGATTTTGCATAGTGAAAATGGAAATGAACCCTTTAAGTGATTTTTCTTCAAGCTCAAGATACTTAGATTAAACAAAGAATCAAACCAATTAGGCATAGTGGTGTTGAAATAATTTTCATCAAGTGTTAGTGATTGAAGTTTTACCATAGTTGAGATTTTTGGTGGAATGCTACCAAATAGGAAATTTGAGCTCAAATCCAAAACTTGAAGAAAAGTGAGAGATTGAATCTTATTAGGAAGTTTCCCCCAAATTCCTAATGAAACCAAACTAAGAACCTTTAGGGTTTTCAACTTTGTCAATGTGGTGAAAAATGAATCAATTGAGAAATTCATGGATAGTGTTTGATTTGGAATTGCAAATCCATTGAAACTTGATGGTTTCAAAGACTTTTCACCAAAAATTTTGAGCTCAGTTATTGAATTATCTTCACATTTAATGCTCAAATTTGAAGATGAAGGAAGGTAACATAGGTCATTAATGTAGTTTTCCATAATTTGTAATGAAGAAGGGAATTCTAAATAAGCTCTTAATTGTAACAAGGTTTGACTTTGATCTTGTTCTAACTCATGACTATTTGAAATGAACAACAAAATCCATGAAAGAAACAAAAGATGAAAGTGAAAGTACCTCATTAAATTGCCAAATTGGAACATTATGCACCAAATATGATTGAAGTAAGCATCAAATATTGAAAGTAGTTTTCAACTACCAAATTCAATAGAAAACAAAAAACAAAATCTCCAAAAAAAAATGTTAAGAAGTCAAAAGACTAATGCATACAGATCCTACCGCTCATCGTTGTCATATCAGACTCGAGAGATTAATCTCTACAGTTGTATGCTCAGAGGATAGCTCACACACACCAAAAAATACATATCCTTCAAAGCTCAAAGATTTGCAAGGGTAACGTACACTAGAAATTTCATAAGGAAACTACCAAGAGAATTTTGTTCCAAAAGTTGAAACAATGTACTTGTCTGATTCTTAGATATACACATGTGAGAGAGAGAGAGAGGGAGAGAGTTTATAAAGATTGTTTATTTGAGTGGTTATTTTTAAAGAAAGAAAATACAGAAACCAAGAAGAAGAAAAAAGGAATAAAGATAGTGAAAGTGATAAAGAATGTAAATTTATATAAAGGAGAATCAGAAAAAGAAAAATAAGGACAAACCCATAACTAGTTCTGCAAAAAATGATGTTTTTTAATGATTGTTTGAGTGAAGACAAGTGAGTTAGTTCAAAATGTTGTACTAGCATGCAAAAGGACAAAGGCATTTATGTTTCAAGTGGTGATCTTGGTGCTGCCATTAATGTAGAGATCAGGAGAAGGTATAGTGACCACAGATGGATAATAGTGTGTCAATAAATATTTCAGTTAGATTCATATCTTAAAATAGAATAGAATCTGATTTATATTTTGGAAAATGTACCGGTTAAAACTTAAAAGTAACAAAAAATCACAAGCTGTGTCCTTTTCTTTTCATGACCACACTATAATTTTGGTAGGTTGAGTTTTGGAGGTTTACATGGTTAAACAGACCTCAAGATTCAACGAACAGTCTATGAAGTACGAACACTTCTTAAACTAGGCGTGTTTCGATGTCGGACATGTGTCGTGTCCGACAACTACACCGACACTTGTAATTACACTGAATTATGTGATTTTTTTTCAAATTATTATCTGTATCGACGTGTCAGTGTCTGTGTCGTGTCCGGTATCCGTGTCCCTATCCATCTTCATAGAGTCGAGCACTAAAAGAGGTACTTACATATCACCAATCAAAATGATCATCACATGGACATTGAAAATTGAATCCATGTCCTTGTGCGATATGAGTCAACTCTTTATTAACTGAGACAACTTTCGATAAAAGTAACAAAAAAACACAAGTTGTGTCTTTTTTATCTTTATTAAAGTTTAAATGCAGTACTGTTCTTTCTATTTTGACCGGATTGTAATTTTGGTAAGTTGGATTTAGAAGGTTCATAGGGTTAGACATATCTCAAGGTTCAACAAACACTATAAGAAGTACTTTACGTATCATCTATCAAAAAGATCACAATGTTAACATCGAGGGTTGAATCCATATCCTTGTGTGACATGAATCAGCTTCTTATTAACAGAGATAGTCTTTATCAACATTTTGTCTCTGTTTTTTTTAGTGTTTATCAAAAGTCACCTTAAAAGTGTACGTTTTACTCTCTTCATATTAGTATTCTATGTTTTATTAAAAATAATGTAAACGTTCCTGATAGTTAAAAGTATAGTTGGGGAGGGGGGGAATTAACACTCCTTCTATCCCATAAAATAGTGTTGTATTAGATTTTTTTAACATAAATTAACAATATCTGTAAATGAAAAATGTATTGCTTCATCAAATTTTCCTTATTAATAATTGATATATTCATCATTATTATAAATATAAAGTGGAGTATAATGATTTAGGTTCTCGTTAGTAATGTCGAATTTTAAGCTTATAGTATATAAACTCATAAAAGAGAAGGAAAAAACTCATATGCCAAATAGAGCTTAAAAGTGACTCTCTTTTTTTTTTTTGGTACAAAGCTTAAAAGTGATTTTAAGCCTATGTCTCAAAATATGAGTTTGATTGGTATATAAGTAACACTTATTCAAGAATTATTTGAGTTAATGATTGAAACTTAGGTATTATAGCCTCTGTTGATCAGGTCAATGAGCATTGTTAGAAAATTGATTATGTATTTATTAATTTCCAGCCCACAATTAATCATCATCAATTAAACAAGTGCATTCATGAAATACTTAATAATTAAGGAATTCATGTTAAAGGAATAACATCATATGAGTTCTTGTCAATCATATAACTGTGTTTATATTTTATTTACTTACAACATTAGCAACAAATGGAGGATTCAACATATTGTGTCGAGAACTATCAACATTAAGCAAATATTTATGGGATATAAGGATGATTTGGTGCTTGAGGGGAAATAGTTAAGGAACGGGGTGATAGGGAGTTCAACGATTTGAACCAGTCACAACATTTTTCTATTTATTAAAGTAATGCTAACAAGGGTGTTAAAGAACATTTGTTAAGAAGTCTAACAATGAAACATTTCCCTACTAACAAACATTGGTTGTTTCAAAAGAACATTAAACAAACAATTACAATTGAATTTACGTGTAATTTGTGTATAGCCCAAATGTTGAATCAATCGGAATCTTATAAGATTTCTAATCATTATTCTCTATATTAAAATTGAAGTTTTCACGTAAGAATAAGGAACCCTTATTTATTTTTTTATAATATGAATCTCGTTTTTGTCTTAATGCTACGGTTAAATTCGATCGTAATTAAAATCTAATAAAGAATTGTTATAATCATAATTCAAACTTGTATGTTGAAATTCATTAACTATTTGAATTTAACCACTTACTTCATCTAGCTAGTTCTATTTATAAGAGATATTTGATTCATAAAAATTGATGTATGTGATTCAAAATTTCAACCAGACACATCATCTTTTATTATAAACTTTTGTGTCATTTATAAATGAGACCGAAGAGGTATTAAACTATGTACTTATAGATAAAGTGTAAATCAAATTTGGAGTCATACTAAAGATGATAGACCAATAATTTCATAATCATACTTTTGAAAGCAAGAAAAAACATGATCCATCATATTTTACCAATCATATTGAGGAATCCAAGAAAAAGTAAGAAGACATGAACAAAAGAAGCAACGTTTGACCGTTAAAAGGGCAAGAAGAGATGGACAACCTGTCGTGTATGATAGTCCCATGTGTTCCTCTTTCCAATTCCATTAATGTTTGGAATTTTCACTTTGTTTTTTCTTTAAGGGGACTTTGCTTTCTTTTTGTTTGTTCCTATTTTATTTTTCTTCATGTTTTATCAACTCATACTGTCTTATATTGAGTGGTTTATTTGTAAATATATGTTCTAAAATGATTGATTTTTCAACTTTCAATGCAATATTTTTATTTTTTTTTAAGGAAATGCATTAGTAGTTATTGGTTTTACAATTGTACTATCTAATTAATATTAAGTGTATTTGTCTTAATATTAGTTTCATCACTTTCAAATTGCATTTATATCATGAATGCGTCAGTATTTTAAAAGGACAATTCAGGATAAATATAATTCTCTCTTTCATTTGTACATTCGTTTTAATATTTGTAGAATGGTCGAATTGATCACTTGTTTTGAAAGTGAGTGAGCGATGTTTTTGAAACTAACAAGGAGAAGACCATGCACATTCTTTTTAACTTTGAACAATGATGTTTGTACAACTATTTTTTAGATAATTTTTTAAGAAACATTTTTTTCTCTTTTTATTGGACTAAAATATAGCGAGAGAGAGAGAGGAAAAAGAAGAAAGATAATAAAAATACAGTAAAATATGAAAGAAATTTGTCCAAAAATTATTATACAAATATTATTTTCCTTTAACTCTCGACACAACAACATATACTCATCCTTTGATCTTCTTAATTAATTGGTTTGCTAATATGTGTTACAAGAATGCATGTTAAGTAATAACTCAAAAATAAAAAATTGTTTTCAGAAAAACAATTTTTAAACTTTTAAATAATTCAATTCTTTTAAATATATCATTTTTTTTTAACAAATCAAAATGAGATATATTGCATAACCAACGGTGTTGCCCTCAGCACAAGGTGTGCAAAAGGAGAAACACCAAAAAATATTTACAAAGTTAAGGTGCCAAAAAAGAGCACCACCCACCAACAAAGATTACAAGGGAACGCCCATACAAAGAATGGGATGTTTCCACCATTCGTGGTAAGAGTAAACAAAAACCACCTGTTTAGACTTCAACCATAAGAAAGAATTAATCTTTACTTTTTCAAAAAGGTTAAGAGGAATGGAAACCGTATTTTGGAACACCCGGTTATTCCGTTCCTTCCAAATTACCCAAACAGTGACAAACCAAATAATCCTGAAATATAACCGTGAAGAAATAGGCATCCCCGCCATCGTAGTGAACTGAATAAAATGATGTCGAAGCTCACCAGCATGCACGAACGAAATGCCTAACCAATTCCAAACTAGAGCCCATAGCTCGCCAGAAAAAGAACAGTGAATAAAAAGATGTACCGCCGACTCAGTTGAGCCACAACCAAGCGCACATGACTTGTCTGTTGTAGGAAGAGCACCCTGAAGCGCCAAGTTGTCTTTAGTTGGAATGTGATTACGAAGGAGGCGCCAAACCAACAGAGACACCTTCGAGGGAATATGCTTGTGCCAAACGTCATCAACATGGGACTTGTCCACTTAAGTGCATGTGCTAGTAATAAAGCTATATGCTCCCCTCACCGTGTACCCATGAGTAGGATCTAACAACCACCGCCAAGTGTCGTGAACAGTATCCTGCAAAACAATGTTATGTAATAACAAAGAACACTCCCTCAAAGAATCCTCCTCCCATGCAAACAACCGGCGTCTCCACACCCACACCCTTCCGTCAACCCCCCAACAACGACTCTTCATATCCCTCACCAGGCACTCCTTTTCCATCGCCAAATCAAAAAGGCGAGGAAACTTCAATCTCAATGGAATGTCCCATATCCACTTATCGTACCAAAATAAAGTGTTCCGCCCGTCACCTGCCACCCGCCTAATATTATCTTCGAACCAATTCCCCACCCCCACACCAATCCCTTCACGGATATAACAAACCGTCTTCCACCAAACCGACGATTGTCTCCCCCCCCCCCCCCCCCCTCCCTAATCCGCCCACCCTCCTCACCATAACGGGCTTTCAACACACGATACCACAAGCCCTCCTTCTCTGCCATCATTCGCCAACACCACTTACCCAACAAAGAAACATTAAAGGCTCCCATCCTCCTAACCCCCAAACCCCCATCCTCCTTTGGTAAACAAATAAAGTCCCATTTAATCCAAGTTATTTTTCTATTTACCTCACCCCCCCCCCCCCCCCCCCCCCCCAAAAAAAAAAAAAAAAAACTTTTAAAAATAGATTCAATAGAAGAAATTATACCTGGAGGGGCTTTGAAAAAGGAAAGAAAGTACACCGGAAGAGATGACAAGACAACTTTCAGAAGAACCAGACGGCCACCAAAAGAAAGAAATTTATTGTTCCACGACGACAGGCGAGCCACAATGCGATCAATGACAGGTTTCCAAAAACTCAGTTTCCTCGAATCCCCTCCAATAGGAAATCCCAAGTACACAAAAGGAATACTCCCTCTATGACAATTCATCACCGACGCTGCCTCCGTCAACCAAGTCTCAGAAATATTCACACCTGTCAACATACTTTTGTGGAAGTTTACTCTTAGTCCAGACACCTCCTCAAACAGAAGCAAAACCACCCTCATAGAACGAACATTCAGCCAACTTTTTTCACCAATTATAAGAGTGTCGCCCGCAAACTAAAGGTGTGAAATACGGACATCTCTACCATCACCTACCCCAAAACCGTGAAACATGTCAGTCCCCACCACCGTGTTCATCAACACATTAAAACCTTCCGCCACCAACAAAAATAAAAAAGGCGAGAGAGGGTCCCCTTGACGAAGTCCCCCCTGAATAGGAAACTCCTCCGTCGGACACCCGTTGACAAGAACTAACGCCATTGCAGTCCCAACACACTCAGTTATTAATTTCCGCGAAAGTGTTGGGAAATTCATGTTTTCCATCACTGGATCAAGGCATTTCAAATCAACTGAATCATACGCCTTTTCAAAATCAACTTTAAACATTAGAAGCTCTTTATTCATACGTCTAGCCTCATCAACCACCTCATTGGCTATCAAAATTCCATCTAGAATTTGCTTCCCTTTGACAAATGCCGACTGAGAATCTAAAACCACACTTCCAATAATTGAACGCAGGCGGTTAGCTAAGACTTTTGCTAACACCTTATACATGCACCCTACCAAAGATATCGGGCGAAAGTCATTGAGACGTTGAGGAATTTGCACCTTAGCAATCAAAGCTATAAAGGTCAAAAAATCGTCCTTCAATACATTCCAAATTTTTTTGATGAACTCAAAACTAATACCATCTGGTCCCGGACTCTTAAAACCATCACAATCCCACACTGCCGGCGTCACTTCTTCTAACGAAAAAAGGTTTTGTTAAATTACCAGCTTCATCATAAGAGATTTTGCGAAAGTTAAGACCCTCCATACCTGGCCGAGCCTCCCCCAACGCCTTGAAGTGAGTGGAAAAATGATCAAATATTGCTTGTCGAATGTTTTGTACCCCTTCAACATTAACATCATTGACTGACACCATATTGATAGCATTATGACGCCTACGATTAGACATCACTCCATGAAATTTTTTGGATTTAGCATCACCTTCCTGTAACCAATTAAATCTTAATTTTTGCCAACTTATGTTATTTTGAACTCGGGCCAAAGAATGCCAATTAATAGATAAATCATGAAGCTCCGCTATCTCAACATCTTCTAACACAGACAACTCTCCTTTCAAATCTAAATCTGAAATCCGATTTTTAACCGACCCCATCTTACCATTCAAGTTCTGCGAATGTTGTTGATCCCACTCCTTAAGACTCGATTTCATCAATTTCAGCTTCTATCTTAACACAAAACCACCCCATCCATTAAAATTAAAAGATTCCCAAGTATTTCGAACATGCTCATCATACCCTGGAAAATCGGCCCAACATTTAAGCATACACAACAGACGCGGTCCCCAATTTGCTTCATCAACATGTAATAATAGAGGAACGTGATCAGAAAGGCCCTTTTGATAAGCAACCTGAATATAGTTTGGCCAAGCATCACACCATTTTGCTGACAATAAGAACCGGTCCAGCCTACTCATAGACACACCATCGCCTCGGAACCATGTAAACAGACGACCACAAATAGGGAGGTCAATTAAAAAATTGTCGTCAATGAAAGCATTAAATGAGTCAGCATCCACCTGCTTGAAAACGGTGCCCCTACCCTTCTTCTCCTCCATAGTTCGAACAGAATTGAAATCTCCACAAACACATAGACCCCCAGAAGCCCCCACCGAAGGTTGGTAGGAGTATCTGCAAGGAGCATCACCCCAAATAGACTTTATCACCAAATCATCAACAACTCCTAATTTAGATTCTTGGATGCACAACACAAAGGGATGTTTATCATTAACCAGCCTCCGAACCTCCACCCTCTTCTCACCACCACCTAACCCCCTTACATTATAAGATATAACCTTCATTGTAACACACACCCACCCTACCACCACCAAACTGAACCAACTTAACAACCCGACCCAACTCCCTCACTCACCCATGCTCCCTCGTGACCCACCTCACCACCACCAACAACCCTCCATCCTTTTCTCCCCTCCCTCGTCAACAAATTAAAGTTATTTGATGTATCACACTTAAAACTCACCCCAACAGCCTTTCCAATATCCCTGACATCTTCCACTACTGCACTAGGTTTACCATGTAGAAAAACCCAATTTTCCCAATCTTTATTTACCGATGAAGAAGAATTTTTTGAAGATTCAGAGATTGACTTTCCTACTTTGCTTGAAATTTGTATACCTTTACGGACCATTCTTGATCTATCATGCTTCTTCAAAAAATTTATAATTTCTTTCCGCTCATTTGTCAGCATACGAGCCACTCGTTTGATAAATCCAACTGAGTGCTTAGTATATCCTTCTTTTTTTTCTTTAGGTAGAACATTCAAAGATGCACATGGCTGCTCCTTGCATATTTCAGCCACGTCACTAGTAACAGCAAAAAAAATATTAGAAGGAACATTACCATTATCATAAGGCAACTTTGATAGCCAATCTATGCTCCAAGGGACCACACCACAAGCCTTATTAGAAACATCAGGTTGATGTTGTTGTTCAATGTGTAAGGAAGCATGTTCCACTTCATTATTTTCATGCAAAACAGGTTGTAACAGTGGCTGATTTTGCTGATCCAAACCATCCAATTTTTCTTCCTTCAAACCACCCTTTTCCGATGACACGGTTGCTGAATGCTATTGTGAAATTTGTCCCTCTTGTTTCTTAAAATCATGTTGTCCCCATTCTTTGTGCAAGTCGTCAACCAATTCGTCCAACTCCCATTCACCTTGAACTTCCTTAATTCTGTCGACGTCATTTTGTGGCGTTAAAGTTTTCGGCCTCGAATCATACACCTCCTTAGTCAATAAAGCATCTTCCCCCAAAAAACATCCCCACTCCTCCACCAACTTGATGACATACTCGCAGTCGTCGATAAAAAGTTCTGGCGACGTATTCACTATTTCTAAATCATGTGTCGAAATAAGAATATGTAACGCCCATTTTTGATTTTTAATTATTTGAGAAATTGCTATATATTTTTATATATATTATGTGATGTTAAGTGAAGATTTAATATGATTTTATGCGACGTGGTGACTTATTTTATTGTTAAATAAAATAAGATTTGAAAATAAAATAAAATATTTAGTTGAGGATTAGTTTTGAATTTTAGAGAGTTATGTGGGAGAAAGAGTAAATAAGATAAGATTTGTTGGCAGTATATAAAGGGAAACCTAGGTTAGAAAACACGTACGCGTATCAGAATTTGGAAAAGAGAGAAAACGGCTGTGTGAAAGGAGAAGAGCATTAGAGCTGCGATTTTCTGCTTATAACCAGGTAAGGGTGAGCCTAGCATTTGATTATATTATTCTGTAATTCATCTAATCAAATTTAACAATCATAGGGCTGTTTTGAGAGAATTGAAATTAGGTTAAAAAGTGAGAATAATCATGAAGTAGGCCATAAAGCTGTAGAATTGATGTTTAGATTGAGTACAGAACGTAGATTAACCTTAATGATGATGATTCTGAGAGTTTAGACGTTTAAGATGATGAATTTGGGACTTTTTGGGTGGAATTTCGTAGAAGCCGTAGCAGACTGTTCGTCGCTCGCCTGAGGCGAGCTATGCAACTCGCCGTGGCGAGTAGACCTAGTTTACTCGCGAGGCGAGCATCCCAGCTCGCCATAGCGAGCATTACCCTAGAGCTCGCGAGGCAAGCACTCCAACTCGCCATAGCGAGCAAGGCCTAAGTTACTCGCGAGGCGAGCTTTCCCACTCGCCATAGCGAGTTAAGTCAGAACCCAGAACCTTGTGCTGTTTGCGAACTGTTTCGCATAGAACCTTGAGAGATGACCTTTGGGTAGCTTCTGGGACTTTTAATAATGTTTATTATAAACTGTAACGATGAATACATGATGACTGAGATGATTTTGATGGTTTTCATGCCGCTTATGTGTGTTATATGAACTATTTAGGTTGTAAATGTTTGACTTACTTAAGATGCTTGCTTTATGGATATTATTTGAATGATGTGATTACTGCCATGTTGCTGTTTACTTTTGTATAGTTGCTGCATGTGTCAGTCCTTGATGATTAAGATGTTTTGCGACGTTAAGATGTTAACTTGTTTAAGTTAAAAAGTGTTGAGTCTCATGCATACTCATTCTATGATGGGGGCTTATGCCCTGGAGTTTTTACTCACCAGCGACGAGGGCTTATGCCCTGGAGCTTTGCTCACCAGCGACGAAGGCTTATGCCTTGGAGTATATTTATGCTCATAGCGACGAGGTCTCATGCCCTGGATTGGTACCACATGCATATAAGACGTAGGGTTGCATAGTCAAGTGTTGATGTCGAGTCGAGTCGTCTAAGATGTTTATTAAGATGTATATGATGTTGATTATGATGATGCTAAATGATGTGTTGTTTATATTGATATTCTAAATGCTAGATGTTTATCTGTGATAAGTTGAATTATGTCGGTTGTTGAATTGTGATTATTTAATTACATGTTTAATATAATTATTTGTGAATCTCACCCCTTCTGCTGGAATTGCCGCCTCGTGGGCAAGTGCAGGTAACCAAGATTAGGTGCAGACGTGTGAGGATTTCTGCAGTCGAGTCTAGGTGCTCTGATACGTAACGGGATAGAGGATCTTCTTTATTTTCTCTGTTCCTTGCGTATTATGTTATGATATGATTATGTTCTTTTTGAAGATTTTATTAAGACGTTGTTGAGGCCTGTGTGCCAAAGATATTGAGATGCTTTTCCTTATGATTATTCCGCTGCGACGATGATTAATAATTTATGAAGATTTAATGTTTATTTAATCATTAACATGAGATGTTTTAAGACATGTGATGCCCTGTTTACGTGTTTACTCTGATGCATGCTATTCTTTTTAAAGAAATTTTTATGTTGGGAAAACGGGGTGTTACAGAACACATGCAAAGTCAAGCTGAGCCTTGTCAACTGTGCATTCATCTGTACGAATAAACCTTCCGGTATCGGACACACATAGCCTAAAGAAGCCATCATTCCAAGCATGAATAGGTACTCCATAAGCGCGCACCCAAGCACCACGCTCATAACGAACATCCGATGCCGACCATTTTTTAATATTACCAAACAACATACCAAAAAAATGTAAAGCATGGTTAAAAAGTTTCCAAATATCACCACCATCGGAACAATGAAGAAAAACTCTTTCTCCCCCCATTGGAGTAACAATAACGTGAGAGAAATCGGCATCCTCGACTCTGTGTTGCAAAGCCAATGATGAATCCCCCTCTATCACTGAGGCCACCATGTTGTTGCTTGCCCACATACGATCAGCCTGATTTGAATGAAAAACCAGAATAAAATGGATATCGGAGTTTTGCTTCTGCTGTAGCGCTCCCTTCACCACCTCTGGCCTGTCCTTCCTTAACTCAGTTTCAACATTGACGCACCAAAACAACGGCTTACCACCCCCATCTTCCTTCGCTCCTTCAACCCTCTCGTCAATCCCCTTCCCATTATCCACCACACCCTCAGTCGTGACAGTAGAAACCTCCCCCACCCTTCGCATCTTCTTCCCTCCCACACCTCCCACCGGAACCTCCACTCTCCCAATAGTCACTGTTTTGTCTCCCTCACCATTCTCCCCCGACTCCACGTTACCCCAACTCACTTTTTTAACTCCCTCACCTCTTTTTCTCACAACCTGCCTCACCTTCACCTCCGACTCCTTAACAGAAATAAATGATGGCTGAACAGACACATCATTGTGAGCAAAACGATCAAACCTAGCCTCACGAGCCCAAACACGGTTTTGATCGATGCAAACAGAATTCAAAGCCTTAAATAATTTTTCTTTATTCTTAACATTGACAAACCAAACAAAACCAAACTCCTAACCTCTAGCATTTCTATGATGCGCAACATAAACATCAATCAGCATACCACATACCTCAAAAGCTTGTCTCAACCGAAACAAAGGCAAGTTGTCCGGAAAGTTTGTAACATAGAACGAAGCCTTTCTCCCTTGAACCCCATCAGTCCCGACTGCGTGTGAACCATGCCATTCAGCTGAGTGCACTCGGCCTCCATGAAAATTGGAAACCCTATGATCAACAATCACATCATCTGTAAACCGAGCTCTAGAACCTACCGTATTGGAAAACCTGTCTGAACCCTGTCGTCGATTCTGTCCATAGACCCTAGCTGCTCCTCCATGTCAATCTGAATCCCGTAACCTGTCTTGTCCTCTATGCTCCGGTTCCGTCGCTTTCCTCTTCCTCGACCGCATCACAGACCAATTTCCCCTATCTCCCCCGATATCTGCCACCCTGGCTGGCCCCCTTTTTCCCCCGATGTATCTCTCTGCCGGCGAAAAGCTCCGACGCGGTTTCCCCAAGGATGCCCTGGGACCTCCGCCACTCTATCTCTCTCTAGCTCTCATCGTTTTCTTATTTTCTTTTACAATTTTTAAATATATCATTTTTAATAACTCGAGAAATCAAAATATAGATAAATAGTGATTATGATTCTTAAAAGTGTAGCGAATAACCATAATAGTCCGTATGAAAATTCAAAAATATTTTTTGATTGTACATTTTATTAGTGAAAATAGTTTCTGACCTTAAAATAATTTTTCGTTGTTGACATTAACTCTTTTCATATATGACTGATATGACAGTAAATATTTATAAAAATTGATATGATAATACGTAAATAAACATTTTAACGTAAAAGACTATTTTAATTAACATAATGCATAATTAAAAACTATTTCAAATTACACGTCTACTTAATATGACTATTTATCTCATCCACATAATATGATTATGAACTATGCACTCTCGTCAAGAGCATAATTTGGGTTGATGTATGACAAGAGAAAGAGAACTACGGCAGTATCAGCCATGAGTCAGATACAATACTTTCATGAAAGTGATTTTCTACTTTCACTGAATCACATACATATATAAAACAAACAACTACTACAATTCAGTTGTATGTTTCTTGGGGAAACAACAGAACGTGCAAAAAGCAATATGGTACTACTGGGATTTATCTACAAATATCGATAAAAGAAAAATGGGTGTAGTTAACAAATAATGTGATTATTGCAATTCTTTTGTCAAGTATTAGAAGTTAGAATTTCACAATATTAAAGTGAACAAGTGACGAATCGTGTGTTCAAACTTCAATCTCGGCGGATTGCAATGTCTTTATCAGCTGAACTATGTTTATAGGATAATGATAATTTGCAATTTAAAAATTGAGACTTTGGGAAATTGAGACCTTAGATATTTTGTATGTTCTATGATTTTAGGCTAAATACCTCACCGGGTCCTTTAAGTTTTAGATAGATCTTTTAAGTTTTTAAGATTTCAGATAGGTTATTTAAGTTTCGAGTTTGTCTCAAATAGGTCCTTTAAGTTTTTAAGATTTCAAACAGGTCCTTTAAGTTTCAAGTTTGTTTCAGATAGGTCCTTTCTATCAATCTTCTTTAAGCCAAAGTTGATATGTCCGTTAGAAACTTAAAGGACCTATCCGAAACAAACTCGAAACTTAAAGGACTTATCTGAAACCTTAGAAACTTAAAGGATCTATCTGAAACAAACTCGAAACTTAAAGGACTTATCAAAAACCTTAAAAACTTAAACGATATATCTGAAATAAACGTGAAACTTAAACGACCCAAGAAGGTATTTGGCCTTTATTTTAATTTGGAAGCACATTCTAACGCATGTCAAAAAAAAAAAATACGATAACTAATGCTAAAGCTACATTTTGTGCCTTTGTTGCAATGATACTTTAGAACCTGAAGATTTCATTTCTTTGTGGTGTTTTTTTGTTGTATTTCGTAGCAGTTTTAAACAAGTAAATAAACTTCTTCATGTTATAAATCAAAGGATCAAAGAGATGAATATTTGACTCGTAAGAGAAATAAGTTTAAGAGTTAGAAAGAAAAATTTCTTCAAATTCATATTAAATATTGATTAAAAGATGATAAATGAATACATAAAATGAGCTATATATAGAGCTTGTATGATATTAACAAATTAACAATCTAATAACATTTGTACAAAAAAAAAACAATCTAATAACAAACCCTAATTAATTAACTATATTTTCACTGACTCTAAATTTCTAATACTTCATGTAAGAAGGCTATGTTGACATATAATTGCCACAAGATCCAATTTAAGTGAGCCACCAAAATCACTCGATATGTATAGTCACATTGAGAACTAAACAAATTACTTTTAGATAGTCGACACGATAAATATTGCACTTCAAATTCACATGTATTCATGGAATGACGCATTCATTTGAATTTGATCGGACATAAAAGAAATGTTGATTTTAGTTTTATATAATTCAAAATACTTAATTAGAATTGAAAATGCACGATCTTAATCATACAACTACCCATAACAATATGTGAATGCGAGGAATATTTCGGATATCAAAGTATAGCACTTAAAAAAAAGTGTAGCTCTTCACTTTATGTCTACCAAGAGCCATATGCACTATGCCGAAAAAAAGCTTATATAGCATTTTTTTTTTTTTTGGGCTTAAGATAGCGCTTTTGAAGTGCTATGTAATCTCGTGCTGGTACAGGTTAAATAGCGCTTTAAAATATATGAAAAGCGCTATCTAAAGGTGCTTTTATATAGTGCTTTTTCCGATTAAGCGCTACCTAAGGGTACTTTCAGATAGCTCTTTTACTACAAAGCGCTATCTAAGATATGTGCTTGAATTTGAGTACTCATTTATTTACTCCAATGTTGTTTTTCCCAAGGGAAATAGAGATAAAAACCTAGTGTTATTTTTCACACAGGGTAGCATTCAACATAATTCACCAGTAATGAGAGTTCTCATTTCTCCAGGTGTTACGGTCTATTTGTTACAGATTTAAAAAATATTTGATCATTTTATAATTTCTTTCTTTTGTTACATGATAGAAAAATATAAAAAAAATGACCAAAAAATAAAAAAAAAAAACTTCGCCTTAGTAAAGAACGCCCTTAGTGCATTGCACCGACTCACAACGTTAAGGAATGATTAGGTAATAATGACTCATATACCAAGACATAGTTTTATTAAGATAGTTTTTTTGGTATCTTAATGTTATTTCTATTAGTGTTTAGGGAAGCTCTGAAGTTTCATCAATATGTTAATCTCTTGGAATTAATTTAAGGTTATCTGAGTTATTACCTTCTCTGGTGATGGATATATTCCAATCCTTAGTCGGATATCTAGTAACAAGACATGTCTAGTTTATGCCACGGACAACTCCGTGGTTTTATACAATCCTTTGCTTTTTTTTTCTTCAAATTATTATGTGTCGACATGTCAGTATTTATCCGATGTTTGTATCTATTTATGTGCTTCAATATTGAAAGTCACATAAGAGTAAGGATGTAGAAACACTTTAAAGAATAGTTGTTCCCCTATCAGACACATATCCACGTAGGATGCTTTGGATATTTTTAGCTGCATTTCATGATTTTTTTTGAGTTATACCAATACAGATATAGGATTTCCAGAATAATTAAATAAATTATAACATAACACTTATTATGTCTATAGTGGCCCATGTTCACTTTGAAAATGTTAATACTCTCATTTGTTTTAGTAATTGTGCTCTATGTTAATTTAGATGCATATCTTCTATGAAATTTGGCAATTGAGAATTCACTTTCACCATTCTATGTCAATCAAATAGGAGCAGTAACCTTAATTCCTTATAAAACTTCACCAAAATTTTCACCAATAAACCTTAAATCATTTTACAAAGTAGAAGAATTTCTTTAGGGGTCAATATTAGGTTTATGGGAGAGTTAAGAGTAGTTGTATCATTTTAATGTTAGATCATCCCACAAGTCTCTGTGATGATGTAGAATGTATTAATCAATGATCAGTGAACTGAACACATGATTGCTCTCTTGTTTGTGTTAGCACATCAATTTTCTTGTTACTCAAGCAACAAATGATTTAGAGAGAAAAGAGTTAGATTGAATGGACTGTAATTCTATATTCTCATTAGTGAATGAAACTATAAAAGTGAACATTACAATCATTTATACTAAGCATGTGTAACTAACTTGTAAAGAAAGCAACTGCTCCTCTAACCAACTTCGAAAACAGTTGCTAACAGTTAAACTAAACTTTCATGTATCGATACATACAAGTCCATGATCCGATACATGATATCCAAACTCTCAAAAAATTGCTAACGAACCTAATTGTTTTAACTAACTTGAACTGAAATACTACATTCTCCCTTAATTCGTTCTTCGATGTTACGACTCCTATCATGCTTCTAAGTTTGACAAATCTATCAATCTTAGCAGCCTTGGTGAATGCATCTACAAGTGGTTCTTCAGTTGAACAATGCACTACTTGTATCATGTTCTTCTTTACTTGCTCCTTGAGAAATAGAAATCTTGCTTCTATGTGTTTGCTTCTCCCATGCACGAATAAATGATTGTTCTTGTGTTTGATCTATACTAGCTTTACCAAATGCCGTCCATCTTCATAATTTGTTCTTCCTTCTATTCATCATAGGATTCAATCTTTAGCTTTAGATTTTAGTATCCTGCTAGCACTTGGATTTTGAGAAAGAGAGAGGCATTGAGGAAAATTGCCATCTTCATCATGTCCAAAGGTGAAGGTTCAACTATTTTTTGCTAAATGATTGTTTTCTTGATAGTTGTGATCTTTAATTTGAAGGTGAGAAAAACACAAGAAGGGGGAGGGTTGAATTGTGCTAGCTTTTTCTTCTCTTAAAACTGAAATCACTAAACAGAGACTGATAGAGTTCAGCTTCTGATGCAATGTTCAGAGTCTAAATGCAGAGGATAAGTAGAGAGAGAGGGAGAGAGAGAGAGAGAGAGAGAGAAGAAGAAGAAATACACAAAGCAATTATATTGGTTCCTTCCACAATCCGGAAGTAGTCCAGTCCCCCTTACACTTCCAAAGAGAGTTCACTAAAATCAATATTTGATTACAACTGCTCAAACACAAAAGCAAGAGAATTCAAACTACTCAAGCACAAAATTAAGAGGTTTCATATGCTCAAGCACAAACGCAAGAGACTTCATATGCTCAAGCATAGCTGCAAGAGACTTCTAATCAAACAGAATTACAAAGAAATATGTTTGAGGTTGAAAACTTGATATACAATCAGTGGTGTTCTCAATACAAATCAGATACAGACTATTAAGACTTTAGAATTTCTAAGATATGAAAGTTGTTAAGAAATTCTAAGTGAACTTGATGTGGAAACAATTTCAGCAGAGTTTCAACACTTGTAAAATTGTTGTAAGAGTCTTTTTTTAAATCTTCAAGTTTTCACTCCTTTATATAGAAGTGTGAAAGAGACGTTGTAGATTGCCAGCACATCAAAAGAGTCGTTGTTGAAGCTTGATAATTACCAATGATCTATTGTCTGATTTTGTTATTGTCTTATGAAGGAACAATTTCAAATTCATTCCTTGGATAGAGAGTCACCAACGTATTCATAGCTATTGTTTTGTACTACTGCAGACATGAGGAGTGGAAGTGGAGGCAGTGGTTGTACAACTGTACTATTGTCTTGTTTCTACGCTCTTCGGTGGATAAGCATTTAATGCCTTCTAATTCCTCTGAAATAGTCGTTGCTTCAGGCTTTCATTCCCTCTGTAATCATATGTTTTCAGAATAACAACTTATAACAAATTCCAGGCTTCAGTCTTCAGACTCAGTTGAACTTCAGTTTCTGATGTCTTCAGCAGCTTCTGATGACGTCAGCTTCTGGTAAACAGCTTCTGATGATCTTCAAATGCTCTTTTCTTCAGACATTATCTTCTTCAGACGCTCTCTACTTCATACGCTTTCTTGCAACACAAGCTTCCTTTTTTGTAAATTCCATTGCTCTCATTTGTTCTTCAAAACCTATGCTTGATTTAAAAACACTTCAATTTTTGTCTATGGTCCTGCACACTTGAATAAATATTAGCATATCCAATTGACATTTTTAATACATTGTTATCATCAAAACTCAAAGTAGTATTGTTAAACACATTTTGTTCCAACATAATTATTTACTTTTCAACTTATAGAATTGATTTTCTAGCAGTCTCATAGTAACTTAGTAAGAGGCTAATAGCAAAATTAAGAAGACATTGTGTTTAATAGCAAGTTTTTGCTATTAAACATAGACAAGTTTTCATTGAAACAACTTTTAAAACAATTATCAATTAATTTATTTTATTGAAGAGGCTAAAAAAAGTAGTATAATAATAAACATCCCTTTGAAGCACAAGACATGTCATAAAAAGATTATCTAAAGTTATTCATACACAAACAAAGGAAATAGAAAAAACTAGGTGAGGATTACAAAGTGGGCAATCTAAACAATGTAACGAATTTGTCTTCTTTGAGGTTTATGAAGAAAACAGAAGAATGAGAGAAAAGGAGAAAATGAAAAGAAAAATTTATTTCATTGAATGAATAATGTGTCTTCTATTACAACATATATAGAGAATGTATCTCTTCTTATTTCTCTCATTGTTACAAAACTACCATAACAAACTTCTAAGTAGATTCTAACTAACTGCCGAGATGTCATTCTAATTGTTTGCTTAGCTGGCATCTGTTGTGAATTGATGGCTTGCATTGCAAGTTATCTGTGTTAAGTATAGTTTCTAACATCTCTTATTATGCGTTCTCCTTATGCTTTAATATCCTCCCACAAGTTGATGCATGATAAATGTTTATCATGCCCAAATTGGATATGAACATATGAAACTTTGGTCCAACCAATGATTTTGTTAAGAAATCTCCTAACTGTTCATTTGTTGAGATTGGTAACAATTTCAGTATGCCTTTCTGAACTTTTTCTCTAACTAAATAGCAATCAATCTCCAAGTGTTTGGTTCTCTCATGAAAAACAGAATTAGATGCAATGTGTATTGCACTTTGACTGTCAAAATATAGCAGAGGAGGTCTTTTACATGTAACATTGAGGTCTTTTCGTGTAAGAGACTAATAACACGATTAAGAAGACACTATGTTTAATAGCAACTTCTTGCTATTAAACATAAACAAGTTTTCATTGATACAAATTTTAAAACAATTATTAATTTATTTATTTTATTGAAGAGGCTAAAAAAAGAAGTATAATAACAAACTTCCCTTTGAAGCACAAGACATGCCACAAAAAGATTATGCAGAGTTATTCATACACAAACAAAACAAAGGAAAGAGAAAAAACTAGGCCAAGATTACAAAGTGGGCAATCTAAACAATGTAATGAATTTGTCTTCTTTGAGGTTCCATTATTATTACTAGCGAAAAGACGGACATGTACGATAAAATTTGAAAATTATGAACTATGTTTTTTTTATGAAATTTTGATTTTGATTACAACTAAAAATATAAAAGTTTGTTGCTTTCTAGTTATAAGAAACCAATCATGATTATCTATTTCAATAACACCAACAATATAAAAATATATATAATATAACTTTTTTTATGACACTAACAACAATCTTTATTATATAAAAAGTTGTTTAAGGGTATAATTAGGATAATAAAAAAGTAAGTATAAATATAATCATCTAGTTTATTACCCTTTTTAAATGATAAAGGAAAAAAAACTAGACATATATATATTCATATCGTGTTTGTTACATTTTTTTAATATTTAAAATTATTCTTATATATTTGTTACATGTGTTATTTGTATTGAAAATTGAGGGCATTTTTGAAAAGAAAAAAAGTCAACACAAAGTGTTGAAAGTGGTTGTTTTCTTTATATATAGTATACATATAGATAGTATAGATTATTATTATTACTAACATGCACACATGAATCGTTTAACTAACATACATTATATCACAATAGTACACACACATAAAATGCAACTTTAAGATACGCATTCTACATACACATCTTTTTAATCACGTGATTATGTAGTTCAACTATCACATTCATATATCATTCATGCTAACATTATTCATCATTATAACAATAAAGTACATGACAACATTTGCTTAATATTTCCAATTTGCAGAGACTAACATTTCATATTCGAAGAAATCACACATATTGGCACACATACTTATACTTCCAACTTAACCACACATGACTTATTACATCACAACATTATCACACATTGTGTACACCTACACACATCTCACATTTCAGCATAATATACATATTGACATGCATTAATATACTCTTACACAGTGGTATAGCAAGTAGTTACAACTACAAAGCACTAATGTACTCTTCTTATTGCTTCTCTTGATTTACAATTCTTCTTATTCAACCTCCCTCCCTCCCTTCTTTTGCATTTTTTTTCCTTCTTCACCTTTCTTTTCCTCTTCCTCGTGCACCCCTTTTCCTTCTCTCTCCGTCTCTCGTTCACTTTCTTTTCTCTCTATTTTTTTTCCTTTTCTAAAATGAAGTTTAGAGGTAATTGGAGTTATAAAAGGAGAATTGGATAGTGTTTTTTACTTATATACTCCTAGTTAAGTGTAGTAATTTCTCCTAAATCATTTTCTTGGTTTTGGGTGTCTTATTAAATGGGCTTGAGTCACACTAACATTTTATTTCAACTAATATTCTAACATTAACTCATAATAAAAAATATAATGAATTTTGTCAACAATATTAATAATCATACATTAAAGGTTAATAATAAATAATAGTAGTAATAACAACAACAACAACAATATTGATATAAATATTTGATCAAGAAAATTGAGGATATTATAATAATTTACGCACGCTAGCTCAATAATAAGAGCGGAAAAACGAGCACGTGATAATAATAATGATAATAATATACACTATATATAAAGAAAATATGAAACTTTGGATGGCACTTCAGTGCCTTTGACTTTGGTGTCTTTGGGTGCCTTTAGTTAATTTGAGATGAGAGAGAATGCATGGTTTAGAGAGAGATAGGAACAAAGGCCTCAAAGACACCAAAGCCAAAGGCACCGAAGTGCTACCCTGGAACTTTGGGTTGGCTTTTTGATTCTTTCAATAATACCCTTAGATAAATTTATCTATAATACTTATATTATTGGTGTCGTTAAAAAAGATAAAAATTTATATTATATTTACAATATTGTTGGTGTAATTGAAAAAGATAAACATAGTTTGTTACAACTTTTTTTTTTTTTAAAGATGGTATGTTGCAACTTGAAAGTCACAAAAATGTATACCTATAATTTTAATCAAAATTATAATTTCATTAAAAAAAATATTGTTCATAATTTACGTGCATTAGCGCAATAAAAAAAACATGAAAACATCCACAGAGTGTCCGTCTGAACGCTAGTAGTAGTAGTAGTAGTAATAATAATAATAATAATAATAATAATAGATTTGTCACCCAATAACACTTGAATGAGATGGCAAGAGATCTCTTCAAGTTTAACCAAAGACCATTGGTTATTGGGTTCGATTCCAACCCTATGAATGATGCAGTTAAATCTCTTGAGGAAAACGGATATCTGATTCATACAAAAAATAACAGATCTTTCAAAGAAAACAATACTGATGGTGGCAATAATTAAGTATGACAAAAAGTGGATAGTTTAACTACTATATGAAGATAAAATGCATTGATATTTTAAGTATTTTCAATTAATAGATACATACAAGGAAGTACTGATCTCCAAAGATAAAATGCTATGTAGTTTGTTGAGTTGTTTATACTACATAAAAAATCAGTTTTTTAATTAAAAAATTGTGTTATCAACATATCTATATAATAATATAAATAAAAATTAAATAATATTTCCAAAAAAAATTAAACTTATCGAATCAAATTATTTTATTGTTAAAATATTATGATACTAAACAGTAAAGAAGTGATAGCTAGATAAACACTATTTAAAAATTTATATCCAAAGATAATATATTTAAATGTATCCAAAGTCAGAGCATGAGGAGGAGAACCAGAACCGAAGGTAGACAACAAAATAGAATCGGGATTCTCCGATGAGAATGTTTGTGAGATATTCATCAATAATAGAGTCATAAATCGGCAATTCATCGTTGACCGAAACCTGAATAAGAGAATCATAAGAAGATTTGCAATGAACAGAACTAGATTCTCTAGCAAATATGAGAGTAAGACATTACCCGAGAATACAGACGTTGACTTTTGGTTGACCTTTAATAGATCTTCCACTATAGTCTTCTAAGCTTCTCAATATGTTTCTTATGCTCTTCATATGTTGTTTTGTATGATAAGTATATCATGCACACTTGAACATATGTTAGTATTCCAATTGTTCTTCAATAGTCATTAGTTGGAGAGTCAATGATGAATAGAGTCGGAAGAGTATTCGTGAAGAACCTCCACATATTCGCTAAAGGCAGCGGTAAAGAACATATTTATCAGAAAAGAAAAAAACAATATAAAATTGTAAGTGTATATGAGTTCAACTTTATTATAATATCAATAAATTGTTTATTTGTATTATTGATATGGAATTGTCCGGGTACTCAAGGGTACTCCTCTCATACACTCCTTACTTAGTTGTCTTTGATCTTTGCATCTACGCATCATGTTGTGTGTTGTATCTGATATATATGTTGGAAGATTAATTGGCTAGAATTGATGTAAGAACTCATGATTGTCGTGGTAGAGGTATAAACCAAAACAACGAGTAGTTAGTGGTTTAAGAATAATTTAAATTTCTAAGTTAGAAGAAAGTCATAGAATGAAGTCTTGGACAATGCATCATAATTTTAAATCGAATTGGTAAGGTTTTGTGTTCAAAATATGCATGAATTGCTTGATGAATTTAAGTACTTTAAACTAATGATGATGATGATGATGATGATGATGATGATAGAGTGGATGTCATGAGATTTAGGATGTGTCCAATGAGTTAAGACAAGTGTGATTCGAATCACCCATTTCAATTTTTCATTTTTATCCTTTTCATATTTGCTAGAAACCTTTCAACATATGCATGACTTAGACACTTAGAATTGGAATTGAATGACTATAAAAGAGACTCCCACTGGTATGCATGAATCCAATCTTCAACCATAGTCCATAATCACACAAAATGAATTTGATAACTTGTGGAATACCTTACATTTTTTAATCTTGTGTATTATGATGGGTTTTGAAGGTAATGTATGACTATGAGAATTGAATACGCAATGATGATGTCTACTTTATGACTTATGATGTTATAAGCCTAGATGAATTTCATGAAATCCATATTGTGGTTAATTCAGTTGTGATGAATCTGATCGATATAAACAAAACTTATTTATGTCAGCATAATAGTTGCAACTACAAAACACAAATTAATCTTCTCACCCTCCTCTCAGTCCCGCACCCTCCTCTCTTTTGCATATTTTTTTTCCTTCTTCGCCTCTCTTTCCCTCTTCCTCGTGCATCCCTTTTCCTTCTCTCCGTCTCTCGGTCACCCTTTTTTTTTTCTTTCTAAAATAAAGTTTAGGCTAAAGTGTACTTTTCCCCCTCTAACTTTCAAAAACTTGCAATTTTGGTCCCATAAGTACAAAAACTACAATTTTGGTCCCTAAGATTTAACCTCTTTGCAATAATAGTCCTTTTGGTCAATTTTGACCCAGTCAACGCTTGTGTGGCATGCCACGTCTGTAAATAATGAATTAAAAAAATAAAAAATGCCACATAATCATTTTATAAATTAAATAAATAAAAAAAGATATTAAAAATTTAAAAAAATCAGAAAAAATTCAAAATTAAAAGGAAAGGAAAAAGGAAGAGTCCAAAAAAAAAACCTGTAATTAAAAAAAAAAAAAAAAAAAAAGGAAGGACACGGAGGAAACTCTTCTTTCTTCTCTGAACCCCATAACCTCCAAACTTTTATTCTTAACCCATTTCATCAAAACTCATTCTTCATCATCATTATCATCAACAACAAGAACAACCCAATCCATCTTTTTCATCATCAACAATCCAGTCAATCTCTCTCATCCTCAACAACAATCTCTCTTCCATAAATCCAGCAACAACATATAACAACATTCCTCTTTTTCAATTCATCAGTCAAACAACAACAATTCTCTTTCTTTTTCCCTCTTGAAAATCCAGAGAAAATAAAATTAATCAAAATCTGCATACCTCAACAATCCATGATATAATTTTGACTTCTAGATCTAAAATTATTCACTCTTCTGTTTGTTTTTTTAATGTTTTTCAAACTCAAAAAAATTGTTCATCAAACTCAAATCTACGTGAAGCTTCCAACGAACCCAAAAAAATATTGAAGTTGTGTTTGAATTTTTTGATGAATTTTGGATCAGTTGTGTTGTTATTATTGAGATTTGAGCTGTTGTGCGGCTATTGCTGTTGCCGGGACGATGTGATGTTGTTGTTGATTTGGTAGTGACAGTGGCTAGATGGCTTTATCCGGTTGACGATTGCAGTGAATGAGTTTGGATGATGAATGAGTTCTGGATTTTGTGGACTCTTCCTTTTTCCTTTCCTTTCCTTTTAATTTTAAAAAATTTCTGATTTTTCTAATTTTTAATATCTTTTTTTTAATTTATTTAATTTATAAAATGATTTTATGGTATTTTTTATTTTTTTTAATTCATTATTTACACACGTGGCATGTCATACATGCGTTGACTAGGTCAAAATTGACCAAAAGGACTATTATTGCAAAGGGTTAAATCTTAGGGCGCCAAAATTATAGTTTTTGTACTTAGGGGGCCAAAATTGAAAGTTTTTGAAAGTTAGAGGGGAAAAAGTACACTATAGCCTAAAGTTTAAAGGTAATTGGAGTTCTAAAAAGATAATTGGACAATGATTTTTTCCTGAAATACCCCTAGTTAAGTGTAGTAACTTCTCCTAAATCATTTTCATGGTTTTAGGTTACTTACTAAATGGGTTTGAGTCGCTCTAACATTCTACTTCAACTAATATTCTAAAACTAACTCATAATAAAAAAAAATATACCGGATTTTGTCAACAATATCAATAATTATACATTAAAGGTTAATACCAAGTAATAGTAATAACTATAACAACAATAATATAATTAATTGGTCAAGAAAATTTGGATGTTACGATAATTTACACGTCTTAGTGTAATAAAAAGAGCAGAAAAAACGAACACGTGATAATAATAATGATAATATATATATATATATATATATATATATATATATATATATATATATATATATATGGAACTTTGGGCTGACTTTAAAAAAAGATTATTATATTATTGGTGTAATTGAAACACATGACTTGTTACACTTTTTTTTAAAAGATGGTAAGCAGACAGGGTATAACAACTATACACACTCAACCAATCAAATTCTACAATTTTAAAACATCATATAAAAAAATTAAATTAATTTATATTCTAACAAAATAGAAAAGTCTCACCACCGATGAATACACGATGAATTGATACTATAACTGTTTTTTGTCATCGTGTTTTGAGATGGAATTAAGTCTCGTGTTGCCCGATTCCTCTTCTTTTTTTTTTTTTTTTGGTATATGTCCTGCTTCTTACTTGCACTTGCATACAAATCTCATAAAAATCTTGTCTTCTCCCAATATTTTTTTTTTCCAATGTCCCTTTCTTGAGAGAGACATCAAAACATAGGCATGACAGAACCTTTATTAATTTGAATGCAAACTGTGAGAAAAAACTTTTTGAAGCAATCGTGAATCCAAGTTTAAATTCAGCTTTTCGAAAATGACTTCAGGTAATAATCATGTCAATTTCCATATAACTCTTTTTAATTATCTAGCAATATAGTTCTTATTAGTTTTTTTTTCTTTGTTTCTGTACATAAAATGTTTTCGGTTTTAGAGGAAACTTAAATACTCTGTTTTTGTTTTTCAACAAACATTAAGATAGTAAATTGTTAGTTTTTTTCCTTGGTAAATGAGTGAGATTGGGATTTGGTTGGCTCTCCTTTACGATGTCGCTATCTTGTTTCTTTGAGCTTGTAAATCATTTGATTTAAAATTGGAAATTTAGTTAATTATGTATTGCTCCATTCTTTTGATTTTCTTTCTTTCGGTCCAATCAATTTCTTTTGCCGAAAATCAAGAAATGTCAATATTTTATATAGAAAATTGCTCTACGCACAACAAAAAACATTCATTCCCAACGGAACAGCCGAAAGTACCCCCATGTGACTTAAGTCAAGCTTGATACTTTCAGCGTAAGTTAACTTACCCAGATTATAAACTCAGCGTGACTTAAATCACACTGCGTGCTGTTATATAACAGACAAGACAAAAACACAAACCATTGTGTTTCAAAACTTCCAAATACGAATTTTCTCCCATTTTTTGCGATTTTCACCAAACTCAACCAAATCAACAAGTAAGTTTTGCTTATCCTTCTGCATTGTTTTTTTATTGTTTAAATTATTTATATTTTTTGAAGAAATTTTACATTTCTAGGTTTTTAGAAATTTGGTTTGCATGTTAGTTTATAGGATTGTTAGTGATGAATTAAGTTATGAATTGTAGTTTAGATGTTGTTTAGAGTGCAATTTGGTAGTTTAGGGTTTAGAAGTTGTTAGATTTGAGTGTAAACATGAGAGCTAGCGTTCTAGGGTGCCAGTCCTGGCGCCCACTTATGGGTTTTTTCCACTCCTTTCCATTCTAAATTGGGTTTAGGTGTATTCATGAAAGTTGTAGATATGAATGTTAGCTTTCATTTTTCATTGGTTTGACTCTATTTGAATTTATAGAACTTGAGTTATAGTCAAAATATTACACATAACGGAGGTCTTACCCTTATGATCATTCAAACTTTTCATAAGTCCGTACCGATGTTGAGTTGTTACTAGAGATAAAGGTGAACTCAATTTGAGTCAATAATTGTTATAGCTTCCTATGATTTCCATATTGCGAGTATGGAATATTGCTTCTACCATCCGTTATGTCTTAACTTGTCGATCACAACGCATTTCTCATAATTTATGGAATATTGCTAATATTTGTCATTAAAAAAAAATCGTTTATTTTAAACACAAATTAGGTGCATTTTCCTTACAAATTTTTTGTATGGTTCTTCACGTAATTAAAATTTATTTTTTGTGGTTATAACAAACTTTGAAAAAATTGTGGATTAGAAATCATAAGTAGTTGTGAGTATTTTATCTAAAGTACCACACGAAAAGTATTTACAATGAGGATGGAATGATGCTTTGTTAGACTATTCATATCTGAACGGAAATAATTCTTTGTTAGACTTTACTTACCTTTCAACTGAATTTTAGATTGCCAAGGCCCATTTCCCTTAAAAATTGGAGTCAACACAAAAAAAAAATCACCTAAATAAACTACTCATGAAAAGCGTATTTTAGCCGGAAATCATATGAAAAACACGTAAAAAATTCACATGAGTTTTGTCCTTATTTCAAACTATTTATTTGTTTCTCGGTTTTTTCCTTCTTTAAATTTTATTTTAAATTAGATTTCATATAGCATAGATTATGTCAAATTAAATAGATAATTCATTCATTTTTTAAATATTAAATTGATAGAGACAATTTTAGATGATTATATGATTAAATTATCTATTTTAATCAATTTTATATATTGATAAGAAAATAATTTTGTTTGGCTACACGTGCTCATTATTTTCATTCTAAACACGCACTCTTGTTAATTTTTCAACTTAGATAATTGTTAGGATTTATTTATTTTATATTTTAAGTAGTTTTTATGGAAAAAACTCGATATCTAGCTCAACGACCGACTAATCTGAAGGGTTCAATCTCACAGTCTATTTGCAGGGCCTCATTTAAATACATATCTTAGATAGATATTAATAGTTTATTTAAAAAATTATGAGTTATGCACCACTCAATATTTTAATATTTTTAAAGCAAATATTTTACTAGGTATAAATATATCGATAAACTTCGTATATTAGTTTGATTTTTATGTTTTTTGACATAATATATTAGTTTGATCTTATCCACTGAATATTTTATTTTAGTTTTTATTTAATTTATAATTTTTTATGTAGCATAAATATTTCAAGAAACTACATATTATATTTTAAAACTTTCTAATTTTATTTTAACATTTTTTTAATAAATTTAATTATTTAATCATAATTCAAGTTTTAATAATATTATATATTTTCTTTCAAAAAAATAAAATAATAATATTATATATTTATTTTGTTTATATGTTTCACTCCCATGTAAATTTTATTTTAACCGTTTATTTTTTATATTATTTTATTTAGCATAAAGGAAAAAACTTAGGTGCAATTCCTCATGTGTTTTTCGTACGGTTCTTAACTAAATTCAACATAATTTCCTTAAATGCATAATTTTCTCAAAGTTTGTTATATTCAAAAAAGATGCATTTTTGGTTAAGAACCATATGAAAAGCACATAGAGAATTGTACCTAAGTTTTGTCGTAGCATAAATATATCATCAAAATACATATATTAATTTGATATTATCCGCTACATGTTTCATTTGATGTTTTAAGTAGCATAAATATTTTTCTTAAAATCAGTAACATAAACATCTAAACAAAATATTCATAAATTTCCATTATACTTCACCATATTTTAATTTATAGACATTCTGGGGTCCAAATACCGCGGTGTTCGTATGAGGCCATGGGGCAAATGGGTTGCTGAGATTCATGATCCTTTCAAAAATGCTAGAATCTTGTTGGGAACTTACAACAGTGTTGAAGAAGCTTCTCAAGTTTATGAATCCAAAAGGCTTCATTTTGACTTAAATTTCAGGCAATGCATGGAGGCAATAAAAAAGGGTTCCGCTTCTACAACCCCTCCACATGCTGCATTGAACAAAAACTCTTATACAAATGATGATGATGCTAATGCTTTTGTGTCAGAGAAATTCTCTGCCCACTAAAGACTCTGATAGTTTGTCCTCACACACATCACCTTCTTTCGTGCTTGAGTTGGATACCTTAGCATCCAATTCTCGACTGAGAAGGTTGATGTTCCATCAAACAATAAAGTTGTTGCTGGTTGGATTGAGGAACCTCTCCAACACAACATACCTTGTGTCTAAGTTTTGTAGTCTCTTAGAAGTGAGACTAGGAAGTAGTAGTGCTATGATGTCCTAGATGATTTTGTTATTGAGCTTTTATTTTATATTTTGTTTATTGAGGAGTTGTAATATTTAGTTGAATGTCACAGAGATCTTTTGGTTTTTCTTGTGCTGTTAGAGTCGTCCGAAGGGTTCTATAATAGAACTTCTATTACTGTGTATGAACGAACCTTCAAATATTTTGGATAAAAAATAATATTTTTATTTTTATTTTTATTTTTCAATTAATTTTATTATTTAATTTTGATTCAAATTTAAAAAATTATATTTTGTTTTGTTTTTTGTGTACATGTCTCTCCCATGTTAATTTATTTTTATAATTTTTTTATGTTTACAAAATTAATATCTAGCAAAAATATGTCAACATATTATCTAATTTTGTTGGATTTGGAGTTAAAGGTCTAAAACTTTTCATACTAGATCCAGTCGGAGAAGAACCGGTATACAAATAAAATTCTTCTCCTTCTTCTAAAATATACCACCGGATTCATCGAAGGTTGACGAATCCTTCTTCTACTCGTTCCGCTATTTTCTTAATCCGTTTGTAGCCTCTGCACACCGCCTCATCTTAGTATAATTTGTTTGCAACCTCTACATCCGTGGTGGCGGAGGCGATTTCTTTCATAGATGAGTTCTAGACTTATATGTGCCAATATTATTAACCTCACGGTAAACATACACCGTGCCTACGTGGAGTGTTAGAGTTGTATTCCTTTTTACCGTTGACAATGTAAAAATATAATGTTGACATATGATGCTGATTTGATGTAAGATGATTTTGAAATTTCAATAAATTGAAAGATTATTTAACTATTGTAGTAGACAAAATGACTATTTGTAAGAAAAAATATATAATTTATTTTTTTACATGAAAATAAATTTACACTTCGTTCTTTTAAAAGAAAAGACGAACAACGACTCGGTTCCTCTCTAATAAATTTTGGGGTGATAGTTGTTTTGGTAACGAGTAGCCATAATAATCATTCAATATATCAAAATTTTTAAATAGTCATTAATGATGTACTATGTTATTCAAAATAGTCATTTATATTAAAATATCTCGTTAATATTTTCATAATAGTCTCTCAATATACTTACTTATTATTATATTTGTCTTTATAAATGTTTACTTATTATCATAACAAACATATATGAAAAAAGTTAATATCAACATTGATAGATTATTTTAGGCCAAATACTACTTTTGGTCCTTTTAGTTTGACAGACTTTCAAAGTTAGTCTTTTAAATTTCAAAAGTTTTAATTAGGTCATTTTTGTTTGACATAATTCCTAAGTTAGAGTTTCAAAAGTTTCAAATAGATCATTTTAGTTGATAAAATATGTCACTATTACCCCTGTTGTCAGTCTCCTTTTAACTGATGTTGATGTAGCCGTTAAATTGTTGATTTGAATCAAAATGTTACCTTTTAAAAGCTCCAAGGTGTCAAAACACTAAGTTTGATGGTCACAAATGATTATTTAAAGTGCCAGAAAGACAACTATTTACAACAACAAATGCCTTTTTAACACTATTAAACAACATTTATAGTGCTAGAATGATCATTTGTGACGATTAAACGTAACATTTTGACACCTTGGAGCTTTTAGAAGACAGAGTTTGATCCAAGTCAACAACTTAACGACTACTCAACATCAGTTAATTATTAACTTTTAGTTTATCAACTAAAGGGAACTATTTGAAACTTAAAGGACTTGAAAATTCTATCAAACTAAAAAGATCTATTTGAAACTTTTAAAACTTAAAGGACTAACTTAGAAATTATGTCAAACTAAAAGAACCAAACGTGATATTTGACCATTATTTTAACATCGGATACTATTTTAACGAATAAAAGTGTTCAATCAACCCTTAAAAAAAATTTACAATAAAAAACTATTTTAAAATTTTGATACATTAACGACTCTTTATACATTTTAGGAATTAGAATCACTATTACCTGATAAATTTTTCACCTCAACAAAACACAACACATATAATAAAAAATAAAAAGAGTAAACTATCAAATTAGTCGTTGTCTTTGTAATAGATTATCAAATTAGTCTCTGACTCTATTAATATTTCAAACTAGTTTATGTCTTTGTCAAAAAAATTTTCAATTGGGCCCCTTGTTATATGAGGATATATTTGTAATTGAAAAACTTTTGAAAAAGACAACAACTAGTTTGTAATATTATTATATTAATAAAATCAAGGACTAATTTAAAGATCTCTTACTAGTACCGGATCAATTCGATGATTTACTCAAAATAAAAATCCTCTCCACACACAAACCAACACATATATAAAACCTCCCATCTTTCCTCCTTCAAAACCCACTCACTTAGAACTCGTCGTATCAACTCGACTCGGTACTCAGAACTCAGAACCCTAATCATCACCGCCATGGATCCTCTGGAACCATTGATCGCGCAAATCCAAGGTCTATCAAGCTCCTCCGCCGATATCGCTCGTCTTCATACCATCTTGAAACACTCCGATGAACTTCTCCGTTCCGATTCATCTCGTCTCTATCCCATTCTTCAACTCATTGATCCTTCCATTCATTCTCTCGGTTTTCTCTATCTTCTGTATGTATCACAATAATCTAATTCTTTCTTATAATCGCTTTTTTATTCAATCGCTTATTATTACTAGATTTTAGCTTTTTAGCTATTTTTGTTGTTGTTTTTGTGGATTGAATGTTCAAACCCTAGTTTCTCGACTCTTGAAGCCAAATATTCTCTTTTTTATTCTTTTTATTTGAATTTATTCTCAATCTATGAAGCACTGATACCAAGACACTGACATTGACACCGGAATATTTGTAAAAATTGAATTAATTGAGTGTTTTCACGGTGTTGGACACTAGACACGCCTTCCATCAGAAATGTAGCTAGGTAGTTCTCAATTTTTATCACCCAGTATTATTATGACCTGTTTGGACAAACAATTGAACAAAGCTTTATATGTCATATTTAAGTACTTATCAATGTCCGGCACCGAAACATACGATTACATTCAATTATGTCATTTTCTCAAATTATTGTTGGTATTGAAGTGTCTGTCGAGTACGGAGTCTGTGCTTTGTAAGTGAGCAATCCTTACTTTGTCCTTATTTTTTTTTATAATAGCAGATTAGAATCTCTTTTTTAATATATATTCTTAGATTTTAGGTATTGTTGTTGTTGTTGATTTAATGTTAAAACCCTAGCAAATTAGATTAGCTTTTAGCTATGAAGCTACTTACACGTACACCGGACACAACACTGACACGTCAACACCAGGAATAATTTGTGAAAATGGTATAATTGATTGTAATCGCATGTTTAGTGTCGTGTCAGACAGTAATGTAGCTTATAAAAACAGCTTTTAGTATATACAAAAACAATTCAACTTTATTTTATCTTTTGCTATAAAAATAGCTTATGTAGCTTATGCTTAAGCGCTTATGATGATAAGCGCTATGCTATAAGCTGCAATTATGTTTATCCAAACAGGCCCTTAGTTCCAATTTTTATTGGCTTCTAGTATATATGGCATTGTTTAGATAAACAACTTATTCCTATAAAATAAAGATAAATTGTTTCCATAAAAGCTATATGTGGTTTTCATAAGCTTAGCTTATGGAAATAAGATGAAAACAACTAGCTTAAAAACATGTCATTGTTGTTGTTTGATTAAATGCTAAAACCCTAGTTTATGGACTCTAGAACCAAATATTCACTTTTTTGCTTAGGTGGTAATTATTATCTGTCCTAAGTTGGATAAACAACTTAATTAAGCGCTTATAGCTTAAACAATTATCATATAAAAATGTTGATGTATTAGCTATTTCTTTTACAAAAAATAAAATAAAGTCGAATTGCTTTTATATAAGGTATAAGCTGTTTTCATGAATTGTCTTGGAGAGCCTATGGAAGTAAGTTGAAAATAGCGTATGCATATGTTATAAGTTGTTTTCATAAGCTCTTTGAAACAGCCTAACAAGTGGTTATGTCGATAGGTAAACTTAAATAAGTCAATCAAACAGACATTTAGAATATAAGATTTGGATCATCTTAAGTGAGTCAAGAGTAAAGTAAGAAAATGAGCGCATTTGAACATACTCGTAATTTGTGTTGCATGTGCATGTAATATGTAAAATTAACAGTTGAATTATTCATCAATGGTTGGTATTAATTACCTCAGACTCTAAATTGCTCACTTTAAAGGAGTTACATACTAGAATACAAGTGTTTCTCAATTGAAATAATCTGTAGTGTTTTATTTGTGATAAAGTATTTATAATCTATGAATCACATTTCATTGATACGTAGAGACTGATCATAATTTGAGAAAAAGAAAGTGATTCAATGTAACCATATGCATCGGTGTCGTGTCGGTGTCGGACACCGGACATACCTTCATTATGAAGAGTGCTACAACAACTATAACTTTTTCAGAAGTGCTTGCATTCGAGTTTATTTGAACTGTTTCTTAAATCTTGTTCACATGCCTGCTTTGTTTGTTATGGAATAGTGAATTTATTTTTTCTGTTTTTATTTAATTGGAGACACACATTTATGGTTACAGAGATGCATTCTCAGCTGCTTCAGTTTCAAATCAGCAGCAAGCTGAAGAGGCAGTTCCGATCATAGCAGGATTCATCAATGCTTGCAGTGTGGAGCAGATTCGGTTGGCGCCAGAAAAATGTACTTTCTTTTTGTGTTGAAATATTGGGATTTCAATCTTACGTTATTGAGCTTGTTTACTATTTACCCACAGAATAGTGTTTCACAATCTTACCATAACATATACAAGTTTTAAGAACAAACAACTTGATGTGGAAAGATGGTGAAATATGGATGGATTATTTGTGAAAAATATGTTGTGATGTCATTTTATACTTATTTTCCGTGTTACTGTTTCCTTCCTTGTCCGAGTCTCTTTGAATTAAATGTTGACAAAGTTGTTTACAGAAAAACTGACATTGGAGAAGTTATTTTAAGAATAATAGAATTTTTTCAAAGGAGTTTCATTTGAATTGGAGGAACTACAAAAGGCGACATGCTGTCCCCTTTCTAGTCCCTCCAATTCATGGAAAAGTTTTCTCTTAAAATATTTTGAAGGAATACATGGTGGTGTCTATTACTCAGTCCATTAAAAGTTTTAGATTATAATAACTTAAACGCAGCCTTTGATGTCTTTCTATTATTATTTTAATGTATCTTGAGTTCTGGTTTGGTTATACTTATAGGTGTTGATAGTTATGCTCATATAAGAATTACCGTTTCTTTTTGTGATTTTGTTTATTTGTTGTTTTTGGCTGTTGTAGTTGTATCTGTTTGCAAGAGGTTGAAGGACCTAGTAACGCTGCTGGAAGCTCCTATACGTGGGGTGGCTCCAATGTTCACTGCTCTTCGGAAACTTCAAGTATCCACTGAGCATTTGACTCCCCTGCATTCAGAGTTTCTTATGCTATGCTTGTTGGCAAAATGCTACAAAACTGGTCTATCCATATTGGATGATGATGTTTTTGAAGTAGACCATCCGCGAGACCTTTATCTCTACTGTTATTACGGGTGCGTTGCTTTCTTCTTTTCTTTTGAGGTGGAAAAGAGAGACAGATGTAGGATTTATTCATATATTTCAGTATTGCATTTTAGCTATAGAATATATTGTAATTTCTTCAACATACTTGACTTGTTCTTTACTTCTTTCTCAATAAAATGTAGCTAGTTCTGTTTTTCACATCAGTGTGATGCTTGTGAATCTTTCATATGTTATTTCACTTGTAAGTTAATGGGAGTTGAAACTTGAAAGGGGAAGAAGTAAAAAAGAAATGAAAGGGGAGGAACAGGAAGAGTATATAAATTTAATTAATAAGTTTCTTTCCCCTGTTTGATGTTTGAAGTCCTCCTTGAAAGCCGTCTAAATTGGTGGCATTTTAAAAAGTAAAATGTTATTTAAAATTGATAAGGGGGGCATTGATTTCTTTGCAAATGGGTTTCAGAGTCCCGTTATGCCCCAAAGCCCTGGTGCCCAGGTGGGCTTGCTGCACACTAGCTCTCAAGTTAAATCCTAGGTAACATTGCAATGCTAGTGTCATTCACTGCATATGGAGGGAGGGCTGGCTTCAACGCCTAATACCAAATTGTTAAGTAGCTGTAAACTGAGATATTTTATTCTCGGGTTCATGTTGCTTTGATTTCTATCATAATCTTTTGTTCTCCTCCCAACTGCTTTTGGTCTTGATTATTTTAGGACAATTTAAACCAAGTTATCCAGGGTTTTTTGTTCTTCTTGCTGAAATTAAGTACCCATTTTTAAAACACAACTGTGTTGTATTAGGTATGGCTGTAAATGAAGAAATAAAAAATCACCCAATGCTTTCTAGATTTTGTTTTAAATAGAACTTGCATCAAACTTAGGAATGTTGTATATTCATATTAACTTAAAAATCTCGAAAATAACCAAACCTTACATGCGAGTTTGAGCAAGTGTATCTGTATGGTAGCTCAGAATATATTGTTGATCTTAGAAACTATGATGTCAACGGCGGCTAATCCACATGTTGATTCCTATCATTGACCGAGGGCAATGGTCTTTTCTTTTTGAATTGAATTTATGAAAAGTTCTGTATTGTAGTTTGACTCCCGACGCCATTTCATTGGAATGGTCAGCACATACATGCATTTACTTCCATTGCAGTTTTCTAGTCTTCATTTGATCTACATCTTTTAGACTCTGTAGCTTCCTGCAATTGTTTTCAAATGAAATGAAATGGGATTTGACAGCCAAATTATTCTATTAGTTTATATTTTGATTATTATTCAGTTGAAATGTGCATTTAGTAAATTGATGAGTACTTTGAATGGCTAAACCAACATTTAGGCGATTAAGCTACTGCTGTTTCATAAGTTCTTAGTGAGGAATTTGCATACATACTACACTTTTTTTTTAAAGGCAACTGACTACGGTTTCTGATTTTTGACTTCTTATTATTGTTTGGAGCATAATGTATCTTTTAATATCTTTTATATTACATTGTAATATCTTATTTTATTTCGTAGGATCTTTTATAATCTCACAGTAGCTTAAATTTTCTCAGGATTTTATATTACTTGGATATTATTATTTTGGTTTATTTCTTGATATCCCTATTTAGGACCAGAATGTTGTATCCCTATAAATAGGGTGTAGTCTTTTGTATTTAGTCAACATCCAACATATTTCATCATAATGATATTTATTATTGTTTTCTCTCCCTTTCATCTAAAATCTCTCAACTTTTAACACTTACAGAGGTATGATATGCATTGGACAGAAGCGCTTTCAGAAAGCATTGGACCTACTTCATAATGTAAGTAATCATGAATAACTGCAAATTGTATAGCCTGTGTTTCATGACCTTGTTCTAATATCAACCCTTTATATCGGCAATGTTTGTAGTAGCTAATGGGTAGTATTTTGTAGGTTGTAACTGCTCCCATGACTATGATGAATGCTATAGTTATTGAAGCTTACAAAAAATATATATTGGTTTCTCTCATTCGTCATGGACAGGTAAGCCTTTATATCATTTCTTGCTTCTAAGTGATAAATTGTTTTTCTCATTTCTGAGATTTCAGCGGAGTTCTTTCCCTATGCATCTCAGTCAAAATATTGTCTTTAGTAACATAAGGCAGTCATTCATCTTAAGATTTTTTTCGCATTTTGACTAATTTACACAGTATATTGTGAGGTTCTATCTTTGTGATTAATCAGCTAACCTGCTATGTGTTGGGTGGCAGTTCTCTACCAGTCTTCCCAAGTACGCTTCTCCACTTGCTCAAAGAAATCTGAAACTCTTTTGTCAGGTATGACTTCAATTTAGTTGAGGCTAGAAAAATATAGGAAGCTGTTAACCATTTTTGAACAAAATATTCACATTGATGCTCTTTTGCAAAATATTTTGAGCACATTTATCCATTAGACACTGAAAAACCTGTGCTAATTACACTAAAACAGTGATATGCACAAATGGGAAAAAAAAAATTCTAGCCTTAAATAGTATTATTTACAACATTCACTTGGTTGCTTCCATTCTCTGACTTTGTATTTGGCTGCGAGAGCTTTTAATATTAAAGGCATTTTTAACTGATTTCATTGAGGCTGAGTTTTAAATGGAATATGGACAAGAAACTGTTTGTTTTACTATATTTCTGTTTGTGATCTGAACATATACTGTGAGTGAGGTGCGATGATGTTTCTGGTCATAAGAGTCTTGTTTATCCAACCTCTTATACTGTGGAGACTGAGGGTCATCTGACCCTTGTATATAGATAGGATTTTTGAATCTGTTATTACCAATGAGTAGCCCCTACCACAGTATGCCTGCTTCAGTGTTTCCTCTTCTAGGTTGCTGTTTTGCAGAGACCAAAGTTAGATTCCATTTGTGGCTTCCCTCAGTTTATTTATTTTTATTCAAAATTTGATTATTTAGAATAATTTTTGTGTATTAGCTAGTTTGGTTGAATGGGAAACGTGACTTGCCATTAGCTAGTTTGGTTGATTAATTTGAACCACATTTATGAATATAATCTGCCTCTCAAGCCTATATTTCGAAGTCAACAACTTGAGCCATGCTGATGTCTATTAATTTTTTCTCTCATTTCAGAACCCTTGCATTGAATTGGCCCAGACTTACAACAATGGAAAAGTTGCAGAAGTAGAGGCATTTGTCAATGCAAATGCAGGCAGGTTCGAAGCGGTGGGTTCCTTCTCATACTCATCCTTTATTTGAAGCATCTGACATTGAGACTAGACGCTTGGCTATGCACCGAGTCTAACTTCCGATTCTAATGTTCTGCAGTATTTATCAAGCTTTCTCTAAAACTGCCTGTTTATGTGCATGCTGATAGTTTATTTGTAAATTTTCTATTTTAGGATAACAACCTTGGACTGGCTAAGCAGGTTGTATCATCCATGTATAAGCGGAATATCCAGAGATTGACACAGACATACTTGACCCTTTCTCTCGAAGACATAGCTAACACAGTTCATTTAAATAGTGCCAAGGAAGCTGAAATGCATGTGCTACAAATGGTTGTCTTCATAATGATTTTGTTTTTTTGCTTCATTTTCATGTAGCATCAAAATTTACCATTAATAACATACTTCTGATCTACAGATTCAGGATGGTGAAATATATGCAACAATCAACCAGAAGGATGGAATGGTGAGATTCTTAGAGGATCCTGAGCAATACAAAACCTGTGAAATGATTGAGCATATCGATTCATCAATCCAGAGGTATGATTTTGGTTTGTTCAAACTAAGCTCACTATGTTCAATGCCTTTCTTGTACTACCTGATATGGCAATCAACAAGTTTCACCTGAAATTTCAAATGAAAATATGCTGCCAAAAAAGTTTTTAATTAATTATTTGATGGTTACTTAATGATCAGAATAATGGCACTGTCAAAGAAACTAACTGCGACGGACGAACAAATTTCATGTGATCAGTTGTACTTGTCCAAGGTGATTGTTCAGTTGTTTTCATTCTGTTATCTGAACATGTATATAGAAGGGTTAAATATGTTTAGTCCCCATAAAGTTACCAACTTTAGTTTTTAGTCCCCATAATAGTACCAACTTCCATTTCTAGCTCCTATAAAGTGTCTCTAGTCCTTAAAATATTTTCTATCAACAGCATGGTCCCTCCTGTTAAATTCCAGCCTATGTGGCTAAACAGAAGTCAACATGGTACTTGCCACATTGACTTTTTATTGATGTGGAAGGTTTCTAATTTATTAACACTTTTTTATTAATTTAATCAGTTATTAAATATTGTGATTTACAATTTTTAAGATAAAATATCTCAAATTTTTCCCAATTCAGACGTGTGAACGTGGTTGCAAGGAGAATACCTAATGAACTCAAGGCCTTAAAAACTATATATGATGGGGACCTTGGAGTGATCTAAAAAGTTTTCTTCGAAAATATATTTTAGGGACTAAAAGTTGATGAAAACTTTTTATATGGACAAAAAGAAAGTTGGGAATTTTATAGGGATTAAAACATATGTAACACTATAGAATTATCATTAACTAACAAGAGTGATTGTTTTCAGGTTGGAAGAGAGAGACAGAGATATGATTTTGATGACTATGATGTTCCAACAAGATTCAACATTTAAGATTAGGGTACCTGTTCATAGTGCTGTGAATGATTGAAGTAGATTTGTTTCATTGACCTTTTCCTTTTACTCTTAGTTACCATGGATCTGTTAGTCGGGGAGTGTTTTTATTTTGCTCCCAAATGAGATAAACTTGGTGGATGTTAAATTGTCTTATCAACTGCTTAAAAACTTCGATTCATTTTTGCACATTCATGTATGCTCTGTTGGCTTAGCATGTTGCAGTAGTATGAGATTTATCTATTAATTTAGTATAATGTATCAAAAATTAAATTCATAAAATAAATTTATAACATAACAAAATATCATACACGATATTCAGATTTAAAACATAACAAAGAGCACATGAAACATCGACATATATTTTAGCTCATAGTTGAAGACAACTCGGAACACTTAGGTTCCTAATTACTATTTTTTTGATATAAACTTAGGTTCCTAATTCGAACTTTATTTAATACAGGCAAATTAGAACTTGTGCTTGGTTCAAACACTTCCTTTGATTTTGGAACTATACCCTTTTACCACATCATAGCGCCTATTCCATAGCATCACACCACCATATTTAGTCGAAGACTTGACAATAGGCAGCAATTGATTTATTAGATCCTGTGCTTCCACAAAACCACCACCACCTGGAGCTGCATCAGGTGAGGCAGGAAGTCCAACAAAAACCTTTTTAGTAGACATAGAATTGATCCACTGGCTCCATGTAGTCTTAAAGTTAGTTGGATTGTTTGAAACGAAGTTACAAACATTTTTACCATTGTAAAATTGAACCCAAACATAGTCAAAAAGTCCAGTATTAATTGCCTTTTGAAGTATATTATCTTGAAAGATACACAATGGAGCAGCAGTTAAGTAAAACTTTCTAGAATTTGATTTATAATGATCATTTAGCTTTAAAGCAAGTGTGTCATAGTGAAGGTTACTACCTCCTTCAATATCAAAATCCACTCCATCTAGTATAGCATCACCAAAAGGTCTAGAGGGTGAATTACCTCCCAAAAAGTTGTTCCAAATGTAGTCAGCAAGTTGACTAGCATCCTCTGGTGATGAAAAAGAGTATGTGTTCCTATATTCACCACCAATGGAAAGCATAACTTTAATGCCTCTACTCTGACAAATATTTATGCTATTTCTCAAATTTTGGCAATTGGGTGGGACACAATGACCAGCTAGGTTTAACTGTGGTTGACGACCACTTCCAAAAGTTGAGAGGAATGCTATGTTTACTATTTTGAAGAGACCAGTGTTGCATGTGTCTCTCAAAGGTCCATCACCATTGTCTTGGCCCCAATAAATTACTAGATCTCCTGCATTTGTTGATTGGAAAAACAAGGTTAGTGAAATTGAAAGGAGAAGAAGTAAAGCGTAAGAATATTTGTTGCTCATAGTGACTCTAGTTTATAATTCTTGTTAGAAGTTCCATATGGTGATACTAATATATAGGAAGACTGATGTTTACACTTTCAACATGGCTAAAAAACACCATAGCAAAATTAACCTCAATTTTCATCGGCAGTTAACTATCGACAGTTAACTGCCAATGAAGTTATTTTGGTATTTTCGCGGTGTTTTTTTTTAGCCTCCTTTGACGTTGGAACAACAATTTTCAATACATAGAGGCTTGCAATGGAACTAGCAAGGAAAGTTACACAAGATGTCAAGATTCTTGGTTTCAATCATATTCTTATTGGTGGGGCCCATGACACTGGCAAGAGTGAACTCTTACTTATAAGGACAAAGATCATATTTCGTCCAAAAAAATAAAAAGACAAAGACCTTGACTTTAGATAAATGCACCTAAGTCGTGGACATCAAAAGTTATATTTTTATGCATAGAAATTTTTGAGTTACATCATAGCAAATTTTCCACGAGCTTTACTGCTTCCATTCTTTGTACCGGGGATAGAAAAGAAATTGTGTATATTTACTTGATTACCCTAATTCATAAAGATCGTTATATTGGTAAGAGGTTGACCTTGTAATTTTAAGAGATAAAATTCAAATTTCTTCAAACACAATTGTAAATGCTCGTTATTCTCTCCATAATTGCACCAAGAAGGTTTTTGGTGGTCCTTCTTTTATCCTTGTTCCTATGCTGGATTCTTGGAACCCACTCTTCAAATAATATGATTAACATTGACGTTAGCTCGATTGGTAAACCTGACAAATCAGGTTTTGGAGGTCTATAAAAAACTCAGTTGGTGGTTGGATTACTGACTTTGCGGGGAGTTGTGGGTATATGACTAATATTAATGTTGATCTTTGTGCTATTCGTATGGGTTACACATCGCTTGTATTCTTGGTTTTAGAGATATCATTTGTGAGTCAAATTCTCAAACGACATTGACATTTATCAAGGACAAGTTCTACATACTCATCCTTACGCTACTCTTATTGACAACATTCATTCTTTTATGCTGAGAGATTGGAATGTTGCGTTGGCTCATACCAGCGTGAAGAAAATTATTGTGCATCTTAATTCGCTTAACTAGATGTTTCACTTTCTCATGAGTTCGTGATTATTTCAAATTGTCCATCTTTTCAATCAAGTTATTGTTTAGGAGCTCAGCTCCTTCGCTTGTAGTTTTTTATTTCTTGTTTTTGTTTAATAGTTTTTTATTTCTTGTTTTTGTTTAATTACTTCCCATTTATTAAAAACAACATACCTCTTGCATTAAAATGATGTTTAAGGGACAAAGCCTCGATAGTCGTCGACATATGTTGTTAGTCAATATTTTGACTAGTGTACGAATCACTCATGTTCATCGTTAGGGGAGGAGGGTTGTCGATTGACGTTAGAGTTTAATATAGTTTTTAAGTATTGATCTACTAGAACTCGCCTTTAATAATAGATATTGACATTGTTGTTGCTATCTTTGGAAGTTAGGTGATGTGAGCTATTGCTTTTGCAATTGAGAGGGAAACTTCTACAAAAGACCAAGACCAAGACCTTTCACCCATTGTCCTAAATGCAAAATCAATCACAATATGAAAAAATCCCCCACCAATTATATGATGTATTATTGTTGAACAATGCATAGTCCTTAATACAGACGGAGCCATGTGAATGTGGAGAATTTGGTATGTTATCGAAATAAGAGACAACGAAAAAAAATAGAAGTTATTTGTTCATTATGTTTTTTCTTTTGAGTAAATTATCATTTTTGACCCATGAAATAATAAATATTATGATTTAGTCTATTAAACTAAGAGACTAATTCAACGGATGTTCTTTAGTTTAAAAGACTAAATTGTCATTTTGTAAATTTAAAGAACTAATGTAACGGATGTTTGCAAGTTTAAAGTATTTTTGACATTGAATAACTTAACATTGTTAGATTTTGACATTGAAGTTTACAAAAGTAATTTTAAATGTCAAAATAGCTATAACAATGAATGTCTAAGTCATAATGTCAAAACTACTTTTTAAACGTAATAGAGTTCTTTAAATTTGTAAAATGACAATTAGTCCCTACTATTGATAGGGCTTTTATTGATTCACTTACAATATTAATTTTAGTTTCCAATCACTAAACTCTTTCCAATCCTGCTGTTTATAGCTACACCAAGTTGGTTAGATATTGTCTTTGTTAAACTTGGTCTGATGTTCTAAATTTGTACGCTTTGCATATGCCATTTTGGATTTGATTCATCTTCATTCATTTTAATTTGGGATTCAATCAAAAAACGACCACCTTAGCCATTTTTGACATGTCATAGATGCCACATAAGTTAACAACCACCTAGAATGATGAATTTTTTAAAGGAACTAAGTGAATTTCTTTTAAAAAGATATATAATCCTAAAGAAATTTGAATCACAAATAATATATTTCTTTAAATTTGCAAATGACAATTTAATCTTTTAAACTAAAGAACGCCCGTTAAGTTAGTCACTTAGTTTAATAGACTAAATTAAATTTTCACAAGTTTAAAGAACGCTTACATTTATAATTTAATGGGTCAAAATGCTAATTTACTCAGAAATATAATAAACACAAGTCACATATGCCAAATGCATAAGTTATTTGTCTCCTACTTGGATGATACATTTTTCAACAATAATACATCCTATGATTGGTGGGTGATTTTTTTTTTCCAATTGTGATTTTACATTTAGCTCAAGTGGTAAAAGGTTTGGTCTTAATCCTTTTGTAGAAGTTTCCCTCTCAATTGCAAAGGCAGCAATGGTTCACATCACCTGACTTGTAAACATAGTATCATCCTTCAGTTGTTGTATCACAATATAAAGATGAAAGAGTATAAGTCATGTAAGAATAATCGAGTCTGTACAAAACTTTGTAACACTTCATGCTAATCATATTCTACTATTTACTTAAAATTCCCTCACTTTTGTCCTCACGATAAAACACTTCGCAAAACCCTTCTCAGTTTTTCCGAAGTCTCAACATAAGTCCACCATTTTCCCTATATTTTTCCAAATTAAAGTTGTGAATCTTTTTCTCCCGAAATAACTTCGTGAGATGGTAGAGTTTCATTCTAAGAACGAAAACACCTAAAATAAGAGTTGTTCATATTCTATTTTATTTCAAACCATGCATTGATTATAAGTTCAAAAATCAATGTATGACTTAAAATGAAATTTAAATACAAACAACTCTTATCTTAGACGCTTTTCTTTCTAGCATGAAAAGTCTATCACAATTTTGAGAAAAAATTGATTCACGACCTAGGTCACAAAGAATAGAGGGAAAAAAGGTGGACACACAACCAAAAATTATGTGCAAAGAGTGGCTAGGGTCCCATGTTTTAAGACCTCAAAAATATTGACAGGGAGGTAGAAGTCAGTTTCTACCATAATTATCATGAAACGTAACAAACCTATGCATGCAATTAAAATTGGGGGACAATTCAGCGTGAATATGCTTATGATTAAAAAAATAGGTCGGACAAACCTATTTCACCCTTTTTTTGTTGGTCCCTATATTGCAAAAAGTAATTCAAAATTTCAAAGGGTAGTTTACCCATGATGGAAAATATTCAGGACTAAAACTTGATAAAAAATTTAGAGAGACTTAAAAGCAAAATTTGAAAATTGTATAACGATAAAAAACTTATTTAAACCTAAATTAGACAAGGTAAAAAGAAAAGAAAGGAATGTATGTCTCATGGTCAGTCGCAAATGGTAAAGGCGGCAACGCCACTCCACAAGACAATGAAATATGAGACAACTCCAGTCTAGATGCCACCAGTTATGGCGATGTCATCAACACCAGATGCATTTGTTTATGACGATTACATGAGAATTATGCAAACAAGAAATACTTACATACAAAACGAACGTTATGGTTTACAAAACGAATAATAACATGACAATCATTAAATTTTTAATGGAAATGTAAGATTAATATAATGAAAATCGGTTATAACTTCTTTCTCTTAGTCGCTTTGATAAACATCATTGTTTGCAATCAAGTTGTGCGCTGACTACCAAACCACCCTTCTTTCAAACTCCCTGGGAATCAATAGAGTCTGATTGAACGATAGTGCAAACAATAATATTTCTCAAGGTGACTAATCGGTAAAGAGAAAGAAGAGTAGAACGATTTCATTATCTTTAATTTTACATTTTTATTAAAAAAAAAAACAATCAATGACTATATGTTATTTTTCGTTATTTATAAACCATAAAGTGTTCGTTTGTACAGAAGTATTTCTCTCAATAATTTAGTACTGAGATGCATTGAAAATCTCTCGTCACTATTTATATTGCTAACTTTCATAAAATAAAAAAAATGCATATTTGCATAGATATATTACAAATTTTCTGCTAAATGAATAAGAATTGTCATTGTCATTGATCATGAAAATCTCTAAAGTCTGACATGTGAATTTTCTTCTTCAATTATCACTACAGAAACAATTTGTAAATCATAACACTCAATTTTAAAAATTACTAAATTCTAAAAACAAAAACAAAAGATTGTAAACTAAATTAATGCAATAGCTCTCAATTATAATGAAATTTCTGCTCATAGCTTGAATCAGAATGGCGTATAGTACTCATAATTAGAAACAAAAGATGCATTAAAAAAAACCATTAACAATTCTCAATCTCCAATTCTAAAACCCTAAAAAGTTTCCCAATTCTCAATTCTAAAACCCTAAAACAAGCAAATGGTGAAGGAATGAGAAATTAGAGAATCAATTGGATTACCTTGGCTTATGGCTTAGAGTGAGTGAAAACTGTGAGAGAGATAGTTGGTTTGAAGAAGAGAGTGGAAAAGAGAAGAAGAAGAAGAAGCTGCCGCCGAGAGGGAGAAGAGAGAGACTTGTATTCTGAGTTCTCTCACATGTGTGATTAAAAAATACAAAATAAACAAAAGTGGGCAGTAACCGGATACTTAAGGTCCGTTTGGTGCACATGATATGATAGAGATATGATATGATATGAAACATGATAACATTTATCCTATCACATGTTTGATGCACACATGATAACAAATATAATATCATATATGTCACAATTAAATGAGATAATTACCCTTGTAATTAATTCTAATTAAATGTAATTAAGCTATTATTAATTACACAAAGTTATAAAAAAAAACATTGTCAATCGTCTTCTTTCTTATTTTAGGGGTGCCGTCATCTTCATTCTTAAAGTTCAATTAAAAAATAATCATGGTTTCTTCAATTAAAAAAAAAATAGTTGTCTTTGTTGAAGATAATAATACGAAATTCTTAAACTCTTTGTTTCATCCCTTTTCAAATTTAACTTGAGTACAAAATAGATAATCAAGGAAAAAAAACAAAAAATTAAGCAAATTAAGGAAAAAATGATTGTAGGTTGGAATTGGGGTCGGATCTGTATCAAATAGAAGAGATGGCGATGAAGAGTTATGGAGGAACAGGTAGAGGTCGATGGATGGAGAGCAAAGAGAGTATGAGTGATGAATTGAGAGAGGACAAAATAAACATTTTAGTGCTAATCATGATAGGATAATTCTAACCCACCAAAAACTAAGGATAAAAATAACAAAGGGTGAGTAGGATAGGATAAGAAATGTGTTTAAGTTATCATTTCCTATTGATGCACCAAACAACAAATTGAATCTTCCTATCCTGTACACCAAACGGGCTCTTAAGGTGTGGGGATCAAATCTCAACCACCACCATAAAAACTAATACTAATTAAAATAAATAAATGGTCACATTGGTCTTACACTTCGTTGTCACAAATGTCTCTGCCTTAGAATTAAATATAAAATAGTCTCTACTTTGATGTCACAAAAATAGTCTCTGGTTGTGCGCTTCCGTAATCAGTTTAGTCATTGACATTAAAAATTTATAACTAATGAGGTAACAAATGTTTTAGGCTAATAAGGTAAATGATGTGGCACAATGACTAAGGTGAAAGTCAAACTAACACACACTAACTTTCTACGCCAACAGTAGGGGTGTTCTCAGTCCGATTTGGATCAGTTTTGAGACAAAAAAAATCAACCGATTCAAAATAAAAATCATGTTCGGTTCGGTTCAGTTCGGTTTTGATGATTATTAAAAAAAACGATCCGATCCAAATATATGCGGTTGAATATGGGTCGGTTTTTGGATATCCAAAGTGCAACATGTAATTTTTATTTTATTAATATTACACATACACAATAAAATAATATGTTTGATACAAAATATAACACAAATGTATTAAAAAAGTTAACATTACATATTGTGAAAAATAATTGATTGTATTTGAAATAGATAAATTGGTAATAATTTAGATTAAATTAATGTAATATATAAGATGAAATATCAACAAGCAATATTTTAATGCAACATGTAATACTAATAAAATAATAAATAAGTATTAGAATTTACTTTTGCGCTTTGATTCGGTTTTGAAAAGGTGATCCGAAACATTCAATCATAGCGGTTTTTTGTGGTTTTCAATTTTTTTAGATCGGTTTACGATTTTATTTTAAATCGATTTGGATTTGGACATCCCTAGCCAACATCACTCGACCAATTCAAATGGATTAATAAAAAACATCCATTAAGTTAGTCTCTTAATAGACTTTAGAGACTTTAGAGAAAGTCTTAAATTGACAAAAACTTTTGGACACACCATTTAGACACACACAAAAAATACGTTTTATTTAATTATTTCTCTCCCTAAATCATTTCATAGGTTTAAAGAACGCTTACATCTATAATTTCATGGGTCAAAATGCTAATTTACGCAATGAAGTAGGCCGAACACAAGTCACATATGCCAAATACAGTAAGTTATTTGTAGGTCGATGCATTATTCAACAATATCATATGATTGGTGGATGATTTTTCAAATTGTGATTTTGCATTTAAGACAAGGGATGTCTGATATGGTCCATCCGTGAATTATTTTATTTTTAGTAATTTTAATAAAATTTTATAAATTTATTTTTAACTAAAACTTGTGCACATCTGCTTTTAAAACATTTTTTTATAGATTCATATTAGATCGGTCCTTAGGACAAGTGGTTAATGGTCTTGCTCTTCATCCTTTTGTAGAAGTTTCACTCTCAATTACAAAAGCAGAAATGGTTCACACAACCTAATTTGCAAACATATATAGCATCAATGGCGTCAATATGTACTATATTAAAGGTAAGTCATACTTCTAGAGTCACAATGGATCAATACTTAAAAATTATATTAAACTTTAATGACGATTGACGACCCTACTCCCCAATGAACAAGAGAGTCACCGTGGATCAATACTTAAAAATCATATTAAACTCTAACGATAATTGACGACCCTTCTCCCCAACGAACAAGAATAGTGTTTCATACTAAACTCTTTTTTTTTTTTAATTGACTTCCAATGCCTAAAGAGTATCCTGCTGGCTATAGCTACACAATGTTGGTTAGATATTCATCTTCTTTCCCACAATATTTCATAAATTTCTTGGAAAAAAAAATAGTTTATTGAATCCCATATCTAAATGGCTAGCATGAGGATGAATCCAAAATGGCACACAACTTGAAAATTTGGAACATCAATATGAGTTTAACCACATAGACAGAATCAATCAACAAAAGAGTTTAGTAGATTATCAAGGATTGAACATTTTCGCAATAAACTTTTTTAATAGTTGGTTTACTTCTTGGTTCACAAGGTTAGGTGTTCAAATATGACATATTAGTTTGAAGTTTTAAAATATGTACAATTTAATGACATATGACACAAGTTCTTGAAAGATATCCATTCATAAAGTATATCATAGTAATACTATCATATATGTATGTTTCTTTTTAGCCACTAATCTTCTATTATTATTTTTGTGTGTGTCAAGAGTATAATATATATGCTTTATTATTAGTCATGTAAGAATATAAGTGATAAGCCATGACATGAGACTTTAACCCACACATAGAAAAACACAAACTCCCAGCAAACTCTTTATGAATTACCTCAGAAACTCTATTGTTGTATTATTTCAACTTTAGTTGTTGTATCACAATATAAAGATGAAAGAGTAGTTTTGACATAATGACATGCATAGGTTTGTTACACTTCATGATAATCATGTTCTACTATTTACTTAAAAAATTCCCTCACTTTTACCCTAAATTATATAAGCAATTAGAAACTAATCCTTACCTGCCTCTCTTAATATGTTGCACATTAAAACACTTCACAAAACCCTTCTTACTTCTTAGTTTTTCTGAAATAACCTAATTCCTAGTCACTTTATTGCACTCAATTTTTCTAAGTCCACCCTTTTCCCTATACTTTTTCGACCTATCATTTTTCTCCCAAAATAACTTCGTGAGATGGCCGAGTTTCGTGCAAGGAAAAAAAGCGCTAAGATAAGAGTTGTTCAAATTTTTATTTCATTTCAAGTCATGCATTGATTATAATTTCAAAAATCAATGTATGACTTGAAATGAAATTTAAATATAAACAAGTCTTATCTTAGAAGCTTTTTGTAACGCCTTGGATTTTGATGACATTACATCTAAATCATTTTCTTTTTTAAAAAAACACCACTGTTTATTTATTTCATCAATAATATATATTCTAGCAAAACCTATACAAAATTCTTAACATAATTTAATTAAAATCTTAAACTAATTAAATATCCTTCAAAATTACTTCTAAAATTACAAGGGAATCAAAAACTCAATTTTTGTCCCCGCGTACGCTTTCATCACACATCAAACTTCATATATCATCTTTGGTACCTACAACATTATATTAATGTAAGGGTCAGTTTCCTTATCCAAATTGGCTCATACTCAAAGCACCAGAAACAATCTCAATCAAAAAGAAATAAGAAAAATACATTTAAATCTTTAAGGTAAAGTTGATACACATTTCTTTTGTATATACAACAGTTTAATCACTTATCAACACACAAATGTATAACAGACCCAATGCAATGCAATGATGTGTAAAATGCATGCTCTTAAATACTACATGATCCGGATATAACCCGCTACTAAGGCATCCACACATAATATAATTATAACCCGCCACACAGACACCACACAGATGCATATGCCATGCATGATAATGATAATGAAAACTAAACCCCACCACTTAGGCACCACTAAGAAATGCAACCTAAATCCCGCCACTTAGGCACCACTAAGAGATATGATATTAACCCGCCACTAAAGCAATTACAGTCAAGTATTAATGCATCATCAAGTACACAAACCAAAAGTCAATCATTTCACAAACTCACATTTTCGACTTTCTCTTCTTTAATTAATAAAAAAAAAGTAACATTTCTTTTCCAACATCACCAAAACATATAAGCATAATAATATAAAATATATCAATTCGCACAACATTATCATACACAACTTTCATATAAAACATAATTAAGAATAATCACTCATAATTAATAATAATCACTTTTAGAAAGGATTAATTTTACCATGAAAATACGTTTTAATTATTTTTCTTTTTAAAAGACAAGAATTGTTACCTCTACTTAATAACACAACCTAGCACTTAGTATGGACTTATGGGGAAAAGACCCTTGCCTCGAGAGCTTTTCTTCCTAGCCAACTCTAAACCACCTCAAACTCACAGCTACGGTGCATACACGTTTTCTCTCACTCCAGGAATTATTTTGACGATCGAACCCTTGAAAACGAAGAATTATATGTTGGGAACACGCTATCCAATAATTAGCTCAATCGGACGGTGAACGAAGCGTAGCCGCAATTCTACGATGACAGGTTTGAAGAAAACGAAAATGGCTTAAATTAGAATTTCATGAAGTGAGACAAGGGATAAATTAGAAGAACATATATGAAAAGAACTACACGAAAATTATTTGGCATTATGAGAGCATAGGAATTGATCAATGGACTTGGGCAATTGTGGACTTACGGTAGGCATGTAACTTAGTTACAGAAACAAAATGTGTACGCTAGTTTTCCTTGGTGGCTAATAGAAATGAACAAGAACAATTCCTTGTCTAAGAGAAGGGTAAGAGTGGTTAATGAGTAAAATTGAAGGTTAATTTGGCTATATCATTTATCTTTTTGTAATTCGGTGATACATAGTGCCTATACATGGGTATATGTGGCTGATGGCTTGGCTTAATAGGTAGATAATAATGGTGTTTTATGGATGATTGTTTCAAAAATAACAATAGAGAGTTATGGGTATAGTAATGTGAATTATGAGTTACTTGTGAGCCCCACACTTTTTAGAGTCTTCCCACATAATTGAAGAAACAAGAGAGAGATGCAATTTTTTAAGACTTTTCCAATTCTAACCCTCCATTGTGTCATACAAGACAAAGAAAACATGAATATAAGAATAGAAACTGTTACCACTACTTTGGCCATGTGTATTTGAGAAAATGCTATTGTATCGAAATAATAGAAAATGTTATTGAATATTTATTTAAAAAATGAAAAACTAAATGCTTTTTTTTATTTTTATAGATATACATATGTTGAGATAATATAAAAAATAATAGTTTTTTAGCGGAAATAATAGTTAGCAGATAGATTAAATTTAATTTACACTACCAAAAAAATATTAAATTTAATTTGTACAAAAAACAAATTAATTAATCATAAATTATATGTTGTTTCTATTTGAGGATATTTTTGTCTTTTCAAAATGTAGTAGCATCTCTTTCTCTTGAATTTCTCTCTTTTCTCTCTTATACCAAACAACCCATCAATCTATTTTATTTCTCATCTATTTCACATCTATTTCTCTCTTTTCAAACTCTTTCACCTATTTTTCTCTTCTCACCCTCTTCTCGGAACCAAACACACCCTAAATGAAAAGGAGAAGAAAGTGCACAATAATTGTTGTTAAAACGTGACCTTGGTCTTGGTATTTAACTCCTTTAACCAAATAACCGTGTGCCTAAAATTTTGGAACTCATGCCCACGTCTTTGGCAATCAGAAGGAAGATAACTGATGAGGAAGAGCTAGAATTTTGGAACTACCAACAGTATGCCTCTCACGTGAAGACTTACTTCTGGCATGACTAAACAAACAATAACGCACGTAATAGTATATTGCAAGCACATCCCAAAACATAAAATAAATGGTTTCTAGTGCATATACATATTTTGGCAACTAAAATTTCTAAGAGCCGTTACTTATCCTATCACGTGTTTGGTGCACATACAAAATCAAAACTGACAATTCAAATAGAAAAAGAAAAAAAACATAATTGATTAAAAATAAGAATGGAAGAATTTTCTTAAGATGAAAAATGAGATGGCTCGAGGGCATAACTATATCTTTCTTCAGATGAAAAATGAGATGGCTCGAGGGCATAGAGAGAGGTAGGAGGCGGCCACGACGGCAGAAGATTCAATAGTGTAGTGGCAGTTCGGTTAGGGTTCAAGAGATTAATACATAAGAAAGAAAGAGTTTCATGTGTAATAGGTTTGAGAAATCCTATCGGGTTGTTAACCCACCAAAAACTAAGGATTAAAATTACAAAGGATGAATAGGATAAGATTATTAATAAGTTTAATTTATAATATCATATTGGTGCACCAAAGAACGGATTTAAATAGGATAAGATAATTTTAACCTATCATGTCTCTCTGTCCTGCGCATCAAAAGGACCCTAATAGTTTTTGAAGTAGCAACAAGTAGACAATTAAAATAAATACACTACTAATAATTGTTTAAAATAAATTATACTAAAGTTTTTACTTAATTAAGGACCATAGGTTATATTCCACACCCTTTTTTCTTTTTAAAAGTTATATTCCACCAATAAGATAAATAGGCTTTGAAGTCGTAAGAATTTTCTTACACTCCTCACACCTAACATTAATAAATTATAAATCTAGAAAAATACTATGATGGAGGACATAGATAATGTATAAAAATATGGGATGTTACACTTTTCTTTCTAGCACGACCTTAGGTCGCAAAGAAAATGAGGGAAAAAAGGTGGACATAACCAAAAATTATGTGCAAAGAGTGGCTAGGGTCCTATGTTTTAAGACTTTAGAAAAATTGAGATGCAGGTCGAAGTCAGTTTCTAGCATAATTAGCATGAAATATAACAAACCTATACATGCAATTAAAATCGGGGGACAATTCAGCGTGATTATGCGTATGATTAAAAAAAAAAAATTTGATAAAATTTCAATGGATAGTTTACCTATGATGGAAGTTATTTACGACTAAAACTTGATAAAAATTTAGAGGGACTATAAAAAGCAAATTTTTTAAATTTTTTAAAGAAAAAACAAACTTACTAACCCTAAATTAGACAAGGTAAAAAGAAAAGGAAGGAATGTATGTCTCATGGTCAGTCCCAAATGGTTAAGGCGGCAATGCCGCTCCACTAGGCAATGATATACGAGACAAGTTAGCGGAGATGCCACCGGTTATGGTGGTGCCGTCCACAACAAATGCATTTGTTTATGACGATTACTTGAGAATTGTGCAAACAAGTAATACCAGCATACAAAACGAAAGTTATGGTTTACAAAACGAATAATAAACCGTCATTAACTTTTTAATAAAAATGTCAAATTAATATAATGAAAATCCGTTTAATCTTTTTTCACTTCGGTCACTCTGATAAATATCATTGTTTGCAATCAAGTCATGTCCTGCCAACCAAGCATCGTTTTATCAAACTCCCTGGGCATCAATAGTGCTTGATTAAACGATAATTTCGTAGGAAGGATATAACTTGATGTGGAAACAATAATATTTTCTTCAAGATGACTGATCAGCAAAGAGAAAGAAGAGAAGAACCGATTTGATTATCTTTAACTTTACATTTTTATTAAAAAAATAATTAATGACTGTATGCTATTTTTCATTAGTTATAAACCATAACGTGTTCGTTTGTACGTAAGTATTTCTCTCAGTAATGTAATATAGTACTGAGCTGCATCGAAAATTTCTCGTCACTATTTATATTTCCAAATATAATAAAATAAAAAATACATTGTGCATAAATATATTACAAGTTTCTGCTAAGTGAATAAGAATTGTGTCATTCTCATTGATCATGAAAATCTCTAGAGTCTGACATGTGAATTTTCTTCTTCATACTGCAGACATAGTTCATATATCAAAACTAATAAATTATAAAAAAAAAAATTTAAATTAAATTAGTGCAATAGCTCTCAACTATAATGAAATTTCCACTCACAACAAAAGGCAGAATATTACAGAGCCAGCTATACAATTAAACCTACGGTACATCAGACATGACACATATACGAAACATCAGATATAGTCGATACAAAGTTTTTAAATAGTATATAATGAAATATAATCAAGTGTCTCGATGTAATGTAGACAAATGTCGGACACCAAACACACATAAATTGTTTGGGAGAGAGATCAGAGATTGGAAGAGGTTGTCTGTCACGGTGAATCAGAAACACGGACCAATGTAAACATCATCATGTCTCTCTTGTTTTGTTTCAAATCAAGACAAATTTTGTTATGGCAAAAATAAAAAATTCAAAACAAAAATCGAACAATCATCAGAGACTTAAATACTAGGAATCATGGAACGAATCCTTCATATTGTTGCAGTTATTTTCTCATCACATGATTGATACAAAAATAGAATAACATAAGAACAAAATAAAAAATAAGATGATAAAGAAAGAATGAATTTTTAAGAGAGAAAATAAGAGAAGAGAACCTGAAAGATACAGTGAAGGGAATTTTGGTGTGTGAATTTATAAAGATGGTTGGTTGTTTCTAGAAAAACTGAAACCCTAAAAATTAAAGGGGAAGTTGTTGCTAATTAGACGGGCCTTCAGATCTTAATATAGACCGATTCATGTGACTTGAGAAATTGGTAAGTTTGTGGATAATGAATAAGTGCTGGTATTAGCAGAATTAGCAGCAATTGCACGCGGATGATACTTGATTTATACGATAAAACTTTAATGGATACTAGTAATAAATACGTTTTTAAAGATAACATAAAAAATGACGTCTTAGCCTAAACGTTGAATTATGTTGAGTCGCATCGGACATTATGGAGAATGACATCTTAGGCGAAACGTTGGATTCTACTGAGTCAGGCAATCCGAAGAAGATTCTATCCAAAAGAATGACTTATTATTTTGTCAAGGACGTATGAGAACAACCCAACGATGATTCTATTAGAGAAGATATTTGGTATTATATTGTCGAGACATTTGAGGTTATCCTGAAGAGAATTATGTTGAAGAAAAAAACTTCATTATATTATGTGTCAAGGAGAATAGCCGTCTTCCAACAAAATGGTTCAAAAATATACTATACTTTCACGGTAAAGTATCTAATCAGTCGTCCTCTATTTTAAAATTCGACAGTTTTGGTCCTCTATCATATTTTTGAACTATAAAAATGTTATTTGATAAATTTTTAGAGGAAAAATAAATATGTAATTGAATTAAATTTGTAGTGTTTGTTTGATAAAATATATTGTCGAATTGATTTTTTGATGTGAACTAGTATTTTAGGTGTAACTACAACCATTAATCTGTGTATAATTGCAACTATTAATCCTTTGAGTTGAAGATAATTGCATTGAGTGACAATGCATGATTTATACAGGGGTCGATGTTCGAACTTCGAACATCTCACTTTTTCACATTTAATTATGTGAGTTTTAGTCATTAGAATACTTGACCCAAATAACAAAAAGAGTTGCATTGAGTGACAAAATTCTCTTGAAGAGGCCTAACATGGCTACATTGAATTTAAATTCAGTACCTCTAGTTAGATATTTTTAATTAACAATTATTAGAAAATGCTTACAAATGTCCCGATACAACGTTTAAAAGGTTAAAAGAAGTAACTTTTGAATAAAAAAATGTTTTTTTGAAGGATTGAATAAAAAAATGTTGTAATTATGATTTATTTATTTTTATGTGAATCGAGCATTCTTTGCGTGAACAGCTGCAAAGACTGATCATTTGAGTCGGATAGGACTATAATGGATAGAAAAACTCTCCTTCAAGATATTTAACAATGTTACATTCTCATGACTAGATTATCAACTTGTTGCGACTCTGACAAGTGTTTGACTTGTATTTTAAAACAAATTTTTCTTTTATGTATTACTTACACTATGTATGTCTCAGGGACACTTATCATCCTAATCCTCAATTATTGTTGTTTCAATTAAGATTGTAAGTGTAAAATGAACCGAAAAAGTAATAATTTTTTTTTATTAACAAAGTGATATGTATCCTATCAAATTTTAAGAACTATAGTCAGGGTACATAAATTTTAAGAAATTTCATTGCATTGCTTCATTTAAAATCTCTTTATTATATTAAAATTTTCATTCTTTGTTTCCTATCAATCGAAAGGCTTGTTCGTTGGTCGACCATTTGCTCTAGGAGCCTATCATTAGCTGGGCCGAAAATCGGTAACATTGATTTGACAGGATTCACATTTTATAAAGTAAAAAATGAATTTCAATTTCTCTGTTATGAAATGACGAGATACTACAAAATTGTATTGTAACAAGACAAAAGTGTGTTGCGATTGATTCACACTGCGACGACCGTAATTCACAACGTAAAATCCTTAACAGTCGAAATCGTGAAATCTTTAACACGACCTGGTCCGCGACAGTTATTTTAAACCTTGGCCATGTGTATCCTACTTTGGTTGTCATATATATCTTCTAGAATCCAAGCAGGTAGCATAATCTCAATCAACAAAACCAATAACATTTCCAATATGTCATCATGCCTTGAATATAGTAAATCAACTTCATATGTTCCTTCTCAAATATATGAAGATCCATTTCATATAAGCCAACTTTCTATATGACACTGCTTACTAAGGAACTTTCTATATATAGGCCATCTTCTCATTTGTCTTGAGTGAATCATTATGAGAAAGTTTGGAATGTGTTATGCCATATGGTTCATCACTATACATTAGATTGATCCATATTGAACTTCTTCAAAACCTTTGATATATAGTCCTTTTGGTTGATGAATAAGGTTATCTTTGATTTATACCTTGTGATTTGCATAACCATAATCTTTTTAGCAAACCACGTATTCTTCATTTGAAACTAACTCTCAAGATTCACCTTTATCTTCTCAATGTATGCATTGTTGTTACAAATAATCAACATCTCATCTACATAGAGAATAAGGTAGATGACAACTCTGATGTCCGATCTCAATGTTCTCCAAGTAGACATAATTATCGTACATTCATATATACTCGCACCTTTTAAAATCATCACTCGTAATGAATGAACCAAACCTTTTATACCTGTTGAGGGGGGATTCCTTAAGGCTACAAAGTGACCTTTTCAACAAGAAAACCTTATCTTCTTTGTTCTTCTTGATGAAACCTTCTAGTTGAGTCAGGTAAGTATGCTCTATTGCTCTTCAAGCTATCCATACAAGAAAGCTGTTTTTACATTAAGCTGCTCTAATTCCATGTCATCTTATGCGACCAATGCTAGAACAATTATGATTGAACAATGCTTCACCACATTGCAGTCAATGCCTTTTTTTGCGTAAATCGTCTAACCATCGATTTGTTTTGAATCTAGCTTTCTCCCCTCATGGAATCCCTTTTTTTATATTGAAAATCCTATTGCAGCAGAAAATTTTATTCCATTTTGGCTTGTTCACTAGCACAAAGAGCTTAATTCCTCATTCATGGCAGCAATCCACTCTTGAGATTGCTTGCCATGTGTAGGCTCATCTCCTTTAATTTTCATTGTTGCAGTGAGTGCAAAGGCAACAATATCAACACGCACAAACTCGACTCGTTCCTTGATAATCAATTTATACGTCAATATCTGTCTTAACTTCAGCTTCTGTGTTCCTTTCCGGGGTAGGCTCTAGAGAATGTTCTTGAGCATCAGGAGCAAATTACTCCTTCACTGACTCCACGTCTACTTTTCAGAATGCGCCAAATCGAAGAAGCAGTCTCTCCTTCGAGACTTCTCTAAGAACTTTGTCTCACAAAGAAAGAATCAAGACATTATGGGCTTTATCAAGCATCTCATTCTCTTTGTTAGATAATGTGGCTGACATTTTTGCTTCACCAAGTGCCTCTTCGATCTTTTGTTGGACCATGAACACCCTCGTCTTCATTTTTCACATGCTTAAATCTCTCTTGCCTATGCTTTTCTCGATATTGAAATTCACAGAGATGTAGAGTAAGCGAGCCACTAACAACGACGATCAACAACAAAATGATGACCTACGACAACAACGTGGTGAAATATCATTACATTGGCGATGATTTTTCGTAATATAGGCATATCAAGCATGAGGAGATAAGATTGATTAATAACTATAAGATTATCAATTGTGATTAATTAAGTCACTAAAAATTCACATGCTCAATAATCTCACACTATATCCGCTTCAATCTCCTTCCCTCTATGTTTTGCACACATTTTAGTTTTAATTTTGGAGATACATCATTAGAAAATCATATCCACTATTAATTAATGATTAATTACGTGAATGTTGGCAAATCAAATTGATTTATGATCGATCACCTTTATGGTTCAAATGGATAAATTCCAATTTTTGATACCAAGTAGAAGTAGTCAATAGTCACCCATGGTTGAGTAAGAAACGAAGACCAAAGTAGGATATAAAAGAGAATTGATACGAAGATAATTCACATGCATAATCTATCATGAGAGATGAAAAATAAATGTGATCTAATATAAATCATCATCACCTTCATTGTTGGCAGTGTTAATCATACACAAAAGTTAAAGATCCATCTCTCTGACTATTAGTTTAAAGAGTTTAAATTTCTTACCACTTCGATCAATTTATTGTTGGTGGTGTATAATTCAATATTAACAAGTTAAAATCAATCAAATGAATCTATCAATAATTTAATTTATATATACACCGTCAATGTACAGGTTTTTTACACATATAAAATCAAATATTGTGGCAACACATTTATGACAAATCAGATATTTTCATGTCATTAAATATTGTAGCAATGCATCATTAGTTACCTGTGTATTTTTTTTAACACTGACGATGTATACTAATTAAACTCTTCAGTTAAATGAATGATGCAAACTTAATTAATGTATATTAAGAGGGTACAATTTTTTTTTCTTGAAGAAGCTAAACTATCTCTTCTAAATTGACATCGTAGAGAATAAAACATGAGATTTTGAGAAAGATCAAACTCTAAGACCCCAATCCAATACCACTAAAAAAATACAAGTACTTGACACATGTATCCAATGGTATATTGTCACATCAATTAGTTTGTCAATTAAGCTCACAATATATCATTAAATACATGTTTAATGGATTCATATTAGCAATTAGTTAGTGTTATTGCAATGTTTAATGGATCATGTTAGCAATTAGTGAGTGTTGTTACTATGAATGCAAGGAGAAAAATTAATGAAGACAAAGCACCTAAGATTTTTGTTTCCCTCCAACCCAAAAATGAATGTAATCAAAACTCAACTATAGTATAACCAAGTTGTTTGGGCTCTAGTGGCAAGGAGTTCCTTCAAAGGACGTACCCAGGGAATACCGGGTTCGAATGTTAGGGGAACAACGCTTGGCCAGTGCGCATGCCTCTACGCACGAGGCGGATTAATCGTCTACCATTGGTGGATCGGAAACCGATGCAAAAGGAAAAAGAAACAAAACTCAACTATAGTATACAGTATAAACTCTTTAAATTAATTCTCGGTAAATTAATAAACTCTCTAAAATAATAAATTTGTCTGGTCCCGACTTAGGTCAATGTAAAAAATTGAAAAACTCGATAAAATAATAAGATAATAATTTTTCGGGAGATCCCTTTATAATTTTCGGTCCCAAGAAAATCATAAATTAATAATTTATAGAAACTGAAAAAAAATATATTACACTCTATTGAAATATGATTCAATAGTTGTCTGTACTTCAAAAGTCATTATTGATTTCCAATGCATATGAACACAGTAGTTACTAATTTACGTTGAGTCTCAAGGTTCACTGCAACGTAATTCTAAGAGGCATAGACTAATTTGCCTTTTTGTTTGGTATGTACAATATAATTACTTAAAAACTCTTTAAATTAATAATTATTAATTTATCGATAAATTAATAACTCTCTAAATTAATAAATTTCTCCGGTCCTAACATTATTAATTCATAGAGTTATAAATGTAGTATCACCAAATCCAAACAACATTTTTTTCTCTCTTTCTTTTCTTATCCTTTTATCACACACACAACGGTCCAAACCCCTCAAACCCAAATATCTCCTCTCTCTTTCACTTCTACTAAAATCAACATCACATCCTTTCTTCTTCTTCTTCTTCTTTATTTCATTTCTCTCATAAACCAAAATCAATCAAAAAAAAATAATTCCCCCAAATTTCTCCAAAACCCTAACCCTAATGGAACTCTCTCATCTCTCCCTCTCCGAGAATCACTTCTTCTTTTCTACTCCCACCCCTCCTTCTTCCTTATCCCACCGTCTCCCCTCATTTCTCTCACTCTCCACCAACCGCCGTCATTGCCGGAGGCTCCGAAGGAGTTTCTGTTCCGCCTCGAATTCCGATACGTTAGTCGCGGCGACCGGTAAGAAGAAGCGTGATGAGGATGATGGTGATTTGAAGACGTGGATGCATAAGAATGGACTTCCTCCTTGTAAAGTTGTTTTGAAAGATAAACCTTCGCTTGATGATACTCTTAAACCTATTCATTATGTTGCTGCTAGTGAAGATCTTCAGGTTTGTTTGATTCGCGTGTTTCTTGATGTGTTTTAATATTTTCAATTAGTGACACCGGACACAATACTGACAGTGACACGTAGATATGGATAATAATTTAAGAAATGAATGATTGAATCTATGACAATGGATATGACATTGACACTGGATACGACATTGACATTGACACCTAGATACCGATAATAATTTAAGAATTTAAGAAATGATAGAGATTGAATTATGAAACCACCATATTGCGTATACTTGGTTATGCGGCAAGAAAAGTTGATTTTGAGTGAATTGATTCTGTAAACTTGATTTTGACAAAAAATTGAGTTGGAGGTATACATTAAAGTAAATGCGAGTTGAAAAATGAATTTGATTGTAAAAAACAATTCTACAATTTCTAGCTTCAAGTAGAATCAATTCTAGAAGCAAAATCAATTATACTCTAGAGGGACCAAACATGTCAAAATCAATTCTATACCTATAGAATCAATATTGGCTCATGCAAACGTGGAACCAAACATACACGTCCCGTTTGGATGTAGGATTGCAACAAAGTTAGACACCTGGCACATCTTTGATTTGAAGTGTTTGTGCCATATAGTTTTACAATAGAAATTAAATGAGACATTTTTGTTATTTGAGTCTAATGGTTGTTTATAATGTTAATGTAAGTTAGTTTTGAGTTTAATGGAGATGCACTATAAGTGTAAACTAGTTTTACAGTGATATAGAAGAACTGATGACAAAGACACATAGAGACCGATAATAATTTAAGAAATGATAGTGATTGAATGAAGCCACTACAATGGAACTACACCACATGTTGATGTAGGATTTCAACACGTGTGAGACATCTGACACGTCTTTGATTTGAAGTGTATATTCTATATACCTTTATAATGGAAATTGAATATTAGTGTAAATTAGTTGAGTTTAATGAAGTAGTGTCGGTAAAATAGTTTTATAATGACATCAGATAAAAACTGATGATATTCCTACCTTATCCCACTTTGTAACTAGGATACGACACTGACACACAAAAAGGGCAACCCGGTGCACTAAAGCTCCCGCATACGCAGGGTCCGGGAAGGGGTCCCACCATTTGGTGTATTGTACGCAGCCTTACCCAGTTTTTTACACAAGAGGCTGTTTCCAGGACTTGAACCCGTGACCTTTCAGTCACATGACAATAACTTTACCAGTTGCGCCAAGGTTACCCCTCTGACACACAGATTGATAATAATTTACGAAATGAAAAGGTGATTGAATGAAACTTCCACAAAAGAACTACACCACGTTTTGATGTAGGATTCCACAGTGGTGTCTGACACATGACACTTCTTCGACCTGAAGTGGCTGTGCTACATAATTTAACAATAGAAATTGAACTAGATGTATTTATTATATGAGTCTGATGGTCGTATACAATGTTAGAGTAAGTTAGTTGAGGTTAATGGAGATGCAGTATTGGTGTAAAATAGTTTTAGAGTGACATCCAATAAAAGCTCATGGTATTGGCACTGTAAACCCATTTTGTAACTGCAATGTAAAAAGAGAAAAAAGTATATGCACTGCCTGTGTACACTAGTTTTACACTGACGTGCAATAAGAATATAATATCTAATATATATATATTTTTAAAAACGGTTACCAAATAGGAATTTGTGGCAAGATTATGAGTTTTTATTGAATGATAGTGTAAAATTGTTTAACACTATCAGACACTATCAGTGCATAGATATTAACTTCAAAATAAAATACTTGCATATCCCATTTTCTCATTAGTTTTAGACTTGCATCCAATAAAAGACCACTATTTTTTCATGTGATGCTATCAACTTCAAAATACTCTTACAAAAATGGGGTGATATGGCAAAATAATGGCATTTTAATGGGTGCCAGTGTTAAACGGGTTTACATTGACCATGCATATCATTTAATTCCTTTTGTTTAATAAGTTTGGTTGTATGTTTTGCAGAAGGGGGATGTTGCATTCTCCGTTCCAAATTCGTTGGTTGTCACTCTTGAGCGTGTCTTGGGAAACGAGACTATTGGTAAGTGTTGAGAAGAATGTTAATTGCATATCTTTCTCTTTTTAAATTATATTAATTTGATAAGACGTGCTAATAGGAATTAAAATGGCCTAAACACAAAATGGTATTTGATGCATTCTTTTGATTGAAATATCACTTTAGTCCGTATGTGTGTACATTCATTATTAATTTGGTCCTTCTATGATTGATTATTTATTTCAACAGATAGATCTCTATTTTATAATGCTAGGATGGACGATGTAATGTCAATGTAAAGTGTGAGTGCTGTATTGAAAATGACTGCCATATATAAGAATGAAAAAAATGTAGCATTTGTAGTTCCTATATGTGATAATCATTTTTAATTTTGATTTAGTTATTTTTCATTGCTGCGTGATTGCTCCAAGTCTCCGACAGATTGTGTTAAACAAAACAGACAGTGATAAGAGAATAACATTAAAATGTTTATATACGGAAGGACTAGGTTGAAATTTTTTCATATAGGGACTAAATTAAAAATGAGTGTCGCACAAAGAGACTATAATATATTTTAACCCTTTTTGAATTTACTATGAGAATCTAACAAAAGATTTAATACTTTTGATGGGCATCAGCTAGCAAGAATTAAAGCTTTTGATGGGTATTGGTGAACGTGTCCATTAAGATGGAATATTTATTTGAATGATTTTAGATATAGAGGAGATTTAACTATCTTGAATTACTATGAAGTTTTGTCAAATAGCGGCCATAGCAGTGCTACGGCAAAGCGGAATTTGCACTAATTGCCGCGATACACTATTTTGTATAAAGTATTGTTATATATAGGCGCTATAATGTTGTAATTTTGTGGAATTTGAACAAACTGCTATTTTTCTTGATTTACAACACTGTTATTATGTAAGGTTAGATGAAAAATATTTTGATGGCGGTATATCACATTCCTGTGGTTAATCATGTTTAGTGTCAGAAATGTTTTAGAAGTTGTATTGAAGATGTTTGGGTGATCGGGGTGACAAAACATTCATATGCTTGTAGAAATGAACATAGCAATCAACTAACCTTGAGTTTATTTATAAGGCAATGTAATGGGCGATTTTTTTTCAATTCCTACTTAGTGAATTGATTAGTGTGTCATTTTGTTGTTCGGTTATAATAAAAGTTGTGTTGATGATAGTAGGTTTGCTGAAACATTTTAAAATTCGAAATTATATATCAGTGTTCTGTCCTTGATGCAGCTGAGCTATTGACCACAAACAAGTTTTCTGAATTGGCATGCTTGGCCTTGTATCTGATGTATGAGAAAAAACAGGGAAAAAAATCTTTCTGGTATCCATACATTAGGGAACTTGATCGGCAACGAGGCAGGGGTCAACTGGCAGTGGAATCACCTCTTCTATGGTCAGAGTCTGAGCTGGCATACCTTGAAGGAAGTCCGTTAAAGGTTTTCCACCTCTCTCCCTCCTTCCTGATTAACGCTGAACACCAAGTCCATGCTACTGATAGGGAAAATATTAGGTTGTTTAATTCTTTATATTTTTTAAATATATTTAGACTAACTTCTGGTCGCTGTGATTTAGGATGAAATTGTTAAAAGGATTGAAGGAATAAGAAAAGAGTATAATGAACTAGACACGGTCTGGTTTATGTCTGGTTCTCTGTTTCAGGTAATTAAACATGCACTTGAATTTTACAAGAACAAAACTTATTTAGTATACACATAATAAGTCATTTGGTGCTTACTTTATATGTATAATGCAGCAATACCCATATGACCTTCCTACTGAGGCTTTTCCATTTGAGATTTTCAAACAAGCTTTTGCAGCAGTTCAGTCATGTGTCGTGCATTTACAGGTAAAACTTACCCATCTGCTACATATTTATATGGCTAATAAAATATGCTCAAGAAAACTCCAAAGTATATATTGGCCAGGCCAACCAATTGATGAAATCATTATTAGTTCTACTTTTTGCATGTCACATTTGGAAATGAAAATCACCTTAATCTGAAACGGCATAATCATTTATGATTTATGATTCAATTAAACATTAGGTCGATGAGCTCTAAACCTAAATTTGTTCATTCTAATTTGTAAATATATTTAATTGATTGTTGGATTGGGTGAAGTGTTGATAATCTTAATTTAAACATAAAACTTTACTATTGTAACTACAAAATCTGCACGATATTTTAGCGCACATATGGACATTTGTTACTTTTACATATACATTCTTTTCCTTAAAAACTTTGGATAGTTGTTACCATTATATTCCATGATTAAATCTTAAGATTCATGCATGCATGTATAATAATACATTACACATACATGATACATGCATATGCATTCATCTATGTGTTCATGTAACCTTGTCTCCTTTTCTTGCAACAACTTGCTATCTCTTTCGACAATGGATGTAAATTGATTGATTGTTTTTTGAAATCAGAATGTTAGCTTAGCTCGGAGATTTGCGCTGGTTCCACTGGGACCTCCTTTGTTGGCCTACTGTAGCAACTGCAAGGCGATGTTAACTGCTGTTGATGGTGCTGTTCAGCTTGTGGTTGATCGCCCCTATAAAGCTGGGGACCCAATTGTTGTCTGGTATAATTCATGTTTCATTTGACAGCATCTAATTTTAAACAAGGATGTAGTTATTTTTGTATTAGTGGCTTCATTATAAGATCTGTAGTTGATCATCTTCAGGTGTGGCCCACAGCCTAACACAAAGTTACTTACAAACTATGGTTTTGTCGATGAAGATAATTCCAATGACAGACTCATAGTTGAGGTATAAGTTTGTCATTTACTTAGTTTGCATTCAATTTTTTGTTGTTTCAATTCAGATTTAACCGTTCTAATACATCTGTCACAGGTGTCTTTGAGTACTGAAGATCCACAATATCAAGATAAAAGAATAGTTGCTCAAAGAAATGGAAAGCTATCAATTCAAACGTTTTATGTACTAATACTAAACTCTTAATTTTAATTGAAGGTTATTTAGAGATTCTTATTAATTTCTTAGTTCAATCTTGGTGCAGGTGTATGCTGGGAAGGAAAGGGAAGCTGTCTCAGATATGATTCCGTATCTGCGTTTAGGCTATGTTTCTGATCCTTCTGAGATGCAATCTGTCATCTCCTCTCAAGGCCCAGTTTGTCCTGTAAGTTTGTCTCATCACTTGTGCTTTCCTTATCTGAATTTGAGGAATTTTATGATCGCCAAATATCAAAATCTAGTATTTATCATGGATATTAATAAAATCAAGTTCTCTTGATGTCTTGCTCACTTCCTATTTCATATTTTGCTTTCTTGACTCGAGGCTTTAATCTGATCATGAAGTACTGTGATAAATGATGTTTGATTTTATTGCCTTAATCTTTTTCTAAAAATAGTAAAAAAAATTCTAATGTAATGTAATTAAATGGGGAGTAAATCTTGTGATGTGAAAGGTTTACTCTGATTATTCATTCTAGGTGAGCCCTTGTATGGAGCGGGCCGTGCTGGACCAGCTTGCTGATTATTTCAATTCTCGGCTGGCTGCCTACCCTACTACCTTGGCTGAAGATGAATCTATGGTACTATTTGTTTGAATTAGAAATTGAACAATGATTTATCAACTTTTCACTGACAATTTATGTATCATCTAGTTAACAGATGGTAGTTTGAATCCAAAGAGGCGAGTTGCTACTCAACTTGTTAGGCTAGAAAAGAAAATGATTCATGCATGCTTGCAGGCAACCATGGATTTCATAAGCCAGCTACCAGACCACAGTGTATCGCCATGCCCTGCTCCTTATGCACCTTCATTAAAATGAAAGGTCCAACTCTCTATCCCTCCCTTCCCGTTTTTGAACATTTGCAGTAATTCCTGAATCATGTTATCTGCTTTTAGGAACTGGATAGTTTGTACAGTACAATATGGATTTAATGATCCAGTTTGGTAAGATTGTTTTTTTATAGCACTGTATATTAAGCACCCTATTAAATGTATGGAAATGAAAGGAAAATGTTAATCTGGTCCTAGGTTGGCATAACTCCCTTGAATTAGGATAATTTGTAGTTTACCCCAGTGGGCACGTTTCTATTGTGGACACATTTTCTCTACCACTACACCTATTGTGGGCACGTTTTGTCTGCCACTATGAACGAATATTATTGTAATAATCCCCTAATGTAGCTTGCTAAAGAGACTTGGGCCTAAATAACTGTCGGAAAAGGCCGAGTCATATAGCTCAGCTTGGACGATACACAATCCCCAAGCTCCGAGCCTAGAAGGCAAAGGAGTTAATCGCCTGCTTTGGACTTTGCTGGAGCATAAAGTTCCGTTTCATGTTTTTCATATTAATCACAAAACCCTATGTTAAGGAGGAAATGAAAATGGTATGAAAAACAGATATACTACTAAAAAGGAAAAAATTCTGAAATTTGAGATACTGTTTTTCATCAGTAGTCCAACGTGTATATAGATTATTTCCTTGATGGGGCTCTGGCCCAGACCCAGCAACTTCTACCCAAATCCACAACTTGCTCTGACCAAACCAACTATCCAGGATTAGATTCAGACCCACTTTTATTGGTCAGGACACTTGATGACCTGCTTTGTCATTCCAGATGTCATAAAGCTGTAATAATAACGATCATGTAGCTCGGACATTATGCTGCCTGACAGTTGTGCGGCAACACACTCTCACAAGTGTTTACTAAAGTTTGCATTCTTCATTGGTCCACTTGCCCTTTTCAATCTCTTGAGATCCTATCTTATTGTCATTTTGTTAAACTCAGTCACATGACAATTGTGAATTGGATGAAAAATGTTTTCTTTCAAATACCCAATGGAGCAAAGGATAAAGATGAGTTCCAACAGAGAGTAGTGAGAATTAAAGAGCTCATTGGCAGGTCTGGGTTGTAGCAAGTTGGTGGGGTAGGGGTCTGGATTGAAGGCTTGATGCTAGAAGCAGAGTATCCCATATGCACGTTTGAACATATAATAAAAACTATGCTCAAAAGGAGAGTATCCCATACCATTGAATTTTCTCCTTGAGAGGCAATTATTTGATGAATATGAAAAACATGGCTGAGTATTGTATCCCTTGAGTTATACGCACATAATGTCTCCTCTCGGAGCTTAGGGGATGTGTACCCTCTGGCCCATGTTGTATACCTTTGGGGTTTTCGGACTGAGGACGTCCCATCTAGTCCAAATTCTCTTTTGTTAGCTAAATTAAGGGATTCGTAGAGTAAATCCATCCACGGTGGTAGAGAAAATGTGTCCACCATTTACTTTAGACTACTAATGAAACAATAGTATTTAAAGGGATCTGAAGTCGAATATTGGCTGTGATTCATCCTTGGATCAACACCGAGATCAGGTGTAGAATTATTCCATGCACGAAAACTACCATTTCCTGATTGGGTACCTAAAGCAATGTAACTCGTTCAAGCTGGACTGATTAGAGGTCCCAGAGCTCCTAAATGGCTAGTTGCAAAACCTTTGTAGTGGTTCCATAACTTTCATTATCGCAATTTTCTAATTGAAAGTTATTATAAAACTGTATACATTGAATTAATTAAATATAATATTTGTGTTCTCAGAATAACCATGATTGATCCCTGTACCTAGAACAATGGTGCTCGGAGTTTCAAATCCATATAAAAAGGGGTTGGTTCAAGTATTTTCTGCGCACCCTGTCAAGTGTAGGAGCATCAGTGAAGCATTTGTTTTCCCAAAACATGTCGTTGGTCGCGCAGATGATTCTAAGTTTGACTGTTGGAATGATAGTAATCTTTTGTAAATGGAAATCTGTATCACAAATTGCAATTCATTTGCGTGTATATATTTGTATGCTGTTCTCAGAATATACTTGATCCCCTTTTTACTTTAAAATTGTTAGAAAGATACCAAATGTCACAAAAGGTTTTTTTTGCTGAATGTGGTATGACATAGAGCCAGCTAAATAATGACAGATGAATTCTTGTTAATCTGTGATTGAATTTCTGGCGTAGTATTGTCATGTATCAAAAAAATTGGTGAGAGGAAAGAACTATGTACAATACAAAAGCCAATATCTTGGTGAAACTTTTTAAAATACAGACACATTATTCCCTGTTTCAGGGTCATGTGGATCAATTTTGGAATATAAAGTGAACATTTTTAAAGATTTGGTATGATTTAAATAATTGTCATGTTAAGTTTTCTTTTAATTTTGATTTTTAACATCATTGATTTGGTGTATGATTGATTTTATCTTCAAAATTGATTCTAATTTGAAACTAGAAATTACAGCTTTTTTAGAATTGATTTTTATACTTCAACCGACTTTTATATGAATGTATTTAAATATAAATAACTTTACATTCAACAAAACTTTAATCAAACTAATATACTTAAAATAATTTTGTTCAACCGACTTTTATATGAATGTATCTAAATATAAATAACTTTACATTCAACAAAACTTTAATCAAACTAATATACTTAAAATAATTTTGTTACTGTAAAACCAAAGATTGACTAAACCTTGAACTTCTTGACCAAATTAAACTTAGTCTTACAAAGTCCAGCTAGACACATCTTTTTCCCTCTCATGTTCTAGTGTTTGACTATTCTTTTTCACACTCTATGACCTTATCACACGTCTTATTTTTATCTTCCGTTAATGCCTTTGGGAATTTTTGGATTATAAAATCCGAAATGAGTTTTCTCCCTGTTTTTTGGCGGAAAATGATTTTTCACCTATTCGGATTATACGATCCAAAAACAATAAGTAATTCTGATTATAAAATTTGAAACATTCAATGTATAGGGTGTGTTCCTTGTTTGTTTTGGATTATAAAATCCGAACACTTCATATAACCCCACTTGTACCATGAATTCATGGAAAAACCAGTTCAGATTGTATAGTTCGAATTGTATCAGCACAAAGATTGAGTCTATTAGTATTAAGGATAACCAGTTTAAGAACGATACTAACCACCCTAACCTCCATCATTGTATTTTAAGTCATTGTTAGCTGTTCCCGCCATGTTCAGTCAAAAATCAGGGTTTAAGGCTACTTCATCGAATTGCTCCGAAACTCCTCCCCTCAAAATCCAAAATTCCATGATTTAGACCTATTTTTTTTAATTGTTTTATTTTTTCATATTCTCTGAAAAATCCAAAAAAAAAAAAATTGCACTAGCTTTATTTGATTTTTATAATATTTCAGTGGTATTTTTTTATATTTTATTTGATAGGTTTTATCATTTTTTTACTTTGTTTTTTAAAGTAAATTTCGCAACTGCTGAAATGGAAGAAATTCTTATTGCTACTTATGTATAAGCATATTGCGGATTCCATAAGAACACAGTTCATAAGATAAATTAATACAATTAATTTTCTCTCATTCTCATAAATTAAGCATGATATTTGGAGTCATACATTTCAATAAAAAAATATCACTATCAACTACATGTATCAACCTTCCTCTAAAAATAAACTACATGTATGATGAATCACCACTAAAAAAAGTATGAAACAGTGATTTATCTTGCAAATAATAAATATATCTATCAGTCTTATGTATTAAATGTGACTTTTACAACCATGCATTTCACAAACAAAATCATCGACTACATACATGAACCATCGATATATTGCCAAGAATACATATATATATATCCCTCATTCTCATTATAAATGGCTATAAAGTCATGCATGTCATGTAAGAACAAATATTATGTATGTTAGAATACAAAGTGATTGTAAATAACTATTATATTTTTGTTTATAAATACTCACATAATTTTTTTGTAAAAATATATCATTTTACAAACAAATTATATATCATTTTATAAATCACATAATTATAAATCACTACTCTAAATTTAGACAAGAAACATCAACAACAATACTTGTTTATTTATTTTCTCAAAAAAAAAATACTTGTTTATTTAGTTTATCTTTTGTTTTTATAGATTATTCTGTATCTTATTCTTTGTTCAAAAATGCCTAAAATAAAATATAGTTTACAAGTACAAAGTGCACAAGTACCGGAAATTGTTATCTATGGACGGACAATATGGTGCACCTCTAAATATTTATACATATTATAAGCATGTATTTATAAATAAAAAATTGGTGTCCTGGGACCCGGGCGCAATTACCTATCTTGACTATGCTCAAAAGTAAACCACATCTATATACAAACTCAAAGTGAAAGATACTTACAATAATAACCAAATCTTAGAAGTACATACATACACGGGAAGACAAATTTTGACGGATAATACTAATGCTTGAGCAAAATTGAGCACATTTCCTGAAAACACAACAAACAACATCGGTTATATCATAGGGTATGTATATGTCAATTCCTTTTGGAAATCACCGAGCCACGTTCATTAATTGCATCGTTCACTTATACCAAATGCAAAATTGTCTTGTACATGAACCGTTTTTCCAAGTCAAAATTAGAGGCTTAAAATAAAGAATGAGACAATGATTAGTAAAGTGGCTATTTTAGAAGTGACAACCTTAAAAGTTGCGTCAAGTAAAGTGATAATATTAAGAAAGTGTGTTTTAACAATCAACATGTTTTTATACTATTTGTTTTGGACACTTTCGACTTTCTACATCAGATGTTGTTGACCTCTTACATAAAGTTCAAAAGGTCGTGCATAACAATATCATGTTTCCTAAGTCTATGAATGTTGTTTACAAGGATTAGTTTTGCCATCGATGAAAGCATAGCAATGCAGCTTATTTTTCGTTTTGCAAATAATTCTTGATCTACCTAAAGATAAATCCCTATCTTGCTTTTACATACAAAATGAGACAAATAAAATAAAAGAATGTTATAATTACATCAATTCTATGTGAGAAGTTTTAAATACATATAATTATATTTTAATGATTATAGGTTATACTCAAATTTAAAATTAAGATTTAGATTCTTTGCAATTGACAATCTTCTACATTACACGATTTGTAATTCGACGTCGCCCGATAAAATTTTAAAAAGTAATGATAAATACAGTGACAAAATATATCAAAAAAATTATTAGAGGGTATATTTGCTAACACCTTTCCTTAATTACACACCATTACCTTCTTTGATTTCCGACAAATAACAAATTTAATTGACTTAGACATTTTATTGATAAATTTTTTATAAAAACTCTACATAAATAGCAATGTTCAATTTTAAAACATGTTTTTTTTTTTTAAGTTCGGTTTAATCTGTGCCAATGTGCTATGATAATTATACGAGTTTACAATGTGAATGCAAGAGACACCTAACTACAAAAAAATTGCAGTCACGATCTCTCATTGGGTCAATGTCAAATAGACCCAATGTATCCTAAAATGCTACGATGAGATAGCAAGAGTTGTAATTTAATGAAAGTTTTTGGATTTGAATTCAATTCTAAAAAAAAAAAATACAGTACTATTAAATCTCTTAAATGAGAACTTTGGTATGTATCGTGGTCCTACTTAGTTCAAGTGATTAGTATATCTCGTTTCACATATAATAGGGTAGCATTTGGTGACATCGGTGATATTGGCTAACCACAATGTTACATGTAATTTTTTTTCTTTTTCTTTTATAAGATTTGTTTGTTTTTTGTACATTTATAACATTGTAGTTAGTAATATCACCAATGTCACCAACCACAATGTCATCGAAGTATTATCTCATATAACATACAACGGTTCACACAAAAAACAAAACATAGTTGCCTAGGTAACTGTCGCGGAGATATCACAAACTTGGATGTATTAATTATTATTTTTAGATTACATTTTATTTATAACAATTTAAATTCAATAAAAAAGAAATAAACAAAAATATATTCCACCTACACTCTTGCATGTGTATGTATATGTATATATAAACACAACAAGTTCACACAAAAACATGCACCCCTGTTCTTGTAAAAACAGAGAGTGTATCTTTGTTACAAGAAGAAATCACCATGGCATCTTCTACCTTTCCAACAGTGAACAAATGCACCTCAATTGGTAGAGAAAAACACACAGTAGTAGCAGACATGGATGGAACCTTACTAATAGGTCGTAGTTCCTTTCCATATTTTGCTCTTATAGCCTTTGAAGTAGGTGGTGTTCTTAGACTTCTCATCTATATCCTAGCTTCCCCAATCGCAGCGATTCTCTACTATTTCATCTCCGAATCAGCCGGAATTCAAGTCCTTGTCTTCGCGTCGATGGCAGGAATGAAACTTTCAAGCATAGAATCAGTGGCAAGAGCAGTTCTTCCAAAATTCTATTCATCCGACCTTCACCCTGAGACATGGCGCGTGTTTTCGTCGTGTGGGAAACGTTGTGTTCTCACCGCGAATCCAAGGATCATGGTTGAACCTTTTTTGAAAGAATTTTTGGGGGCTGATATGGTTTTGGGAACTGAGATTGCTAGTTATAAAGGGAGAGCTACTGGATTGATTTGTAAACCTGGAATACTTGTTGGGGATAAGAAAGCTCAAGTTCTTAAGAAAACTTTTGGTGATGAAAAGCCTGATATTGGACTTGGTGATAGAGTCACTGATGCTCCCTTCATGGCTTTGTGCAAGGTAATATTAATCAAATTAAGGTTCAATTCTCTTTGATGGCTATTTGGGTGAGCTAATTTAATTTTTTTCAAAAAAATTGAAAAAATATGGATTAAAGATGAAATTTGTTTCTAATTTTAATAACTATGTTAGAAGACATATAATTTTTTTTTACACAAAACAAACGACATTTATTTATTCAAATTGATATAATACATCGATGCAATTTAAATTCGCTAAAAACAAAAAGGATGAATATGTGAATAAACTCACATCATCCATGTTAATAGCATAAAATAGCAAAGTCATGCATTCGGATCTGCAACGTTGATGACGCCAAAGTCATTGGTTGGATCTGCACTGGATCGAAACTGATTTGACAATCTGAACCGAACAAACACGTGAACAAGAGGGAAAAGACAAACAACGTCGCACAAAGACGACAGACAAAACATCGTCGCACTAAGACGACGAAATCACAAAAGGAAAACCTAATTCGATGTAAAAATCACATATAATTTATGTTTTTTGTTTCTAATTTTTGCCACTAATTAAATATTTTTCTAGTGTATATTTTATCACGTCCGAAGGGATCCAGTGTCCAACTACCGACTCCTTCAGGAATTGCGTTATCGGAGCCCTATTTTCCCTACCTGTACCTTTTTTGTTTTCCCTTTTTAGAAAAATTGTTTCTATTCAGTTTTCTTTTTCAAACTTAATGCAATATTAACTATGATTTGTCAAAAGCATCCTTATATATTTATCGTAAAGATAAAAGTAAATTTAATAAGAAAATAAAATAGTCTACCTAAGAAATAAATATTCAATGGTATTGTAGGAGAAAACAAATTGTCTCATCAAATATAACAATATTTTTGGTGTTCATTGTAGACGCCAAACAAAAGGAACTAAGGGAGAAAGTATATTCCTTTGAGTTCACCTAAGAATTTGTTTAATTAAAAACTAAGCAGATCAAATAAAAAATATACATAGTTGCAAATAAAAAATATACATAATCGTGGCTAATTAGTTTAATTTGTTTACTCATGCAGGAGGGTTACATAGTACCAGCAAAGCCAAAGGTAACAAAAGTGACAAGTGACAAACTTCCAAAACCCATAATCTTTCATGATGGAAGGCTAGTCCAAAAACCAACACCTTTGATGGCTTTACTCATAATTCTATGGATCCCTCTAGGTTTCCCTTTAGCATGCTTAAGAATAGCTGCAGGATCACTCCTACCAATGAAGATGGTCTATTGTGCCTTCAAAGCACTTGGTGTTCGTGTCATTGTTAAGGGAACACCACCACCTCCAGTTGAAACATCCAAAACCAATCACCAATCTGGAGTTCTCTTCATTTGCTCCCATAGAACCCTACTTGACCCTATCTTCCTCTCCACCGCCCTCGGCCGTGCTATCCCAGCCGTTACCTACTCAGTTTCCCGGCTCTCGGAGATCATTTCGCCAATTAAAACGGTTAGGCTTAGCCGCGACCGCGCTACAGATGCTGCCATGATCAAAAGACTCTTGCAAGAAGGTGACTTGGCTATATGCCCTGAAGGAACAACTTGTAGAGAACCTTTTCTTCTTAGGTTTTCGGCTTTGTTTGCCGAGTTAACCGATGAGCTTGTACCAGTGGCTATGGTCAATAGAATGAGTATGTTTCATGGAACCACAGCTAGAGGGTGGAAAGGAATGGATCCTTTTTACTTCTTCATGAACCCTAGTCCTGTTTATGAAGTTACATTCTTGAATAAGTTGCCTAAGGAGTTGACTTGTGGTTCGGGAAAGACAAGTCATGAAGTGGCAAATTATATACAAAGGGTGGTAGCTTCAACTTTGTCTTATGAGTGTACTAGCTTTACTAGGAGGGATAAGTATAGAGCACTTGCTGGTAATGATGGAACTGTGGTGGAGAAGACTAATAAAGCCAACAAAGTAATGGGTTGCTAATTAAGTTTCATTTCTTGAAAATTTAGTTTCATATTTCAAAATGTAAAAGTAGGGATCAAGTTCAATTTATATACGCACACTGTGAAAGAATATGAAGTTACATGGATGTTTTAAATAATGGGATGGGTTTGGTGTATCTCTTTATATTAATGAGAAATTTTATTATTATTATTATTATTATTATTATTATTATTATTATTATTAACGTTTAGACTTTAGATGAACACTCTATGTCGGTCTACTTTTTTTATTGCACTAATATGCATAAATTATGAACAATATTTTTTTTTGAAAATTTTGATTAAAATTAATTTGATTTTGATTTTTTTTTAAACTGCAATTTTATTAATTCAGGATATTAAACGTATATAAGAGAAAATTAGACATCACTAAGCATTCGGAGCCTTTGGGTTAGAGGTTTCGGCATCAATATCTTGGCCAGGACAAGGAGAGGCAAATAAGTCATCGGTGGTACATCCAAGGTATTCCCATTTCTAAAGCGACTCCCTCATCTCTTGAATTTGAACTTCCTAAATGTCAAACCTCATGTTAACCTCTTGGAATTGCATGTCCTAAGCAACAAACTTTTGAATCATGCACCTTTTCAAGTCCTTCACTTCCCTCAACACTTTACTAAGATCCACCATTGAGTGATTTTGAGTAGAGTTTTGAGCATTCTCATCATTATCAGGATCATAATCAAAGTCCTTCTCATCACTTGTTTCCTCTTATCCTCCATTTCATCATCATTCTCAAGATCTTGATCCTCCTTTTCCATATTCTCTTTCATTTTCTTAACCAATGTCGGATCCGTTCCTTCAGGCACATTGACAAAGTCGTAATACAATGTCCCAGGAGAAAGTTTATCATCATAATACCAATATCCATTGGAGTCCTTGACAAAGTGCATCTTTTGTACCGCTTTTTCATCCAGTCAACTAGAGTCATTATGTGTGGTCAAAAGAGTATCAACACTAAAGACTTGATCAGCCTTAAGAAGACGGCTAATGAAGGAGGGATATGGAAGCTTTTTCCTTTGATCATTCTTGTAGGAAATTATGTGGTTAGAGAATAAGAGAGGCCAGTTAACCTTGATTTTCTTTTTCAACAACCACATGATGCTTAAGTCATAGTCATCTATCCTCCCGTAGTTATGTTGCTTAGACATGATAATCTTGACGACAACCCAATCCAACAACCTATCAACACATTTCAATTGAAGAGGGATAAAGTTTGAAAAGCTCAACTCAACATCGACTTTAGACACACTTTTCACAAACTCAACCTTGTTGTAGTTGGCAAAAGTTTGTTTAGCCTCAAAGTCTACACAACCACAATCTAATCCAACTAAAGCATCCCATTTCTTCGGATTAAGTGATACCTGGACATTTTTGAAGGCACATTCAAAGCTCACATCATCTTGTCTTTGTGCATTGCAATTAAAGGCTTTGATTTGAGATTCATTAAAAGAATAAAAAGAATCAGCTTGGTCAGTCCATATCGACCCCGGAGTACTCGGAACGCCAAAATCATGAGTTGTTGTACTGAGCAACTCGCTATAGCAAGTAGTCACTCGCTACAGCGAGTTTGACAACACAAGGGAACCCGGATTTTGGGTTCCTCTCGGGAACTCTCTCAATTTTCACCCAAAAATCCCCATTTTGATCCCCTTGACCCCACATTCAACCCCAAAACTTGTAAATTAGTTTATAAACATCAAAAGGCATTCAAAACCACAACAAACTTAGAATCATTACACCAATTCACCTCAAATTCATCACCTAGTTCAATTTCTACCAAAGCCTACAATTTTCTCATTTTTCTTTCAAACCTTATAAACAACCACACCAATTCAAACCTCATCAACATACAAACATAAACAAACATTCATGAAGTAAATTCAAACATCTTTCAAAAACAATCACTCACCAATTCATGATTTACACTCAATGAATCAAAAATCATCAAAACAACTTATCAACAACAACTACGACGTTTAAGCCTCAACACATCAATTTCATGAAGATTATCATACCCACAAATTCACTTGAATTAGAAGCACGAATTTCATCGTTCAAAAATCACAAAAGACACAATTAACATAAAAGCACTCAAAACTCATAATTGAAAATAAGAGATTATGACTTAATTAATGAAAAGGAATCGTCCCCCTTACCTATTGTCTTCAAGAATCCTAACCCTTGCTTCACTTTAGCTCGTAGCCTTCTCTTCTCTCTCTCTCTCTCTCTCTCTCTCTCTCTCTCTCTCTCGTTTATCTTTGTGAAATGAATGATAAGGTTTAACCTAATTCTCACAAGATATATGCTTATATACCACCTCTAATTGAGTTAGTTCTCTAATTATCTTAATGGGCTCAATATTCTTATCAACTAATTCACCAAAGTTACTACTCACTTAAACAGCTAACATACCGAATAATTATCGTCTCTAATTAATTACTCCACTCACTAGAAACCTAGTAAAAATAATTATTCCCACCTAAAACATCAAAATAACTTTCTTAATAAAATGACCATTTTACCTTTGCTCACCAAATGACCAAAATACCCTTCTTAAACCAAAATCCACTAATCCCGGGTAAAATACGCACTGAAATAATTAATCACACACAAACGCATATAAACACACATAATAAATAAATAATATAATTCTATTAGTATGTATATGAGACCTGAGAATGGTGTTGAGATTTTATTATTCATGTACTTGAGGATGATTACATGTTGCTTAAATATTTATGTATGATAATTTTCCGTTGTAAGTTTTATGAAAACCGTATTTACGCATGTTTTGAGAAAATGATGACGTGACATCTTAAACTCTTTTGAATATATTATTTATTCGCATGTTTTATTGCATTCAGGGTTTAAGGATATTCAAAAAACCTGATATTAGACTTGGTGATAGAGTCACTGATGCCCCCTTCATGGCTTTGTGCAAGGTAATTAATCAAACTATATCTAAATCAATAAAATCATACTTTTGGTTTTATGATTGAACTAGTATGGAGCCCGTGCCAAGCACGGGTAAATAAATCACTATTAAGAAAATAATTTAGTTTTAGAGATTAATCTTCATGTATTAACAATGAAAATTCTTTTACATCCAGCTAAATCACGCCAGATAATTTTTTTGCGATATTTTAGGAACTAACTTAAAAAGTAGTATCATGGTATAATTTAGTAGAACATATCTGTAAAAGATTTTTCTATTATTGATGTATACAAATTAAATCTATGGTTTTATGTTATAGATTTTTTTTTGTAAGGTAAAATAGAATTGTATTAAGTAAATGACTTTACCTTCTCCGCACAAGAAGTGCTAGAGAAGAACAAAGAAAAGTAACAGTTACATCAAAAAGAAGGAGAAGAAGTCCCCAAGAGACCAAAAAACTGAAATTACATAGCTCATTCCAAACACAAAATAGGAATGAGCCACCACATATGATAATCAAAATTGAAAATGGCACATTTTTCCTTCATTCATCAAAAAGATTGAAATTTAATTTTGTCAAGAAGGTGATGAATTATATCTTCATTTTGTTGGAAAATACATGCATTTATTTCCCGCAGATGACCCAAAAAATCGAAAACCAAACCAGGTCAAGTACCGCTCATAACTTTTTTGAATAGCCTTCCAAAGCCACAAAATGAGTTCGATGATCCGAAATATGAGACGAATAGACCAAGATGAAGCCTAACCAATTTTAAAGAGCATCCAAATTTGTCAAAAAAAATCACAATGAAGAAAAAGGTGATCAACGTCCTCTGAAGTACCATACTTTCCTATAGGTTATATGTATAGATTAACCAAACTTACTGCCTAAGGGTCACAGTCCATTGTTAGAGTCATTTTAGTTATAGTGTGCCGCCTGCTCTTTCTCTCTGTCTCTCCCCCCACCACTCACCTCCAAGACGATCATGCCTCTCTTCCTTCTCTCCCGCATATCCTACTTCTCTCCCTCTCTCCCATCGCAAACCTCCTCCCTTCCAACTTCTTTTGACCATGTTATCCTTTTTTTTACTTTGTTCCTGAATGATTTCAAAACATGGACTTTGATTTCGTTCCTATTTCAAACGACGGTTGCTACTTTTTATGAAATCTTCTAATTCCAAACTCTGAGAACGGCAAAGTGATCGTCCTAGTTTGGTAAGACAATGAACTAAAATGTGTTGTGCTCTCTTCAGTTGTCTCTATCTTTTTCAATTTAAGAAATTTCTAAGACAATTTGTATAGACAACAGGGTTTTGGTAACTATTAATTTAGCTAGGAAATTTTTTTTAAATCAAAAGATATTGTGATTGTAAATTCAATAATATAGTTAATATCATTTTTGTTATTAAGTTTTTTGAATGAGATTTCATCTTATCATTGGAGAAGATAGATAATTAAGGAATTTGCAGCTCTTGGTTTACTAATCAACAATCTTCTATCGATAATCGATAACAGGAAAAAGCAAAATAGATAGACGTCGTTGTATAGTTAAATCATAGATGCCACAGAGATATGTTGCTCATGATCTTTTTATACAATCCAATTATTCCATATATCTAGCAAACCGGTCAAATTACATGCAACCTTTTATGAAAATAGACTCCATGATGGAATTTAAAATATAATGTATTTGTTACACATTTAAAGTGATTGATTGCACTCAAATTTGACTTTTAAAACGAACATAATTGTAACTTCTAACAATTTTGAGGGTTGTCATACCCTCATTTTGGACCTAAAAATACTCATTCAAATTCCTCTGCTATTTTCTAATACTTTCAAATTCACCGTGTTTTCTACTGTGCTTCAGCTGCATACTTTACTGCTTCAGTCTTTTAAATTTTTGCATAAAATCATACAAAAGGGTATTTTGGTCATTTCCCGCAATGGAACCCATTTTAGTCCCTACAATTTGTCCCTGAGTCTTTTCAATCTGTTTGCATGAATCATTTGTCAAATTCTGTTTAAAAATCATCTTAATTTGCATCTGAGTCAGTCTGAGTCGTTTTTGCCCCAAGGGCATTTCAGTCTTTTCACATCAAACAAATTTTGGGCAGAGAGGTATTTTAAAATACCTCATTTTTGGTAGTTTGTTCATTTTAGTCCATTTTGTCAATTTTAACTGTTTCACTTTACGTTGTATTTCAGATTACATTTTTTAACCAATTTTATTATTATTGCATTTTAGTCCCAATACTTTCAAAAATTGCAATTCGGTCCAAACTTTGTTTTAAATTGCAAAAGTGTCCAAATTTTATTTCCTAAAACAGTCCAATTCCTTTCATTTTTCAAAAACAGTCCAAATACTTTTTATTTTTTTGCATTTCAGTCCTTTTTTTAAAAATTGCATTTCAGTCCTTAAACTTTTTAAATTTGCATTTTAGTCCCTGAGTCAAACAGTCCAAGTGCCACGCAAGTGTTCAATTCCACGTGTCACGTTCCTATTGTTGGAACAAAGGATGTTTCACAAGTATACCACTTAAGTTTTGATGATAACAAAGTATTAAAAATTATCAATTGGATATGCTAAACATTTATTCAAGTGTGCAGGACCATTATCAAAGTCTTATTTATAAAAGGTTCTAATTGAATAAATTAAAGAGCAAAGGAAACTTTAGACTGAAGCTTGAAGAACATCTGACTGAAAGCGCTCCTGGAAAATCAGAGTCAGAATGCGTCTGAAGAAAGAGCTTCTGAAGATGACGTCATCAAAAGCAAGTTCATCAGAGGCAGACTCATCAGAAGCAAATGGTATCCAGAAGCAAAGATTCTTCAGACACCAAGAAGCGTTGACAAAAGCAATGTACGAAAAGTACAACCACTATGCCTACGTTTGTCCCTGCAACCACCAACTCTGCACAGTGTCTTCTATACACGACAAGAATAACAGTAACTGTAGCAGAAACTTTTCCTTATTTGATGGAATGGATTTGAATTTGATTTCATTGTACAAGCCTCAAATCAAGCAAAGGATCAAAGGTGTCAAATCAGCTTCGGTAAAGAAAAAGTGATGAGCTGGCATTTTTCCAACGTCTCTCAAACTCTCTATAAATAGAGATGAAGACATGAAGAAAAATGTAAGAACAACAACTATATACATACACGCGAATTGAGTTCTTCTCTCATATTCCAAGTCGCAATATTTGCTCATCAACAACTTAGATAATTCTTTCAAAAGCTCACATTTTAGAATTTCTAAGTATTTAAGAAAACAGAGTCTGTTCTGTTTCGTTTTGTATTGTGAATACCTCTGATTGTATATCAAGTATTCAAAACTCTTTTCAATTCTCTGTAATTGTTCTAAAGTCTCTTGCTTGTGTGCTTGAGCATCTGAAGTCTCTTTCTTGTGTGATTGAGCAAAGGAAGTCTCTTACTTGTGTGTTTGAGCAACTTGTAATTTGATATTACATTTTAGTGAAACTCTCCTTGGAAGTGCAAGGGGGACATGACTACTTCCGGTTTGTGGAAGGAACCTGTATAAAATTGCTTGTGTCTTCTTTCTTTCTTGCATCTGTTATTTATTCCGCTGCTTAGACTCTGAACTCTGATCAAAGTCTGAACTCCATCAGACTCTGTATCCTGAGAACAGTGTTATTTTTCGTAAGAAAGAAACGTTTTTGAAAACACAATTCAACCCCCCCCCCCCCCCCCCCCCTTCTTGTGTTTTTCCCACCTTCAGTTGGTATCAGAGCTTTGGCTCTGTAGTTAGCACTTAACCGTGTTACAGTAAACGATCGGTGAAAAACATGTCTGGGGATGAAGCTTCTGCATCTGCATCTGGTTCTGGAGCTGCTGTGCATTATGACTACAGCAACATTAACAAAAGTGAAAAATCTTCTAATCACAACAAACCTCCTATGTTTAATGGTGATCCTGAAATGTTTTCTTGGTGGAAAACCAAGATGTATAGTCACATCATGGGAATGGATGAAGAGTTGTGGGATGTTGTTGAAGATGGTGTTGGTGATCTGAGGTTAGATGAAGAAGGAGCTGCTCTTGATAGGAAAGCTCACACTCCTGAGCAGAAAAAGCTTTATAAGAAACATCATACGATCAGAGGCATTCTTGTGGCTGCCTTGCCTCATAAAGAGTACTTAAAGATGAGTGACAAATCAACAGCAAAGGCTATGTTCACCTCATTGTGCTCACTTTATGAGGGTAACAAGAAAGTCAGAGAGGCCAAGGCTACTATGCTTGTTCATCAGTATGAGTTGTTCAGAATGAAGGAGGATGAAAACATTGAGACCATGTACTCAAGGTTTCAGACTCTTGTTTCTGGACTTCAGATTCTGAAGAAAAGCTACGTAACGTCTGATCATGTGAACAAGATTATGAGAAGTTTACCTGCAAAGTGGAGACCAAAAGTGACAGCCATTGAGGAAGCTAAAGATTTAAACACTTTGAGTGTTGAGGATCTCATAAGCTCCTTGAAATGTCATGAAATAGGTCTTAATGAGCAAGAACCTGTCAAGAAGTCCAAGTCCATCGCACTAAAGTCCAGAGGCAAGTCAAGTAAGGCTCTGAAGGCTTTGGAGTCTGAAGAAGAATCTACATCTGAAGATTCTGATGAAGACTCTGAGATTGTACAAGAGATGGCTATGCTCACCAACAGATTACAATACCTTGCTAAGAAGAACAAGAAGTTTATGAACAAAGGTAGTAATCACAAAAGTTCAAGAAAGGAAGATCAGAAAGGTTGCTTCAACTGTAAAAAGGTTGGACACTTCATTGCTGAATGTCCAGACTTGCAGAAAGAGAAATCCAAAGAAAAATCTAAGAAAGCGTTCTTCAAGTCTAACAAGTTCAAGAAGCAATTCAAGAAGAGCTTGATGGCAACTTGGGAAGATCTGGATAATGAGTCTGAGTCTGACAAAGATGATGCTGAAGATGAAGCTAAAATAGCTCTGGCTTTGGTAGCTACTGCTGATAACAAAGAAGAATCATCTGATGCTGAGTCAAGTACAGATTTTGAAACTGAAACTGAGGTATATTCTAAACTCACCAGATCTGAACTAATTGATTCTCTCAAAGAACTTCTTTGTCATTATGAAAACCAATCCATTGAGTTGAAGAGAGTTAAGCAACGATACAATAAGCTGCTGAAACTCCATGAATCAACTAAGACGGAAATGGAAGCTTTAAAACAAGAAAATTATAACTTGAAAACAATGACAAAGAAGGGTGATAATAAAACCATGACTGAGCAGGATGCTGCTCTTCAGGAGTTTATTAACACAGGAATTGATAGAACCAAAGTTGCATCCATGATTTATAGCATAAATCAGAACAACAAAAAGGGAATTGGTTTCACAGGAGGAAACTCTAGTGAAGTAATTCTGAAACCTTGTTCTGATAACATCAAAGAAGGTCTGAAAACTCATTTTGTGTCTGAATCTGAAAAGGCTTCTCATTCAAAATCTAAGTCTTCAAATTCAGAGGAATTGACTAAGTCAAAACCTAAGAGTTATAAGACAAAGGTCACGAATGACTCTAAATCAAAAGCTCCAGCGTTACAGATTCTGAAAAGATCAGAACCCATCAAACAGGTTCTGAAGAAAACAGAGTCTGAAACTCAAAAGCCTAGATTTCAGAGAAAAGAAGCTATTTTTTCAAAGTCACATTCTAAGACTAAAGGTTTTGAACCCAAAGTCTGGAAGAAGACTGATAAAGAAAAGTTCAGACAGAGTACACAAAAGAGATTCAGAACTTCTAGGACTAACCCAAGAGGACCCATGAAAGTATGGGTACCTAAGACACAAATTGTTGATGCTGCAGATATGTCTAAAAGGAAATACAAAGCAGAAGTCCTGGTATCTGGACAGTGGCTGCTCGCGACATATGACGGGAGAAAAGTCTATGTTCCTAACCCTGACCATGAAAGAGGGAGGAACTGTGGGATTTGGAGGAAACCAAACTGGCAAAATCATTGGTACTGGAACAATTGGTAACTCCTCAGTCTCAATCAATAATGTGTGGTTTGTAGATGGACTAAGGCATAACCTACTTAGCATAAGTCAATTTTGTGATAATGGTTATGACGTCTTGTTTAATAAGAACAACTGCACAGTAATCAACACTGATGACCAATCTGTAGTGTTTAAGGGAAAAAGAAAGAACAATGTCTATAAGATAAATTTTTCAGAACTGACTGATCAGAAGGTATTCTGCCTCCTGTTAGTGAGTGATAAGAAATGGCTGTGGCACAGAAGGTTGGGACATGTTAATTGGAGATTAATTTCCAAACTTAGCAAGTTACAACTTGTCAAAGGGCTACCAGACATTGATTATCACTCAGATGCACTTTGTGGTGCATGTCAGAAGGGAAAAATTGTTAAAACTTCTTTCAAATCTAAAGACATTGTTTCTACCTCCAGACCCTTAGAACTACTCCATATTGATTTATTTGGACCAGTCAGTACTGCATCCATATATGGAAGTAAATATGGATTGGTGATTGTTGATGATTACAGTAGATGGAGTTGGGTTAAGTTTCTCAAATCTAAAGATGATTCATATGATGTGTTCACAAAATTCTGTATTCAAGTCCAATCTGAAAAAGAACTTAAAATTCTAAAAGTCAGAAGTGATCATGGGGGAGAATTTGAAAATGAGCCATTTGAAATATTTTGTGAAAAATTTGGAATTGTCCATGAATTCTCTTCTCCTAGAACTCCACAACAAAATGGAGTTGTAGAGAGAAAGAATAGGACTCTTCAAGAAATGGCAAGAACCATGATTCATGAAAACAATCTGGCAAAACATTTTTGGGCAGAAGCAGTGAACACAGCGTGTTATGTTCAGAACCGGATCTACATCAGACCCATCCTGAACAAAACAGCATATGAACTCTTTAAAGGTAGGAAACCCAACATTTCTTATTTTCATCAGTTTGGATGTACTTGTTACATTCTGAACAATAAAGTCTATCTGAAGAAATTTGATGCAAAAGCTCAAAAGGGAATCTTTCTAGGTTACTCTGAGAGATCTAAGGCATACAGACTGTATAACTTGGAAACACTCTGTGTTGAAGAGTCTATACATGTCAAGTTTGATGACAAAGAGCCTGGAAGTCAAATTCCAGAGCAAAGTGAAAATAATGCAGGTTCAGAAGAGTCTGATGATTGTTCAGAACCTGATCAAACTCCAGAGGCACATGAAACTTCAGAAGCTGTGACAGCTCCTGATGTCCCTATTGCTGAAGCTTCTGAAGAAAATCAAGATGATTCACAGCAAGTTATCTAATCCAAAAATTCATTCAAATACAAGTCTTCTCATCCTGAGGATCAGATCATTGGTAGCAAAGAAAGCCCCAGAAGAACTAGATCACATTTCAGACCTGAAGAGTCTGCCCTGGGTCTGCTATCCATGATAGAACCTACTACAGTTGATGAAGCACTAGCTGATGATGGATGGATCTTAGCAATGCAAGATGAGCTCAATCAATTTAAAAGAAATGACGTATGGGATCTTGTATCTAAGCCTGAACACAAGAACATTATTGGAACAAAATGGGTGTTTACGAACAAGCTAGATGAACAGGGAGAAGTAATCAGAAACAAAGCCAGACTTGTTGCTCAAGGATACAGCCAACAAGAAGGCATTGATTACACTGAAACTTTTGCTCCAGTTGCGAGATTGGAAGCAATCAGGTTACTTCTTTCCTACGCAGTAAATCACAACATAACCTTGTATCAAATGGACGTTAAAAGCGCATTTCTCAATGGAGTCATATATGAAGAAGTGTTTGTAAAATAACCACCTGGTTTTGAGGATTTAAAACATCCTGACCACGTTTATAAGCTAAAGAAATCTCTCTATGGTCTGAAACAAGCTCCCAGAGCTTGGTATGACAGACTGAGTAATTTCTTGCTTAAAAATGATTTTAAAAGAGGACAGGTTGATACAACACTCTACAAGAAGACACTTGAGAAAGACATTCTGATTGTACAAATTTATGTTGATGATATTATTTTTGGTTCAACTAATAGATCTCTTTGCAAGGAATTTTCTAAGATGATGCAGGAAGAATTTGAAATGAGCATGATGGGAGAACTGAAGTTCTTTTTAGGAATTCAGATCAATCAATGCAAAGAAGGAGTATATGTTCATCAGTCTAAATATACCAAAGAGCTTCTGAAAAAGTTTAAACTTGAAGACTGCAAGGAAATGAACACTCCAATGCATCCTACCTGCACTCTGAACAAAAAAGATCAAGGAACCAAAGTTGATCAAAAGCTGTATCGAGGTATGATTGGTTCTCTGTTGTATCTCACTGCATCTAGACCTGATATTTTGTTCAGTGTCTGCTTGTGTGCAAGATTTCAATCAGATCCTAGATAATCACATTTAACTGCAGTTAAAAGAATCTTTAGATATCTGAGAGGAACAACTAATCTTGGACTTCTTTACAAGAAATCCTCAGATTATAAGCTAGTTGGATTCTGTGATGCTGACTATGCTGGTGACAGAATTGAAAGAAAATCAACCAGTGGAAACTGTCAGTTTCTTGGTGAGAATCTGATATCCTGGGCCAGTAAGAGACAAGCAACTATTGCTTTGTCAACAGCAGAAGCAGAATACATCTCAGCTGCTAGTTGTTGCACACAACTGCTTTGGATGAAACATCAGTTAGAAGACTACTAAATAACTGAAAACTGTATCCCAATTTATTGTGACAATACTGCTGCTATTTGTCTATCTAAAAATCTTATTCTTCATTCAAGAGCCAAACACATTGAAATCAAACATCATTTTATCAGAGACTATGTTCAAAAGGGAATATTAGATATTCAATTCATTGATACTGATCATCAGTGGGCTGATATCTTTACAAAACCCTTAACCGTTGAAAGATTTGATTTTATAAAGAAAAATTTGAACATGCATTTTGTCTCTGAGTAATGTTTGACTCTGAATGAAAAATCAGACTCTGAAAAAATTATCAGATGCTGATGAAGTTTCAGACTCTCCTTGGAGACTCTGAAAAGACTCAGACTCTGAGAAAATTATCAGACTCGAAAAAGGAATCTTTTTGACTCTGAAAGTACTGGGAAGTGGAAAGGTTAAAGTTATTTTGTGTAGGCTTCTGACACGTCTATCTGCATTGGGAAACAACGCTTTTTAAGGGCAATGATGGTTTTTCCTTCTCAATATTTTTCGCGCCCCTCAAGTCATTAATACGCATATTTGGTTATTCCTTCTGAAATGTGAAGAGTTAATTTTTTTTTAATCACTATATATACCAAACACACACTACTCACTCACTTTCCTACACTTTTAAGTCTTAAGCAGTTTCAATCGAAAATCAACTTTCTCTCTTCTCTTAAACTTAGAAACCCAAAACCCCCAAACTTCATCTTCTCCAAATGGCTTCGTCTACAAGTGGTTCAAGTTCTAAATCAAACATCTCCATTAAACCTGTAACCGTTCCTCTTCCAATGGATTCGTTGGTTGTTCAAATCGAATCACCGGTGGATTTCACCTCTTTGAAGAGAAACAAGGTTGATATGGAGGCGTTTATCTCTGCTCAGAGGATGGCTGATTATTTTCAAATGTTAAACGGTCCAACTTATGTGAATCTGGTAAAGGAATTCTGGATTAGAGCTGAAGTTTTTGATGTTGAGTCAGCCAAGGCACAAGAAAGGGAAGCTGTGTCAAGAAACCCCTCCTTAAGAGGTAAAACAAGAAAAGAAATGGGTTTTGAACCTTTTCACGGCCTTGAAATCAAGTCTGCTGTGATGGGTATTCCTGTATCCATCACTGAAGGAGTGATTGCTCAGGCATGCAGGATGCCTTTGGAAGGAAGGTTCCAATGGAATGTCAGCAGTAAAGATGCTATGCTGGACAGTTTTACAAGACTGCTGCTGAAAGGAAACCCTGCAACCAGGTTGGTTGAAATGAACATTGAGCACAGGGTGCTTCTGAAGATTATGAATGAGTGCTTCTTCCAGAAGGGAGGAGGTGCTGACCAACCAAATTCAGATCATAAACTGGTGTTGTATTTCTTGGCTGGATGTCAACCTATAAATCTTCCAAGATATATCATGCATCATTTATGCTGGGCTGTCAAGGAAGCCTATAAAGGAAAAAGGAAACAAATCCCTTGTGGAAGATTTCTCTCTGAAATCTTCTACCAAGGAGGTCTACTGAAGACTCTGGAAGCTTTCAATCTGGGGTCAGACAGAGTGCTGGGTGTCTCTACTGGAAGGATGATAAATGGCACATCCCTCTTCAACATGAAGGCCATTACGTCAATCCGCGTTGATTCAAAGGATTTGAAGGAGTCTGAAGCCCCTCTTCCATTCATCAGAAATTTTCCTTCTATTCTTACAGAAAACAATCCTGAAGCATTATCTGCTTATCTAGCAGCTTTTGCTAAGGAGTCTGGAGAGACTCAGAGGAAATCTGAAGTTGCAGTGGCCAGAAAGCAGAAGGCTGCTAACACTCAGGCAACTACCTTTGGAACTGTAACTACTCCAAAGAGGAAAAGAGGTAAGGCTGATGCAGACATGGAGGAAAGGTATCAACGAGTTCAGGAGGAAAAAGAAGCTGGCTTTGTTGAAACTGTCAGACCACTCAAGAGGCTAGCAACTGGGGAGATTGTGATGCCTATGTTTGAACCCACTCCTGAACAGCAGAAGAGCAATGAGGAACACTATCAGAACCTCAAGAATGAGAAAAAGAGGTTAGAAGCTCAATACCGGATTGAAAGAGACAAAGCTCTGGAAGCTATAGGCATTGATCATGATGAAGATCAACACCTTATTGAGAAGGTTATTGAGGCTCAAAATTTGGCCAAGAAGCTGGAAGAAAGTGCTATGAAGGGAGCTCAGCAGGTTCTACAAGAAACTTTAAGGACTTCTGAAGCTGTTACCTCAGATGCTGTCCCTCAAGAGAAGGCTTCAGTAGCTGCTGGTCCTCCACCAGTAATGCGAACCAGTGTTTCTCTCCCAGAGAGATCAGTCACAGGGACTACATCAGAAGCTACTGCTTCAGGAGCTGCTGGTTCTTCACCAGTAATACGAACCAGTGTTTCTCTCCCGGACAAATCAGTCACTGGGATTACATCAGAAGCTGCTGCTTCAGAGGCTGCTGCCTCAGACGTTCCCAAGATATCTAAGGTAACTCAGAATCCAATTCCCCCACCTTCTACTTCCAACTCATCTTCTACAGACTCTGACTTAGACGATGCACCTCTAAGTCAGAAATTCAAAATATCCATACCTGTGCCCAAGGCCAAACGAACTCTTAAAACCAAAACAACCTCTACAAAATCCAAACCCATCTCAAATCCATCAACAAACAAACAACAACCAACCTCTTCACAACAAACCAAATCCACAGAACAAATTGATCTACCCAATCTTGTAAAACATTATTCAGGAGAACTTCCTGAATACCAACAACAACAACAAACCACTGTAAACCAACCCCCAAATGAAACCATTCCAGAATCTGAAATGGAAACTGTGGCTACAGAGTCTGTCCCAGTGACAGAATCTGAACCCACTGTGTCTGCTTCACATTCTGAACCACCACAAAACCATACCACTGAGTCTGACCAATCCTCACCCTCCTCTCCAATCCAAATGTCTGACCAACCCCCCCATAGACATCTTGGATTCTGAATACTTGGATGAACGTCTGGTGGCTCTAAATGATGAAATGCAGAGTTTGGTGCTTCTTCGGAACACTCCATTTCTACCATTTGTGTATCAAGAAAGCTGGTGTAATCTCACGAACAAAGCATTGAATTTCTTTGACGGTGTTGCCCAGAAGTGTTGTGATATTCAAGCTCGCGCCATGACACGACGTTTGCGAGAATCCCACTCTTCTTCTCAACTCCAGAACAAGCCCCTGTTTTTGGTTAATGCTCCGTTCTATGCTGAATCTGAATATGTAACAAGAGACTCCAAGGTCTTCAAGATGCTGAAGCAAAAGGTGCTGAAGCAGCAAGAAGAAGCTAAGGCTAGGGAAGATCACCTTCTTCAGAGACAGCTGGCTCTGGAAGAAACTGTTAGGAAGCAGTCTGAAGACATTAAGCGTCCGATGGCTCTTGTCCAACAGCAACAGCAACAGAATCAACCTTAACCCAACCCTTAGTTGCACACCTTGTTTTGTTTTCTTGTTATGTGTTCTAATTGCTTGCTTTCAATACTCTGTATTTTTCTGACTATCTATATATAACAGTTTCTAATTCTTCACTTTTGTTTTCTACATGTTTTTTTTACTGTTTTTGATCTTTTTAATAGATGACAAAAGGGGGAGTAATAGAAAGTATTTAACAGAAGCTGAGCCCAAGAATGAAATAAAATTTATCTTAACAAATTTTATTTGAGAACCCAATTTTATCTCATCTGCATTCAATGATATTATTATTAAGCTTGAAAATAAACTTAATTAACCTGGATAGGACTTAGGGGGAGCTTACAAACCTCACCTTAAAGAATATCAGACTCAGGGGGAGTCTGAGCTTACAAAACTCAGAATCTTTAAGAGTCAACTTGTTAATTAAGTTAACAACAATTGATCTTTTTAAATACTTATGTTTGTCATCATCAAAAAGGGGGAGATTGTTGGAACAAAGGATGTTTCACAAGTATACCACTTAAGTTTTGATGATAACAAAGTATTAAAAATTATCAATTGGATATGCTAAACATTTATTCAAGTGTGCAGGACCATTATCAAAGTCTTATTTATAAAAGGTTCTAATTGAATAAATTAAAGAGCAAAGGAAACTTTAGACTGAAGCTTGAAGAACATCTGACTGAAAGCGCTCCTGGAAAATCAGAGTCAGAATGCGTCTGAAGAAAGAGCTTCTGAAGATGACGTCATCAGAAGCAAGTTCATCAGAGGCAGACTCATCAGAAGCAAATGGTATCCAGAAGCAAAGATTCTTCAGACACCAAGAAGCGTTGACAAAAGCAATGTACGAAAAGTACAACCACTATGCCTACGTTTGTCCCTGCAACCACCAACTCTGCACAGTGTCTTCTATACACGACAAGAATAACAGTAACTGTAGCAGAAACTTTTCCTTATTTGATGGAATGGATTTGAATTTGATTTCATTGTACAAGCCTCAAATCAAGCAAAGGATCAAAGGTGTCAAATCAGCTTCGGTAAAGAAAAAGTGATGAGTTGGTATTTTTCCAACGTCTCTCAAACTCTCTATAAATAGAGATGAAGACATGAAGAAAAATGTAAGAACAACAACTATATACATACACGCGAATTGAGTTCTTCTCTCATATTCCAAGTCGCAATATTTGCTCATCAACAACTTAGATAATTCTTTCAAAAGCTCAAATTTTAGAATTTCTAAGTATTTAAGAAAACAGAGTCTGTTCTGTTTCGTTTTGTATTGTGAATACCTCTGATTGTATATCAAGTATTCAAAACTCTTTTCAATTCTCTGTAATTGTTCTAAAGTCTCTTGCTTGTGTGCTTGAGCATCTGAAGTCTCTTTCTTGTGTGATTGAGCAAAGGAAGTCTCTTACTTGTGTGTTTGAGCAACTTGTAATTTGATATTACATTTTAGTGAAACTCTCCTTGGAAGTGCAAGGGGGACAGGACTACTTCCGGTTTGTGGAAGGAACCTGTATAAAATTGCTTGTGTCTTCTTTCTTTCTTGCATCTGTTATTTATTCCGCTGCTTAGACTCTGAACTCTGATCAAAGTCTGAACTCCATCAGACTCTGTATCCTGAGAACAGTGTTATTTTTCGTAAGAAAGAAACGTTTTTGAAAACACAATTCAACCCCCCCTTCTTGTGTTTTTCCCACCTTCACCTATTGGGTCAGATGCACACATGGCAGGCTATAAATAGTACACAGTGTCAGAATCAGATCCATTCAGGCGCCACATCAACACAAACAGATTCATCTTTCTCTCTCTTGGCAGTTAAGATCAAAACAAAATTCATCAAGAACAATTCACAGAACCCTAACCGTTTCAGAAGCAAGCTTGAACCAAAATCAATGGAGTTTTCGTGTGAACTCTCAGAGATTCAATTGAATCTTCATCATTGAGCTATAATCTCTGCAATTCAAGGTGCGAATTCCTAACCAGAAGCGAGAAACTCCAGCACCGATCACAGAAACAAAATTGAGAAGAAGAGGGAAGGAAATTCAAGGATTCCGAACCGTTCAAGAAGGGAAAAGAAGAATAATCACGGTTTATTTCCAGATTTTCCAGCAAGAATCAGCAAAAACAGAATCAAATCAAAAAGTTTCTGAAGATTCAAGCCAAATCTCCGAATAAATCCAGGTGAAACTCGAAACTTACCTCTTCATACTCATGAGTAACAACGAAATCCAAACCGATGTAAATCCGTAAGGAATTCGAAGAGTTTTGGTTCGAAATCACGAAACCCTAACTTTTTCAGGAAAAATCCAAGATTCCAAGGTTTACAACGTTGATTCATCGTTGTAAACCAACGAATCAACAGATAAAAACATATAGAAAAAGATTTGAACCAAAAAACTGAACCAAAACCGTTCGAAATCCGCGAAAGAGAACTCAAGATCTACATCGATTCAGTCATTGCATGTGAATTCCAGCAATAAATTTGTGATTAGAACAATAAGACGAAGCTTTTAAGCCATAAATCATGGAGTTCTGGGTTGGATTTCGAAAGTTAGGGTTAGGGTTTGTCCGCCGTAGAAGAGAGAAGAGCGTGAGGGAGAAGAAGGAAGAAAGAGAAAGAATGAAAAAAATGAAAGAAAACCGGGTTGTAGGCTTTTATATAAGGCGCTGGACCGGGTGGGTTCTGACCCGACCCAGCGCCCCACGTTCGTAGCCATTGGATCTAGGTCTTGTTGGATCCGGATCAATCCAACGCTCCTGAAGCGTTCTGGAGATCCGGATCCAGCAACCGCGTGGGTTTGGGCTGTTTAGATTGGGTTTTGTGGCTTCTTTTCAGTTTTCTGGACTTCCTTGTTAATTGCACCTATATTTCTGCTACCTGAACCCATATGCATGCCAAATTTCTTGCAAAAATTCCAAAAAATTTACTATGTATTCTTGATGTGTTTTTGGCTGTTTAGTGATATTTTTACATGTTCAGGACTGGTGGAAATAATATGTGTCAATCTTATTTCTTGATTCGTATATTTTGTGCGTTTTCGCGTGAATCTTCTTGTGCAATTTTTGATCCGAAGCTTGTCATGAGATGTTGATGTTTAGCACTTGATGTTATGATGAGTTTATCTCTGATGTTGTGTTAATTCATTCATTTGTGTTAGTTGATCGTGCTTACAATTTTTTGCAATATGTTTAATTGTGTTAGTTAATTGATCTTGCTTACAATTTTTGCAATATGTTCGATTGTGTTAGTTAATTGATTTTGCTTACAATTTTGCGATATGTTCAATTGCGTTAGTTGATTTTGGTTACAATTCTTGCAATATGTTCCATTTTTGATTAGGTTTGATCTTTGTTCACGATTTTGCGATATTTTCAATCTTGTTAATAGGTTAGCTTTTATCTTACGAGTTTAGGTGCTAGTTTCCTAATTTTGCAGAGTTTAGCTTTTGAATTCTTGTTCCATAAGTCATGATTAGTTAGCATGCATTTTTTCTTCACATCCCTCCATATTTTGTTGTTCTTGTGGCCTGACATTTCATTATCATTGCATATTGCTTCACTAACCATTTTGTGTTTCATGCCTTTTAAAAAGCTCCAATGCACCCCCATTCCCTAAGTTTAAGTTCCATTCAATTTCTCAATGTTTAGGTAGTTTACTTTTCTTTAATTCCTTGCAGACCGTAGCATGTAAACTAGGACCCGATGTAAAGGACTATGGACTATAATGATGTACACCGACACATGCACCGACAAACGCACACACGTTGTATGTCTACCGTTTAGGTGTATGTTCAGGATGCGCGATACTTAGAAAAATAAATCCTTTTAAAAAAAACAAATAACTTCCATCACTTCAAATATTTTCCAAATAAACCTTGGAGTCAAAACTCCAAAGGATTTTCCCTTTATTTTCTTAATCAAATCAAAATGCAATTAATTTCCAACTTAAACCGTTTTCGTTAACAATTGAACCAACCAAATGCTTTCTTTTTCTTTTCAATTCTAATGCCTATACGGCCCCTTTCCCTTCTTCAAAATCTTTTTCAAACTTAAAAAACAAATTAAACCCACAAAAATATTTTGGAAGAGAACTACATGGAATTTTGATCCCTTAAAAGGGTATGTAGGCAAGAGACTCAAAATCTCTACAAGTCCAATAAAATAAAATCCAATCTTCTTTCTCTCACTCTTAAAATTAATCTTTTTTACAAATAGCAATAAAAGCAAAGCGTATACGTAAAGCATAGTAAAACGGTTCCTATAGGATACTATAGTCATTGCGGGTGCCTAACACCTTCCCGTAGTGAAATCAGCCCCGAACTCGGAATTTTTAAGGTTTTCTCTCGATTTTACCTTTCCCCAAAAAAAATAGAGATATCAATGATTGAAAGGTTCAGATCTAATTAATGATTTGGCACCCGAAAATCGCGATAACAAGGATTTATCATGTACATCCAAATCATAAGAGAATAAATAAGACTATCTAGTATTTACATGTTTTTCATAATTCATGTCATTAGTTAAAAAGTAATATATGAAAGTAAAATAAACAAAGAATGAGAAAATGTAGGTTAAATCATGCATGATTGCAAAATGTTCTTGAAAATTATGGTTACCTAAACAATATATCAATCTAGCAAAGCAATAATCAATCTAACCAATAGATCACACCTTACATATTACAATGTGCTACAACAAATCTAAGCATAAAAGGAGAACATAATTAGTGTCAAAATAAAGGCATCTAATTTAATAGTAGTAAAAATAAGGAGTGTCTAATAGGGACCAAAAGGGTTTACCCTTGGACCGTTTTCTAAAAAAGGTCCATATTACATGTACCTAAAATGGTGTAAAGTAGTAAGTATCATGTTATAAAACAAAACAATTGAGCAAGATCAACTGTTAATAATATAAATCAATTGGTCAAGTAAAAAACTATAGTTTAATTTTGGAAAAAAAGCGAAATTCTTAACATACAAAATTAAAAGAAGTTATTACCTCAATTAAATATCATTAAACAATCATTTTAAATCGCAATGGATGCTATTAATGTGACAATTGCTCTTTTTTTTCAAAAAAAATTGCTCTGAATAAAATGTTGATGAGAATTATAAATGTTACTCCGTCCGATTCCTATTTTAATAAGAAAAACAGACAAATAACATCAAAATCAATCTAATCTTTAATTGTTTTTTTTAAGGAATCTAATATTTAATTGTTGTAATTTTTTTAAAATATTTTTGCAAATATGCCCTTATAAAAAATTGTGAAACAATAAATACATTCACCAATGTTAAAAAGATAACTATTAAACAAGGGGTAGAAAAATTCTTTTAAACAATAGCGACACTTTAAAAGTTGCAACATTTTCATATAAATAGGACCAACAATTTGTTTGAAAATTTCCTTATATTAAGTAGTAAAATGAATGCGAGAACACATGATAACAATTTTTTTTGGCTAGAATATTACTCAATTTATTTTAAAATGAATGTCGTTTAAGAGTTATACTCACATATTAAGAAATACAATGATTGAAAGAAAGAGAAATATTAAATTGTAAAATCAGCATTAATTCACATGTTAAAATTATATTTTAGCAAAAAAGAGAAAGTTTATTTTTTAAAGCTAAATTTTGGTCATAGGTTAAAATTAGTGTTCATTCACACGTTCAAAAATTATATATATATATATATATATATATATATATATATATATATATATATATATATATTACGTCAAGTTTTTTTTTTGGGTACAATTTTTACGTCAAGTTTTACCGTTTCAAGATTGTACTACAATTTTAACACATGTCTCTTGAACTATGAAAGGAACTGAATGCTAATTTGGCTATAATAAAATTTAAGATTTTTATTAGTAAAAACGAAAATATTCTAAAAAACTCTTCTTTTGATGAACAACTCTTTTTTGATAAACCTTTAAAAAATATTCTTTTTCGATAAAACTTTTTTTTTGTTTTTATGAAAATTTTCCATATTATAATTTCTACAAATCTTCTTTAGACTCTTTTAATGGACAACTATTTTTTTTCAGATTATAATATTAAAACGTAGAAAAGTTTCTCTTCTGTAATTAAAAAAAATAAAAGTTTCTCTTCTTTTGATGAACAACTTTTTTATGATAAACCTCTAAAAAAGTTTTTTTCGATAAAACTTTTTTTTATGAACAACTCATCTTTATATTGTAAATATTTTCATCCATTTGCTACAATTTTTATTAGAGCAAATTATGCTTTCATCACTTAAGAGAAGCTTGAACTATAGTTCATGCCTCCCTTATGTTAAAAAACACACAATCCTTCTTCCTCTTACATTAGAAAAATTTCCACATGATTTCTTAGAAAAAAACTTTTATATTTATCTATATTGGATTATGGTCAAAGAAACAATAAATAGGAGTGCTCTTTATTTTGAGCAAAGAAGTGCTTTTTTTTTTTTTTTTTTAAATGAGAAGTCATGATGTAATATTTGAATTTTGATTTAAATAGTGCATAAAAAATAGAGTTACTCTTTGTGTCAAAAAAATAAACAGGGTTACTCTAATATACTCCCCTCCGTTTCAAAATATATGTTCAATTTTTGCAACGTGCACGATTTATTTGACTTACTTTGACCATACTTTTTAACTAATGTATAAATACAAATATTAGCATGTAAGGTGTTGTTTGATTTGTCTCGACAAATATTTTTAAAATATAAAAAATTTATAATGTTTTACTTTAGATAATTAAAGATATTAACAGTCAAAATTGTGCATTGGCATATTTAAAGTGGTTGATTTGAACATGTATTTTGAAACGAAGGAAGTCTATGTGTTCTAAGAGCACATACCCTAATGACAGGTTGTAAGATTTCCACAAGTAATAGATCAACACAATTTTTAATACATAATTTTTATCTTTAATACCTTAACATGTGCCTTAATTAACATATTGCCCTTAGAATGCATGTTAGCATTTCTCAAAAATACAAACTACTACCTCCGTCCCTAATTATAGGACCCTTTTGAGAAATTTTTTTTGTCTCTTTTTATAAGACCCCTTTGCTATTTTCAAGTACATTAATTAATTTTTTACCAACATACCCCTATTTATTTTATATCTTTTTTTTCAATCAACATTAAATACTACATTGAAAACATACACTAATCCTCTCTCTTAAAGGACAAATTTGTAAAAACAATACTACCTCCGTCCCTAATTATAGGACCCTTTTGAGAAATTTTTTTGTCTCTTTTTATAAGACCCCTTTGTAATTTTCAAGTACATTAATTAATTCTTTACCAACATATCCCTATTTATTTTATATTTTTTTCTTCAATCAACATTAAATACTACATTGAAAACATACACTAATCCTCTCTCTTAAAGGACAAATTTGTAAAAACAATAGTAATTGCAAACATATTTATTATCATTTTTAATTTTCTTAATTCCTGTTATTTTTTCAAAAGGGTTCTATAATTAAGGACGGAGGTAGTAGTAATTACAAACAAATTTATTACCATTTTTAGTTTTCTTAATTCCCGTTATTTTTCTAAAAGGGCCCTATAATTAGGGACGGAGGTAGTACAATGAAATACTCCCTCCGTCCCTATATATAACCACCCATTTGATTTTATTTTTGTCCCTAAATGTAAACCCCTTTTCAAATTACTAGATGCATTTATTATTTATTTCCTAAACATACCCCTAATTAATACTACTAACTTGTCTTGAAATTTGAAAAGTCAAATTTAATACACATGCAAACAAAGGATAATTTGGTAATATTAACACACAAAACAGACACATTAATTACACTGACAACTTTTCTTAAGAAATGTGAAAAATGCAATGGAGGGTTATATTAAGGGTCGGAGGGAGTACAATATAAAAATGTGGATAGATTGATCATCCTTCCACTAGTTGTAATTTAGATAAAGATATAAATTTGACATATGATCAAATATTTTTGGCAAAATAAATATTAAAATATGATATTTTAATAGTGCCAAATATATTTCATATTGTAGTTGTTGTGTTTCTATTTTAATGAAATTTAACTATTTTTTTTAAATTACTAATTTAAATTCATAATGTTGTGGTGGTATCCCTATTTTACTTGAGATTTAACATTTTTTTAATTTAATTTATATATAAAGTAAAAGGGATAAAATTGTATATATAATAATTTAAAGGAAGGATAAAATTAGAAGAGATAAAAACACTAACTACATCATTTTTAAACAAGAATTAAGAGGAAATACCCCCTCCACCTATCTGTCTTTTTGTGGCTCTTGAAATCGTATTTTTATATTTCTTTTAGATTTTAACGTGCTTTTTGTTCTCAAAATATTGTTTTATAGGGTGAGACAAAGTAACCATAAAAAAAATTGTAAAAAATAAATTCCCTTTTATATTGTTATATGCAAACAAACTAAATATTAATTGTGATTTTTATTAGGATAAATCAGTGACATCTTACATAGAAGTACTGATTTGTGAACTCGGAGCTTAAATTGATAATTTATGTATGTAGTTTGTTGAGTTGTTTTTTTTTTTTTTTTTATACTACATGAAAAATCAAATTATTTTGTGTTAGCAATCTATATAATAATAAAAGTACAAAATTAAATAATATTTCAAAAAAAAATTATCGAATCAAATTATTTTAAAGTTAAAATTTGAATCCAATTATGAAATTAAAAAACGTCTTAAAAAATGATGATAATAAAAGATAAATAATTAATATTTGTATCAAAAGATGATATATTGAACCCTATGCAAAGCCGGAACATGAATAGAAAACTAGACATCCAAATAGAAAGGTAGATGTTTGTGAGATGTTCTCCAAGAATATAGTCGTCAATCGGCGATTCATCGATGACCGGAAAGAGAACCGAATGAAAATTCACAAAGAACGAAACTAGATTCTCCAACGAGTATGAGAGTAAGACATTATCTAATAATCGAGTCGTCAACGGTAGCCGAAGACAGAAGAGAAGAGGAGATAATTCGCGAAAAACCTCTACCCTACGCATGTAAAAGGCAAAAAATAGAGAAAAATAGGGAAATATCAAATAAATCTCCATGGTGGCGCCAAAAGAAAGTAGAAGGTGGTTTTTTAAGTTTCAGTGAAGTGGTGATGAAAAGGCTATGGTGAAAATAACATATATTAAGAATCTGAAAAAAGAAAATGAAAACGAAAACAAAGATCGTTAGCATTAAACGTAGGTTAAACATTAACCAAACTTATCTACAGCTAAATCAAACCAACTACCACTAACACATGTTGTAATCCCGATCTTTAATATTATGATTATTACTATTTTTCTTGCTTAATATTCAATTCTTCTATTCATTTAAGTGTATCAAATACAAATTAACAAGTCGTTGCGTGTAATCAATCTCACACGTCGTTTGATCCGGACATTAAGTCAAATTAGTCAAAATAATGGGTCATGAATATCCATTATTCATACACATATTGACTCAATTCCATGTCCATTATTCATACACATATGGACTCAATTTCACTCTATTTTTTCATAAATTATTTTTAGACAAGTTATATGCAAGATCTCGCCCTCCCTCTATCTTTCACGGTAATAAAACCAACAATTAAAAGGTCACACGTTTGTTTGACCAAAGTGTTACTCCATCACATATTTATGTATATTCTCCAAGGAAAAACAACAACAAACCTAATCACCATCATACAATTTCTATCATCATCCTCTTCACAATTTTGTGAAACGATAAGGTAAAAATTGTCCACTTCTTCCTTTTGTTTCATTTATTGATTCGTAACCTTAAGTCATTTTTCACCATAAGGACTAAAAGGCAGCCTATCCTTTCACTTCATTTCGATCGGTGCTTCTTGCAACTCCGTGGAATCAAAGTTGGGGAAGGAAAAACAACCAAAACTTAAGGTGGTATTCCGTACAATCATATATGTTGGGTGTATTGGCTGCATTATTGTTAAAACAAATATTCATGTTTGTGTTATTGGATACAATATCCAACATGTTTCAGACATCTTTGTAAGATGTTGGATACGATGTTCCAACATACTGACACCGTTTAGTGTGCCTTGTTTCATGCCTCTTTGTACGCGCGCCTTTTATCATTTAAGGAAACCATATTTCCTTATTTTATTGACCAAGCAACGAGCATATCTTTACAGAATTAGTTGTGCAATATTCCTAAAAGATGTGTTTATATTTTAGGAAATATTTGAATATGTTATGGACATTCCTGAAGATGTTCCTACATTTTAAGACTTTCCATATTTGTCTCTGATTCGTGTTTTGCAGATTAGCTGGACGGTCTGTTTTGTTCTGAAGCCGAAACCGGTTAAATGACCCATATTGCTTCAGTATAAAAGGAAGACATCAAGACCTAATTGAAGATTCAAGTTGTCATTCTAAAAAGTTTAGTTTTTAGGGTTTTGAGTCTTTGTGTGTTCTACTCTTGTATCGTTTGTGATGCAAGTTTAGTCCTGTTTTATTGTGAGCCTTTCTTGTATTAGTTTGATACATGTTAAGGATTGTGTGTTGAGTTGTAAACTCTTGTGTGCTACGCCAAAGCTTTTAAGCAAGGTAGTAGATGCCTGTTTGAAGGTAACTTCATTGTTTGTTTGTTTTAAGTCTGATAATCATAGGGGTTGTGATTGACTGTAGGATAGTGAGATGAGATCTCAGATTTAGGAGTTCCTAGGTTCAAATCAATACGGGTAGGTCCTATTTCTTTAGTGTAAATGAGGAGTTTGCTGAGAGCTATAAAATAAGGACAACACTAGTGGATTTCCTTCCTGGCTTGGTAGCCCCCAGAGTAGGTGTGTTGTCACTGAACTGGGTTAGCAAACTCATTGTGTTCTTTACTTTCTTGTCTTTTATTTTCCTCCGTTTATTTGTTTATTTGCATGATGTTGGAACATTAACCGGAACATTCACCAATTGTGTGTTTGACGTTGAAACATCGCATAAAACATCTTAAAACAAGTACGCTAGAATTTCAATATATTTTTTTTAGATATTTATATATAACCCATTATTTACACTTGAATAGAAGGCAAGCGAGCAACAAGCTGCACCGCTAGACCTTTTTGGATGGAAAAATCAATCCTGGTGAATACAACATTTATGGACCTAGGAGACATAACATTGCTATGCATGACCTTTTGAACTCTATGTAGAAGGTCAACAACCTCTGGTCCTAGAAAACCGAAAGTGTCAAAAGCAAATGGTGTAAAAGCATGTTGATTGTCAGAACACGCTTTCTCATGTTTAGCCACTTTGCTTGACGTAGATTTTAGAGCTGCCTGTCCTACGGTAAAAGGTCCGACAACTAATCCCACAAGTGGTGAAACCCCAGTCAAGTCTACACTAGCATGTTTTCCACCTACCCATCCGTACACCATCACATCCGCAGGCCTGAGTGTTGATCTTCTATCTAGTGGGTCAGTCAGGAAGTTCACAGGCGCCTCCTTCTTCACTGATATTCCCGCCCATCTGAATATATTAAAAAGTACATCCCTCACAAAGCCATGTTTGTACTTCAAGCTGGGAAGCTCCTTACAATGAACGAGGCATGCCTTATGACAAACATGGCAAACCTCATCAATAGAAAATAGTGGAATCATAAGGCGATATCTAAGGATAATATGATACTCCACTGGTGACATATGCTGACCTAACTCATCAATCGGGATAGCTAGAAGAAAATCTTGAGTATGTGCTGCTTGCAAACATCCAAAAATTGTCTTTTGTCTCGTGGTCATGTCAAACTTAACTTCCATATCCTGAACACTTTTACTAAAAAGAGCACTCGCCATAACATGTTGTGCTTTAGGAGGGATGGTGTCTTTGCTAGTAAAACCGCTAACATAAAAAATTTGGAATCGTACCACGAAGATCATCCAAAGCATTATCAAAATATGATCTTTTAGCGTCCAAGACTGTGCCCTATAAGCTACAAAAGTGTACGAGGAAGCCTCTAATGCTGAGTACAAACCCAACCCTCCAAACCTAATAGGTAAAGAAGCCATCCTCCATTGAAGGTCCCCGAAGAAAGGACCTCCACCAACCACAATGTCCTCAACCGCTTCACGCAGCTCTTTATCAAACAAAATAGCCGCCTCCTCTATGTGAATCGGTTGGCATGTCCTTAAGCCAAAGAAAAGTTTGGCAATACCCTTGCACGATCGAAGTAAAAGAAGCTCACTCTGAGGATCCCGTAACTGAACAAGAAGATGCATTAACTCAGCAGCCCTGAAAGCTCTCTTCATGGCTAACCCCTCAATAAACCCTTTATCTCGGTTGAGTTGGTACAATCATGTAATTATAAAATCATAAGCTAAGTTGGTAATAGAGCCCTTTTTCCTAATAAAAGAGATAGAAAATAATTTTCTGGTGTAGTATTGTTATGTGTCAAAAAAATGGTGAGTGGAAAGAACCAAGGACAATACAAAAACCAATATCTTAGTGAAACTTTTTATTTAATAGAGACACATTATTCCCTATTTCAGGGTCATGTGGATCAGTTTTAGAATATAGAGTGAACATTTTAGAGATTTGATATGATTTAAATTATTAATTATCATGTTAACTTTTCTTTTAATTTTGATTTTCAAAATCATATATCAAAGTTTTATGATCTAGGATTTTATTTTGAATAAAATAAGAATACTAATACACTCAATTTATTATCTTAAAATAACAATGGTGATTTTGGTTTGGTAAATTAATGAATTTTCTACACACAGTTGTGGGTGTACTAATTTTCCTATGTTCCTCCTTGTGTTGCTGATAGCTTGGTATCACTGATAATTGATAATGAATTGAGAAGATTTTAATTTTTTGACAAAAGATGAGTCTTTCTTCGTAAAAAAACTAATTACATATTTTAATTCATTATGTTATAAAGTAATAGTTCTATAATGGTGTTTTTCAACATCGTTTTCGGCGTTTCTCAATCCCATTATTTTAATTCTAAATAATTATAAATAAATATGTTAAACCTTTGAGGTTTGCATCATGTGGCCCCAATATGCATCTAAGAGTTGTATTCACAACCATTCCACACTTCAAGGGTAAGACAAAATTTGTTTAAAGTAAAACAAAATAACATACTATAAGTTAAAGCTATCAATCTCATTGAAATGGTGGAAGAACCCATAGTAAAAGTGACATATGTGTGAACCAGTGCGGGTATAATAAATTAGAATAAGGATGTGGTGTTTTTTCGTAAAAATCATTGGTATAATAAATTGATCATTTTGTAGATTATTAGCGAAATGCGTATAGTCGTAGATTTGTATCAACATTTTAAAGACCCAATTTCAATTTATACACTTCAAATCTTTTAGTATCACTACTAGGTAAGTTGATATCTTCACCATGAAAACAAATACATTTTCTTACTAGTCATAAGTCGTTCTCCATCGATTTCACAAGACATGCCTCATGAGTATAATCAGCCACCCACAAAGAAACAACATTAGGGATGACCTTCTACACTGTGACAACCAATGTTCCATATCTATCGTGGTTAGATTTAACATAAAAGACTATACCTCTTATACATGTGGTTGGGAGTTCAATTCCTTACTTGACTCTTACATATGGAGAAAATTTGAATTAGAAAGAGAAATCCATATTATGTGCATGTACCTGTGTAAACTAAACAAAAAAGGGACGTGAGTTGTATAAAGGTATCAATCAACAAATATTTAAATAAGTCAAATATTTTTGTTTGAATAAGCTAAACTAATCCATCCAAATTGTCTCCAAAAAGAATCAAATTTAAAACCTTAAGAATGAGCATACTCCAAAGTCTCAAGCAACATCACTTCAATATTAATAGTTGGTTCGTAAACTTCATGTTCCAAAATCTAAGACCGAATCCTCTGGTAGTAATCAAAGCACGCACAACATGCATGCAACTTGTGAGGTTGGGAAAGTAAAGTTTGTTGAGATTCAACAAGCTAGTGAGAACTGCACCTAAATTGTGTAAGTTAATGAGTATTGTAATACTAATTATATTTTGGAAATCTCTGTGATCATTTAATCAGATGTAATTGAAGAAATTTATATGCAAAAATATGTAGCAGTAAGACATAGTCCTATGTTTTTTTCTTTTTTATTTTCCTAGTGATTTTTTTTCCATGTTTTGTTAAGTATCGGTGATAAATGTTTCCCCATATATATTTTTGATTTCATTGTTAAGTGAAATGTATTTATTAATGTTGTTTATTATAATTTATTTTTACTAATAATTTTTTTAATACTTAATATGAAACAATTGTCACATTTTTTTAATACATTTTAATACTTATTTTCTTTCCTCTCTAATTTTGTTTTAGATTTTTTGTAGATTCTGTTTTTTTTAAGCTATAACAAACAAATACGATATTCTTTAAAGTGGTTTTTTTTCTCTCTCTTCAAAACGTTACAATAAACGGCTTCATATGATATGTCTGTTACAAAGTAAAATAAAAGTGATTTTGACATTCAATAATTTAGAAATTATTTTTTTTAGAGTAAAATCATCTTTTGTTTTTGACCAAGTAAACTCTTCTTTTGACAGAGTAAAATATGGTTCGTTTGTTTTTTTTTTATTGTATTAAAAATCATTTTTTTTAAAAAAAATTAGTTTGTTTAGATACAACATATAAAAACGATTTTTTGTCTCGAAATTACTTTAATCTTTTGACACTTATTTTCTCACTCCTCTAAAAGGGATTTGTTGTTATAAAAATTAGTCATAAATTATTTTTATATGGGCAAAGAAATTAAATGGTTAGAAAAATGTTGACGTGTCAGATTATTAGACTGGGGTATAACTATATTTTTGCTGGTAATTAACATTCATAGTTAAAAAAAAAAAAATTAAAAAATTAATTTTGACAATAAGATAAATCACATAATATTAATTTTCTCTAATTCTCATAAATTAAACACAATTCTTGAAGTCGTGTATTTCAATAAAAAATATCACCATCAACCACATGAAACGTACGTTTCTAAAAAAAATAATAATAAATAAAACAACAATATAAGTTAAACCCAACCCCTACCCCATTTTTTCCTTCTACCCCATTTTCATCCTTCACCCACGTGACCCATTCTTCTTTTCTCTTTCAATCACCAAATTCATTCCATATGCCATACACTTTTGAGTTTAATTACACATCTAATCAAATCTATCTCATAGTATAAGTGCTATTGAGTAGAATTTTGAGTTGCTTTAAGGAAGAAAAAGGATACTCATACCATGAAAGTTGCTAACTAGAACTCTTTGAGATTGGACGATTGTTACTCTGCTTGCTTTTCCAGGAGTGGTTGAAGAGAAAATTACTTCGATTCGATTCGTCATATTTATGAGTTGATGACGATCGTTATCACTTATTCAATTATCATTGTTATTGATATTTTGCTAATTTTATATGTTAAAGTATTTATCAAAATGGGGAACACACTCTTTGAACATTTATCTTGTCGTTAAAATTTATGTTTAAGGTCATCAATATTAATATGGTTTCTACTTTAATTGCTCCATGACTTTTGAGCAAAGGATTTGAAATTGAGATTTGATTTCATAGATTACGGCATAGGTTTTGAGATGTTGAGAAAAAAAAATGGTTTTTGAGATATATGTCTGTATTTGGAAATTGCTCTGATATCATTATACACTCCATTTGGATTTTGATTTGGATTTACTTGTGATTTATAAAGTAGAGGAATTGAAATGGAGAATTTGATTGTGTGAAGTTTTTGGTACGTGTTTTGCTATGTTCTGGAACGTGGTTTTGAAGTATTTGTTTTGATTTTTTTTCTTTATATGAACTCTGTTGGATTTGAATTTGGTTATGATTTAGAGTATCAGATTTTCAATTGAGTTTTGATTAAACGTATTTTGGATATAAATTTCGGTATTTTGAGAAATATGGTTTTGGATACGTTTTGAGAATCTTGTTTTGAGACTTATGATTATAATGACGACGACCTAGGTGCACCTAGTATGTGATTTCGGTTAGGTAGAGTTACTCTGTTAGATGGAGCCGCCCCTATGGAAAGGCCGCCATTAGGAGGAGAGGGCTATCAATGAGAGGTAAAACTCCTTAATTGAAAATGTTTTACACTTGTTTTGAGTCGAGAGAAAAGAGCTATCCGTTAGAAGGAGCCACCCCAATGGAAAGTCCACCATTAGGAGGAGAGGGCTATCAACGGGATGGAGTTAGTTCTCGATTCACCCATTTTGATTACTTTCACTAAATGGAGTTTTCTATATTTTCTTTAAAGACTTTTATCAAGATTTCGATAATATTTTTTTAAAGGCTTTATTTATGGTTTTCGATAATATATTTTTAAAGGCTTTTATTATGATTTTCGGCAACTTATTTTTTAAAGGCTTGTAATTTTATTTCCATGTCTTTATGATGTTGGATTCTAGTTGAAATATACCTATTTGGTTGGAAATGGTTGGAAATGGTTGAAAAAAAACTATCAATTCGGCAACAAAACCACTCATGCCCGGCATCGCAAGAGAAGACATCGATAAGATAGTGAAAATCGTGAATATTTTTGGCATTGGGATAGTCATTCCGCCCATTTCGTCAAGATAAAGAAGCCGTAGTCTATCATAACTAGTTACTGCCAAGAAAAAAAGGACAGTGCCAATAAATCCATGAGATATTATTTGTAAAACGGCCCCATTGAGTCCAATATAACTTATATAACCAATTCCTAGAATTATGAAACTCATATGAGATACCGAAGAATAAACTATTCTTTTTTTTTTTTTTTTAAATACGTTGACCAAAAGATGTTGAAGTGGCATAGATTATTTGAATAGAACCTAATATCATTAACCATAGGCAAAATATTAAATGAGCGTGGGTAAATAATTCCATATTAATTCAAACCAACCCATATGCTCCCATTTCATGCAAAACTAGTGGCAGTATACAAGATGCCTACATATCAACCAAAAAGTAATGCTTAATTCAATTTTACAAAATCTGATTGTATTGTGAGGGATGCCTCCTACTTATAAATACATTTTCAAGTTATAGTTTAGTCCTTAATTTTAATAGGTTTTTTAGTCCCTACGAAAAAAATTACTTCTAATTTTAGTCCCTACTAAAACTGTAACGCCCTATTTTTATTATTCGTTATTTTGTTTGATTTAGTGTCTTTGGTGCATTTTATTTGATTAATTATAATATATATATTATGATGCAATGAGTTATTACGTATTTCATAGTGTATTATTATTATTATTATTTAAGTGGTGGAGAGATATATTAAAGTAGAAATAAATAATGATAAATCAGGAAGATTAAGATAAAGTTATTTTGGAGTTAAGAGGAATTAATTAGAATTATTCAGTACGTGATATAACTTTTGGAGAAACCTAGAGAAAGAGAGAGGAGACACGAAAGAGAGAAGAAAAACATAAGAAGAACGCAGCTTGATTTAGGAGACCAAATTAAGGTAAGGGTGAGGCTAGCTTTCAATTAGTAATATATACATATGAATTCTGAAATTGGATTGAACTGTTGTTTTTAGTTTAGGTTTTGAAAGCATGATAGAATTGCAAAAAGGTTGATGATTATGTTGTTGATTTCATGTTTCTGTGATGTTTTGGGTGTTATGATGCATATAGAACCTGTAAACAGTGTAATAAATCAATTTGAGTGATTGGGGGATCAAAATTGGGTTTTTGGATGAAAAAGGGTTTGAGAAATCGCAAGTTTGAACTGTGCAGATGAGAAATCGTGTCGCGAAATTATTAGGATCACGTCGCGATTAGGCATCGTGTCACGATTTTGGCATCACGTCGCGATTTGGCTTGACAGAATGACATATTTTTAACATTGAGAAATCGTGTCGCAATTTACTAAAATCATGTCGCGATCCTGGGCGAATTTCTGTAGCAACCTAAAATGTTGATTGAATTCATTAACCTTGTTTATGAAGATGAATGCTATGAATGGATGTAGGATCATATGAATAAATTTAGATTGCATATGTGAATAAATATAAATGTATATGCTATGTTGTTGATGTTCGTTGTGGATGTTGTTGACTCGTGTTGTCCAGTTGGGGAGTGTGTCATAAATATTTAGGCACAAATGTTGATGTTGTAGTTGAGTTGTATGTTGATATACACAGGTGGAGTTCATTGCATAAGCATAAAAGCGGGAGGGTTTTGCCCTGGAACACCTTGTTGTTCAAAGCGGTGAGGGCTTTGCCCTGGAACGCCTTGTCGTTCAAAGCGGGAGGACTCATGTCCTGGAACACCTTGTTGTTCAAAGCGGTCAGGGCTTATGCCCTGATGAATGCTTTAACCATTCAATATCCGGTGAGGGCTTCTGCCCTGTATTTTGGTACCACATGCATATTACATTAGTAGTCGTCGTGCATTGTCGTGGTTGTTGTTGGTTGAGTAATTGTTGTTGATGAGTCGTTGGTGTCGGTGTCGTTGTTGTCGGTGAGTTGCTGGTGTCGTAGTTGTTGATGGTGTGTTGTGGCTTGAACATGATTTAAATGTTGCCTAATAAAATGATTGATGTAGTGGTGGTTGATAATGTTGATGCTATGTATATATATGTATATGACCCTATTGTTGTTGTTATGAATTTGTTGTTGTTTCAATGCAATTGATGAATTATATATATATATATATATATATATATATATATATATATATATATATATATTATCTTTTATTGTGAATCTCACCCCTTCTGCTTGAAAATGTTGCTCTTCGTATGAGTAACTTGCAGGTAATGAAGACTAGTAGGATGTTTGGCTCAAGTGTCTTAGGGCTCTGATACGTAACGGGATGGGGAATCGTCTCAATGCTTTCTTTCATTCCTTTATGTATCAAATTTTGAAACATGTTGTCGGAGTTTCATTTATTGTTGAAGTTTAAATGGTGTTGAATAATATTTTATTTTGTTGAGGCCTTTGTGCCAAGGTTTGTTGGAGATTAATAATGTTTTGAAAAGAATTTTCCGCTGCAGTTTACGAGATTATATGTTGTTGAAATAAATAGTATTATTTTCTATTTAAGAAATTTTGAAAAAGTAGTGTAATGCTCCGTTTGTGGATTGACTCTGATTGTTATATTAAAATTACGTTGTCTTGGGAAACGGGGTGTTACAATTGGTATCAGAGCAAGTAAGTCCGTCCGACCAATTAGTAAAGTCGTGTCGAGCCTAGTAGTGTTGTGTGACAGCTTTATACTGTCTTTTGTTGTCTTGATTAGTCGTTGCTATGTAGAATTTCGAAATGGCTGGAAGGAATGATGCTGCTCTTGCAGCTGCTTTGCAAGCAATGGCACAAGTTGTAGGACAACAACAGAATGTTGGTGGTGGCGGTGAAGGAGTGCGGATGCTAGAGACTTTTCTAAGGAATCATCCACCAACCTTTAAGGGGAGGTATGACCTTGACGGAGCTCAGGTGTGGCTGAAGGAAGTCGAGAGGATCTTCCGGGTGATGCAGTGCAGTGATGTTCAAATGGTACGTTTTGGCACGCACATGTTGGCTGAAGAAGCTGACGACTGGTGGGTGAGTACTCAACCAATTCTGCAGAATGAAGGTGCTGCAATTACTTGGGCTGTGTTCAGGAGGGAGTTCTTGAGGAGGTATTTTCCGGAGGATGTCCGAGGTAAGAAGGAGATTGAGTTCCTTGAACTGAAGCAAGGAGATATGTCTATAACTAAATATGCTGCTATGTTTGTGGAGCTTGCCAAGTTCTATCCACACTATATTGCTGAGACTGCTGAGTTCTCCAAGTGCATTAAGTTTGAGAATGGTCTGCGTGTTGAGATTAAGCGGGCCATTGGTTATCAGAAGATCCGTAACTTTTCTGAATTGGTGAGTAGTTGCAGGATTTATGAGGAGGATACCAAGGCTCATTATAGGATTATGAAGGAAAGGAAAGGTAAGCAACAGGACCGTGGGAAGCCTTATAGTGCTCCGACCGATAAAAGTAAGAAGGAAGTGAATGGCGAGAGGAGGTCCAGGGAGAGTGATGCTCCAGCTGAAGTTGTTTGCTACAAGTGTGGTGAGAAGGGCTACAAGAGTAATGTTTGTAACCGTGATGAGAAGAAGTGCTTCAGGTGTGGTCAGAAGGGACACACATCAGCTGATTGTAAGCGTGGGGATATTGTTTGCTATAACTGCAATGAGGAAGGTCATATCAGTTCACAGTGTAAGCAGCCGAAGAAGGTTAGGACAGGTGGTAAAGTGTTTGCTTTGACTGGTACTGAGACGTGAGTGAGGATCGTCCGACCAGAGGTACATTTTCGAGGACGAAAATTCTTTAAGTTGGGGAGAGTTGTAACGCCCTATTTTTATTATTCGTTATTTTGTTTGATTTAGTGTCTTTGGTGCATTTTATTTGATTAATTATAATATATATATATATATATATATATATATATATATATATATATTATGATGCAATGAGTTATTACGTATTTCATAGTGTATTATTATTATTATTATTTAAGTGGTGGAAAGATATATTAAAGTAGAAATAAATAATGATAAATCAGGAGGATTAAATTAGAGTTATTTTGGAGTTAAAAGGAATTAATTAGAATTATTCAGTACGTGATATAACTTTTGGAGAAACCTAGAGAAAGAGAGAGGAGGCACGAAAGAGAGAAGAAAAACCTAAGAAGAACGCAGCTTGATTTAGGAGACCAAATTAAGGTAAGGGTGAGGCTAGCTTTCAATTAGTAATATATACATATGAATTCTGAAATTGGATTGAACTGTTGTTTTTAGTTTAGGTTTTGAAAGCATGATAGAATTGCAAAAAGGTTGATGATTATGTTGTTGATTTCATGTTTCTGTGATGTTTTGGGTGTTATGATGCATATAGAACCTGTAAACAGTGTAATAAATAAATTTGAGTGATTGGGGGATCAAAATTGGGTTTTTGGATGAAAAAGGGTTTGAGAAATCGCAAGTTTGAACTGTGCAGATGAGAAATCGTGTCGCGAAATTATTAGGATCACGTCGCGATTAGGCATCGTGTCACGATTTTGGCATCACGTCGCGATTTGGCTTGACAGAATGACATATTTTTAACATTGAGAAATCGTGTCGCGATTTACTAAAATCATGTCGCGATCCTGGGCGAATTTCTGTAGCAACCTAAAATGTTGATTGAATTCATTAACCTTGTTTATGAAGATGAATGCTATGAATGGATGTAGGATCATATGAATAAATTTAGATTGCATATGTGAATAAATATAAATGTATATGCTATGTTGTTGATGTTCGTTGTGGATGTTGTTGACTCGTGTTGTCCAGTTGGGGAGTGTGTCATAAATATTTAGGCACAGATGTTGATGTTGTAGTTGAGTTGTATGTTGATATACACAAGTGGAGTTCATTGCATAAGCATAAAAGCGGGAGGGCTTTGCCCTGGAACACCTTGTTGTTCAAAGCGGTGAGGGCTTTGCCCTGGAACGCCTTGTCGTTCAAAGCGGGAGGACTCATGTCCTGGAACACCTTGTTGTTCAAAGCGGTCAGGGCTTATGCCCTGATGAATGCTTTAACCATTCAATATCCGGTGAGGGCTTCTGCCCTGTATTTTGGTACCACATGCATATTACATTAGTAGTCGTCGTGCATTGTCGTAGTTGTTGTTGGTTGAGTAATTGTTGTTGATGAGTCGTTGGTGTCGGTGTCGTTGTTGTCGGTGAGTTGCTGGTGTCGTAGTTGTTGATGGTGTGTTGTGGCTTTAACATGATTTAAATGTTGCCTAATAAAATGATTGATGTAGTGGTGGTTGATAATGTTGATGCTATGTATATATATATGTATATGACCCTATTGTTGTTGTTATGAATTTGTTGTTGTTTCAATGCAATTGATCAATTATATATATATATATATATATATATATATATATATATATATTATCTTTTATTGTGAATCTCACCCCTTCTGCTTGAAAATGTTGCTCTTCGTATGAGTAACTTGCAGGTAATGAAGACTAGTAGGATGTCTGGCTCAAGTGTCTTAGGGCTCTGATACGTAACGGGATGGGGAATCGTCTCAATGCTTTCTTTCATTCCTTTATGTATCAAATTTTGAAACATGTTGTCGGAGTTTCATTTATTGTTGAAGTTTAAATGGTGTTGAGTAATATTTTATTTTGTTGAGGCCTTTGTGCCAAGGTTTGTTGGAGATTAATAATGTTTTGAAAAGAATTTTCCGCTGCAGTTTATGAGATTATATGTTGTTGAAATAAATAGTATTATTTTCTATTTAAGAAATTTTGAAAAAGCAGTGTAATGCTCCGTTTGTGGATTGACTCTGATTGTTATATTAAAATTACGTTGTTTTGGGAAACGGGGTGTTACAATTGGTATCAGAGCAAGTAAGTCCGTCTGACCAATTAGTAGAGTCGTGTCGAGCCTAGTAGTGTTGTGTGACAGCTTTATACTGTCTTTTGCTGTCCTGATTAGTCATTGCTATGTAGAATTTCGAAATGGCTGGAAGGAATGATGCTGCTCTTGCTGCTGCTTTGCAAGCAATGGCACAAGTTGTGGGACAACAACAGAATGTTGGTGGTGGCGGTGAAGGAGTGCGGATGCTAGAGACTTTTCTAAGGAATCATCCACCAACCTTTAAGGGGAGGTATGACCCTGACGGAGCTCAGGTGTGGCTGAAGGAAGTCGAGAGGATCTTCCGGGTGATGCAGTGCAGTGATGTTCAGATGGTACGTTTTGGCACGCACATGTTGGCTGAAGAAGTTGACGACTGGTGGGTGAGTACTCAACCAATTCTGCAGAATGAAGGTGCTGCAATTACTTGGGCTGTGTTCAGGAGGGAGTTCTTGAGGAGGTATTTTCCGGAGGATGTCCGAGGTAAGAAGGAGATTGAGTTCCTTGAACTGAAGCAAGGAGATATGTCTATGACTGAATATGCTGCTAAGTTTGTGGAGCTTGCCAAGTTCTATCCACACTATACTGCTGAGACTGCTGAGTTCTCCAAGTGCATCAAGTTTGAGAATGGTCTGCGTGCTGAGATTAAGCGGGCCATTGGTTATCAGAAGATCCGTAACTTTTCTGAATTGGTGAGTAGCTGCAGGATTTATGAGGAGGATACCAAGGCTCATTATAGGATTATGAAGGAAAGGAAAGGTAAGCAACAGGACCGTGGGAAGCCTTATAGTGCTCCGACCGATAAGAGTAAGAAGGAAGTGAATGGCGAGAGGAGGTCCAGGGAGAGTGATGCTCCAGCTGAAGTTGTTTGCTACAAGTGTGGTGAGAAGGGCCACAAGAGTAATGTCTGTAACCGTGATGAGAAGAAGTGCTTCAGGTGTGGTCAGAAGGGACACACATAAGCTGATTGTAAGCGTGGGGATATTGTTTGCTATAACTGCAATGAGGAAGGTCATATCAGTTCACAGTGTAAGCAGCCGAAGAAGGTTAGGACAGGTGGTAAAGTGTTTGCTTTGGCTGGTACTCAGACGTGAGTGAGGATTGTCCGACCAGAGGTACATTTTCGAGGACGAAAATTCTTTAAGTTGGGGAGAGTTGTAACGCCCTATTTTTATTATTCGTTATTTTGTTTGATTTAGTGTCTTTGGTGCATTTTATTTGATTAATTATAATATATATATTATGATGCAATGAGTTATTACGTATTTCATAGTGTATTATTATTATTATTTAAGTGGTGGAGAGATATATTAAAGTAGAAATAAATAATGATAAATCAGGAGGATTAAATTAGAGTTATTTTGGAGTTAAGAGGAATTAATTAGAATTATTCAATACGTGATATAACTTTTGGAGAAACCTAGAGAAAGAGAGAAGAGGCACGAAAGAGAGAAGAAAAACCTAAGAAGAACGCAGCTTGATTTAGGAGACCAAATTAAGGTAAGGGTGAGGCTAGCTTTCAATTAGTAATATATACATATGAATTCTGAAATTGGATGGAACTGTTGTTTTTAGTTTAGGTTTTGAAAGCATGATAGAATTGCAAAAAGGTTGATGATTATGTTGTTGATTTCATGTTTCTGTGATGTTTTGGGTGTTATGATGCATATAGAACCTGTAAACAGTGTAATAAATCAATTTGAGTGATTGGGGGATCAAAATTGGGTTTTTGGATGAAAAAGGGTTTGAGAAATCGCAAGTTTGAACAGTGCAGATGAGAAATCGTGTCGCGAAATTATTAGGATCACGTCACGATTAGGCATCGTGTCACGATTTTGGCATCACGTCGCGATTTGGCTTGACAGAATCACATATTTTTAACATTGAGAAATCGTGTCGCGATTTACTAAAATCATGTCGCGATCCTGGGCGAATTTCTGTAGCAACCTAAAATGTTGATTGAATTCATTAACCTTGTTTATGAAGATGAATGCTATGAATGGATGTAGGATCATATGAATAAATTTAGATTGCATATGTGAATAAATATAAATGTATATGCTATGTTGTTGATGTTCGTTGTGGATGTTGTTGACTCGTGTTGTCCAGTTGGGGAGTGTGTCATAATTATTTAGGCACAGATGTTGATGTTGTAGTTGAGTTGTATGTTGACATACACAAGTGGAGTTCATTGCATAAGCATAAAAGCGGGAGGGCTTTGCCCTGGAACACCTTGTTGTTCAAAGCGGTGAGGTCTTTGCCCTGGAACGCCTTGTCGTTCAAAGCGGGAGGACTCATGTCCTGGAACACCTTGTTGTTCAAAGCGGTCAGGGCTTATGCCCTGATGAATGCTTTAACCATTCAATATCCGGTGAGGGCTTCTCCCTGTATTTTGGTACCACATGCATATTGCATTAGTATTCGTCGTGCATTGTCGTAGTTGTTGTTGGTTGAGTAATTGTTGTTGATGAGTCGTTGGTGTCGATGTCATTGTTGTCAGTGAGTTGCTGGTGTCGCAGTTGTTGATGGTGTGTTGTGGCTTAAACATGATTTAAATGTTGCCTAATAAAATGATTGATGTAGTGGTGGTTGATAATGTTGATGCTATGTATATATATGTATATGACCCTATTGTTGTTGTTATGAATTTGTTGTTGTTTCAATGCAATTGATGAATTATATATATATATATATATATATATATATATATATATATATATATATTATCTTTGATTGTGAATCTCACCCCTTCTGCTTGAAAATGTTGCTCTTCGTATGAGTAACTTGCAGGTAGTGAAGACTAGTAAGATGTCTGGCTCAAGTGTCTTAGGGCTCTGATACGTAACGGGATGGGGAATCGTCTCAATGCTTTCTTTCATTCCTTTATGTATCAAATTTTGAAACATGTTGTCGGAGTTTCATTTATTGTTGAACTTTAAATGGTGTTGAATAATATTTTATTTTGTTGAGGCCTTTGTGCCAAGGTTTGTTGGAGATTAATAATGTTTTGAAAAGAATTTTCCGCTGCAGATTATGAGATTATATGTTGTTGAAATAAATAGTATTATTTTCTATTTAAGAAATTTTGAAAAAGCAGTGTAATGCTCCGTTTGTGGATTGATTCTGATTGTTATATTAAAATTACGTTGTTTTGAGAAACGGGGTGTTACAAAAACAAAATTTGTTTAATTATCCTTAAACTCTTAAATTTTTGAACAATTTTTTTGAGACAAGTTTAGAACACTATGAAAGGTTCAATTACTAAAATTTAGAATTTTTTAACATGAAACGAATTAAATATGAATTTTTGAAAACGATAAAAGTTAAAGATATAAGTAATAAAATCTGGACATATAAATCAAATTTTGTGATAATTTTTTGCGGAGGAACTTTTAGTAATGTTCTTAACACGTCTACAAAAAATTGTTAAAAAACTTAAGAGTTTAAGCATAAATTAAACAAATTTGAATTGAGCAGGGACTAATACTGAATGCATAGTATTTTTGTAAGGACTAAAACAACTAATAAAATTAAGTAAGGACTAAACTTAAAATGCCTCGATTTTTATAGGGACTAAAAACATATTTAACCCAACAAAAAAAAGTCAGATGTGGCATCCACGTGTGCTTCACCGTTTGCTCAATCAGCAACAATTAACAGCAAGGACCTATTTTGCTAACGGAAAAAAACGTTGGGGACCAAAAATTTAATAAAATTTAAGTAAGGATTAATGTTGAAAACGCGCCTATTTATAGGGACCTAAAAAAAGGCTTTATTTATGGTTTTCGATAATATATTTTTAAAGGTTTTTATTATGATTTTCGGCAATTTATTTTTTAAAGGCTTGTAATTTTATTTTCATGTCTTTATGATGTTGGATTCTCGTTGAAGTATACCTATTTGGTTGGAAATGTTTACAACGTGTGGATTTTTATGCATATAAATGGTTGTGGATTATTAGAATTTTATATGGCTACTAGATTTGTAATTAGATTTTGAGAAAAAGTAAATAATCGTGCCCTTGTGTGTTTCCCTTCTAGTTGGTAGTGGTTGTTGTATCTCACTAAGTCCTTGTGACTTACTCTTTTATTTTCTATTTTTTTCTTCAGATTCCCAAGCAGCTGAGTAGAAAGCTGCTAGCAGATTCAAAGTTTTCGCAGTGTCACTTTTGGTAGGCCCCCTTGGTTGGCGTCTCTTTTGTATATGTATAATTTAGTGTCAATTGATGTATCTGCAGCTATTTGGAGTCTAGGAATGTGTTCTTTTGAGATGTACAAATATGTAAATATGTCATTTTTTAAACTCTGGATGAGAAACAGGTTTTTAAAACAGGATTCAAATCTTGAAAAATATTGAAAATACAGAGGACACTCTGTTGAAATTTCAGTAGATATTATTTTAAATTGAAAGCAGTCTAAATTTTAGTTTTTCAAGTGTCGTTAATAGGCTTGCCGAACTAGGATGTTTTAGTTCGTGCGCCGGTCACGATTTTGAATTTTGGGTCGTGACACTACATGTACGAACCTCCTTAAAAAACTACATGTACAAACCATCAACTAAAAAAAACATGTACGAACCACTAATATATCTTGCAAATAATAAATGTATCTATCAGTCTTCATGTATTAAATAGACTTTTGAGTCATGTATTTCACAAACAAAATCATCGACTACATACATGAATCATCGATATATTACTTATAATACATATATCCCTTATTCTTCATGTATTATACATGAGTATTAAGTCATGCATTATATATCATAACAAATATTATATATGTTAGAATACAAAGTGATCGTAAATAACTATTATATTTTTGTTTATAAATACTCACATAAAATTTTGTAAACTTCTTTTATTTTATAAACAAATTATAAATCACATCATGTACTACTCTAAGATCAGATGAGAAACATCAACAACAATAACTATTTATTTAGTTTCTCATTGGTTTTTATATATTATTTTGTATCTTCTTAAAATAAAATACATTTTACGAGTGCACATGTACCAAAAATTGTTACATATCTAACCATTAATATATACTATTATGGAAAATATGGTGCACCTCTAAATATTTATACATATAAAATATATGTATTTATAAATATAAAAATGGTATCCTTTACGTATAGGACCTTGACGCATTAACCCATAGACCACCACTGTATACAAACTCAAAGTGAAAGATACAATGAAATACAATATAAAATGTGAATATGTTGGTCGTCTTTCCGCTAGTTGTAATACAGAAAGAAATATAAATTTAAAATATATTATGATAAAATATTTTTGGCAAAATAAGATTGAAATATGCTATTGTAATACTGTCAACTATAATTCCTACGGTAGGTTTGGTGTTCCTATTTTAATAAGATTTAACTATTTTTGTAAATTAGTAATTTAAATTCATATTGTTGTAGGGTTATTCCTATTTTACTTGGGATTTAACTTTCTTATAATTTAATAATTTAATTTATAGAGTAAAAGGGATAAAAATTGTAAATATAATAATTTAAAGGCAGGATAAAATTAGACGAGAATAAAAACAATTTTTTAAACAAAAACTAAAAGAAATGTCCTCATCCTTTTTGTTTCTCTTGAAATCGTATTTTTATATTTCCTCATCCTTTTATTACAATAAACAAACAAAATAGATTATGTTTTTTTATGTATAAAATTTCTAAATTATAGAATGTCAAAATCACATTGTTTTTAAGTTGGAAGAAACATGCCCTATATCGAGAAACTGTAAAAACAACACGTAAATAGAAACAATTTTTGTAAGTGAATGGCGGATGTATCAGCAACACCCTAAATAGATTAAAACAAAGGATGGGTGTGGAATCAAGGACTGTTGTGCTCGTTAGTTTTTGGCCCTCTTGCTGCGCGTTTTCTGCATTTCTGTTTGCTGCTGGTTGCTGTATTTTCTGCTATTCTGTTGCTGGTTCTGTCAGCCTATTTGTTGTTACTTCACTAGCCATGTAAGGTGCCTGTTTGTGCGGTTTTAGTTTCCTGTTATAGGCCATCTGCGATGGCGTTTTAGTTGCAGTTAGGTGTTCGACTGTTTTTCTTTGTCATTGTCACCTTTTTCGGTACTCTTGTATTCGTTCGTTTTGGCATTCTATGATACTTTTTACATTCAGCATAATAATATTAGCAGTTTCAAAAAAAAATTAAAACAAAAATAATACAGAAGTCGACAGACATAAAATCTTACACAATAGAAATAAAATAAAAAAATAGCCAGATGATTATCACATATCATTATACAAAATAAAAGTGCACACACAATCCAAAGAGCTGCTTGTACGGACTTGAAGCAGAATTGCAAAACAAACAAAAATATGTGGAACCCTCCTATTTACAACTATTTTTAGGTTAACAATTAAAGGCACTTGTCAAAACCAAACAAACCCACAAACACTATAAACGACCACATATCTTGGGGATAGAAATAGCAGGAAACAATCATATTTGTAGGGTTCAGAACCACAAAACAAAACATCAACAACCATCAAATCTCATATCAACCTATAATTGTGTTTCATTGGGTATCTTTTTTTAATAAATGACATGTACACGTGATATTTTAAAACTCTTTATAGTTTACTACCATTGTGGATGGTGTTAGGTTTATTTTATCGATTAGCATTTTCTTCTATATGAAGAATTGCCGGTTATATAGCAAGAGTATGGACAAATTGACTTGATAAAAAAATTTGAATTGAATTTGATTAAGCATGCAAAGGAGTAAAGACAATCCATTGATATATTTCTTAATTTATTAAAAAAGAGATTAATGTTTACACTGATGCATGAAGTAAGCCATTTTCAAATACTTTTACTAAGATTACAGTAAAGAAAGAGATGCATGTAAGTTTCCTTATTGCTATGACAATGACTACAAATGAAAAATATCTCGCAACATCTTTTAGATGGGTTATCAGCAGAGGTAACTTATCCTGCAAAATTTTCCAAAAAAGCATAGATTTAGAATGAAGGATTGAATTGTGTCAGATAAGCTTAGCCTAGGATATGTTCTAAGAAGGAGTGCAATGAAAAGAACGTGCATCTCTGAAAGAATGAGAGTTTTTCCAAGGAAATTTGTCATCTTTGTGATTTTGTGATAAGGGATGTTGAGAGAATCAATCAGAGGTTCCCCACACGAGGGCATGCCCAAATAGATAATCAACACTTTATTACACTATTTAACATTCCTTATATATATTAACGTGTATTATTATAAACTATAACTTTTTTTTTTTGTTGAAAGAAGCTAGTTTGTTTGTCTATTTTAATGTATATATGGAGACAGCTTTGCTACCAGGGTCGGCTATTGATCGAGGGAACATACTTGTTTTCTTCATTTGCCAATTAGTAGCCTTTATAAAGGGGACTTCTACGGTGCACTCACAAATTTGAGTGCACCGGTACTCTTGTTTCACAAAATTTATAAATTATCAATAATTTTTATGAAATGAAAAGCTATTTGTCAATATTTATATTTTAGAAAACATCATTTTCATAAGAAAAATACATCATTTTATTGTTTATAAGAATCATATTAAAATTTTTACATTTTGTCATAAAAAATAATCAATATTCATTGTTATGAGTAATAAAAATTCTTAAAAATTCAATTTTATTTCGTCGAAGGTTTTGGTAAATTAAATTTAATTATTATAGTTATCAATGATATAAAATAATAATTTTTCTTCAAAAAACAACTCATTTATTATTGATTTAACTACTTGTACCAATACACCCAAATTTATTGGATGTACCATAGAATTTGCCCTTTATAAAACCCTTATTATTTCACCGAATCAACCCACTTACGTCAACGTGGAGTGTGTCATTTAAAAAAAAAAAAAAAGTAATGTGGAGTGAGAAAACTCCACTAGTAAGTTCCATTAACCGTTCCTAAATAATAGGAGTTATTATTAACTAAAAGATAGGAACAAATTAATACTAGTAATAGATAGATAGATATAAATATAACAGCTAATCAAGTGTGGATGACATTTATTTATTTTTGTTTTAGTTTTTTCTTTAACAAGCCAAAATTGAATTTAATAGATCAAGAGGAATGGTTCATCTCGCATAAGACGTATAAAATTTTTGTTTTAGTTCTATTCTCTATTCTTTATAAACCGCGACACGTCATGAGTTAATAGATAAGTAAATAATATGATACATGGATGAGAGTTACAGAAGTAACGGATGAATTGTGGATAAAATAATTAAAATTATAAATCACTCATTTTAGTAGATAAACCAAGCGATGACATTTATGAGATAACAAATATATGAGATATATTCTAATGCTAAATCAAAACGTCTAAAAGTCATAGTTTAACTGACAAATGCCAAAATTGAAAGGTCGGACGTCATGACCCAAGTTCAAACCCGAGACCTCAAAGTTGTGTGTCAGTTTAATTTCAGTGGATTACCACTTCATCTAAGACAAAAAAAAAAAATGGTTATTACTACACTAAACGCTTAAAATGTTATTACTTACTTAGTTATTACTACACTAAACGCTAAAAATATAAATAATCAAATGAACTATTAGCTATTATCACATATTGACAATTATTAGAGTAAAAATGGATTTTTTTGACTAGTAGCTCAGTGGCTAGAGTTCACACAATTAAATGTGGAGAAGTGGGGTGTCCGAGGCTCGAACCCCGGCCCTTGCATAAATGGATTTCTAACACTATTGTTCAACTAACTTTTACATAAATGTACCTGAATATAAATAACTTTAGCTTCAACTAACTTTTGATCGAAATCAATTTTACAAAATCATTTTTTGTTATAACCAAAAATACACTGATCCTTGAACTTTTGTATCAGAGTAAGTCTTACAAAGTTTACCTCGACTTCTTTGTAAGAATAAAGTTCATAGAGTAGTCAAAAATCTTGTGTTGGTCAAAGGTCATTACTCTTCTCCCATTTATAATTGCACATTCCGGTAAAAAAGCCGAACACGAGTTAACTCACTTAGATGCATTCTTACACATAAATAAGCAGTTCTAAATGGGAGAAGAGCAATTCTCTTGGGAATACATGGGCTTTTATTTTGTTTTTGTATGAAAGCCCATGAATAAAGCCCAAAGAAATTCTGATGGCAAACAACAGCGAAAGAATCGTTTGTATCGTTCTTCTTCTTCTTCTTCTCTTCTCTGTTTCATCACTGCTTCTTCATTCTTCCTTCTTCCTTCCAATCTTCATTCCCAATTTCGCTTCCATTTCGTAAGTCTCTTTCCCCTATTCGAATTTCTCTTTCTTATTCAATTTTCACCTATCACCATAATTCGGATCTGCGTTTTTTTTTTTTTTTTTTGAATTCTGAGATTTTTTTTTTTATGTATGTATCGATTTTGCACTTTATTAATCATTGATTTTTAGGTTTATTAGATTGCATCGTTTCATTGTTTATGTCACCATTTTGATTTTTGTGTATTGTGTTATAGCATTGTTGAAGTTGAAAATTCATAATTTGTGCTTGTGATCATGTGACTGAATTAAATTAAATTCATTAATTTTATTTATCTTAAACGATTATACCTTCAAATAGTTAATGTGTTAGTTAGGAATGTATAAATGTTATTTATCGAAGAGGTGCACTTATAAATTATGCATGGACCGGTCCCTAACTATGAAGCACAGACACTCCTCGGATAAGGCGTGTGTCGCGCTCGACACGGACACGACACCGACACTTATAATCACACCGAATTATGTGATTTTCTCAAATTATTAGGAGTGTCGGCGTATTAGTGTCTGTGTCATGTCCGGTGTCCGTATCCGTGCTTCATAGGTCCCTAACTTTGTAGGACCCTCTCAAATAGGTCTATAAGATTATAAATATTTCAAAAAGGTCTTGATTCTATTAAGCTGTCAAGTTGGTCCTTTTATTTTAACAACTTACTGTCAATTTAGTCCGAATATACTCTCAGAAGGACTAATATGAGTAAATTTGATCGAGTCAGAGACATTTTTTGAAATATTCATAATATCAGGGACCTGTTTGATAGCGCCCTACAAAGTCAAGGGCGAAGTTGGTGGCGAGGAAATGTTTAAAATTTGGGATAAAGTAGCTGAATTATTTTTTTTAAATTGGATTGGAGCTTATTGGATGGAATTTCAATATGGTTTGCGTGAGTAATATTGGAAGCTAGTATAATAATGAGTGCAATAATCTGGGATCAGTGTAATGAAATGACAGTTTGAATTTGATGCATTATTTGCAGATTCCGTGTTTGAGTAGCAATAGTCTTGAATGATAGATATCGTTTTAAAGTTTAGATGAGTAGGGTCCCGGGGTCTTGACCGAGCCATAGAAAACCTCAAGCTCAGAGTTTTCACAAATGTACTTACATATCACCCACTAACGAGGTCCTCACATCGTCAATAAGATTCAAACTCAGGTTCTTGTGGGATATGAGTTGAATCCTTACCAATTGGGGCAGCCTTTATTGTTATCGTTATAAAGATTTAATGATATCACTTGTTATTTGGGCAGATAAAAGTATTTCTTAGTTGGTTAGGATACTATCAGACACTTGGTTAATTGGCATCAAGGTTATATCATATTTTACATTTGTCTTGGAGTTTTATTTGTTGGTATGTGTTCTACAGAGAACAAATATAAGCTCTGTCTTTGTGTGCAAACCTTTGTCTATATCATGTCTGTCTCTTCTTTATTCTTGTTGTCAATGTATTACACCAAGACACCATAATCTAAAGTTTGAAATATGCAAGTATTTCTTCTGCCAATTTTCGTTTAAGAGTTCAATTTTCATTTTTTTTTTTCATTGCAGAAGCAGCCAATAAATTTTTTTATTATAACTATTTGCCCTTATTTGATGATGCTGTCCTTACTATTTTTTTTAATCGGATGCTGTTCTTAGTATTGATTTATGCTTATATATGGAATTTTATCATTGATAGCTTGTTGGTTTATTCAGTTACTTATCTATAGTTTCTATTTATATGACTGGTTGCTAGTGTGGATTGAAATGGCTGGAGGTGTTTTTCAGCAGTTATTGAGGAGGAAACTCCAATCTCATTCTCCTGTAAGTATTAGATCCTCTCTTTATGATAATTTTATTCTTGTGTGAATGTTAGGACTATGCTTCTGGTCCTTCCATTTTTGGACTTCAATCGGAGACCCTTAGACTTGTTAGGTATCGGCAAAAATGATTTTATGCTTATATGGAAGTGGTTATTGCTATGCAACTTTACCTTTTATTTATATTGCATCCTCAAGCAATATTGTTTTCTATTTCATCCAATTTATCATTTCTTCTCTCTAGGAGTCACATATAGAATAGACTCCTCCATGGGCACAATGTTATTAATGACAAATGTGGATTCATGATGGCAATCCCAAAATCCGCCATAAAATACGACTGATGTACTGCAGCATATGGCGGAAGCATGAACGCTATAATAAAAATCTAATACATGTAGCAAAAAGTATACAAAAGTTAACAGCCCATGTTCAGAATAATAAACAAGAAACTTGTTGCAAAATTAAATGGTGCTTTGTTCAAAAGTCCCCTATGCCATACTACCGCCGTGGTTGCCATTTTACATGATTCTTTTTCAAATCATTCAAAACTCTCTATTTTGTAGACATCATCGCTTCTTCATGATGGGTTGATGATGCTGGGATCACTACTGATGCTTTGTTTGCTAAAGAGGTAGTATTGTGTTAGGCAGTTACCTGCCAGTTGAAACTTCATTGAATATTTTATGGCATGGAACAATGATAATAGTGTTCTAAAAATGACCCATTTCTAAATAGTATGCTATAATTTTTCATGCCGTGTTTAGAATTCCCTTTAGCGTTATTTGCTACATGCGCACATGTTTTACAATTTTTCATCAAAGTTTGACTTGGTGTAGCTTTACTAGAAAGCTTGTCGTACTTTTGCAATTTTATATTGCAAATTGTATGTCAAGGACTCTTTTGAATTTCAATTTTTCCAATTCACTATTAAAAAACTAGTTAACTCATTATATTAGGAGTTTATTTCATCCATATGTTGTTGCAAAAGTTTTTAAACTAGCGGTAAATAATAAGAAAGTGCATCATCATTGTAGCAATTAAGATTTATCTCTTGCATGGAAAACATTTAGTTTAGGTGGTGGCTTCCTTCGCGTTTCACCACTATTGTAAAATTTCGTGCGTTATCGATAGATGGAATTAAATACCATGAGAGGTTGTAAATGCAATTCTCTGAATCCAAATCATGCTCAATCTTCCGGTCATTTAGGGTAGAAAGAATTCCAAGTTTAGTTTGCCCATATCATAGCTTTAATTACTCTCTGATAGGACTCTTGAGGACTTGGCTCCAAGTCCAATTAATGGGAGCTGTCTTCTATTACAGGCATAGGGTTATCGTTTGATACAGGGAAAGACTATTATAAAGACTGTTATGGTAGAAATCATACATGTTCATTTCATAAAATTTCTGAGTTCATAACAATTTTCTTTCCCTGGAACAAACTAATTGTCTGTTGCTAATGGCTTCTGATACGCTTCCTGCAGAATCCTTCATCTATATCATCGATAATCACGAAGAATGATGGTGCTGGTTCTACGAGTAACAGATCCTTTAGAGCCCTTGCATTAATTGGAGCCGGTGTCTCAGGTCTTTTGGGTTTTGCAACAACCGCATCAGCCGATGAAGCTGAGCATGGCCTGGCTGCTCCAAGCTATCCATGGCCTCACGAAGGAATCCTCAGTTCATATGATCATGCTTCGTAAGTTTGAGCTAAGCTTTCCCTATATTTTCATGTTTTTGGGTTCAGCGATATCATTTCCCAAGCTAGTCACTACTACATATACTAAAACTAGCCCCTTTTTCATTTTAAGGTGATTTGAAAATAGTTGTTAGTTGTAGGTACATTTTTAATTGGACTTCTTTCATTTATATTACTTAATGTTATTTTTTATCAGTTTTGGATCAGCATTCAGTCTTCCTCCTCTTTGTTATTTCATTTTTATATTACTAAATGTTATTTCATGTAAAATGGTTTAAATCATGTTTGTGTTATATAGTGAAGTAGTTAGTGATCAATAACATGTTTATCTTAAAAGAACCATGATTTTTTCTTTTCTTTTTCTAGACTGTAATTTTCTGAAAGGAAATGTTCTAAATTATGCAATAAGTATTTCCTCTTTCTTTTAGGGCCTTTTTCTGGGCCAGGATTCATTACATGTTGAATCTGTATTATGCTCTTAACTAATTTTTTTGAGCAGGATTCGTCGTGGTCATCAAGTTTATACACAAGTCTGTGCTTCTTGCCATTCCATGTCTTTGATATCATACCGTGATTTGGTTGGTGTTGCTTACACAGAAGAGGAGGTAAAGGCAATGGCTACTGAGATTGAGGTGGTTGATGGCCCTAATGATGAGGGTGAGATGTTTACACGTCCCGGCAAACTCAGTGATCGCTTTCCTCAGCCATATTCAAATGAATCAGCTGCTAGATTTGCTAATGGAGGAGCCTATCCTCCAGATTTAAGTCTCATCACCAAAGTAATGTCGGCTGTCTGCTAGTAACTAAGATTTTCTGTTTTATGCATACGAGAAATATCTGTAACCTTTGTATTTTCAGGCTCGTCACAATGGTCAGAACTATGTGTTTGCTCTTCTTACCGGTTATCGTGACCCCCCTGCTGGTGTTGTGGTAAATTCTCTTTACATGGATTTTACAGCTAAACTCTACTTGTTAAAGTATTTTCAGAAGTTTTTATATGTTTGGCAGTTCAGACCCAAAACAAACTATATTTTGAAATCAGTTGTATGAGCGGTAGGTGCGGGTTTGAAATCTGTGCAAGCATAGTCAACAAGTGTCAAATAAAGTTTTTCTTTTTCTTGTACACCAATATGTAAAAATATACATGTACCTTATGTGGAATTTCACGATTTGTTGTTCGATATGATAAATAAAGACATGATGGCATTATTTAGTTTGTGGTCGGCAACAGCTAATGAGAATGAATATGGTGGTGAATTTGTCCTTACATGTGACTTGAGTTGTCGTTCATGCAGGCTTGTATATGGATATTAACAATTAGTGAAGAACTTTGTTTTACTTTCTCGACTATCTAATTGTCATCTATTCTAAATATTGCTTATCAATTCTAATGCAGATTAGAGAAGGCCTGCACTATAATCCTTATTTTCCCGGTGGAGCCATTGCCATGCCTAAAATGCTTAATGACGGTGCTGTTGAATATGAAGATGGTACCCCTGCTACCGAAGCTCAGGTACTTTTATGTGTTGCGGAGGATTTCGTTCAATAAATCTTATCATAATTGATAATTATCTACTTAGGAAGAATGAAACATCAAATTTATACTTTTATTTGTTGCAGATGGGGAAAGATATTGTGTCATTTTTGTCTTGGGCTGCGGAACCTGAGATGGAAGAGAGAAAACTGGTTTGTTTCCTTTATTTTCTTCTATCAGATCAAATGAAATAAACGTATCTGATTTACTTACACATTGCTACTACTTGCAGATGGGATTTAAATGGATATTTGTACTTTCATTGGCATTACTTCAAGCTGCATATTATCGTCGCCTTCGGTGGTCTGTTCTTAAGTCTCGCAAGTTGGTTCTTGATGTTGTCAACTAACTGCTTTCAAGTTACATTTATTATATTTTGGAAAGAAGCTAATTGTTACCAATAACTATGTCAAATCTCATCACGTCAAATTCATTGAGAGACTAGCCGGAAAGTGCCCTATTTTTGTTCGAGGTATAGAAATAAAGGTGTTACATGTATTTGATATACGTTACTTCAATTTTTCTCCTCCTTCTTAGAGCTGTGTATCTTTTGCATTTAAATTTTGACTCACTCAGGATCTTCAAGATATTATTTGTAATTGATCCAAATTATTACATTTCAAAATTTTGATTTTGAAAGTAAATTGTCGAATGATACCTTTGGAATTTATTTTCTTGTATGTTTTTTCACGATGAAAAAACATTCTAGATTTTAGAAGAGGTGTTAAAAAAAAAAGAATATTTTGAATGAAATAAGAAATTAAGAAAAGGAGATTAATAAAGGGCATTTGCTACCCTGTACAATTTCATTCTAATGACCCCGCATTTTTTCTTTGCAAGTCCTTAAAGTATCATCTTCTTTCCAATTTAGACTCTAAATTATGTAAATATAATAAGTTCTAATACTATTATATAATCTGTGAATATACTCTCGGCTACGAAGATGTTAGAAACTAAATTGATGAGTTATATTACTAATATGACAGAATTTACATAGGGTAGAAGCAAAATTGATAATCTATTCAATGTATTACACGGAACCAACTCATAGCATTTCATTATCAATCAAAGTGTAAATACATAACCAAACATCAACTGTGGCTAGCTAATAATGGAGCTACATTTGCCAATTCATGAGCGTCCTCCATTTTTGATGTATGATTGATCCACTTTTACATAAATATATCTTAACATAAATCACTTTAACTCATTCTAACAATATTTAGTTTTACAGAATCCAATTCAATTAAAATCGTTTTTTATCACCGTAACACTAATCAAAAGTTTAGTGGTCGATGATGATGTTCTTTCTTGATCAGGTATGTTAGTGTGAGTAGATATAGACAGTAGCACATGCCAAAGAAAATAGAGAAGTAGACATCCAAACAGTTAGTTTTTTTTTTTTTTTTTTGAGCAAATCCAAACAGTTAGTTATTTATGTATTTCCATGTGCAGAATAATCCAATTTAATCTTTCTTATTTACTTTTTCATTATTTCCATATTTGTGGGAATCTTTACATACAACACGCCTCTGCCATCTTAAGCCATTTCTCATTTGCTTCTTCCTCCTCATCTCACGTAGAATTTAACCTAATATTGAGTATATATAGGACCATAATTTCAATATACTAAAATCACATAGTAGCATATAGATAGAGAGGAAACACTCACCTCTTCAAACAAATTCACCATTTTCCTTTCCATAATCAAACTTCATATTATGTTATGTTACCAAATAGTCATCATAACCTCCTTTCCATCCCCTCATTTTTGTTTCATTGACTGTCTAACTTTGGGAGAGTGCTAAGAACACAACACGTGAGCGTTAAAAAGAGAATGTTGTTAACATTTTTATATAAATATTACATTAGGAATAGTCCTCTATTTACTCTTTATTATCTTTTGTTTTTTTGTTTTTTTTTATCATGTTTTGTTACATTTTCATTACTTATGTTGAGGTTCCCTTTCTTGAAACATTCATTTTAAAATTACCACCATGAAAATTTACCCCATCATAACATTGCTTCAAGGCTTCATAATGTTTGACACAAGCGGACTATAAAATACGATAACTATCACAAATATTCTTACAGCCACCCTTACGGTTAATTTTCTAATCAATTTAGAAAATTGTTGTTGACACATTTGGTTTGACTGAGAAACACGAGTAAATTATTCAAATGCCCCTCGACAGTTAACTGCCGAAGTTTACTGGAACTAGCTGCAGTTAACTGCCAAGGAACTTCAAACATGAAATTACAAAGATGCACATTTGAAACACAATTCATTCTTCGATGATAAAAACAACTACCACACCGGACTTCTCAAATCCCTCTCTATTCATTCTTCTGGCTATTACCGCTTATTCCTCATAAATTCAATATACCAACCAATTTCAATCATCAAAATTTACAGTAACATGGTTTCAATTACTTCACAAATCTGCAACAACTGTGGTTTAAATTTTCAAAGCTTCGATTCATATAACAAGCTAAACCCATTTTCAATTAATTTTCTATTCATCCCATTGAAAAAAAAGGAACCCGGAACATAAATTCATAGCAGATTAATAGACCCCCAAAAAATTGAATTCATAGCAGAAAAGAACACATGATATAATTAATAAGAAGCGAAACCATTTACAGTAACATAACAACAACAAATTTGATGCACTAAAGGAGATTTATATGACTTTTATTTGATTTTTATTTCATGGTTTATAAATAATATTGGATGAAAATGGAAGAGGTTAGAAATTTTTCTTTCTAATTTTTGAAAAATCTAAACTTGTAATACTTTTAAAGAATCAAAACAATTGCAACACCTATGTCGACGGAGGAAGTATTTTCGGTAGATGGTATTGAGGTTTCCTCGACAGTTAACTGCCGAAGTTTTCAGTTTTTCTCAGTAGTTTACTCCCGAAGTTTTTCTCGGTAGTTAATTGCAGCCGGTTCCATAATTCGGCAGTTAACTGCCGAGGGACATTTGAGTAATTTACATGTGTTTATCAGCCTTTGCATATGTGTCAACATCAATTTTCATCAATTTAAAGCTATGTCACATACGCCAAATTTAATTTACTCGTGTCTTAAGCACCTGTGTCTAATCAATTGAACGTATATCACCCTTTTGATTTTCTAATCAAGCAACTACTACCACGAATCTTTTAACGAGGATAATCTGCAGTTCCATATGATATGCACAGCCTTCTCTAGTTCTTCTCGAATTTTTTTCATTGTCCTTTCGCCTAAGAATAAAAGTGAAAAAGTTAAGACAGGATTGTTTTGGACTTGCTTGACTGGAAACATGATATGGATCACTCTAACTTCAAAAGCATAATAGAACGCCACATAATAGAAATCCATATATATATGCATTTTATTCTATTTAAGCCAAATCTCTTATTCTCTCATAAACTCCCTTTTGCATGTTTTGTTTGAAGTCGAATTTTGCATATCGTTTGTAGTATCACATATGTTTATTAATATCGATATGGTATTTTTTACTATGAATAGTTGTTCTTTGAAATCCTAGTATTAATATTCACCTCTTTTCATAATCATGACGATAATACATCGAAATACCGGAAAATGGATTACGTTTGAAAATTGCCTATGTTACATCCATTTATGATTAGGTTAAACATGATGTGTTGGCCTTAACTGAAACAAATTGACAAAGATTATGATTAACCAAGAAATTCAAGGTTGTGGAGGTAGAATGACTTGGATCGATTGAACTAACCTTGTCTTCCTTCGCTCACCATCCTTGAACTTTTTGTCATCATACTCTTAGTTCATTTTGTTTTGGTAAAGTCCCACAGATCAAGTTTACCCTAAACATATGTGTAAAGACAATTTTCCAACGCTATCTGTCCCTGTGATATTTAAAGATATTATCTTTATAATGATGAAAACATAAATGAATGTTAAAACTATGATTTAGAAGAACCATTCTTCAAATTAGAAAATAACATTCTTGCACATGAAAACAAAAATCTAATATTAATAATCATAATCATAGTTAATCACTTGCATCTTTTCTGATCGTTAGGTGGCTTCTCAAAAAACATTTGTTCTGCTCTTTACTTAATTTGGTTTTCTTGCGTTTGGATTACTTGGCGTGATAGGAATGCAAGAGTTTTTTAACAAAAGGTAAATTCAATCATACAACTTCTAGATAAAGTTAAGCTTCAATCCTTCTGGTGTGGTTGAAGGCAAATCATCAGAATTTTTCTTTTAATTATCACATGTGTGTCTTAATCCCCTTTTATGTTTAGGGTTATCATTTAATTTATTTTAGCTTCTGTATTTTAAGTGTGCTTGCATCATGGTTATATCGCTTTTATTTTTCTTCCGTTGTTAACCTGATGTAACAAACATTTCTTCTACCTTAGTTCTTCTCTGGCACACCTTGTGCTTGAGAGACTAAGTTTTTGTTATTATATTTCATTTTAGCTTTTTAAAATAAAAATAAAATATTAATTGGAAAAAAGTAAATGTAGAGAAAGAGATGTAAAAAATAAGTGTATGCAAAAATTTGTGATACAACAAACAAGATGCAAAAGAAAAAACTAATTTCACTTCCATCAGTTCTCAAGATCTTAATTAATTTTTCACTTTCTTTCTCAACTAAGACCTTAAACTTCCTGAACGCTTCTAAAGCTTCACTCTTTAGCTTTATAGTATACAAGCATAGCATCCTGGTATGCTCATCTACAAAAGCGATAAAGTACTTGCTTCCACCTTGTAGGTACTTCAAATGAACCACAAATGTTAGAATGTATGACCTCTAATGTTTATCATGCATAGTTTTATCTTAAAAGTTTCATTAATATTTTCTAGAATGTAATTTTCTGATAGGAATTGATTTAAATTATGCAATAGAAGTAGTTCCTCTTTCTTTTTGGACCTTTTTTTCCGAGCCAAGATTCATAACACGGTGAATATGTATTATGCTTTGGTGCTCTATGCCACCATCACATATTCAAAGTTTCAAAATTAATTTCATATAAATGCTAATTTCGTTCTTAATACATTTAACTAGCTTTTTATAATCAGGATTCGTCATGGTCATCGAGTTTATGTGGTCGGCAATGCCTAATGAGAATAAATTTCATGGTCAATTTGTCATTACATATGTGACTTGAGTTGTCGTTCATGCTTGTAGACACCTAACAGTAGGTACACAACCGCGACATTATGGGGTGCACTAACTTTCCAAAGATGTTTCCAATATCCGACAACATTATGTCTACTTGTGTGAAAAAATTCTTTCATGTCCACCATGTACTCCACAGAATGTGGGTCTCATCTGAGAACAACAATTCAATATTAGCATCATCCCATTTGTGTTCACCCGGAATCATTAAATCTGAAACAGATAAGTTATATACACCTGCACCTTGTGGTGAGTGAAGCCAAGAAATTGACAATCTATTATTAACAAAAAATAAATAAATTGACAATTTAGTCAATATATTACAAGGAATGAGAGTCATGTTTAGGAAATAAATTGATCATTAAAATATGAAATGTTTTTCGACAAGTGCAGGGGCAATCACTATTTTCATTTTAAAATATTTAGCTATCATTTTGACTAAGATGTTTTCTAAGTTACAACTTTCATTCGGAACTATTCACTTTTGAGCTCTAAATTTTTCATTCTACATACATGTTTATCTATTTTCAATTTTAATTTCGAATTATTTTAATGATTTTGCCTAGTTGCATATTTGCAACTAAAAATCCACATTTTTATACTCATCGCTAAACTAAACTTGCTATCTTTATCTATAGTATTTTTTACTTCATATAACAAGTGTTTTAATCTATGTTTGATCCGCTTTTGCATCCGTTAAACTTGATTAGAGCAATTAAAATTATTTAACTTATTTTGAATCTGAATAAGTTTTACAAAATCAATTTTTGTCACTCAGTAGTACCAAACACAAGTTCGGTGGTAAATAGTAACATTATTTCCTAACTATAGACAGTAGCACATGCCAAAGAAAATAAAGAGGACAATACACACCCAAATGGTTAATTACTTATTTCTATGCTCAGCATCATCCAATTTAATCTTTCTTATATGCTTTTTCCTTTTTCCATCTAAGTGCTCCTTCCTCAACAGACAACATGCCTCTGCCACCTTAAGCCATTTCTCATTTGACTTCTTTCTCATCTCACAAAAACCTTAACCTAATTTTAAGTATAAATAGGACCTAAATACCATGATACTAATGTCACATAATAGCATATAAATAGAGAGGAAACATGCATAGAGAAAATAATTAGACACAGAGAAAACTCTCACATCTTCAAATTAATTCACCATCTTCCTTTCTTGAATCAAACTCCACACTTTTTGCCACTACCAGTATAGCCACCATAGACTCTTTCTACTCCCTCATTTTTTTGGTCAAGTTGTTCATTGATTGTTTTTATTGCATTGTGTTACCTTATGTTCAGGTTCGTATGTATATGATTTACATTTGGACAAATTTGTTAAATCATGAACCCAATCTTTTAGATATTCATTTATACTTTGATCCATTACTAATCTTGAACTCTATCTTTTAGATATTCTCATTACTAATCTTTGCATTATGTTTTGAATTCTTATATTGATTCTAACTAATGTATTTTTATGCAGTTTTGGTTTGCACTTCCATTTTGAGTTTTGAGCATTGTGTTTACTTTCCTATTCCTTTCTTCAAACCTTGATATTCATTTTTAAATCAATAATATCTCCATAAAAATCATGCTATAAAATTATCAAAGTAAGAATTTTTGCTAAATATGTTTGGAATATTTAACATGATTTTTCTTGATAAATCATCTCATGAAAGACCATAGTATGAAAGACCATAGTCTCAAGATGTGTTGGACTGACCTTGAAAAAAGCGTTCACAATTGAGCGGTAATTTGGAGAATTAGACATAAATCATTTACGGTTGATTAAAAATGATGTTTGGAATTGATTTTATTACGATGACAACTGTAAATTTTCTCTCCATATGGTCAATCCACGTCCATCACCAAAAACAGTCAGTCTTATGAAAATAGCGAGACCTTGCAGATTATCATAACATTTTAAATTTGCTAGCTCTCAATATTTCCGTTAAGGCTTGCTGTGATTGATGTTTCGTTCGAAAGTGGATCTCTTATATGTAGCAAACTTCAATTGACGACATAATAACATTTTTGGATTAACCCATAAGTATAAGTATAAGTTGGTGTAAGAGAGTGAATTTTTTAATCTTATCTATTACTTCGAATTCGATATTCAAAGATACTGTCTTAATAATAAGGACAACATATAAATGAATATTAAAACTAAAATTTCAAAAAATCCCATTGAAATATAACGGTGTTTTACACATTAAAATAGAAATTTATCGTTAAGAAATATCATAATTAAAATTAATATATAATTGGGATCACATGAATTTGAGAAAACTTCAACGAGATGCAAAAATCAACTTTGGCTTGTCCGAATTGCCCCTATGTCAAATGGTGAATGGACCAAATGTAGCAAAGTTCAATTGACGCTTTAATAACACGAATCAACCTACAGTCTCAGATGCAAAGCAATTTAGACCATAGTCAATGTCTTTCGGCCTATAGAATCCTAAATGGGGGGTATCATGACTAAACCATGCAACATCGTTAAATTGCAATTCCAAGAGTTGACTTGGCACGTCCATACGTCTCCGTTGTCATTGTTTTTAGCATAAAAATTAGATAGTATTACTAACCAAAGCCTATGATATTTATTTTAGTTATTGCATTACTTGTCTTTGTTTGTTTGCATCTTGGCTTTCGAATGTGCAGAACTTGCAAGTCCTATGTTAGTATGAATTATTGGGAATTAGGTTTGATAGTCAATATTTTAGGTTGGATAGTTGATGTTTTCTTTCTTGTTAGTACGAGTTGGACAGTAACGCATGGAAAATATAAGCTACATTTGATCATACTAAAAGAGCACAATTGTTTTTAGCTAGTCTTGATATTGGTAGTTTTGATATTATTTGAACTTTTTGCATTGCAACTTCTGTTATTGGTCGTGTTAACCTTGAGTACGTTTGTAATTGATACAAATTTACAGATGGTATGAATAACAAAGGTATATCAATCTTCTACCTAATTTTAAGTCATATCTTATGCCTTTCTCATTTTAATCGAACTATGTTACATTTGATTCATTTTTCTCATTGCAACCTCTCTGTCTCTCATGAATAAACCACTTTAATATGAGTTTTGGTCATCTTCTCCTAAACAAAGTGCTACTCCAAATCCCAACTTTTAGTCAGTTATATTTGTTGTTTTAATTTTAATCAGTAAAATTTTATTAAAAATCATGTCTCTGCACAAGACGAAGAGACCGGTGTTACAGAAAGTACAAATTAAGGTACCGTACATAGGCGGAACACCCGAAAACAAACAGCAACAAAGACACCCCTGTGATCAACACCCATAATGATAACACCCACCAAAATAAACATCACTCCTCTAAAACTGACTCCTATACTTACCAACCACTGAAAAAACGACATCCATAACACTCGTTACCACTCCTCTCTGAACATTCTTTTGTAATTTTTCCTGCTATGTTTAAACATAATAATAGATATCTTCTATTTGCTACAATACAAGAATTTCATCTTTAAACTATGTCAATTTAGTCTTGGCTACTAAGATGTTAGGTACTAAATCGACGGAGTTTCATTATTAAATTGACATATTTTATATAGTGTAGGTACTAAATTGACAATCTATTTTCTTTGACCGAAGCAAACTTAATTCATATCATTAACCAGGAAAGGTTCAATACAACTAAGAGCAATCTCAAAAAAGAAATGATATTTGAACAACCATTTTATGACAACTTTCTCTTTTTTACTCGAATTGTTTTTACTTTCTCTCACTATTGTTTTGGTTTTTGTGTCAATACCTATGTTCTTTGTGTTTTTTGTTGTCACACAGTTTGTCTAACAAAATGGTTTTTCAAATAACCTTCCTCGTCACAAAAACATGGTGACTAGCCCAAGAACCGGTCTCTCTAACTAAACTATGAGCAACCAAAACTATTACGTAAAACTCAGACACTCCGCTACGCTGAGACAAAATGGAGTTCACAAGGGTGCTCGATTCCGACTCAAAGACAACATTGTGCCGCCGCTTGCTGATAACAAACTTTATTGCCTCCACCTCAACCAAAGACATTGCCTCTGCTTCCAAAACAGACATTTGCACTTTATTTGACATTTTTGCGCGGTGAGAAAGTTCCCATCTGAATTGCGCACAAAGCATCCCAAAGATATGTTTCTATCGGCCGCATGAAATGCGACATCAACGCTGCACTTGAGCCATCCCTCCGGTGGTCTCTCGCATTTGGAGCTGACATGAGTCATGTTTACTGTCACATGTTGACAACGATGTTACTGGATGTTCGCTTCATACCACTGCTGCCAAGAGCTTAATACAGTTCTACCAATGCCATGAGATGTCTGCCTTGTGTCATTCCACACGATCGTTACGCACAGCCAAAATATGCTACAACAGAACAGTTGCTACTTTTCCTGCTTTGTTGTGAGGCTCATTCCTGCAAATATAAAAAACAAATGTTGCTACATTGTCTGTATATCCTTCTAAGCAACACAGTGGATAAACCTTCCTAGTACCAACTTTCCTTAGCCAAATCACACCCACATATACATGTCAATCATCCTCACTTGCATTATCACACAGAGAGCAAAAATGATAACAAGGTACATACCAGGATCGCAGTGTAACACGAGTAGGTACACAACCGCGACAAATACGCCATAACAAGTTCAAGGCTTTATGGGGTGCACTAACTTTCCAAGGATGTTTCCAATATCCGACAACATTATGTCTACTCCTGTGAAAAAATTCTGTCATGGCCACCCGATATCTAGACTTCACAGTATACCTATTTGTGTCGTGGCCACCCGTCTTTCTGTCATGCGCATAGTGTAGTTGGAACACTTCTCAACATTAATGGAAAAACAAAAGATGGTGTGAATTCTCGTCTAGATATGCTTGAGATGGGTATAAGACAACAATTAGCTCCACGGGCAGACGGTAAACAAACGTATTTGCCTCCAGCTTGTTACACTTTGTCAAAAAATGAGAGAAAAAGCTTTTGTGAATGTTTGCGTGGTATAAAAGTTCCACAAGGTTACTGTTTAAATTTGAAGAGTCTTGTCTGTATGAAAGATTTGAAAATAATTGGTTTGAAATCTCATGATTGCCATATGTTGGTGCAATAATTTATACCGGTGGCTATTCGTGGCATACTGCCGAAAAAAGTTAGAAATGTCATAATTAGGTTGTGCTTATTCTTCAATGCTATTTGTAGCAAGGTTATAGATCCTAAAAAATTAGATGAATTGGAAAATGAGGGTGCAATTATCTTGTGCCAACTTGAGATGTATTTTCCTCCTTCTTTTTTTGACATCATGGTTCACTATCTAGTGAGAGAGATTAGGTTATGTGGTCCTGTTTATTTGAGATGGATGTATCCGGTTGAACGATACATGAAAATTTTGAAAGGGTATGTGAAGAATCAACGCCGTCCAGAAGCATCTATTATTGAAAGATATATTGCAGAAGAAGCCATTGAGTGGTGTTCTAATTATATGCCATGTTGTGAATTCGATGAGAAAACACACCAATAACAAACTTGATGTGTGGAGCAAGGAATAATTAAGCAACCAAAATCAAAGTGTATGGAACAATTATAAACACAAGCCAAAAGTAGAAAACAGCGAGAGAGAAAAGAAGAGAGAACACAAGAATTTGTTGACCCAGTTCGGTCCAAATTGACCTAGTCTAGGGGAGAGAGCAGCCCTCCGTTCCACTATATGATGAGAAACGTTACAAAAGAGATATCAATGGGTTACAAGAATAAGGCTCCCACCTAATTCTACCAAAATCCCAGCCTCTTCCCATAACCAAGAGACTCAATCCTAATAGTGTTTCCCAAGGTGAATCAACCATCAAACCTTAGTGTTTGTTCCAAAGAGACAAACTCTATACAAACCCTAGTTTTGTTGTTGCCTTTCTAAACCCTTGTTTCAGCCCCTCTATCTCAAGGTTTACACTGATACAATGTCTATATTTATAGTAAAAGTAACCCTCATAAATTGGAACAAAATCAGGCCCAAAAATACGTTTTATTTTTCTGACTCTGCGCGAAATCGTGCTCCGATTTTGCCAGATCGTGCTTCGATTTTTTACGAATGAAAGTGCCAATTCTGCTCCAGAAAATCGTGCTTCGATTTCTCCAAATCGGGCTTCGATTTTGACAGTTTTAGGAAACCTCAATTTCTCCAATTTTGAGTCACTTTCACAACATGCCAGACGCAGAAGCAATAGGAATTCCAAAGTCTCGTCATGAGGGAAGATGTGCAGGTAAGGGTCGAGGTTTAAAACTTAAAGCCATGTATTGTGAGGAAGTGCTTAAAGCACATTTGTATATATTGAATAACACTGAAGAGTTTCAACCTTACCTTGTTGCTCATAAAGTCATTGTCAAGGATAGAAATCCTAGAATGAATGACAAATGGTTGTTAAATGAGCATAACAAGACTTTCTTAAAGTGGTTTAAAGAAACCATTTTAAGTGACAATACAGCTTCTGTTCAATTAAAATGGCTATCAAGGGAGCCTAACTTTGATGTCATAACTTGGACTGGTTATGATATCAATAATTTTTCATTCTCTACAAAGACTCAAGATGACAAGAGTGTAGTTCAAAACAGTGGGGTGATGGTGGTAGCTGAGGGCATGCACTTCTCTAGTTCAAAAGATCAAAATCCAATTATGACATCCATACCTTACTTTGGGATCATTGATGAGATTTGGGATGTCAATTTCATTAAATTTAAAGTGCCTGTTTTTAAATGTAAGTGGATTGCCATAAACAATGGAGTTAAAACTGATGAATTTGGTTCTAAACTGGTGGATCTTGAAAAGGCAGCTTATACAAATGAGCCCTTCATTCTGGCATCCCAAGCAAAACAAGTGTTTTATGTTCGTGATCCCTCTAGCAAAAAGTGGTCAGTCGTTCTCCAAGGTAAAAACATGCATGAGAGTCAAGATTCCTTAGATATTTCCGAGACTCCTTCTTTCTCGCAAGGGATAACTACTTTTGGAGAGAAAACTATAGTGGACGACGAGTATGCCGCTCGTGATGATCATAATGAAGGGATATGGGAAAATATTCAAACATGAAAATCTTAGAAAAATGTTCTAACCATATGTGTAACTTTCATTTTATCATTAATTTTTACTTTGATTCTTAACATGTTTGAATAGTTTTATTCATTATTTCAAATTGGTACTGACCATTATTATATTTTTATATTACAGACTCATGGGTGATCCATCAGCTCCTCCACAAAGCGATAAGAATGCTTAACCTGCCAAAAAGAGGGTGAATAGACAAATTGGTGATTCAAAAGCTCCTCAACACAGAGAGAAGAATACTCAGCCAGCCAAAAAGATCAGCTTCTCAACAAAGCGAGGAGAATGCTCAACCTGCCAAAAAGAGGGTGAGTAAGAGGGTGAAAAGAGCCATTGGTGATTCATATGCTCCTCCACAAAGTGAGATGAACGCTCAGCCTACTGAAAATAGAGTCAACACACTCGTGACTGATCCATCAGATCCTCGACAAACTGAGGAAATTACTCAGCCTACAAAAAAGAGAGTTAGAGGTGCAACACGAATGGCACATTTTTTGCTTATTGAAAAGTTGATGTTAAGCGTATTGTATCGAAAACATCCTGTGAAGTTTGATTTGAATGAGAGTGAATTTCTTTACCTCCCAACGAGAGATATTATGGAGTTGTGTATCAAGACGGAAGAATTATGCCTCACGATTCTACGAATATGGGTGGTGTAAGTATATTTTCACCCTTATTTATGTCTGTGCTTTAAAGTAGATAGATCATTAAAGAAAATGTCTCTGTTTGTGCCTATATGAAAAGTTAGTGTGTAATCACATTCTGGATTGTTTATCGCAGGTTTTTGTTCATTCAAATGTCACTTTGCCTTGCTGTTTGTTTGTTTGCTGCCTTGTACATGTTCAGATTTTGAATTGTTTTTTAATATTTTAGGTATATGGAACGCCTTTGTACTCAATTGGGAAATAGTGATGTGTATGGTTTCGTTGATCCATTTTTCATTCACGTAGAAAATGACTAAGAAAGTTCTCAGTCTCATATGACCGCAAAGATGTTTGAGGGTAGCAAAGTTTGTTATTTTGCACCTTACCTGAAAAAGTAAGTGTATTTGATCTTCATAGTATTATTTTTCTATACTTAATCACATATATTAGAAAGCCCTAAAGTTAACAAATCTTTTATTTTTTTCCAATGTAGTCGCCATTGGCAATTGCTTATTATTGAACCAGAAAAAACAAATGTTGTTTTTCTATGTTTGATGGGTTGGAAGCCAGATAAAAATATTGAGGACATTGTTAATTCGTAAGTATTTAACTAATTGAATGTAATTTCATAAAGATTTTTTACACATCAATTTATATGAATGCATTTTATTACTGTAGTGCTATAGTTGGGTATAACAAGTTGAGTGGTGTCACAAAGGCGAGAAAGGCAACATGGGAGATTCCCACAGTAAGTTAAAAATTATATTCATACAATATTATAAGTTTTTTTATATATGACATTTACTCAATATAATTTCATATTCATGACAATTGTAGTGCCAAAGACAACCTTTGAATTATGAGTGTGGCTACTTTATAATGATACATATGCTGAACATTGTATCAGCTGGCATTACCGGCTCATGGGATATGGTGTGTAACTAAATACTACAACCATTTGTGTTTCTTATGTTTTTTTAAAGTTAATTTCATATTCTAATATGTTATCTTAACTTTTTTTTTTTCTTCAGATTTTTGGAGACAAAACTCCGTTTATTGATGATGAAATGACAAATGTTCAAGAACGCTGTGGAAGTTTGATTTTGGAAAGACTTGATGTAATTTAATTATGTCAATAACAATGTTTAGTTTTTGTTTAGTTTTATGACATTGTAACTTTGGATTTGTTTGATATTGTAACAATGACAGGTTTGATATGAATTTTGATCGTATGATATTTCATATTAGTGGTTGAGATTATGAATTTTTTGGTTATTATATTAAATCCTGCACCATAATTTTGTTATTAAAAAAAAATAGACCGAGATATTAAATGGGTTGAACAGATCTAAATAGAATTTTCAATACCCTTGTTCACCTTTTTTAAGTCGTGTTATCCGATTTAAATTAAAAGATTTTAAATGGGTTGAGCCGATTTAAATAAAACGATTTTAAATCGGGTAAAGGGTGTAGACTTAAAATCAAAGACAATTTTTTAAATCAACCACCTATAAATCAGATCATGACCCGATTTAAAAAGTCATATTTACACCATTTAAAAAGTGTTTCATGTACTAGTATCTCACCCGTCTTTCTCATCCATCAACATAATGTGATCCTCCCGGGTCAAACAGAGTTGTTTCAACTATTGCACGGGCGGCCTCGTCTGAGAACATCAATTCAATCTTAGCATCATCCCATTTATGTTCACTCGGATTAATCATTAAATCTGAAACAGATAAATTATACACACCTGCACCTTGTGGTGAGTGAACCCAACCACCTTGGTTGCCCCGAAGCCAAGAAACTGACAATCAATTATTACCAAAAATTAAATCAATTAATTGACAATCTACTCAATATGTTACAAGTGCTATTTTCATTTTGAAATATTTAGCTATCATTTTGACAAAGTCTTTTTTAAGTTGCAACTTTCATTCGGAACTATTCACCACTTTTGAGCTCTAAATTTTTTAATTTTCATATTTGTTTATCTATTTTCAATTTTAATTTTGAATTATTTTATTGTTTTTTACTAGTTGCATATTTGCAACTAAAAATTCACATTTTTATACTCATCGCTAAACTAAACTCGCTATCTTTATCTATAGTGATTTTTTACCTTCACATAATAAGCGTTTTAATGTATACTTATCCAATTTTGCATATATTACTATATTTGACTTCTTAACCGGTGCTTCAGGACACCGGTTAGAGTGACCCTTTACTTAAATATAAATTAGGGTTAATAGTGCTTTACTTCCTTGCAATATATGTTATTTTTGGTTTTCTACCCTGTAATTTTTCTTTTAGTTTCCGTCCTTGTAATTTGAAGATTTTTGGTTATGGACCTTAATTGATAATATGGACGGGGTAAACCGAAACTTGCTCAAATTACATGAGTGAAATTTGCCATGAAGGCTCAAACCAAAAAAAAGAAATCAAATTACAAGGACAAAAACTAAAAAAAAAAAATACAGGGTTGATAACAAAAAATGACCTATATTACAGGAGTAAAACACTATTAATCCTATAAATTACTTTAACTCATTTTTAATCCGAATCCATTCAATTAAAATATTTTTTGTCACTTCAGTAGTACCAAACACAAGTTTAGTGGTAAATAGTAACATTTTATTTCTTGACTAAAGACAGTAGCACACCCCAAATGGTTAATTATTTATTTATATATTCAGCATTATCCAATTTAATCTTTCTTATATGCTTTTTCCTTTTTCCATCTTTGTGCTCCTCTCTACTATGCAAGAATCTCAACAGATAACGTGCCTATGCCACCTTAAGCCATTTCTCATTTGGCTTTTTCCTCATCTAACATAGAATTTAACCTAATTTTGAGTATAAATATGACCTAAATACCATAATACTAAAGTCACATAATAGCATATAGATAGAGAGGAAACATGCAGAGAGAAAATAATTAGACACAGAAAACTCTCACATCTTCAAATTAATTCACCATGTTTCCTTTCTTGAATCAAACTCCACAATTTTTGCCACTACTAGTATAGCCAACATAGCCTCTTTCTATTCCCTCATTTTTTTTCGTCTTCTTGAATTAAACTTCATAGTCTGCACTTCCATTGAGTTTTGACCATTGTGTTTACCTTCCTATTCCTTTCTTGAAACTTTAATAATCATTTTAAAATCAATAATATCACCATAAAAACCATGCTATAAAATTATCAAGGTAAGAATTTCTGCATAATGATGTTTGGAATATTTAACAAGATTTTTCTTGATAAATCATCTCATGAAAGACCACAATATAAATTTCTGCAATACTCGTTTTATGGTTTAGTTTCATGATATATCGGTTTACTTGGGCCTCATTTTTTAATTTGTTTTCATTACAGCTGATTAAAAATTTGAAGATGATGGGGTTAGAATTTCTTCAAAATGATGTTTGGAATTGATGTTTATTGTGATGACAACTGTAGATTTTTTCTCCACATGGTCAGGTCAATCCACCCTGGAAACAGCCTCTTGTGTAAAAACAGGGTAAGGCTGCGTACAATACACCAAATGGTGGGACCCTTTCCTGGACCCTGCGAAATGCGGGAGCTTCAGTGCACCGGATTGCCCTTTGCCCTTTATGGTCAGGTCAATCCACGTCCCTCACCAAAAGAGAAATTGTAGCAAGGTTTTTGGGAATAGTGAGACCCTGTGGATTATCATAACATTTTAAATTTGCTAGCTCTCAATATTTCAATCAAGGCTTGCTGCGATTGTTGTTTCATTGGAAGGTGGATCTATCATATGTAGCAAACTTCAATTGACACCATAATAACATAGATTTTTTTTTTTTTGTCTAAGTGTGTTATAACATAAGTGGAACTGAAAATTCACAATCTCACCATCTCTTCAAACATATTCACCATATTCCATTATGGAATTAGATTCCACAATTTTGTTTATTTTTCCTTGTACCACTAGCCACCATAGCCTGGCCACAATTTGTTCAACGATGAACTCTATTTCTATTATTGTATTCTCATTTCTAATTTGATGCATTTCTAATCTTGAATCATATCTTTTATATTCTCATTCCTAATTACCATTAGTACTTTATCATTGTTGTTTTGGTTTTTCAAGCAGCTTCGATATGCACTTCCATTTTGGGCACTGTGTTTACTTTCCTATCCCTTGCTTAAAACTTAATATTCATTTTAAAGTCCATACCATCTCTGTTGTCATTGTGTTTAGCGTAAAAATTATCTACATTCCTAATCAAAACCTATGATATTGATAACAAAGGTATATCAATCTTCTACCTAATTTTAAGTCTTATGTTCTGTGTTTCTCCATTTTAATCGAACTATGTTCCATTTGCTTCAATTTTTCACTGCAACCTCTTATGGTCTTCTGCTGCTCATGCATAATGGGTTGATCATGCTGGGTTCAATATGTAGTATTGTGTTACACATTTATCTGCTTGACGAAACTTCATTATTTTCTACATGCATGTGCCTTTACACTTTGTCATCAGACTGTGACTTAGTGTTGCAAATTATTCGTCAAGGGCTCTTTTCAATTTTAATTTTTGCAACTCTATTCAAGAACTACTTAATTCAAAGTTATATTAGGAGATTATTTCATCCATATGTCGTTGCAAAAGTTTTTAATGTATGTTTGATCCAGTTTTTGCATATGTTAAACTTGATTAAAGAAATTAAAATTGATTTTGACATAAATTTACTTTTTAAATATAATTTTTGTTTTATTGTATCTTTGTCTATAGTGATCTGTTATCTCTAAATTTCCATTAGAGATTTTTTGGTTTTGTATAATAAGAATATATCACTATTGACTATATTAAATCGACACATTAACCTTACTTTCATTGACCTTGTAAAGCCCACAACTCTCTATATTATCTCAAAACCAAATTATCCAATTATCTTATGAGAGTTTGTGGTAACATTAAAGAGGTAAATTTCTTCACTCATAAATAGATTTTTTGACTTTGCATACCATCTAATTTTTGTCCATCGACTCAAATGTTTTCTTTGGTTGCACCATACATATTATATCTTCTTTTTTTTTTAAGAAGCGTCATATTATATCATTAATGTCACGATTATGAAATATTGCATTGCATCCACCTGCTGCCAAGCGCTTAACGTAGTTCTAACAATGCCATGATGTCTAGCTTGCGTCATTCCACACGTGATCGTTACGCGCAGTCCAAATATGCCACAACAGAACATATGCTACTTTTCCTGCTTTGTCGTGAGGCTCATTCCTGCAAATATCGAAAACAAGAGATATTTATTTAGGAAATATGAAATGATGATTAAAATATGAAATGTTATTCGACAACAAGTGCAGAGGCAATAACTATTTTCATTTTGAAGTGTTTAGCTATCATTTTGACTAAGATCTTTATTTAGTTACAACTTTCATTCATAACTATTCACCACTTTTGAGCTCAAAATTTTTCATTTTCCATATTTGTTTTTCTATTTTCAATTCGAATTATTTTATTGTTTTTGACTAGTTGCATATTTGCAACTAAAATCCACATTTGATACTCATGGCTAAACTAAACTTGCTATCTTCATCTACAGTGATTTTTTACCTTCTTATAATAAGCATTTTAACGTACGTTTGATCCACTTTCACATATGTTAAACTTGATTAGAGCGATTAAAATTGATTTTGACATAAATTTATTGTATAACTCACTTTTACATAAATGTATCAAAATATACATTATTTAACTCATTTTGAATCTGAATAAGTTTTACAAAATTAATGCTTGTCACTCGGTAGTACCAAACACAAGTTTAGTGGTAAATGGTAACATTATTTCTTGACATTACACATCCATTATTTATTTCTATGTTCAGCATCCATTATTTAATTTAATCTTTCTTATATGCTTTTTCCTTTTTCCATCTTTGTGCTCCTTTCTGCTACCTTAAGCAATTTCTCATTTGACTTCTTTCTCATCTCACAAACAACTTAACCTAATTTTGAGTATAAATAGGACCTAAATACAATGATACAAAAGTCACATAATAGCATATAGATAAAGAGGAAATATGCAGAGAGAAAATAATTAGATACAGAGAAAACTCTCACATCTTCAAATTAATTCACCATCTTCCTTTCTTGCATCAAACTCCACAATTTTTGCCACTACCAGTATAGCCACCATAGCCTCTTTCTATTCCCTCATTTTTTCGGTCAAGTGTTTCATTGCATTAGGTTTAGTCCACTCTTTACTCTTTATTATATTTTTTTATTAGGATATGTTACCATTGCATTACTTATGTTCATGTTCGTATGTATATGATTTACATTTGGACGAATTTATTAAATGTTGAACCCTATCTTGGATTTTGTGACTTATTAAGGTACTTATCTAGGTATTTTTATGAGATGGCTGGAGGTGTCATTCAGCAGTTATTGAGGAGGAAACTCCAATCTCATTCTCCTGTAAATATTAACTCCTCTCTTTTTGATAACTTTGTTCTGTTGTAATATTTAGGTATTTGTAAAACAATGATTTTGTTATACAAATTTGAGGGAAACGATAGCATCATCTATGAACCACAGACACTCCTTGGACGAGACATATTCCCGTGTCGGAAATGTGTCGTATCTGACACCGACACATATAATTACACTGAATTACGTGATTTTCTCAAATTATTAACGGTGTCGGCGTGTTAGTGTCCGTGTCATTTCTTATGAAGAAGCATAGGATATCATTGGTTTGGTTTATCTGGAAGTTGTTATTGCTATGCATTTTAGCTTTTTTATATTGCATCTGTGAGCAATATTGTTCTTTATTTCATCCATTTATCATTTCTTCTCTCTAGGAGTCACATATACCATAGACTCCTCCATGTGGAGTGTTATCAGTGACAAATGTGGAGCCCAATATCCGCCATAAAATATGACTGATGTCCAGAACAATATACTGCCACTGCGTCTGTGCCATACCGCCATTTGCCGTCATTTGACAAAACGGCCATTGCCATAGCATAATCATGCATTCAAAATACACATAAAAGAAATAAGGTTAACAGGATGTCTAAGTGTTGGTGAAATTTTATGGCATTGGCATGGATCTTAATTCAAAGTTATATTAGGAGTTACATTAGTTGTAAAAACTAAGAAAGTGCATCATCATTATGGCAATTAGGAATTTTGTCTTGCACGAAAATCTTTTAACAGTTAAGGTTGCTTCCTACGGTTAATTGATACTATAAACTTCTCACATTATCGGTTGAACAAATTAAATCCCATATAAAATTTTAAATACAATTCTCTGACTCGAAATCATGCTCAATCTACCTGTCATTTACGGCTCCAAGTCCAATTAAAGGGAGCTATCTTCTATTACTGGCTTAGGGTCATTGTTTGATATAGGGAAAGACCATTATGAAGAATCATATGGAGGAAATATACGTGCTCATGTCATAACAATTTTCCTGCCATGAAACAATCTAATGGTCTTTTGCTAATTAATGGGTTCTGATATGTTTCCTACAGAATCCTTCATCTATGTCATCGATTATCACGAAGAACGATGGTTCTGGTTCCATGAGCAGCAGATCCTTAAGAGCCCTTGCATTAATTGGAGCCGGTGTCTCAGGGTTTTTGGGTTTTGCAACATCAGCATCAGTTATCAATGGTCTCATATATATGATCATGCTTTGAGTTTGAGCTGAGATTTCCCTGTATTTTCATATTTTTGGGTTCAAAGATATCATTTCCCAAGTTTGACCTAAGTCATGTGGTTTCACCAAGGCAGCAGGACCAAGACAATTTCACGATTGCATTGTCAAGCTTGGCAAGCTTGTGAGGGGGTAACAACAGTAAATAGAAAAGAGGAACAAATGACAAAACTTGGCACACAAGTTACTTAGCTTGCAGTACACGTCACCTTCTAGATAACTTAATTTCATTTGTAATTTCAGTTTCATTTAGCTTACATGTAGTTAGTTATAACAGTTAAGTATGAGCTGGCACTAATGAAGTGTATATAAGCTCATCTCATGTACAATTTTGTTACAACCAATCATAACTAATTTTTTATCTTTCTGTTCATCTGCTTTTTTCCATGGTTAAATTTTGCTCTGATATGTGTTATAAAGTGATCAATAATATTTATTGTGCATTGTTTTATCGTAAAAGAATCCTGTTTTTTTTTCTTTCTAGAATGTGACTTTCTGAAAGGAATTGTTTTAAATTATTCCATGGAAGTATTTCCTCTTTCTTTGAAGCCCTTTTTCTTGTCCAAGAATCCAGGATTCATAACATGGTACATCTTTATTTTGCTCTTACTGCTCTATGCCGCCATCGCATATTCAAAATTTCAAACTGAATTTTGTATAATTTCTATATATGAATAGTAATACTAATAAGTTAATATAAATTTTACTACTTTTTAACAAGCAAGATTCGTCGTTGTCACCAAGATTATACTCAAGTGTATGTGTTCTGTAATTCTAAGTCATTGATATCATACCATGATTTGGATCGGGTTGCTTAGACAGAAAAGGAGGTAAATGCAATGTCTGAGATTGTGGTGGTTGATGGCGGTAAACTCAATGATCGCTTTCCTCAGCCGTATATATATGTAAATGAGTCAGCTGCTAAATTTGCTAATGGAGGAGCCTATCCTCCAGATCTTAGTCTTATCACCAACATAATTTATAAATTTTTTTGTATATCATTTTCTCATTAAGTTGCCATTTCTAGGTTAAACATATATCAAGACACAATTTAATGTCTGGTTGCACTTTTGTAACTCAAAAAACTATATGTTTACAAATGAAAGCTTTAGAAAAGATTGTTGATTCTGATTTGAGGTGGTTTTTGTTGGGCTCGACGAGCTTAACGCAAGTGTAAATTAAAATTCCAAAATCCAAAAGAGATTGGATCTTGCAGCGCAGCGGTAGCGATAAAATGGAACACCAATATTTAATGTGGAAAACCCTCTAATACCGAGGGAAAAACCACGGGACAAACTCCGGAAAATATTCCACTATATTAAAGAATATTACAATATTCTCTCCACTCTCTTACACACACAAGAGATACAATATAGTGTTTCCCGTGAGACCTACTTCTATTCTAATGCTATTATTTTATAGCACCTAGAAGTTATAGAGATGATACCCACCTGGTGTATTTTTCCCACACTCTCTGGATTTACTCAACACTCTATTTTTCCTCTCACACACAGAAGCTTTGTATTTTCACTTCTGCTTCGATGCTTTCCTTCAATTCCATTGCCTCTATTTATAGAGGAAATGAGCCGTAAGAGTTGGAAATAGTTCACACCTCTTACACCAAAAGTCATGACATTGAGAGTGTGAAACTTGGAATGAATTGCAAGCCTTCACACTTTTCTGCACACCAAGCTATGCCTAGCCATGTCTCTCCACCGTAAGCTATACCATAGCTTTCCTATTTGTAGAAAAATGCATCTTTGAATTAAATAGGTAGAATACTATTTACAATTACTTATAGTAATTGTCTTTGGCTGGAAACAATACCCACACGTGGTGGGGCCAACAATTCTCCCCCTTCAGCCAAAGGGAGATATCCTCGCAATTCATTCACTTGCGATCCATGCCGATCAACTCGGCACAAAGTTGAAGCTTTTCACGTGCTACAACTTTCGTCAACATATCCGCGGGATTTTTATTGGTGTGAATCTTTTCCAACAAAAATTGTTGTTCTTCCGCTGCTTGACGCAACCAATGATATCTGACATCAATATGCTTTGTACGAGAGTGGTACATCGCATTCTTACTCAAATCCAAAGCGCTTTGACTATCGCAATGGATAACGTACCTTTCCTGCTTCATTCCCAATTGATCAAGAAATCTTTTTAGCCAAAGCATTTCTTTCCCTGCTTCAGCCATGGCAATATATTCCGCCTCTGTTGTTGATAAGGCAACACATTTTTGCAATTTAGATTGCCAAGATACGGCTCCTCCTGCAAAAGTAAACACAATTCCTGAAGTAGACTTTCTACCGTCCAGGTCACCTGCCATATCTGCATCTGTGTAGCCTTTCAAAATCGAATCTGATCCTCCAAAGCATAAACACTTATTAGAGCTTCCTTTCAGATACCTCAAGATCCACTTCACAGCTTCCCAATGTTCTTTTCCCGGATTGGAAAGAAACCTGCTAACAACTCCAACTGCATGAGCAATATCTGGCCTGGTGCAAACCATTGCATACATCAAACTCCCAACTGCTGAGGAGTAAGGTATTGCAGCCATAACTTCTTTTTCATCTTGACTAGTAGGACAACTCACTCTGCTGAGTTTAAAGTGATTGGCTAACGGCGTGCTAACTGGTTTAGCACCCTTCATGTTGAATCTTTCTAGAACCCGGTCCACATACTGTTGTTGTGACAACCATAGCTTTCTAGCTTTTCGGTCTCTCAAAATCTTCATGCCTAAGATTTGCTTTGCAGGGCCTATATTTTTCATGTCAAAGGATTTTGACAATTCCTTCTTCAAATCACCAATCATATCTTCGTCTTGTCCCACTATCAACATATCATCTACATATAACAGAAGGATGATGAATGTGTTACCTCGAAATGTTTTAACATATACACAATGATCTGCATCTGTCTTGGTATATTCATGACTCATCATGAACGAGTCAAATTTCTTATACCATTGTCTTGGTGCTTGCTTTAATCCATACAAGCTCTTCTTCAATTTGCAAATCAAGTGCTCCTTTCGAGTCTTCTCAAATCCTTCTGGTTGAACCATGTAGATCTCTTCATCTAAATCTCCATGAAGAAATGCAATCTTTACGTCCATTTGTTCAAGCTCCAAATCCAAGCTAGCAACCAATCCGAGTATAACTCGAATTGAACTCATCTTAACAACTGGAGAGAAGATTTCATCAAAATCTATTCCTCGCTTTTGTCCAAAACCTTTTACGACTAAGCGAGCTTTGTACTTCACTAGCTTATCACCATCTTTCTTGAGCTTGAACACCCATTTATTCTTCAAGGCTTTTCTGCCTTCAGGAAGTTTCACAAGTTCATAAGTATCATTTTTCTGCAAGGAATCCATCTCTTCTTGCATTGCTTTCATCCATTGGATTTTATCCTTATGAGTTTGAACTTCATCGAAACTTTCCGGCTCCCCCTCATCAGTGATGAGGATGTACTCCGAACTAGGGTACCTGGTAGATGGATGATGATCTCTGCTTGATCTGCTGAGCTGAGATGTTGGGGATCGCTCGCCATCCTGAACATCTTCATCATCATCACCATCTTCAATTACTGGCTCACCATCAACCCCAGGGTCTTCATCAAGATCTCCCCCTTCCATGGCAACTCTTACAGGAGGAGTGGTAAGTGTAAGATCAACCTTACCATAATGTTTAGGTGTTTCTGGAATAGCAGAATCTGACATAGTTTCTTGCTCATGAAACACTACATCTCTGCTTCTAATAATTCTTCTCTTCTCTGGATCCCATAACCTGTAACCAAATTCCTCATCTCCATAGCCCACAAATATGCAAGGAATGGCTTTATCATCAAGTTTTTGTCTATGCTCCTTATTTACATGAGCAAAGGCTTTGCATCCAAACACCTTCAAGTGAGAGTAACTTATATCATGTCCGGACCATACTCTCTCAGGAATGTCAAAGCCCAAAGGAACAGATGGAGATCTGTTAATCAGGTAGCATGTGGTTTGAACAGCTTCACCCCAAAATGGCTTAGGCAGTTTAGCCATTTTCAGCATACATCTAACTTTCTCCATAATGGTTCTGTTGATTCTTTCAGCTACACCATTATGTTGTGGGGTGCCAGGAACCGTCTTCTCATGTCTGATGCCGTGCTCAGAGCAATAACTTTTGAATTCATGGGAAGTATATTCACCCCCATTATCTGAACGAAGACACTTCAAAGGTTTACCAGTCGATCTCTCCACCATCGCATGAAACCTTTTGAAGTACTGAAACACCTGGTCCTTTCTTTTAAGGAAGTACACCCACACCTTTCTGGAAGCATCATCAATAAACGTCACAAAATATTTGCTACCACCAAGAGTCTCCACTTCCATGGGTCCACACACATCAGAATACACCATATCCAATATATTATCTTTCAGCTTTGAAGTTCTGCTGAAAGAAACTCTATGTTGCTTGCCAAATAAACAATAATCACAAGGATTCAATTTAGTACCTTTGTCAGATGGAATGAGGGACTTCCTTGACAAAATTTGCAATCCTTTTTCACTTAGATGAGCCAGCCTTTTATGCCACAAATCTGGCAAAGCAACATTCTCGACCGCATTCAAGCCATCTTTGATAAGCTTGACTTGAGTTTTGTAAAGCGTTGAATACACGGCGCCTCTAGAAACCATCAACGATCCTTATCACCAAAGTTGTTTTGAAATCCGGCTAAATCAAGAGCATGGACAGAGATTAGATTTAGACGCAAATCCGGCACATGTCGCACGTCCTTCAGTGTTAGTGTAAAACCAGTATTGGTTTGAACACACACATCACCAATTCCAACAATATCTGCAATACTATTATTGCCCATCTTTACTTTGCCAAAGTCTCCTACTTTGTACATCGTAAAGAATTCTTTGTTAGAAGTGGCATGATAAGAAGCTGCTGAGTCAATGACCCATTCAACACATGAATCTGCAACATGACATTCTTCTTCTTCAACAGAAAGCAACACCACTTCCCCATCAACTACTGGGGTTGTAGTATTTTCATCTTCGTCTGGTCTTTCATTCCTCCGATCCTTCTTTTCTTTGTTCTTCCAAGATTTGCAATTTCTTTTGATGTGACCTTCTTCGCCGCATTGAAAACACTTGAACTTTCTTCGAGGTTGAGATTGTGATCTGTCTTTGGATTTATTGGATCTCCCCCTGCTTTTACTTCTGCCTCTGTTCTCTGTGACAAGGGCTTGAGAGCTACTTGATCCCATGTCTTTTCTTCTTGTTTCTTCATTGAACATACTATCTTTTACTTGGGACAAAGTGAGCGCTCCATCTGGAGCAGAGTTGCTTAATGACACCACCAAAGTTTCCCAACTTTCCGGCAAAGAACTCAAAAGTAACAGTGCTTGTAATTCATCATCCAGCACCAGCTTCATGGCAACCAATTGGTTTACCAAGTCTTGAAAGTCACTCAAGTGCTCGGCAACTGATCTTCCCTCCCGATACTTTAAAATCACCAACTTTCTAATAGCGAAAGTTTTGTTTTGTGCGGTCTTTCTTTGATACATCTTTTCGATGTTCTTCCACAGAGTCTGGGCATTTGTCTCTGTGGCCACATGGTGGAATACACTAAGATTCACCCACTGCCTAATCAGACTGACAGCCTTCCAATGAGACTTTTTCCAGTCTTCATCCGTCACCTTATCTGGCTTCGTGTTTCCCTTTTCTACAGGATCATACATATCCTTGTAGTAAAGTATATCCTCCATTTTTGGCTTCCAAATGGAGTAGTTTGTAGAAGTGAGTTTAATCATCGTACCAGTGCTACCATTGTTCTCCTCCATTTAATTTACACTATAATCTCGAGCTCCAACCGGAGCTCTGATACCACTTGTTGGGCTCGACGAGCTTAACGTAAGTGTAAATTAAAATTTCAAAATCCAAAAGAGATTGGATCTTGCAGCGCAGCGGTAGCGATAAAATGGAACACCAATATTTAACGTGGAAAACCCTCTAATACCGAGGGAAAAACCACGGGACAAACTCCGGAAAATATTTCACTATATTAAAGAATATTACAATATTCTCTCCACTCTCTTACACACACAAGAGATACAATATAGTGTTTCCCGTGAGACCTACTTCTATTCTAATGCTATTATTTTATAGCACCTAGAAGTTATAGAGATGATACCCACCTGGTGTATTTTTCCCACACTCTCTGGATTTACTCAACACTCTATTTTTTCCTCTCACACACTTCTACACACACAGAAGCTTTGTATTTTCACTTCTGCTTCGATGCTTTCCTTCAATTCCATTGCCTCTATTTATAGAGGAAATGAGCCGTAAGAGTTGGAAATAGTTCACACCTCTTACATCAAAAGTCATGACATTGAGAGTGTGAAACTTGGAATGAATTGCAAGCCTTCACACTTTTCTGCACAGCAAGCTATGCCTAGCCATGTCTCTCCGCCGTAAGCTATACCATAGCTTTCCTATTTGTAGAAAAATGCATCCTTGAATTAAATAGGTAGAATACTATTTACAATTACTTGTAGTAATTGTCTTTGGCGGGAAACAATACCCACCCGTGGTGGGGCCAACAGTTTTTACATGTATTTATAACACTAATTAAAGTATACAAAAGTTGAGGATCAAAGGAAGCATAATAGAGTCTAATAGTTAATTTGAAGAAGACTAAACTATTAAGAGGGATATCAAATCCAATGATCTATTATTCCATATGATTCATAAAATGACATTAATTTATGTCGTCGACAACACCTAATGAGAAAGGCTTTGGTGATCCTCTTCTTCCTTGAATATGAAGATGGTGTCCCTGCCTTCGGTGGTCCGTTCTTAAGTCTCGCAAGTTGGTTCATGATGTTGTCACTAACTGCTTTCAAGTTACATTTTTTATTTTTGGAAAGTGGATCATTTTTATCACTAACTGTTAAATCTTATCACATTAAATTCGTTGAGAGACTGGAAAGCATGCCCTATTTTTGTTCAAGGTATAGAAATAAAAGTGTTACATATATGTGATATATGTTACTTCAAGTTTTCTCCTCCTTCTTGGAGTTGTGTATTTTTTTTAATTCAAATTGACTCTCTCGATCTTTAGGATATAATTTATCTATAATTGATCATAATTACTATGTTTCAAACTAAGTAATTGAGTTTAAATAGTTACTGAGTTTTACCAAGGATGAATTACTATGTTTTAAATATTTGATTTTAGAAGCAAGTTGATGAAGAAAAAGAAACGTTCTGAATTTTAGGAGAGGTGATCCAAAAAGAGATCGAATATCTTGAATGAAAGAAGGGGTGTCAGGGGCACTAGTTAAGCATATCATAAAAGAGAATTATTACTATAAAAGGAAGCTGTTTTTGACATTATTATAAATTAATTACACAATTTCAATACATTAACTACTATATAATTTCATTTTTTATATCTTTAATCAGGGCCCGGGGGCACCGGTTAACATTTTCCATGAAAAAATAATTTATAAATGGATATCTATATCTATAAAGGAAACTACCACTTTCAACACACTTTTAGGTTGAAATTTTCTTTTCAAAAATACCCTTAATTTTAAATACAAGTAACACATGTAACAAATAGATAAAAATAAATTTAAATATTATAACAAATGTAACAAACACAATATGAATACATGTATATTTGTTTTTTTTTTCCTTTATCATTTAAAAAATATAACAAACTAGATGAGTATATTTATACTTACTTTTTCATTATCTCAATTATACCCTTAAACAACTTTTTCTATAATAAAGATTGTTGTTATGTCATTAAAAAAAAACAACAAACATTTATATTTTTACTTTTAATCAAAACTAAAATTTCATAAAAAAATACCGTTCATAATTTTCAAACTTTACTGCAATAAAAAGAGCGGAAATACGGGCACGAAGTGCCCGTTTTTTGCTAGTTATATAGAAAGAAAACTACCCCTTTCAGCACTTTTGGGTTGGATTTTTTTTTCCAAAAATACCCTTAGTTTTCAATACAAATAACAAATGTAAGAAATAGATAAGAATAAATTTAAATATTAAAACAAATATAACAAACATGATATGATATATTCATATCTGTTTGTTACTTATCTAGTTTGTTATACTTTTTAAAAGATAAAGAGAAAAAAAACAGATATACATATATTCATATTTGTTTGTTACTTGTATTTAAAATTAAGGGTATTTTTGGAAAGAAAAGTTCAATTCAAAAGTGTGCTGAAAGAGGTAGTTTCCTTTATATATAGTATATATACATATATAATATAGATTATACTCTTAAACGACTTTTTCTATAATAAAGATTGTTATTCGTGTCATTAAAAAAAACAACAAACATTTATATTTTTACTTTAATCAAAACCAAAATTTGATTTAAAAAGAATACCGTTCATAATTTTCAAACGTTAGAGCAATAAAATGAGCGTTTTCGCTAGTATTTATAAAGGGCATTTACTACTCCCTAGAATTTCATTCTAAAGATAATGATCTCATATTTTATTTTTACTAGTCTTTAAACACACTTTCTCTCTAATTTAGTCCTTAAACAATATAGGACCCGCCACTTTATCTATTACTCCCTCCGTTCCTTTTTAAGTGTCTTTTTAACGTGTATTTTTCGTTCCTATTTAACTATCCTTTTTGTATTTTTAGGGTATGATTTGTCAATTATACCCTTTTTCAATTACTCTTAACTTTTTCAATAAATCTAATTAATGTTATCTATTTGGAAAGCTAAAGTTTGTTTTTTTTAAACAAAGTTTGTTTGTTTTTTTTAAACAAAGTTTGTTTCTTATTATCTTCAAATTTAAACAAAATTTTGTTACAAACAATGGTTCAAAGAAGAGTTAAAATTCTATAAATAAGATGAATAACAATTCTATAAATTTAAAAATTCTATAAATAAGATGTCGCACAATGCGAATCTAGCATTGGTTGAAGCCATAGTTGAAGTCTTAACTTTGATTAAAGGAGTTGGAAGGAAGTAAAGTTTTTCTTAGTTTTTGATTAATGTGAAGTTGGAATAATTTTTATATTGACTTATAATAATTTAAAAGATGTGCGGAATATTTAAAAAATTGACAATTGTTTATTTTTGAGAGAGAGCGCGTAAAAAAATAGGAATTTGTTGGAGAAAAAGATAATAACTAACAACTGTTTGTTACGAGAAAAAGATAACATATTAAATTTATTGGAAAGATAAAGTGTGTGCAAAAAAATATGAATTTATTGTTGAATTAAAAGGAGGGTATAATTGGAAGAAAACGTGAAAAAATACACTTTGCTATTTTGATGGAAATTTTCTAAAAAGACACTTAAAAAGGAACGGAGGGAGTAATATGTTATGAACTAATTTGGAAGTTGATGATAGTTAAAGACAAACTTGAAGTGAGTTATAGTTTAAGAAATAAGTTGATGATTTATTTAAAATATAAAACATTTTTCGATAACAAGGGTGGGGCAAAAAGTAGTTCCTAAATGCTAATCGTTAAGGCCCAAAAGTCCATAACAGTTCTCGTGGCTAGTACAGTATAAATGTTAGAGGAATGCTTTTTACCCATAACAATTGCTCAAAAGCGTCTATTGAACGACAATTAACCATCCTTCGCTGTAAAACGATTGTTATTGTTGTTCAACATTTTTTAAATTGGTTAAACTATTACCAATTTAAAAAGCTCCCAAAACAATAATTATCCATTTTGGATAATTTGGTGTGTTTGTGAACAATTGTTAGATATGTTTAAAGAACAATTTCCAAAAAGTTAAGTCTTTTGGGTCCCAAAAAGCTTCATCTTGACAATGCTTTTATTATCTAAGTAGGGGTGGACATAATTCGGTTTGGAATAAAAATTGAACCAAACTGAATCGAAGCAAAACAATTGAACCTAATTGAATGATTTGTTCGGTTTGATTTAGAAGTTAGGTTCAGTTTTTTGCCCACCCCTATTTATAAGTATCTTTCTACTTTAAGTCGGGCTTTTTTTTTTTTTTTACAACTTTGAATTGGGTCCATTCACCACTTTTTAGTTCTAAAATTTTCATTTCTTGTATTTGTTTATCTATTTTCAATTTCAATTTTGAATTATTTTGTTGTATTTGCCTAGTTTTGCATATTTGCAACTAAAAATCAACAATTTTGTATTCATCACAAAACTAAACAAGCTCTCTTTTATCTTTAGTGATTTTTTTACCTTCATAAAAGTAGAGGTTTAACGTATGGTTCATTCACTTATACATAAGTCAAAATTGATTATAGTGATTAAAATTGGATCTTTTTGTACATAAACTTATTGTTCAGCTCACTTTTACATTAATGTATCTTAACATAAACCGCATTAACTTTAACTTAGTTTTATTAAGAATTTATTTTACATAATCAATTTAATTAAAATCAATTTTTATAAACTTAGCACCAAACACAAGTTCAATGGTAAATGGTAATGTTCTTTCTTGACCAGGCACGTTTGCATTAGTCAATATAGTAGCACATGCCAAACGGTTATTTATTTATTTCCAAGTTCATAATCATCCAATTTAACTTTCTCATTCACTTTTACTCTTTTTTCGTTATTGTGCTTCTCTCTACTCTGCAAAAATTTCAACAAACACGATGAGCCTATGACACCTTAAGCCTTTTTTCATTTGGCTTTTTCCTCATCTCAAATAGCATTTAACCTAATTTTGAGTATAAATATGACCATAACTTCGTTATACCAAAATTACATAGTAGCATATAGATAGAGAGGAAACATGCAGAGAGAAAATAATTAGAGATGGAGAAAACTCTCACCTCTTCAAACAAATTCACCATCTTTCTTTCTATAACCAAACTCCACATTATGTTTTGTTACCAATAACTACCATAGCCTCCTTTCCATCCCCTCATTTTTTTTCATTGACTGATTAACCCTATATTACATTAGGTTTAGTCAACTTTCCCTTTTTATTATGTATATTTTACACTTAAACAAATTTGTTAAATATTGAACCTTATTTTGTAGATTCTCATTTATAATATGATGCATTTCTATTTTTATTTTTTTTTAGCAAATGCATTTCTAATCTTGAACCCTATCTATATTCTCATTTCTAGTTGCAGTTATTAATTTATTATTGTAGTTTTGGTTTCTCATATTGATTTTAACTAATGTTAATTTTCATGTTGCTATGTTCTGCACTTCCATTTGGAGAACAATGTTCACTAATACTTTCCCTTTCTTTAAATTTAATACTCATTTTAAAATTAATAATATCTTCATGATAAATAATGCTATAAACTTATCCATGTAAGAATTTTCACATAATGATGTTTGAAATATTTAACATGATTTTTTTTTGATAAATCATATCATTAAACACCACAATATTTCTGAGAAAAATATGAAACACCACAATATGATATTCAAAATTTGCTATGTTGCTTTTTGGTCGATACTCATATATGGCTCAATACTCTTCAAAATATAGTTGTATAGTTAGACCTCATTTTTCAAAAGGATGCACCAATGGAACTTAAAATGGATTTTTTTTCTTCTGGTGGTTGGGGTTTGAATATCGGACCTTACATATATATTATGCACTGTCTTTATTAACTGAGTTAAACTTACGAAGACGAACTTAAAATGGATTAATACGATTTAAACGATTTTAATTAAATTTGCTTAAAATACTATTTAAATTAAATTAACTACATTAATTAATCGCATAAAAAAATTAACTACGTATATATGTACTATTTCAAAAATGTTGTTGCGTAAGAATGGATCGAAACTTTTGCTTCATAGACTGATAATTTTTTTTGAGTATAAAGATATTTTTTTTGGTCAAGTAACATTTATATTATGGGGTGTGTGTAGAGTTCGAACCTTCACTACTGCATATATTATGCAATGCCTCTTTATTTTTAAAAATATAGATATATTTATTAGTATGTTCAAACATTGGAATCATGCACAACAAAAATATTCCCAATTAAAAAAAAGTAAGTTTTAGCTATTATTTTATCTATTTTAAAATTTCAATCAGATTTACTTAATCAAAATATCTGAGGTCGAACTGTTTGTAAATCTGGAAAGATATTTTTATCATTTGCAGATTTACAATCAACATGAACTAAATAATTTTGATTAAATAAATCGGGTTGAGATGTTGAAATATTTAAAACGACAGCTAATAATTATTTTTTAACAGCGGAATGTTTTTGTTACGCATGATTTCAATGTTTGGAAGTATAAGCAATAATTTGTTCTTTACCAGAAATTTTTTGTTTAAGAATGTGTGTGTGTGTGTGTCTATATATATATATATATATATAGAGAGAGAGAGAGAGAGAGAGAGAGAGAGAGGACATGCTAGACAGTCTGAGGTTGATGCTCTATTGAGAGAGATTTTTCTTTATGGAAGTATGACATAAATGGGGTATACTCATTTAGTTCGAGAAACACATTTCTATTGACTTCTTTCGACCGTAAGCATGTCCAACTTCTTGCTATGTTTTGGAAAAGTTTAGCCTCCTACAAAGTAATTACCTTCTCTTGGCAGATGCTTCAAGATATTGTCATACCTATGGGAATCTCTTTAATAGTAGAATTATTTTTTATCTTAGTGGTACACTATGTGTGTTCAAATCCGATAGCCATCTATTTGCGTATAAGGTTTGTAGGTAGTTAGATTGAGAGTTGGTTAGGAGAAAGGATATGGCGAGCATGTTAGTTAACAATGACATGGAACATAAAGTACTCCTCGCTCCTTCCTCGTTCTGCTGACATCTCAATGTGAGATGAATATCAGCATGCCATTTGAAATTTTTCTTATTTTGAATTTATGTGAGAACAATATAAATATATGGTAGCCCTCATTAAAATGATTTATTGAGATCTGAGGTTAAAATATAACTTAAGTAAATCATGGATTAATTCTCACTTCATCCTTTTGCACCAATGTGTTAACGTTTTACATATGCATAGTAGTGAGAACTCATACATGACTTACTTAACATATGCTTTAACCTCAATCATTCCTTTTAATACGAGGGCTACAATTTATTTCTATTGTTTCCGCATAAAGATAATATTATCACTTGTCACATTTAGAACATATTGACTGATTAAATAAAAAAACTATAAAAACGAATGTGTGGATAATTAGTAAGATTAAAAAAATATTAAAATCGTGGAAGATTAAGAAGAAGAAATTGGAGGAAAATTAAATATATAAGAGAATGATGCTTGTTAATTGTTGTAATAATATTTTTTTTAGTTTAATATATATAGGGGTTTGCTAACTTAGAGCAACAAAAAACATGAAGGTCCAAGTTAGCAAAAGTAAACATTTTCATTTGGAGAAAAATAACATTTTTTTTATTATTTAAAACTAATAACTTGAGGGTTACATTAGTAATTTTCATTAAAACTTATTCCTTAACTTGCACCAATTTACTAACTTAGACCCACTTTTATTTTATAACAAATAGCTTGAGGGATATTTATTAAACTATCCCTTACTATATATTGGTTTACACCAGATATTGATTTTTTGTCCAAATGAAAAGGTGTTTTTTGTTGGTCTAAATTAGCAAACCCCATATATATATATATATATATATATATATATATATATATATTTTACCACAAAAAAATCAAACTCGAGTTCTTTTAAACAATTTGTCGTTTAATTGATTGGCAGGGGTTGTGTAAAGTAAGATCAGTGTTTGGGCTTTCAGTTCATCTTCACGAATAAGAGCCAAAAGCCCATAATCGATTCTAGTGGCTACAACGCTAGAAGCGTTAAGCCTTTTTCGTTCCCAAACACCTCCCAAGTCCTAATTGACTCTTCTTCAATCACCAACCTCTCTCTCTCTCTCTCTCTCTCTCTCTGCAGCTTCTCTCTCCGGATTCGATCCTCTCTCTTCCCAATCGCGCTTCCATTTCGTAAGCTTCTCTATCTAGCTATCACTTTGATTTGGATCTATGCACTACTTTTAAGCTCCAATTTTTCATTTCTCATATTCATTTTTCGATTTCCAATTTTGATTTCGGATTATTTCAATTTTTTTGCCCTAATTTTGCATAGTTGCGTATTTGGTACTAAAAATCAACACTTTTCTACTAACTACTGAATTAAAATCGTTATTTTCATATAGTGATTTTAATTAGTGGTATTGTTATTTATTGCTGACGTAGATTTGGGAGTAAATTAGTGTATTTGTTAAGCTAGTTTATGAAATATGAATGATTTGAAAATGTAGTTTTTTTTTTTTTTTTTGTATTGGGATTGTGTTGTTTGAGATTTGGAGTGAAATTTAGTGACAGAGTATTTTTTTTTTTTTTTTTTTGGAGTTTAGATTTTGGATTGGACCTTTAAATTATAATTTGATAGCTAGTTTAATAATGTGTGCATAATTTTTATTTTGTATTTAGGATGTGTGTTGATTTTTTACGGCCTAGCTTTACCGGTAAGTGCTGAAATTGTTAGGTTAGACACTTTCACATGGGTTCAAATTTGGGATCTCACAGTCGTGTGAGTTTCAGGTGGCGATTGCCTACAGAGAAAGACAAAAGAAAAAAAAAAAAGAGATATGTAATGAATGAAGTAATAGTTTGGCTAAAATATGTTTTATTATGTCATTTATTTTGTAGTTTAAGTTTGGCATGTATGTAACTTTTAAAAGTTTTAATTGTCTCTTATATTTAGTTTTGGTTTTAATATGGTACTTTTTGTTTAGATTGTGTTAGAAAGGGACCAAATTGATAAACTTTCACGAAATAAGGGATCAATTTGAAACAAAAATAAAAGATAATGATTAATTGAAACTTTTAAAGTTAAGGGACCAAACTGAAAATAAGAAGTTAGACAAGGGTCCATTGAAACTTCTAAAAGTCAAGGAACCGAACTGAAACTAAAAGACAAGGGACATATAATGTATTTTAGTCTAATAGTTTGATGTACTTTTTGCAATTGCCTTGCTTGAGGCGCTAGAAGCTCTTGAACGAGAGGTGTTGATGTTAAGATTTAAATGACTTCAATTGTTTTATGAGCTGATAAAATACCTCTTCCAATGTGGCGGGGTACCATTGGATCCTTGGGAGTTGGTCATTGAAAATTTGAAATCATATCATATTTTACCTCTGTCATGGGGTTCTGTTTGGTGTTATTTGTTGTACAAAGAACATAAGAATGAAATTTCTTCAGTTTCCATGATGCCTCATGTTATAAGATTATGTGGCATGTGTTGTTTGTCTTTATGTGTGTATGTCCTTTTGTATTGTCTATCTTTTCCACATTCTTTGTAGTCAAGATTTGTTACTCCATGAATTTGACAGACTACATACCTATTTGTTTAACATGGTTTTCCTTGATAGATCATCAAATGAAACACCATGACATGGAATTGAAATACGTTATGTTTGTTCTAGCAATTGTCATTCTAGGGTTCATTTTTCATGGTTCTTCATTCTAGATGCAGTTGTAATTTTTTCCATCACTACATACACTCATTTTGTGATGCTGTCTTTATCATTGTCCTTGTGCGTTATTTTTTTATCTTTGTCAATGAAATTGTGTCGGATGTATTTTTGTTCTTATCCGTAGTCTTTTTTTGTATGAACAATCCACAGTCTGAACAGAGATGGCTGGAGGTGTTTTTCAACAATTATTGAGGAGGAAACTCCAATCTCATTCTCTGGTAAGAACTTGATCCTCTATTCATGATACTTTAATACTTGTGAGGGTATTTATGTTTCTGACCTTATCTTATGGGATTTAAAATTGAGACCCTTAGGCTAAACTTTGAGGGATGGGGGATAATGGTTTTGTTATACATATGCGAGGGAAATCAGAATTCAGAAGTTGTCTTTTCTGGAAGTTGTTTCATGTAGACGTTCATTCATGATCCACCTTTTCTTATAATGCTTGTTGAAGCAATATTGTATATTCCAAATTATCAGTAAAATTGTTGGATTCATGTCACAATACTTTGGAAAATGATATGCTATATTGTCAAATCATTGCAACTAAATTTTGCAAAAGAGTTTCCAGGTTCCCCTCATCTAACAGTCATAGATATAATAGACTCCCTTGCATTACTAATTTATTATTGTGCATTGAAAAGTATTTAAACACCCAAGAGTTTAGTTGACACTAATAATATGTTTGTAGTTGAGAGAAGTCTTACTTAATAAGCATTTGATGATATATAATAAAAGATAAATTCAAAAATGAAAGGAAAAACTCAAGCAAATGCTAAAAAGTAATATGCAGTACCAATTATGATCAAGCTTATTTCCGATAGACGGAGTTGGTCAACTAAGTAAGTCATTTGATGCCATTAGGTTCTATCATTTAATGGGATTGGTTTGGTTCTATGAGAAAAACCAAATTGTTTTGTTTTGTTTTCCATCTGTTTATCAAATCATGCAATATATATATATATATATATGGCTTTCTTTTGGCATACACCACTCTTTTTCTTGGCATGTGGCTTTCTTGTACTGATTTACTCTGAAATGGTCGTTATCAAGGATGTAATTCTCAGTCCACACAATCCATATCACCTGACGCTGCAGCAATACCTTATGATTTGCATCTCTACAATCCTATCATGACCACAATTGCAATTTTAATAGCTTGCGCTTTACTATAATCTAGTAGTTTGGCTTATGAGCTCAGTCCATTTGTAGCTTGCACAGTTTTTTATGCCTTCTTTATTCTTCTAAATAGACATTGAATTATTTTTCCTTCACTATCTAGCTTTTTATGTCATCGAACAATTATTGGGTTGAATGATTTGTTATCTCCAGCAACATTATGTCTTCTTTATTCTTGTAAATAGGTATAATATATGTTTTTCCGCTACGAATCTAACATCTTCTTAGACCCCATGATCTTATTCAACTACTTAGTATGGTGAGCTGTACCTTTCACCCATAATTTCTGAAAAACATTAGGTAATTGGGAGTTGGATTTTGGAGGGGAATGCTTTGGAAGGCTAAGTCTATATTTCAATATATATTTGATATTTTAAAAAAATTAAAGAACAATATGATATTATATGCTCTTGTATCATGTTCTTGTAATTATTATTTTAAATATCAAATATAGACTTAGCCCTCCAAATCGTGCTACTCTAGAACACTCCAAAAACCAACTCGCAAACATACCTTTAGAGTTTAAATTTCTTCTATATATTACTGTGAAAGTTTTAATACTATAAACAGGAATCGGTGTGATCGTTGTAGTAGTCAAGATTTTTCTGTTGTTGTAAATTCTTTTGACTGTTCAGGTGGCATCATGTTTCACTCAGATTATAGAAACTTTTCAGAGTAATCATTGTATCCAAGTTTCCCTCATCAATCATTATTTAGGGTAACTTTAGATGGATTTATTCAGATTCTAGATTTAGGTCTTCCCTCTCAGTACTACAACTGAGTTCTTGGCTCCAATTCTGGTTACTGCATGCCATCTTTCATATAGGCTTATAGTCATTGATTGTCATATTGAAACGATTATTTTGGATTGTTATGGTGGAAATACATAATTGTTCATGTCATAGATTTTGATGATTTATAACAATGTGTCCCTCGGAAGATCCTGATCATGTCTTTTTCTAATCACTGCTGTATAATTGTTGCAGAGTCCTTCTGTATCATCCCTTGTCTCAAAGAAAGACGGTTCTGGCTCTACTGGCAGCAGTTCCTTAAGAGCCCTTGCTTTAATTGGAGCTGGTGTCTCAGGTCTTTTGGGTTTTGCAACAACAGCATCAGCTGATGAAGCCGAGCATGGCCTCGCATCTCCACACTATCCATGGCCTCACGAGGGCATCCTCAGTTCATATGATCACGCTTCGTAAGTTTGACCTGAGTTTTTCCTTCGTTTTTTTTAGACAATTCCTTTTATTTTGCTTAAAACGTACATACACTCAAAGTAGTCCTTGTTTCATTTTAATGTGTGATCACAAGTAGTTGTTAAAGTCAACTATAGGTACATGTTTAATTTACTATCTCTTTATCACATCGCCCTAGTTTTAATTTTTTTCAGCCTTGGGGAATCTAGTCTTCCTATCCTGCTTTCATGGTTTTGAGGTGACACGATCTAACATGGTTAAAATCTTGGTTCTGTTATACTGATGACTGATGAGTAGTATTTACCATGTACTGCGATGATTGCTAGAATGTAATCTCTGAAAGAAATAGTTGCATTTATAGATCCTGTGACAGGACTCATCCTTTTTTAAGGCTTTCTTATGAGTCAGGATTTATAATATTGAGAATTTCTTGTTTGCTCTATACCTCGGATTGGAGCCTGAATGAGAAGGTGGGCTCAAAGAGACAGTTAGCACATCAGCTGTATAGGCCCATGGTGTGGAGGGTTTATGTTAAGAGAAATAGAAAATGTGGGAAATAAATTGTGCAAGGGGATTTCTGTAATTGTTGAGTGGAGAGAGAAAGGTATCAAGAGGGATCATGTATTTTGTTAGGGGCAGAGAACATTGGTTTCTTGAAGGAGCTTAGCTCTATGGACAATAGGATCTTCATTCTATTGTATTTTCCTTTCATTTCAAGAAATAATACTCTATATTTTCCTTTATTACTTTGTTTTCTTCTATTTGATGTTTATGTAATCTGGGTTTGCATCAACCTCCATCATATATTTAATCTGAACTTCACATGAACATTAGTTTAAACTAAGATTAAGATCTTGATATATTTAGCTGATTTTGTATGAGCAGGATTCGTCGTGGTCATCAAGTTTATACACAAGTCTGTGCTTCCTGCCATTCCATGTCTTTGATATCATACCGTGATTTGGTTGGTGTTGCTTACACAGAAGAAGAGGTAAAGGCTATGGCAGCTGAGATTGAGGTGGAAGATGGCCCTAATGATGAGGGTGAGATGTTTACACGCCCCGGTAAACCCAGTGATCGCTTTCCTCAGCCATATGCAAATGAGTCAGCTGCTAGGTTTGCTAATGGAGGAGCCTATCCTCCAGATCTAAGTCTTATTACCAAAGTAATGTCAATTTCCTGCTAGTAATTTCCTTAGGTTTTATATTGTATGCATTAAAATAATATCATTACCCTTTTGTGTTTTCAGGCTCGTCACAATGGTCAGAACTATGTGTTTGCTCTCCTAACCGGTTACCGTGACCCCCCTGCCGGTGTTTCGGTATATTCTTCATACCTTTTTCTAAGACTAAATATAGCCATTATAGTAACTTGCATTCTTCAGAAGTTGTCATGTGGAAATTGCTTGACCACCTGATGGGTGGGTTTGGAACCAAAAAATTGTGCTTTTAAATGTTGTGTGGCTTTGAAATCTAATACTAGCACATCAATGGTTAGAGATGTGCATTGGTATGAACCAAACCAAACTGCACCAGATTTAAGGTTTGCTTCGGTTCATAGAACGACTTACGTCAAATCGGTTCAGTCCAGTTCAGAACCGGTTCAAAACCGGTTTTCTATGTGAACCGGTTTGATTTTCAAAAACAAATTTTGTTGCAGAAACAACGAAAAATTTCTATATGTTACACACATCATCACTGTTTCTATATGTTCCAGAAACAAATTTTGTTACAGAAACAACGAAAAGTTAAAATTTTGTTCACCATCATCACTGTTTCCACCCATCAGCACCGTCATTTCACAAATTTTGAGCAATGAATTTCATGAACAGTTTTCCAATTTCCCGTTACTTGTATCTCTCTGTCGTGGCTACCCATCAATGCCGTTTCTCTCTCCACCGCTGCCGTTTCTTCGCCACCACCGTTTCTCTCTTTCCTCTTGGTTCTTCCTCTGATCTGTATACTAGAAAGATCAATTGATTTGGATTTGTACAACAGTTTGGATCTGAACTCGTTTTGACACTGCACAACAAACGATGACTTCTTCAGATCCGTTCGTTTTGGAAGTCGACGATGAGGCTATGGTCGACGCTGAAGTTGACCGCGGTGGAAATAAAACACTACGGAGGAGAGAGGGAGAGAGAAAGAGAGATCGGTGGAAACTGGGATAGGGAATGTTACCGGTTTTTAAAAATGGGTATGGATTTTTCTAGATTAATGAAAGTGGTTATGGGTCAGATTTTCTCTTGAATACGTGGTTTTTATTGTTTGGTGCACTAGTTTTTTTTAAATGGTTCTGCTGAACCGGTTTTTTTGCACAGCCCTATCAATGGTTGATATTTTTTTTTCCTTGCCCTGCACACCAATGTGTAAAATATTAATGTGTTGTGTAAATAATAGCCTTTTGATACCATAGATGATTTTCTTTCAATATAATTTTTCTACGTATTTCAATTTATGAAATTATGTTCAATATAATACTTTTCATGTGGATGGCTTGGTGAAACAGTTTTCCAGCACACAATATTAATGTTTCTTTGCACTCATATCATATATGTAACTTCAGTTGTCAATCATGCACATATGGATATTGACGATAAATGATGAACTTCATTATACTACCTTAACTTTGTATTCTTGTCAAGTCTCAGTATTCAGTACAAGTTCATAGCTATTCTGTCCTTGTATCCGTGTGACAATACTGTTCTTGAACTTGTTTATGGATATCTTTTTAATAATAATGTAGATCAGAGAAGGATTGCATTACAATCCTTATTTCCCTGGTGGAGCCATTGCCATGCCTAAGATGCTTAATGATGGCGCTGTTGAATATGAAGATGGTACCCCTGCTACGGAAGCTCAGGTACTTTTATGTGTTGATGAGGATTTCATTTAAAAAATCTTATCATAGTTGATAAGATTTATTTATCAACTTAGGAAGAATGAAATATCATTTTTATACTTTTATTTGTTGTTGCAGATGGGGAAAGATGTTGTGTCATTTTTGTCTTGGGCAGCGGAACCTGAGATGGAAGAGCGAAAACTGGTTTGTTTCCTTCATTCTTCTTCTGTCAGATCAAATGAAATAAACATATCTGATTTTCTTACACATTGCTACTACTTGCAGATGGGATTTAAATGGATATTTGTACTGTCATTGGCATTACTTCAAGCCGCATACTATCGTCGTCTTCGGTGGTCTGTTCTTAAGTCTCGCAAGTTGGTTCTTGATGTTGTCAACTAGCTACCTTCAAGCTTTGTTTTTTATTTATAAAAAGATTACTGTTGGCAATAATTTTGCCAATTCTTGTCATGCCAAATTCGTTGGAGTTACAGAAGCATGTTCTGTTTTTGTTTGAAGTAGAAATAAAGCTGTTCCATATATGTGAGATGCATTTTACTGTCTCTCCCTTTCTCAAACACGTGTATTTTGTTACCTCCTCCAGGACCTACATACACTTATATAATCTGGAATTTTAGATATTTGTCAAGTGATCGGGTTTATTTTTGGTTATCTTCAGTAAAGAAAAAAGGGAAAAGGGAGTGTCAGAATGTTCTTGTTGGAAACTGGAAACAAGATTCTCTTCCAATTCATTTTTATTATGTTGTGATGCTCAGTACTGATAAACTATTCAGTATATTTTGCTTTAAAGTTAAGCAGATAAATTGATCTGCTTATATATGAAACTGTTATTGGCTAATAAAGACCCTAAGTATGTTGGTATTTGTATCGAGTTAAGATTCTGAATATTTCTTTTGAGAATGGAAAATAAATAAAAAATGGGATCATGTCAAATTCTTGATCACCTCCATGCATTGGTCTGGTCAAAAGAAATATTTGTATCGAGTTAAGATTCTGAATATTTCTTGTCATGCCAAATTCGTTGGAGTTATGAATTTCCTCAAAAATGAAAAAGTAAAAGAGTTATGGATGATACTGCAAGTACATTATGTTAAATCCCCTTGGTTTCAAATGCTTATCATTCCATTCCATCAATCACTTCATTTTGAATGTTAAAACAAACACACCCTATTGGTTTTCTTCATTACCAGAAACATTTTTATCTTAATTATCTAATACAAAAACTTGGGAGCCGGTCCTTTCATGTTGGAAAAAAAAAATGAGGATGTTAAGTTTCTAATCTCTACCATTTTTACACATGCTCTCTTATTCAGTATGTTAGATTGAGTATCGGGACACTAATCATTCAAATTAGTGTTGTAATGATTAATTAGACTCTAAAAATCTAAGATGGTATTAAAGAATATCAATTTGATCAACCCACAGTATTATAAACACCAAGCCAAATTAGGCTAACAAGATGGGATGAGATCCATAATAAAAAAGATACAAGATCTGAAAAGCTTTTTTCAAAAAGCGATACCTCTCATCTAACATATAATTTTGATGAGTTAGAGCATCTACAATGTTGAAACAAGATTTATGTTCTTCAAACATTTTGGTGGGTCCATCATTGCCATATGGGGATTCAAGAACAATCATGTAGTTTTACTCTAATGCAAAAATACAATGTTTGTTCTTAATTTATTCTAAGTTGGTCCCTCACATCAGTGTTCTCCAATGTTCTTCAAGAAGAACCGTTCTCCAACATGGCATCCATGTCATTCCACTCCAATGGGATAGAACATAAAAACAATTTTTCATGGCCTCAAGAACATAGCATAGAACAATATTGGAGTTGCCCTTATATCCAATGTAAATATCTATGATTAATAAACTACTTTCGACGATCATATAATAGACTTAACATAGTCAAAACATTCACAAAATTGACGCAACATAACCAAACAAATTCTCATCAAATAACTTGACATGTCTAAATAATTTGTTCCCATAAAAAACAAGAAATCAGGTCTGTAGGTAATAACGATAATGTCTTAAAAAAAAAACAATACAAATAATGAAAAGATCATAGATATAACAATCTAAGCATTCTCTTCTATTGTCTCATTTTCATAATCCATATCTAGATATTTCACCTTCATGCATTGGTCTGGACAATACCAACCAAGTGAGGAAACTTGATCACCAGATTTTCCCACAAATGGGATCATGTGTATTAGCTTTGCCTCCAAAGAATAAATGCAACACCTAGCCGGAAAAGTCTCGAGATAATACACACAATTGCTCAGGTGCCCCCATTTACCTGGTCTTCTCATAGCACAATGACCCTTACCTCCTAAGAACAATGCTTTATCACCCAAATCACCCACCTTAATCCACATCATTGTATCAAAATTCATTTCGTAGATATTCAAATGATTAGAAGGAACAAAATCAACCAATAAAAGTTGATCATTTGTTACAATCAGCTTAAGGTCTTTTGAATCATCATTCGGGATATGAGTCACTGGCATCCAAGTAAAGCTACCATCAATCACATTAATCTTCAACTCCCCGAAATCAACCTCGCTTGTGACAAGATATACTTTATTACGAAAAATTGCTATGTCCGTAACATTCACGTCATACACCCCATCATACCATTTCCCTATTCCAGAATGATAGACCTTATATTCGTGCTTATTATTTGATAGGGCAAAGAGAACATGAGATTTCGATAACAACGATGTCGCGACCACGATATGATCATGGTGAGGTTGACCTCTAAAGTGAAATGACTTTATATCATACTGAATTCTATGTCCATTCAAAGGGTTGACAAAGTTAACATGATGATCTTTGCTTTCAAATATCATGTATCCTCCAGTGCACCCAACAAAGGATTTGTCAGAAGTATTAGGCAATTCAAACATAGTATTCTTACCTCGAGACATGTCACACAAATAGTATAAATGCATTTCATTTGATGATTTGAGCAAAACCTGTAGTGATTGAGATTCTAAGAAATCTTCTTTAGTTCTATCAATAATTTCCTTCCATGTTTTGCAAACAAAACCAAATGAACAAAAACCTACCACATCTAGTCCCTTAGAAATCTCCTCCCATAACTCATTTCCAATTTCTGGTGAAATTTCAGTGCCTGCATAAAATAAGAGCTAATGATATCATGCATCAAGATATTTTGTTAAGGTGGTATAAAGGGAAGATGGAATGCAAGAAAAGAAGAGGTATGAACTACCAAGGAGTAGGAAAGTAGGTGAATGAGACATTCAAAAGTGTCGTGGTAAATCATACTTCGACTGTAAGATCAGTAAAGTTTGACTAAAAATAATTTTAGCAAAAATTTGAACCCAAACCTCTCAAACAATTTGTCATTAACTAAGTTCGATTATTTAATCAGTAGTAATATATATTAGCTAGTAGTACATCTACAATGTGATTTTTTTTTTTGTTGAGTAATAAGTATATCTACAATGATTAAAAACTGCAATATTAGGATAATTTATAACTAGCAACAAAAGCCTAGACAAATAAAAAAAAGTTAATTAAAATTTAGGATGAAATGATGATGCTCCAATTCAATATAGAGAAGACCTTTGAACTCAAAATAAATTCTAAAAATATTTTTATTTTCCTCTCTCCAAGGTCAGTAACAAGGCTCAAACCCTAAATCTTTTTTTACCACTAGACCCATGGAATTTGCAGCAATAAGTTCAATTCATAAAACATACTAATATGTCTCATAATCATGTATCACAAAATATAATCACATTTGGGACTTCAAATGATGATGATGATGATGATGATGAATTGAAAAGAAGAAAGACAACGGAGATGTACTAAAAAGAAGATAAAAATGTGATAATAAAATAGAATGGTCAAGGAGATTAAAAATATGTTAAAAAACGTAAGAAAAAAATAATAGCATAAATAAATAAATAAATAATAAAAAGCTGAAAGACAACCGGTATGAGAAAAAAATAGTCACATATAAATAAACAAATCAATAATATTAATATATATATATATATATATATATATATATATATATATATATATATCAATCTTTTTCAAACAAAATCTTCAAAGAAGAAATTCACTTTGAAGACATCAATCAAGAATTAGATAATTGGGAGATACCTAAGATACCCCCTAAAGATTTGTACAAAACAAGTAGATCCTTCTTCCACAAATCTGACTATGTTATTAGAACCGTGGAACAAAAATTTAAACTAAAATCTGACGGTGAAGAAATTCATCTTCTCTCACAAAAAAGTATTAATGAACATATAAACAAAAAATACAATTATTTAAATCAGAATGCTCAGATATCTCTCTAAAACTCTCTAAGATTGTGAAAACAAAGGGTGCCTTCTAACAAGGAATGGCATTCCCTTAAATAGAAAAATAAAAGATACTGTTTCTACAGTTCGAGAATAGACTGATTCAAGCATCCATTGTTAGGTCATTAGTTTTAAGAGGTCTGTGAATAGAGAACGAATTTCTTCTATCAAAGACTAATTCCACCTTTCCTGTTTGATGTTGAATTATATCATGAAAATCAGGAGTAATACGAGGTAAGGCTGGGGTTGCTCTTTCAAGAGCCCATTTTTCAGGAAGAGTGATATCGCTCCATTGGATTGTTTTTGGCACAATAACATTGGCTTTGGTTTCATCAGTAAGAAACAAAGTTGTTTCTCCCGATTTATCGCATTTTGTTTTAAGGAAATTGGAAGTAATGGAATTCATAACCTTGTATTGAACTCTATAAACTAAAGTTATAGGGACAGATCCTTCTTTCATGTCATAGCCATGCAGCTTGACATTGAGAAATAAGACATCAAGGATATTTTTGTCATCCAAACTAACAGTTAAATCTGGAAAGCAATTGAAAAAGATAGGTCCATGACTCAGGCTGGATTCAACAGTTCCTAAAAGGGAATCATGAAATCTATTGTGTCTTTTATCCCTTAAACAGAGAAGAACAGCTACGTCAAGAGAGCCCCTCGTGAGAGGCTTAAGACCAACTTGGACACTACCGATATGTAAATAATTGTATTTTTTGTTTATATGTTCATTAATACTTTTTTGTGAGAGAAGATGAATTTCTTCATCGTCAGATTTTAGTTTAAATTTTTGTTCCACGGTTCTAATAACATAGTCATATTTGTGGAAGAAGGATCTACTTGTTTTGTACAAATCTTTAGGGGGTATCTTAGGTATCTCCCAATTATCTAATTCTTGATTGATGTCTTCAAAGTGAATTTCTTCTTTGAAGATTTTGTTTGAAAAAGATTGAGATTGATGATCAGTAATAGAGGACGAGGGCTGAGAGGATTTACAAGACAGGCGTGAGGAAAATGATCGAAGCATAATTTGAAAATATAAATTTTCCTCACCCATTAATACCAGTGCCATCATTTGGTTAGTTAGAAATATAATTATTAAAATATGAATTAGCATTTATTCTCTAAACTATTCTTTAGAGGTGATCCAAGTTATATTATTCTAATAAATTACTCTAAGACCTACTATTGACGTTAAAAAGCTAGTTTAGATTTGGTTATCTTAAACACTTAAATTGAGACTTATTACCCACCAAGGGGAATTATTGCTACAGTTGTTTCAGATATCCAAATCTTAAACCTTATCCTTAAGGATAATGAATAGTAGATTTTTAGAATAAACGGCCAGAAATAACACATAATAGACCATCCGTAAAGAATATATTAGATAAATAAATAAAAATTCATAAATTAATAACACATTCCTACTTCCCCATCAGGCTCTGATACCAAGAGGGGTTCGGAAGCAGATAAAAAATAATATAAAGAGACTAAATGAGAAGTAGGATAGCAGACAGACTGCTGTTAGTTTATTAAAACTAGTTTAAATATTTAAATAGAATGCAGAAAACTTATGCAGGAATAAAGAGGAGGCTTAGCCTTCCATAAAACCAAGTATAAGCAAATTAAAACATAAATGAATCAAAGCATAAATAAAGAAAAAGGAAGAATAGAACGCGGCAGAGCCGAACTGAACTGCTCAAAGAAAGATTGAAGAAAGATTGTATTAAATTGATTAAAGATTGTAGAAAGCTTACAAAGGAGAAAATCAGAATGCTCAGATATCTCTCTAAAACTCTCTAAGATTGTGAAAACAAAGGGTGCCTTCTAACAAGGAATGACATTCCCTTAAATAGAAAAATAAAAGATACTGTTTCTACAGTTCGGGTATAAAACCGGAACTATTTCAACAGTGAACGGTTTACCGTTTTTTGCGAAAAATAAAAATTACAAATATTGCTACAGTAAAAAGGCTTTATTTTGGTACAGTAAATTTGAGATGAAAAATTTGAGATGAACATCAATTATATATATATATATATATATATATATATATATATATATATATATATATATTTTTTTTTTTATTTTTTTTTGATAAAATACTAACATATATTTTTTGGAAAACATATTAATAACAATTTTTTACTAAGTGTAAAATCAATTATTAAAAATAGAAAAATAAATAAATGAAAAACATAAAGAAATGTGAAAAAGTATAATTAAAAAAAAAAAAAAAGATAACATTAAATATGTCATTCACCAAAGGATAGTCTTTGAAAGTGAAGGACAAGAGATAAATGCTACATCACTTTTCAACAAAAAGAGAAACGATGAAAAAAATGCAGCCATCGTTTAAAAGTTAGTATGAATTAGAAGTCAAACAAATTAAATGTATCTTTTTGATTAAAATATCTTTTAAATTAAAAAGAGCTCTGAGCGATGAGAGGGGATGTGAGAGAGAACCGCAATGGACCTGGGCTCCGCCACGAACCACCGCGCCGGTACGTTTCACCAGAAGTGAGGATCAATGGGGAGGAAAGGGATTCAGGTAGGGTGCCACAAAGGGGTGGGAATAAGGGAGATTGGATTGATGTGAGACCGCGACGGAGGAAAGTGTTGCGACAGGATCAGCTAGGTCAGGTCAGGTATCAGGAAGGTCAGTAGATTCGGAACAGGGACGACTTCAAGCTTCGACAGGTTAGGGTTAGGTATTCTTCTTGAGGGGACTGCTATGATGGAGATCTTGATACAGACTCGTAATACTCATACAGTAGGTCAATGAGATGGGGAGATCACGCTTCATAGGAGGGTAACAGATTGGACGACAATCACACAAGGTGGAAGCGATTCCCACAACATCACTCAGGTAACCGCGATAATTACTAGACTGATAGCATTGGCACAGACTGTGATCGATATAGAAACAAAGAGAAAGCAGGCCGAGATCAGTATGAGAGTGATGGCTCTGGTGCAGGTCGCAAAAACTTCAGAAATCATGGGAAAACAACATGCAAGCAGTATGGAAGTGCTAGCAATGATGCAGGCAGCAATCAAAATAGATGCCATGAGAATTCTGACCACAATCAGTATAGGAGAGATGCCAAGAAGCAGGCTGCTAACAATAGTTATGAACATGCTCAACAAACTGATGGCATTGCTATTGTTTCCACGTTAAAAAGGTTTGTAACTTTCTATATTACTCACTTCCCCCCACTGGCTTCGACATTTTTATTGCGAAAGTGCGTGATGTCGATAAACTGTTGAAAGCACTGAATAATATATGTTTTGGTCAATACTGTCTCCGTGCTGTGCTTGCTAGGTTCGATAGGAAGGGAGAGAGGAAGGGTGAGGGAGTAGGTGTTAAGGTAGGAGAGGGAGATAAGGTTTGGGAGAGGAAGAAGGAGGCAGAGGGAGAAAAAAGAAAGGACGGGTTAACGGGTAGGGTCGAAGAGGGAAAGAAGAAGGAGGAGGGACGGCTGGAGGGTGATAAGCTGGTGTGAGGGTGGGGGTCGGTTTTGGTGAGGGTGGGAGGCCCGAAGAAGAAGGGAGGAGAGGGTGAGGGAGGAAAGGAGGTGAAGGTACAGGTAGAAAGGAAGGTGGGTATTAACACAGGCACATACAAGGTGACTGAACATACAAGATTGGTTCAGAAATATAGTTCTTGCGAGGATGATGTTGCTTGGGCCTCTCGTGGTTTAATTGGCACTGTAATTGACGGGACAACAATACCGTTAATTCAAAATAGAGTGGAGGACGCAGGGTTTAAAGACATTGACATTATTCCACTAGGTGCTGATAAAGTTTTTGTTCACTCATTGTCAAACATTGATATGTCAGAGGTTGTGCATGAAGCGAAACAATTTTTTGATCTTATTTTTTCTAATTTAACTGGTTGGACGAAGATTTTGCTGCCTTATCAGAAAGGGGCATGGATCCGATTGTATGGAATCCCGTTACATGCTTGGAATGAATTTTTTTTCAAACTTTGTGTTTTTGATTGTGGAAGATATTTGAAAGTAGACAACTGTTCTTTAAATAGAGAACGGTTTGATTATGCTTGAGTGCAGATAGCCACGTCGTCTTCAGAGGTGGTAAAAATGTCTGAAAATATCATTGTTGACGGGGAGATGGTCGAAATTAAAATTCTAGAAGAATGGGGATTTAATCTTGGTGATGACGTCTGTCTGTATGATGAGGATGCAAAATCTGATAATTCTTCTCAGGGTAATGTTGATATTCATGAAGAGTTTGAAATGGACAATAATGTGGAGATTATGACGGATAAAATTGTCAAAGATTTAGTAGAGGCAGATGACGGTATTAATAAAGATACGGATGGTGTGTCGAAGGACGATGTAGAGACTATGGATACCATTGAAGGGTTTAACAATGACGCACATTCAATGGGAAGTCAAGACAGTCCTATGTGTTCACATTTAATGGCAGAAATAACTCAAAAGGATGTGAATTTTGTCCCGACGGAAGCTCTAGAAATGACAACTGACAATGTTGAAACCGAGGGTGGTAACACGCAAATGAGGCAAGTTGTTCGTGGTCAGACCGTATCACATTATGATACTGATGTGGAGTTACCGAGAAAAAGAAGAAATACAGGTCCATCTAGTTCTGGTGAGAATAGAAATTCATTAAGATCAGGTCTGTGGAGTGTGGATTGGTTACATGATATTGAAAAGGTGACATCGAGTTTATTTCATCTAAAAACAATAAGTTGAAGAAGGTGGGGAAGGAAACTAGATGTACAAGCGAGGAACAAAAGAATAAAGGAAGAAAAAAAAAGCGGGAGGAATTCTTCGTCACCCCGTTCTTACTTTGAAAAAGGTGGCCAGGTTACAAAGTAAAGACAGAGAAGAGGTCATGAAGGTGTTACAGGACTGTAAAATGTTGAAAGGTCTGGAACAAAAAATCAGGAACCGTAGACGTTAAAGGGAGAGGGTTACAAGGTCTTTAGAGATGGGCAGCAAGAGTACAAATTCTAATTCAAATTCTATGGCTTCAGTGAATAATGACTAGACAAATTGGGTGACTCTAAATGGAAGTTAGGTGGCAAAGGCGGCTGACATTCAGAATATAGGTAAAGTCATTGGTCTTTCTTTTAAAGGTGACAACCAGAATAAATTTAGCATTCTATCTCGGACCAAAAGGGTGGAAGAAGAGACGGTGTTGATGCTTGTGGAGATTGAGGGGGGTGTGAAGGATGGGGTGGTGTAGGGGGCGAGTCGTTAGAGGTGTGGTGTGTGCGGGGTGGGTGTTAGTGATGAAGTTGTTAACTTGGAATGTGCGGGGTTTGGGGGGAATAGAGAAACGAAGGGAGGTGAAGAAGTTGGTGGCAGAAAAATAGCCTTACATTATTTGTTTACAAGAAACTAAATTAGCAGTTTGTGATGATACTTTATGTCTATCGATGTGGGGTAACACGAATCATGCTTACTCTTATCGACCGTTTGTGGGGGCATCAGGGGGTTTGTTAATTATGTGGGGTTCTACGGAAGTGGAGGTGTGGTCGACTTCTAGTCAGGATCATTTGCTTTTAATTCATGGAAAATTTATTCGGACAAATGAGGTGTTTTATTTATTCAACATTTATGCTCCTTGTGAAATCCGTGCCAAACAACAGTTATGGGAAGAGTTGTCAGTTAAATTGAAATTGTTAAGGGGTGCGAATGTGTGCGGAGACTTTAATGCGATTTGCAAGGTGGAAGAAAGAAGGTCCCTGAGAGGGGGGGGGGGGGGGGCGTGGTAACCCAAGATGTTAAGGGTTTCAATTGTTTTATTGAAGACAACAATTTGATTGATTTGCCGTTATGTGGTCGCCGGTATACTTGGTTTAAGGGTGATGGTACTTTTATGAGCAGGATTGATAGATTCTTGCTTTCAGAGTATTGGTGTCTGCAATGGCCTAATTGTCTTTCAGAGTAATGCTCCTTTAAATATCAATGGTAGTTTTTTACAACATGACAATTATCAAACAAAATAACATGACATATCAATATAAAGTAATTTTCTACATTCGGAACGGGTATGTGTATGGGTTTGGGGTGGGTACCTATATACCTGTTACCCGTCCCATACCTGTGTTTTGAAATCGGGGAAAACCCAAACTCATACTTAAACCCAGTCAAAACGGGGAAAACCCGTCAAATTGGGTTTGGTTTGGGCAGGTAACCACGGGTATGGGTTTTGTTGCCATGCCTAAGTTCAACACCACAAAAAACACAAAACACAAAATCAAAGTGAAAAAATACGTAAAAATATTCAAGTTAATAACATAAAGTAGAAAAAATGCGTAAAAATAATGGGACAAAATCAAAGTGATCAGAATACTCATGTCTTTGGATCTGAAACGTTGACAACTTAGCCATTGATCAAATCTATAAATGATTAAAGTCCAGATATTTCAATATGTACCAAACAAACACTGCACCAAGACAGGAAATAAAAAAAATATTATCACACCAAGACGGTGAACAAAACATCGTTGCACTGAGATGACACAATCACAAAAAAATACAAAAGAAACACACACACACACACACATATGAAAACAACTTATTTAGATTAAACGAGGGGAAAAAGATACACATGGATGATTTTAGGCCAAAAAATAACGAAAAAACAATCTCAATTTGATAAATGAAGAAGAACAAAGGGAAATTTAGAGAGAAACTAGACTTTATCTCTTTAAAGTTAGGGTCGGTTGGCTTTATAACTTGGTTTTAGGGTTTTCACCCTTTGACCTAAGTCTATCAAGTCTGGTCGCATGGTTGCAACTCTTTTCTTCTGCTTGCTACCATAGCTCGGGTCTAACAACACATGATCTAAAGTTGATGATAAGGTTAAATTCATACATAATTTTATGAACAATTTAATTTTTTGGTAAAAAAAAAGAAGAATCTACTTTTAAGATTCTAATAAATTGGGAAAAAAAATATATTACAAGTTAATCAATTCATCTCTCTTTAAGATGCGCTGATAAAAAATGGTGGGTAAGTTTTGAAGAGAAATCACTGATTCGCTAAAACTTGATATGCAAAACCATAAAAAATATTAAGATAAATTGATTATTAAAAAAAATGAAAAGAGGTACATATATCGCAAAATATGACTACACAAATGTTGAACTTGAACGAAATTGAATTAGCTAGATAAATAAGATGAAATGGGGAAGTTTAAGAGTTTACTTGATGGTGATTCAGATCCACAACGATGACGGCGACTTTTATCATTTTGATTCTCTGACATGTTTTTTGCTTCAAGGGTTGTCACCCTCTATTAGTTATCTTGTATTTTCTCTCTTGACACTAGACTAAATGAAGAATGTACTAAAGTTTATGCTTTTAAAGCTCGCGTATAAAAAAAATCATTTATTTTTAGGAAAACTAGGGTATTACTTTCTTTTTTGCTTTTTTTGGTAAATCTCATGCATCCGTTTCCTGAAAATCATATTTGACCTTTTGATTATAAAATATAATTTTTATTATTATTTCGTAATCATGTAAACAATTAGTCAAATAATAATAATAATAATAATAATAATAATAATAATAATAATAATAATAATAATAATAATAGTTGAGCTCGACGATGAGGAGAGATGCGTGCTAGTTTTAGATAAAAAATACGAGAAAATATGATTGTATATGATCAAATATTCCATGAGTGTTAAATAAAATAAAAAAATTGATATTATTTGTTACCTTTTAAAATAAGAGATATTGTGCCAAAAATTTTAAACTTGTTATAAAATAAACTAAAAGCACAAAATCGAAGGTGAAGAAGGTGAAAGCTTTGTGTATTATTCTCTTCACAAGTGTGTCTTTACACTAAAATGAGTCCTATTAATAGGATACAAAATGAGTAAGTGAATGATCAAAGTAGTTAAGGACCACTAACCATCCATTCACTTATGGGGGGTAGAGGAAGGTTGGAACACTAATGATGGACATCCACTAAATTATTTATTCATAACACTCCCCTTGAATGTCCACCAAGATATGCCTCATTAAAACCTTACTAAAAAAAACCAATAAAAAAAATTCAGTGAAGGAAAAAAGTACAATATCCTTTTACATATTACATTTATTTCTCCCCATCAACAATACAACCATCTCTGAGTCGACGAAGACCAATTATTTATATCAGTTGTTTAAAAACTCTGATTGGGAGTGACTTTGTGAAAAGGTCTACAAGATTATCACAAGAACGAATTTGTTGAATGTTTATATCATTATTTTTCTGAAGATCATGAGTGAAAAAGAATTTAGGAGACATATGTTTTGTTCGATCTCCTTTAATGTAACCTTCTTTCAACTGAGCAATGCATGCAATATTCTCTTCATAAATAATTGTCGCATTATTCTCCTGATAGATAAACCACAACCCTCTTGTACGTGTTAAATTAGAGACCTCAACCAAACACATTCTCGACTCGCCTCATGTAGTTCTAAGAGTTCAGCATGATTTGATGATGTTGCTGTTATGGTTTGTTTCAGAAGACCTCCATGAAATGGTTGTACCTCCACAGGTAAACAAGTAACATGTTTGTGATCTTCCATTATGAGGATCTAAAAAATAACTTGTGTTGGAACAAAATGTGTTTAACATTACCTCTTGAGAGTTTAGATGATAACAAGGTATTACAAATTGTCAATTGGATATGCTAATATTTGTTCAAGTGTGTAGAACCATATACAAAAATTTAGTGTCTATTTGAAGTATAAGTTCTGGAAGAATAAATGAGAGCAATGGAATCAACAAAGTAAAGGAAGCTTGAAGCATCTGAAGAAAAGTGCTCCTGAAGTGATGACGTCATCAGAAGCAAGTTCATCAGAAGCACCTCATCAGAAGCAAAATCATCAGAAGTTGAAGATCATCAGAAGATGAACGAATCAAAGCTTCAAAGGTTGTTTAAAGGTTTTAATCACGTCTAGCATTGTAGAAGACCAAAAGTGTAAAGCAACGGCTAATTCAAATGAATTTGAAGGCATTCAATGCTAGTTCTTTGAAGAGCGTTGACAAAGTACAATTGTACGAAGTGTACAACCACTACCTCCACTACTCAGTTTGTGTCTCTACTACAGGACAAGAATAACAGCTATGCCTGCAACAATGTTCCTTCATACTTGGAATGGATTTGAAATTGATCCTTCATAGGAAAATAACCATATCAGGCAAAAGATCATTGGTAATTGATCAAATCTTCAAACAACTCTTTTTGATGTGCTGGCAATTCACAACGTCTCTTTCACACCTCTATATAAAGGAGTGAAGACTTAGAGAATTGTAGAGACTCAACAACAATTTGAAAGTGCCAAACCTCTGCTGAAATTGTTCTACATCAAAAGTTCACTTAGAACTTCTTATCAAAGTTCATATCTTAGAAATTCTATAGTCTTAAGAGTCTGTATCTGATTTGTATTGTAAACACCATTGATTGTATATCAAGTGTTCAACCTCAAACAGTTTTGTTTGTAATTCTGTTTGAATAGAAGTCTCTAGTAGTTGGGCTTGAGCAAAGAAGTCTCTTGATTGTGTTCAGGAGGATAGGAAATCTCTTGCAGTTGTGCTTGATTAGTTTGAAGTCTCTTTCTAGTTTTAGCATTGAGCATTTGTAATCAGACATTACATTTTTAGTGAACTTTACTTAGAAGTGCAAGGGGGACAGGACTACTTTCGGTTTGTGGAAGGAACCTGTATAATTGCTTTGTATCCTTCTCTCTCTCTCTCTCTCTCTCTCTCTGTTTTTATCCGCTGCATTTAGAATCTGAACATCACTTCAGAAGCTGTAATCTAACCGCTTCTGATAAGTGACTTTAGTAGGAGAAAACGAAGAAAAATCTAACACAATTAAACCCCCTCTTCTTGTGTTTTTCTCACCTTCAATTGGTATCTAGAGCCTTGGTTCTGTTGAGAACACTTAAAAGTGTAACAGTCCAAGATCTGAGAAAAACATGTCTGCTCGTGAATCATTTGTTTCTGGCTCTGGTGTTAGTCATAATGTTGTTTCTTATGATTATGGTGATAAGAAAGCTGATTTAGGAAAAGTTCCAAAGTTTAATGGAGATCCTGAAGAGTTCTCTTGGTGGAAAACCAACTTCTACAGTTATATCATGGGCTTAGATGAAGAGTTATGGGATATTCTGGAAGATGGAGTTGGCGACTTGGACCTTGATGAAGAAGGAGCTGCTGTTGATAGAAAGAAACATACTCCTGCTCAGAAGAAAATGTACAAGAAACATCACAAGATCAGAGGTTCACTTGTCCTTGCTATACCTCGTGCAGAGTATATGAAGATGAGTGACAAATCTACTGCTAAGGCAATGTTTGCTTCTCTCTGTGCAAACTATGAAGGTAGTAAGAAGGTTAGAGAAGCAAAAGCACTTATGCTTGTTTATCAGTATGAATTGTTCAAGATGAAGGATGATGAAATCATTGAGGAAATGTACTCAAGGTTTCAGACCCTAGTCTCTGGACTACAAATACTGAAGAAAAGCTATGTTGCTTCTGATCATGTGAGCAAGATACTAAGAAGTCTGCCTGCTAGATGGAGACCTAAGGTCACTGCTATTGAGGAAACTAAAGATTTAAACACTTTAAGTATTTAAGATCTTGTAAGCTCTCTCAAGGTTCATGAGATAAGCTTAAATGAACATGAGCCTGCTAAGAAAAGCAAATCTATTTCTCTTCCATCCAAAGGGAAGTCATCGAAAGCTCTTAAAGTTATAAAATCTGAAGAAGAATTACCTGATGGAGATTATGATGACGATCCTGCTGAGAAGATGGCTATGCTTTCAAATAGGCTGCAGTATCTGGCTAAGAAGAACAAGAAGTTCTTGAGCAGAAGAAGTGGTTACAAAGGCTCCAGGAAAGAAGATCAGAAGGGTTGCTTCAACTGCAAGAAGCCTGGACATTTCATTGCTGATTGCCCTGATCTTCAGAAGGAGAAATCAAAGGACAAGTCTAAGAAGTCAACTTTCAAATCAAACAAGTTCAAGAAGCAAATCAAGCATAGTTTAATGGAAACCTGGGAAGATTTAGACAGTGAATCCGAATCTAACAAGGATGATGCTGATGAAGATGCAAAAGTAGCTGTGGGGTTAGTGGCTACAGTGACTTTAGAAGCTGAACCTGAATCAGACTTTGAACAAGAAAATGAGGTATATTCTAATATTCGCAGAGAAGAACTTATTTAGTCTCTTAAAGAGCTCCTTACACATTTTGAACTTAGAACCAATAAGTTGAAATATTTAAAAGAAAAATATGTTGATTTAATGAAACAATAATAATCAACTTTATTGGATCTGAAAGCTTCTGAAGAAGGACTTATAGGCTTTGACTTCATTTGTAAAACCTATGAAGAGAAGCTCAAGTTTTTATGTCAGAAGCTACAAGAAATAATGGAAAACCTTTAAGTAAACATGAAATTGCTCTTGAAGATTTTATTATGTCTGGTATTGACAGAAGCAGAGTTGCTTCTATGATTTACAACATTTACAAAAACAATGGCAAAAGGATTGGATTCTCAGAAGAAAAACCTAATGAAACCAATCTTAAAGCTTGTTGTGAATGTATCAAGGAAGGGTTGAAAACCTTCTTTGTACCTGAAGGTGCTAAATTTGAAACTGTGGTTTAGTCAGAACTTGAAGTTACTAGCTTTAAGGCTAAGATTACTTCAAAGCCAAAGAACTCTAAGTCTAAGGCTATGATAAATTCTGACTCTAAGACATCAAAGATCAAGATTCTGAAGAGATCAGAACATGTTCCTCAGAGTCTGCTGAAGTCAGAATCTGGTATCTTAAAGTCTAAGTCTTAGAAGAACAAGACAGTTGTGGCTTCATGTGAACCTGAACCAAAAGGTGCTAAACCTAAAGTACTGATTAGTCAGAAGCTATCAAACTCACACCTAAAGGTGCAAGAAGTGAAGAGTAAAACTTCCAACACTAAGCTCAAAGGACCTATAAAACAATGGGTACCTAAATATGAAATTGTCAATACTGCAGAAATGCCTAAGAGCAAAGGAAAAGCAAAAATCATGGTACCTAGACAGCGGTTGCTCAAGACATATGACAGGAGAGAAGTCAATGTTCCTCAACTTTACAATGAAAGAAGGGGGAAATGTGAAGTTTGGAGGCAACCAGTCTGGCAAGATCATTGGTACATTAACTATTGGTAACTCCTATATCTCTATTAATAATGTGTGGTTAGTAGATGTTCTTGAACATAACCTTTTGAGTATCAGTCAGTTTTGTGACAATGGTTATGATGTGATGTTTGGAAAGACCAACTGCACAGTAATCAACAAGGATGACAATACCATAGTGTTCAAAGGAAAGAGAGTAGAAAATGTCTGTAAAATCAACTTCTCTGAACTTGTTGATCAGAAGGTAATTTGTCTTCTATCAATGAATGATAAGAAGTAGGTATGGCACAGAAGGTTGGGACATGCTAACTGAAGATTAATCTCTAAGCTTAGTAAGTTACAACTTGTCAAAGGCTTACCTAACATTAACTATCATTCAGATGCACTTTGTGGTGCATGCCATAAAGGGAAGATTGTGAAATCATCTTTTAAATCTAAAGACATTGTCTCAACCTCCAGACCTTTAGAACTGCTTCATATTGACCTATTTGGACCAGTTAACACTGCATCCTTATATGGAAGTAAATATGGACTAGTAATTGTTGATGATTACAACAGATGAACTTGGGTAAAATTTATGAGAAGTAAGGATAATGCATATGATGTATTCAGTAACTTCTGCACTCAAATACAGTCTGAAAAAGAAATGAAAATTTTGAAAGTCAGAAGTGATCATGGTGGTGAATTTGAAAATGAGCCATTTGAAACTTTTTGTGAAAAACATGGAATTGTCCATGAATTCTCTTCTCCTAAAACTCCACAATAAAATGGGGTTGTAGAGAGAAAGAATAGAATCTTACAAAAAATGGCAAGAACCATGATTCATGAAAACAATTTGGCTAAACATTTCTGGGTAGAATCAGTGAATACAACATGTTATGTTCAAAATAGGATTTATATCAGACCTATCTTGGAGAAAATTGCATATGAACTCTTTAAGGGAAGAAGACCCAATATATCTTACTTTCATCAATTTGGATGTACATGTTACATTTTAAATAACAAGCTCTACCTAAAGAAATTTGATGCCAAGGCCCAAAGAGGAATTTTTTTAGGTTACTCTGAAAGGTCAAAGGCATATAGAGTGTATAATTTAGACACTCTGTGTTGAAGAATCTATGCATGTTAAATTTGATGACAAAGAGCCTGGAAGTGAAACTCCATAGCAAGATGAAAGTGTTGCAGATATACAGGTTACTGAAGACACTCCAGAACCTATTGAGACCGATGAATATGAAGATAGTCCAGAAGCTGAACCTACTACAGAAGCTCAAGATGAAGTACAAGTCTTCACATCCTGAGGATCAAATCATTGGAAACAAAGACAGTCCTAAAAGAAGAAGATCATATTTCAGTCAAGAAGAGTCTATGATAGGATTGTTATCAGTAATTGAACCTGCTACAGTGGATGAAGCACTTTCAGATGATGGATGGATATTAGCTATGCAAGAAAAGCTCAATCTGTTTCAAAGAAATGATGTGTGGGGTCTGGTATCCAAACCTCAGCAGAAGAACATTATTGGAGCAAAATGGGTATTCAGAAACAAGCTGAATGAACAAGGTGAAGTAATCAGAAACAAAGCTAGACTTATTGCACAAGGTTACAGTCAACAAGAAGGCATTGATTACATTGAAACATTTGCTCTAGTTGCATGATTGGAAGCAATCAGGTTACTTCTATCCTATGCAGTTAATCATGGCATAATATTATATCAAATGGATGTCAAGAGTGCATTTCTTAATGGAGTCATAGAAGAAGAAGTGTTCGTCAAGAAACCTCCTGGTTTTGAGGATCTTAAGCATCCTGGCCATGCTTATAAACTTAAGAAATCACTATATGACTTGAAACAAACTCTCAGAGCATGGTATGATAGAGTAAGTAATTTCTTGATTAAAAATGATTTTAAAAGAGGTCAAGTTGACACAACACTCTTCAGAAGGACTCTTGAAAAAGATATTATTGTTGTGCAGATATATGTTGATGATATAATATTTGGTTCTACTAATGCATCTCTTTGCAAGAAATTTTCTAAGTTAATGCAGGATGAATTTGAAATGAGCATGATGGGAGAATTGAAGTTCTTCCTTGGAATTAAAATTAATCAATGTAAAGATGGAGTGTATGTTCATCAGACAAAATATACAAAGGAACTTCTGAAGAAGTTCAAGCTGGAAGATTGTAAAGTGATGAACACTCCAATGCATCCAACCTGCACCTTAAGCAAAGAAGATACTGGATCAAAGGTAGATCAGAAGCTGTATATAGGTATGATTGGTTCTTTGTTATACCTCACTGCATCTAGGCCAGATATGTTATTCAGTGTATGCTTGTGTGCAAGATTCCAGTCAGCTCTTAGGGAATCTCATTTAACAGTTGTTAAGAGAATCTTCAGGTATCTGAAAGGAACAACAAACCTTGGACTCCTTTACAGGAAATCTTTAGATTATAAGTTGGTTGGATTCTGTGATGTTGACTATGCTGGTGACAAGATTGAAAGAAAAATCAACCAATGGTAACTGTCAGTTCCTAGGAGAGAATCTGATATCCTGGGCTAGCAAAAGACAAGCAACTATTGCTATGTCTAAAACAGAAGCAGAATACATCTCAGTTGCAAGTTGTTGTACACAACTACTTTGGATGAAACATCAGTTGGAAGATTATCAGATTAGTGCTAACAGTATTCCCATCTTTTATGATAGTACTGTTGTTATTTGTTTGTCAAAGAATCCAATTCTACATTCAAGAGCTAAGCATATTGAAATCAAAAACCACTTTATTAGGGATTATGTTCAAAAAGGAATTTTAGATATACAATTCATTGATACTGAACATCAGTGGGGTGATATATTCACTAAACCTTTAACTGTGGAAAGATTTGATTTTATTAAGAAAAAATTGAACATACACTCTGTGTCTGATTAAATTTGCTTGTTCCTGAACAAGAAGTTAGGTCCTGAAGTTAGTTCAGAAGCTATGGTCCATCAGAAGCTCTTAACTGAGACTCTGAGGAAAATGTGCTTCTGAAGATGACATCAGCATCTTAACTTCAGAAGCTGGACTTTTTGCTCCTGAATAGCAGAGTTAGTGGAAACGTTGTGAGTTACTTTTTGGTAACACCTGTCCCACTAACTTAGCAGCTCATCTGAAGTAATCCAACGTGGCTTAATTGTATTGGTGTATAACATAAGAGGGCAATGATGATTTTAAGCTTTGAATGTACTATCTCGTGCCCCCAAATATCATTAATGTTGTGTTTGCTTGTCCCCTTGTGAATTGCGATCGTTTTACTCAAATCACTTAGACAAAATTCACACACTACTCACTCCACAACTCACACTTTCTGATTTTAGACCGTTCTCTGCGAAAAATCATTCTCTCAAAATCAAAAACCTTAAAACCCTAAAAACTTCATCCTCATTAATGGCATCCTCAAGTTCAGTTCCAAAATCATCCATGCAAGAAGCTTCTGCTTATTAAATCAGAGGAAGAACGATGTCTCTAGAAGAATGGGATCTCAACGTTCAAGTAGAAAACCCTGTAGACTTCACATCTCTAGCACACCATGGTTGCGACATCAAGAAGTACTACGAAACTCAAGATCTTCTTAACTACTTTGACATGCTAAATGGTCCAACATACATGAACCTGGTAAGGCACTTCTGGGTTAGAGCACAAGTTTATGATCACAAAACTGCTCAGTTAGAGATGGACGAGAAAATTTTGATTGACCCCAGTTTAGCTGGAAAATCAAGAGAAGAAATGGGTTTGGAACCCTTCACTGTCACTGAAATAAGATCAAGCATCATGGGTATTTCAGTGTTTATTTCAGAAGAACAGATTGCTTGGGTAATCAGGAGAGCATCTGAAGGAAGGTTTGTTAGTGGCTTGGATAACAACAAAACTAGTCCTTGGAATGATACAGTAAACAAGACTATGTTCAACAGTACGAAAAAGGGAAAGTAATGTGACTTGAGCATGGAACACAAGCTGCTCCTGAAGATCCAAAATGAAAATCTTCTACCTAAAGGTGGTGGTGGAGACCAACCTTCATTGGATCACAGAGTATTCCTTCATTTCTTCATGACTAAGGAAAAGGTTAATGTACCTAAGTACATATTCAGGCATATGATTAAGACTCTGAATGAGAGTCAAACAATCAATAGGTGCTGGGTGCCCTATGGAAGACTACTCTCTGAAATCTTTCATCAAGGTGGAATTCTGGATGCTATCAAAACATCCAAGGTCTCAGATGATAAGCAGTTGGGCACAGTAACAGGGAAGGTAAGCAATGGTGGCACCTTGAGGCATATGATGCTTATCAAGAAAGAGGACTACAAAAAGTTAACTACAGATTTGAAGGAGTCTCAAGTTGTATCCAACTTGATGGTGGAATTTCCCCCAATATGTATGCAAGATCCTCTTGATGCAAGAGTCAGCTACATCTTGAAGCATTATGAAACAACTGAAGAGACCATCAAGATGGAAGATGTTCCTGAAACAATGTTTGGTGGTGCTATTCCTGTTTCTTCCAAGAAGAAGAGAAAGCTGACCAAAGAAGAATACCTGTCAGAAGCTACTGAAGAAGCTTCTGAACCCCAGAAGAAGAAAGCAAAGAAAGCCAAAGTTGCTCCTCAAGCAGAAGCAACTAGTTCTGGTGTGCCAACCATCCAAGAGGAAGTTCAGGATCTGGAACCTGCTAAGGTTCTGAACAAGAGAATCAGAAGTGGCAAGATAGCTTAAACTTCACAAGAAGAAAATGAAACATGTTGTTAGGAAGTTAAAGGTTGCTTCTAAAGAAGAGGAAGAAGCAACTGAGCTTGTTACAAGAGAACTGCTGAAGAAGAAATCTGCTGATGCTGCTGCTCTAAATTAGGCACTTAAGATTGCCGAAGAAATTGAAGTTCATGCTGAAGTTCTGATAAAGGAATCGACAGTTGCAGCTGCTCAACTGGGAATTGAGCTTACAGAGAACCTTCAACAACTGGCAGTGTCAGGTGAACTGGTGGATACTGCTGAAGAAGTTCAGAAGGAAGCTGGCTGCTCAGAAGCTGGTGCTTCAGAAGCTGACAAAGGTAATACTGATTCTCTTCACACTGCTGAAACAGTAAATATAGAATCTAGTACAACCTCTGACTTTAGGTCAACCTCAACCACCCTCTCAACTTCCTCATCAACCTTTTTAGACATGAATGATATTCCTTTGAATAAAGTCTATGAAAATCTAAATAAGCGTTTATCCCCATCATCATCCACCAAACCTCAGAAAAAGCCAGATAATGATACATTTGTTCCTATGTATCCTTATGTTGAAGAAAGGATACATGACATGCAACAAAAAAGGATTAATGCTTGTGTAAGACTACCTGCTGATCATCCACTACAACCACCTATGATTGAACCTCTTAAATTTGTTCCTGCTGATGCAGAGGGTGTAGATGATCACACAGGGTCTGAGTCTACCAACAATGAGGTATCATTATCTCCATCCAAAACAACTACCCAATCATCTGAACCATCTGTGTTAGATAATCTAGTTAACCATTATTCAGGTGAGTTACCAGGTTATGAGACCAATCAAGAAAGAGCCTCTGACTTAGCTTCTGATGAAGTTATGACAGAAAGCCCCCAACAACAAGCACCAAACTCAGAAATGGCCTCACTAACCAGTACAAACTATGTCATTCACCCTGAACAAACTCACCCTGAACAACATGTTCCTTAACAAACTGTTCCTGAACAAACTGTTCCTGAACAAACCGTTCTTGAAAAATCTGTTCCTGAACAACATGTTCTTGAACAAGTTATTGTTGATCAATCTCCTGCAACCACTTCTATCTTTGCTGAACCTGAAATATCTACAAATGACCAACCCTGATCCTCTAACCTAGTCCTTCAAACATATGTTCTTGCCAGATCTACAAATATCCCTTCTCCACCCACCTTGTTTCTAGATTCTACTATTTTAGTAGATGTGTGTGAGAACATATTTCAGGAGCTGAACAAGTTGATTGATGCAAGAAACAACTTGGTTCATGAAGAGAGCTATCAGAAGCAATGGAGGAGGCTGAGAGAGAGAGTAGATTATGTCTTATCAGAACTTCAAATGTCTTCTTTTGATGCTCAAGACACTGCTCAGAACAACCTTCAGGATTGGTTGAGAGGAATTGTCAATGATATGCAAGAAGTAGCTGTCAGTAGAACTCTTGTGAAGACTCCCTTGTGCTTAACAGGAAGAGATGCTGCTAATGTTATTCCTACCTGCGTTCATCCAAAGGAGCTGAATCTAGATTGGTTGAACAAGATTAAATTCAAGTCAGCCTCTACAAATTTGAAATTACTGCAAAGGAACACAGTCCTGGAAAGAGAAAACAAGCTGTTAAGGAAAGAGCTTCTAGATCAGCAACTACTATTACTTGAGTACAAAACCTCCACTAAAGCTAAGCTGGAAGAAGCCAGGATAAGAGAAGAGAATCTTCTTAGAATCAATGAAGAATTCAAGAAGGAAATCAAGCAACAAGCAGAAGAGACAAACAAGTTGCTTAAACAAATGATGGAGATGTTCCAAAATCGAGCCAAACCTTAGTTGCACACCTTTATTTTTAGCTTGATTAGGTTCTTTTGAGTTTCTATGTTTGTTTGTGTACTTCTGATCTATTTATTGGTTCTGAACAATTTTTACGTCTGATCTATGGTATATGCTTCTGACCAGTTTTTACTTCTGAACCAATATATGTGCTTTTGAACTATTTTTTTTTTAAGAATTTCTCACTATGTTTTTCTCATCTCTTTCTTTTTGTCCTTATTTTATACTTTTTGTTGATGACAAAAGGGGAAGTAGATGTATAGTATTTATAGGCTCTGAGCCCCTTTAATTTAACTCTAAATTAATTTAAATTAATAGGACATTCTTCTTATCTCTTAGTCTATTTTATGTGAGATCAATTCTAAGCGTAATTTCATTTTTATTGATGAATTTAATTAACATGGATAGAACTCAGGGGGAGCTTACAAACCTCACCTAAAAGTACTATTGGACTCAGGGGGAGCTTACAAACCTCATACCCTTAAAGTCAACTTGTTAATTAGATTAACCACAATTGAACTTTTTAAATACTAGTGTTTGTCATCATCAAAAAGGGGGAGATTGTTGGAACAAAATGTGTTTAACATTACCTCTTGAGAGTTTTGATGATAACAAGGTATTAAAAATTGTCAATTGGATATGCTAAAATTTGTTCTAAGTGTAAAGTACCATATACAAAAATTTAGTGTCTATTTGAAGTATAAGTTCTGGAAGAACAATTGAGAGCAATGGAATCAACAAAGTAAAGGAAGCTTGAAGCATCTGAAGAAAAGTGCTCCTGAAGTGATGATGTCATCAGAAGCAAGTTCATCAGAAGCACCTCATCAGAAGCAAAATCATCAGAAGTTGAAGATCATCAGAAGATGAACGAATCAAAGCTTCAAAGGTTGTTTAAAGGTTTTAATCACGTCTAGCATTGTAGAAGACCAAAAGTGTAAAACAACGGCTAATTCAAATGAATTTGAAGGCATTCAATGCTAGTTCTTTGAAGAGCGTTGACAAAGTACAATTGTACAAAGTGTACAACCACTACCTCCACTACTCAGTTTGTGTCTCTACTACAGGACAAGAATAACAGCTATGCCTGCAACAATGTTCCTTCATACTTGGAATGGATTTGAAATTGATCCTTCATAGGACAATAACCATATCAGGCAAAAGATCATTGGTGATTGATCAAAGCTTCAAACAAATCTTTTTGATGTGTTGGCAATTCACAACGTCTCTTTCACACCTCTATATAAAGGATTGAAGACTTAGAGAATTGTAGAGACTCAACAATAATTTGAAAGTGCCAAACCTCTACTAAAATTGTTCTACATCAAAAGTTCACTTAGAATTTCTTATCAAAGTTCATATCTTAGAAATTCTAGAGTCTTAAGAATCTTATTGTGAACACCACTAATTGTATATCAAGTGTTCAACCTCAAACATTTTTCTTTGTAATTCTGTTTGAATAGAAGTCTCTTGCACTTGTGCTTGAGAAAAGAAGTCTCTTGATTGTGTTCAAGAGCATAGGAAATCTCTTGCAGGTATGCTTGAGTAGTTTGAAGTCTCTTGCTAGTTTTAGCAGCGAGCATTTGTAATCAGACATTACATTTTTAGTGAACTCTCCTTGGAAGTGCAGGGGGACATGACTACTTCCGGTTTGTGGAAGGAACCTGTATAATTGCTTTGTGTCTTTCTTTTCTCTCTCTCTCTCTCTCTCTCTCTCTCTCTGTTTTTATCCGCTGCATTTAGAATCTGAACATCACTTCAGAAGCTGTAATCTAACTACTTCTGATAAGTGATTTCAGTAGGAGAAAACTAAGAAAAAGCTAACACAATTCAACCCCCCCTTCTTGTGTTTTTCTCACCTTTAACCTGTATCTACAGAACCTGTTAATTCAAATTTTTGTACTTTTGAATAAAGCAAACCCATGTCTATTGTACCTTTAAGGCAACGAAATATATCCTTGACTCCGTTCCAATGTCTCTCTGTAGGTGAAGAACTATATCTTGTGAATATATTGACATAAAATGAATATCAGGACATGTATAATTAGCAAGCTACATTAGTGCTCTGATTGCACTAAGATATGGTGCTTTAGGACCAAGTATTTCTTCATCTTCTTCCCGAGGTCTGAAAGGATCTTTCTCCACATCCAGTGATCGAACATTCATTGTGTCTTATGCAAATTAAATCATTATAGGAGCTGCATGTAAATGTCACTATCAAGTGATCCATACAAATAAGTTGTAACAACATCCATCATGTGCAATTTGAGCCCTTCATGTGCTACAAGTCTAATTAAGTACCGAAAAGTACATGCATCAACTACAGGTGGATATGTCTCACCAAAATCAATTCTAGGTATTTGTGAAAATCCTTGAGCAACTAGTCGAGCTTTTTATCTCACAATTTCACCATTCTCATTTCATTTTCACACAAAAACACACCTATATCCAACTGGTTTCACACCTTCAGGTGTTCAAACTATAGGTCCAAAAACTTTTCTCTCGTAAAGCGAGTTTAATTCTGTTTCAATTGCCTCTTTCCATTTTGGCCAACTCTCACTTTATCTACAATCTTTAATAGACCTTGGTTTAGGGATGGCAATGGGTACCATATGGGTAGGGTACTACAGTGCCCTTTCCCATACCAGCGTTTGTAAAAAATATATGTACCTGATCCCGTAACCTCGTGGGCAACAACTTTAGTTCCCTTCCCCATACCCGCACCCATTACCCGCACTTTAACTATGAAAAGACTAAAAATATCACAATTAAAATAAAAAGATAGTTCAAAAAAATTTCAAATCAACTTATAAAATAGTACAAATCATAGTTTTTAACAAAATAAAAAACATCCTAAAAAATTGTATACCAGCAGGAGTGATCAGTTATTGTATTAATTAGTTTTTAGGTTTAGGCTTAGGCTTATCATATTATATAAATATGTATATGTGGGTTGCGGGGTTGGGCATCATAGTACCCTTACCCGTACCCATACCTATGTAAATTTGCGGGTAATACCCGGACCCAATGCCCGGACCCATGAAAGCGGGGTTTTACCCTACCCATTTTGGGTTTTTAGTGGATACCCATCGGGCCTGGGTCCAATTGCCATCCCTACTTTGGTTCATGATCCTCGCTATCATTTATCACATTTAGCACTATACGATATGCAAAAGCATCGTCGACATTGACTTTTTGTCGATTCCATTGTATTCCATTAGTGACAAAATTTATTAAGATCTCTTTATTTTCATGAATTTCAGGCACCTGATCAGTCTTTTCTGGAACTAAAATATCAATTATGTCTGAAGACTCTTTCAGAATTTCTATATCCTCATTTGGGCCATCTTTCTTTTTAGCCCCTTTTCTCGTTTGAAGAATTTTATCTTAGGAATCGACTGGCCAACCACGCTTCAGGCGTGGTTGAGACTCGTTTGCAATATGAGATTGCCCATTTGTGACATCCATTTTTATTGGAGCATTGGGCAGCTGGTATATATGATTTTGTCACACTTTTTGGATCAGTGAATGCATTTGGTAATTGATTTGCTAAGCTTTGCAAATGAATTATCTTTTGAACTTCAAGTTCACATTCTTTAGTTCGAGGATCAAGATGAGACAATGATAATTCTTTCCAAATGATCTCCATTTCCAGCTGCTTACTCTCCCCCCTAATGTTGGGAAATTTGATTCATCAAAGTGACAATCATCAAATCAGGATGTAAATAAATCTCCTGTTGTTGGTTCAAGATACTTTATAATAGACGGAGATTCATATCTAACATATAATCCCAACCTTCTTTAAGGACCCATCTTAGGGCAATGTGGCGGAGAAATCAGAACATGAACCGCACATCCGAAGATTCTTAGATGGGAAATATTAGGTTCTCGACTAAAAACTAATTTTAAAGAGGAATAGTTATGATAACTTGTGGGCCTGATGCGAATCAATGATGCAGCATGCAAAATATCATGTCCTCAAGTGAAAATTAGGATTTTGCATCTCATGAGAAGTGGTCTTGCAATTAACTGTATACGCTTGATAAATGATTATGCAAGTCCATTTTGTGTATGAACATGTGCTATAAGATGTTCAATATATGTCAATTTCAATGGACATACATTATTCATTAAATTCTTGAGATGAGAACTCAGTGGCATTATCAAATCGTATTTTCTTGACGGGATAATCAGGGAAGTGTGCTCTTATTCGAATTACTTGAGCTAGCAACCTTGCAAATACCTGATTGCGAGTTGCAACAAACAAACATGTGACCATCTGGTGGATGCATCAATTAAAACCAAAAACTATCTAAATGGTCCACATGGCGGGTGTATTGGCCCACAAATATCACCATGTACACACTCTAAATTTTTTAGAGATTCACTTCCAATTTTTGTCAGCGATGACCTAATTATCAACTTCCCTTGTGAACAACAGGTACATGAGAACTTATCAGATTGAAGAATCTTATGGCTCTTCAATCGATGACCACAAGAATTTTCAATTATTTTTCGCATCCTTATAGACCTGGAATGGCTGAACCGGTCATGTCAAACAACAAATTTATTATGATTTGTAAACTTCTGTTTTACGATTACTTGTGCTTCAATTGTACTTATATAAGTGAAGTACAAACCAAAGGAAAAGACGTGTAACTTTCCCACTACATTTACTTTATCCAAATTATGTCTCATTATATAAAAATATTCAACATCTCCTTCATTTCTTGTTTCAATATGATATCCATTTAGACAGATATTCTTGAAATTAATAAATTCCTATGACACTTGGAAGAATATAATGCATTCTCGATGTTTAAAATTATTCCTCCACATAATATTACATTAACTCTTTCGGAGCATTCAATTATTTTTGAACTTTTAGATATAATACTAACATCAGTTTCTCGCTTTACTAAATAAGAGAAATATTTTTAATCCTTCAAAATCGTATGAGTAGTTGCACTATCAGCCAGACACATATCACCCTTGAGGTTAATGTTAATACTCATCATAAGTCGTAATAATATAATTTTACCATTTCCCACATATCAATCAATAACCACTCTTATATTTAAAGACTTCCATCATGGTCAAGCATAGTTCTCCGGAAACTATACCGAAAAAATTGTATAAATGATGTCCAAAGAAAATTATAACTTTTGAGATCCTTCAAGGATAGTTTATATTAAGTTGTTAGTTCTTCAAGAACTATATCTCAAAATTTCATAATCAACGATTCTAAAAAATTGATTTTTTTTTTAAGCAATCATGCAAGGATGCTTGTTTTATTTTATTTTTTAGTTCCACAGGAGCTATATTCCAAATGATTTTCAAACAATGATAAAGATAATCATTTTTTTTTTTTATAATCCTTCTGCATCAATGCAATTTCTTTCAAAATTTGATATGAATAAACAAAGAAATATAATATAACCATGGAAGTCATAGAATTTCTCAACAAAAATTATATTCAATAATATAAATATAGATCAATCAAGTTAACCATAATTATGAAGAAAAAAATTGGTTGAACAAATACAATCAAATTAAACTTAAAAAATAATTTCACATATGATTCAAGACTAAATAAGGAATTGTGATAAAATATTTAATTGTGAATTTGTGATAGAGATGCACACAATAATCAAAACAAAATAAACACAAAAGTCTAAAGTAATCACATATAGTCTCACCAAGCCGGCCCTAGCTTTCTAGTGAGAGAAACTCTAACTTCTCTCTAAACTTTTTTTCTCCTTCGTTCATCGAGGATGGGTGATTTTAGGTCATTTTTTGATCATATTATTTGTAGGCATGAGTATTTCGGTGACTTAAATTTTATCATATTATTTGTAGGCATTTTGCCGTTGTATGCTATTAACGTGGGTGCTGTGAGTTTGTTCGCAGATTCACCCTTTATGTTTTTAGCGATGATTGCATTTGATGTACTCTATCAATTTGAATGAATGAATATCGTTTTATTGTTTTTGTCAAAAAAAAAACACAAAAGTACAACAAGTAATATCAAATTGTCATGTTGATGGAGTAATTGAAACAACAACAAAGAAAAATAATAATTCTACATGCATTTCAGAATAATAATCAAATTATATTGGTATTAAGATACAATTCCTTGATGTTATTATCTAATAACAAAAGAAAATTATGCATTAATCTACAACTCTTTTATCGTGCATTTCACTAAAGAAGCAATATATCCAACTGTCAAATTTAAAAAATATGTATCAAGTAAAATGATATCGAACGGTATAATATTAATTAAACGTAATTTGACCATATATACATATTTCAAAATTTATGATTGACTATGGTTTTCGAATTCAAATCCAAGCCCAAAATAGTTTTAATTATGATATTATTTTATTTAACCAAGTAAAGAGATGACTCAATCGATTAACAAAAGATAAAACAAAATAACTACACATAGATCCACAAAAAACTATTATTAGAGTAACTTAATTGATTAGGTATAATTAAATATGAATTAGAGGATTTCTAATTAAATATGAATTATTGTTCCACTTTGTTCGACTTCTCTACAGATCGATTAGTTCACTAAGTTGACTATTGATTTGTGGATGATAAGTTGAATTCATCCCAAGTCTTGTCCCAAAAGCACTTTGAAAACTTTCCCAACACATATAAGTGAATCTAGGGTCTCTATCTAAAACTATACTAAAATGTATTCCATGTTGTTAAACCAAAGTGGGCTAAAAATCAGTATCTTAAATTTTTTTATGTTAACAAAGTATTTGAAAACAATTAGATACTCTGATATTTGTTAAGTATGCAGGAAAATAATTAAAGATCTTATGTAGCTAACATTTTGGAATGAAAGTCAACCTTATAGATTATAAAGTCAACACTATATAGACTCAAAATTATCACTTATAGGCAGATATGGAAAGAGTCAACACTTTGTGATCAACCCCATGTGAATCATGCGATCTTATAGACCAAAGTGATGCTCTATACTTCAAAACTTTTTAGAATTACAAATGTTTTGTTGATATGGACAAAAAAATTGCCAATGCAATGCAATGCAATTAAAGTAACATTATCCGATGAAGTTGACATTTAGCCATATGACAACAATAGAACAAATTTAAATGTAGCCAAGTAAGGACGACAAAGAGTTGTTGATGCGTGTCCAAAGAACAAGAAGAAAAAAACATGACATGAAGCTATATATATTTTGTCAAAAATAAAAAATGAAGCTATATACATATATACATAGTGATTAAACAAACACATTTCAAAGCACTTATCTTTGGAATTGACTTTATATAATACTATGTTGGTGAAATAACATTTACATATATAAATAGCCTTTTAAAAAAAACTTAATAATATATTTAAATAAATTATAGGCCACATATTCATAGTAAAAAAGTTCATAAGATATTGGGAAAAATGTTTAATTTATATTCCCATGACCACTTAAAGAAACGGGTTACTAATATTTATTTGTTTATTTTTTTTATATTAAAATATAATATATAATGATTACCCTTCTACAAAAATACATAATATAAGAACTCATAAAAGATAAATATATTTTTCAAATGCATACTAACCCATAATAAAAAAAAAAAACAATATGCATACTAACCCTATATCAATGTCTATATTTATCAATGACCAAGGTACCATTCAAAAGAGAGAGAGAAAAATAAATATTACGGTTCCTTTTGTAGCTTTACCTAACTAATGCATATGTTCCCATTTAAATAAATAGAGACATAAACAAAGGAAGGCACATGTATTAATGCCTTGCTGCTCTCTACTCTAGCTAGTTCAGCAATTCTTCTATCTAGCTCATGTATATATTCAGTTATAATACATACATTTATAAGCTATGTGAGTCCTTATCATGCAATATCATACATTTAATTACTTTATTATGGTCGCAAAGTCTTGGAGCGACAATAATAGTTACACACTTTAAACTTACCAATAGTCACATAGACATATGGCATATAGCAATAGCAATAGAAGTACCTTTTAAGTTTCATCCCTTTGCATGTTATTCTAACTCCCAATCCCATTTGATTCCTTTTTCAACCTTCCATCTCCATGTTTCCAAACCACTCTTCTTTCCTTAATTCATGGTCCCATTTAGTACATGACACATATCCCCTACAAAGATATGAATTTAGATCTTCTGCGATAGTTGTATCAGTGCAGTCAATATAGAGTTACTGAATTTAAGAGAGAAATAAATAAATAATTTACATTTTCTAAACTCAAACTCAACAACTCTACAATGTCTATAATAATATAACTATTACAGAAGATCTAAACACTTACATTCGTTGAATCTATCTTTATAGATTCAACGTTACATTCAGTTCTAACAACTCTGGAACGACTGCATCGTCACTTTATAATAAAACACTCATAACACATTCTCACACATCTTTTTTGAAATTCTAATAAAGTTTCTTCAAACAATAGTAGAAAACTCTAACTTCAATAATACCTATAACCATGAGTGTTGAGAGAGAAAGTGTGGTGGAAGGTCTTCCTCTCCTTCCACAATCCATCAAACACCTGCTAGATAATAGCTATCATCTATATATCGATATAGATATAGATATGGATATAGATATAGATCTATCTGTTATATATATATGAGTATATGTCTATGACCCTGTAAATTCTCAAAGTCCCAAACTAAGAGCAGCTTTAACATCTAATCTCCATGCAAACCCACCACATTCTAATCTCCAAACATCACAAGGAACCATTTTCAAACACTTCTCATTCCTCCACGTGTACTGTAACCTAACACCACAAGTAAAAGCTGGGTAAGAATAACACCATGCAACACTTTCTTTCACCTTCAACCAAACAACAACTTCAATTTCTTCACTTTCCTCATTCACCACCATCTTCTTATACGCATGGTTTACCCTCAAAACTTTACCATAACTGTCTGTAATAAAACACGGACACGTGTCAGTTTCAAGATTTTTCACTTTTTCTACGACCATGCACATGCCTGTCACACTCTCCACTGTTATCCATGACTCCACCACCGCTTTCTCCGCCGTTGGAATCAGATCTAACACTTTCCCGGCGTTCATAGTTTCAAGATCCGGATTATTCTGATCCCGGTTCAGATTATCCAAGATCTGAATATTTTCAACTGTTAGATTAAGATTAAGATTAAGATTAAGATCAACGTTCGTCGAAGTAGGTGCTGCTTTCTCCGGCATCAACTGTAACGTAACAACTGCAAGATTTTGTTTCATTTCATCTCTTGAATATTGAACAGCTTCTTCAACAACTTTATCTTTGTTGTTACAATTATTCTTTTTGATGTAACCGTTGTTTCTTCGAATTCTAACGTATTTTCTCTTAGTTCTTTTACCTGGAAGTGAAGCAGTGGTGCTCTGGTTCGCCGGAGTTTGTTCTCTGGTGACTGGCTTCGGTGCGATTGGTCGGAAACGGAGCATTATTCCGTTGAAGATATTGTTCTCGTTGTTGAGAGAAGGGTTTCTGTTGCACGCTCCCACGCGCCACACGTGTTCGGAATCCATCACGTTGTTTTTGGAGAAGAAACGTTTTTCGTTTGTTTCTCTTTCTGTTTTGTTTCTCTCTCTAGATTTGTTTAGTTTGCTATACTGACTATGGTTGTTTGGGAGGATGGAGCAAAACGATAATGATAACGGCTGCACGGTGGCTGGCTCATCAAGCACCACGTGTCTAGGGCAACTCTTGATCAATAGTACTAATTTTTTTAACTTGCATGCTTTTTCTCTCTACTTTTATCTCTATACTTTTATTCGTTGCGTTGTGAAAAATAACATATCGTTAATTTTGGTAGAAGAAGTGTCAGACACAGCGTATAAGTACCGAGATTCGAATCCGTTTAATTTAATAATTTTGACATTTTTATCGGTTGTTATTTTCTAAAAGACATCAAAGATTATCTAGTCCAAAAATTATTAGTTCTTACTGGTTATACTAAATTTACAAATATAATATAATTTATTTAATCTATAGGTAAATGTTAATAAGTAGTTCATGTTAGTTTATAATAATATTTTGAATTTTAACATATAACTCATTTGTTGTTTCTTAATTCATCAATTGAATTAGCTATGTGGAATTTGATAGTGGCTATAATGCTTTAGAATGAGTATTAGTACCAAAGTTGGCTCAAATAGTCAAAGTCATGCCGATTGGAGCTATAAAATCTTAATGTCTAGCCAAATACTCTGACTACTATGATAGTTTAACAAAAAAAAAATGTATTTATCACGATGAGATATAATTTTATTATTTTGTACATTTCTTTTACACCATCAATACAAAGTCAATATTCAACAAAAAATAAATCATACATAGCTAATAAAATATATCAATACTTTTAGATTAAACTCTATTGATATTTATGTGAAATATTATTAGATATATATGTACTATGTATAATATTTTTTTATGACAATTATATAATTTTATTATACACATCATCATTTTACACATACACAACAAAATTTAAAAAAGGATAGGAATGAGATTTTCTAAAAAAAAGAAAAGAAAAGAAAAACTAATAAAGACTCTTGAGTGTTTGTGTTGTTTAAAAATAGAGGTTGAGAGTGATTGACAAGATTATTAAGGACACGTGTTATATATAATGGCTTAGTGCATCCTGAAAAGTTAAGTTTAAAATGTGATTGGTCAAAAATATTTCAATTCGGTTGGTATAGGCCCCATAGGGAAAGTGGCGTATCTGGATTTAGGGCATTGTGATTGGTCCCACGATTGAAGCCAATGAAAATAGAGAAGGTGTTAAGCATTTGCTGGAAAGAAGGGGTACGTGGCTTCTTTGTAGGGAACAGCACTGCCTATAATATTCTCTCTCCCTTTGATGTGATAATCACTTTTGTATTGCTGCAATTTCGAGAAGGTGTACACGTACTTGAATTTTATTTGTGACAAAACAACATTGCATTTAATAAGATTTTTTTAAGAGATTTTTATTGTGCTTCCCAAGTAAGAGTGTTTCCATGCTCTCTAGTTTGGTGTACATGTGGTATACTCTTTTTTAATTAGTCATGTACACATACTACTAACAATCACATGGATGGTCTCATCAAGTATTTGTATAAAATATTTGTAGAGTATTTTTTTAGTTGTTGGGTCTCGAACCGAATACATCTAGGTTGTAGGGTAAATTTTGCAACCAAGTAAGTTTTGGGGAGACAGAATTTATAGAGTACTTTTTATTGGTCTTACTTCGATTTTAATTATAAAACAAAAATAAAATATTTAAGAGTTTACAAGGACATAAATATAAAAATTTGTGTTGCAAAATAATGCATTCAACTTTTTAAAATTTAATTGTTGTTGTTTTCAATGTAAAGTAAAATATCTTCTTTAGACACAAATATAATTTATAAACCTATTTTTTTGTTTTTTTTAATAAAATATTTGATATTCCATTCATTTAAATTGTTTAAAAGTAGTTGAAATTACACAAAGTGTAAGTAGATAACCTCTCGTTACTAGAGTAAAGTACAAGATAAAGGCATAGTAAAAAATGTTTACTATTTTAATCACCAGATATGCTCATGACTTATAGAAGATCTCTATACCAAATAATGACTCTCGGATTATATTTAAATTTTGGGAAATGTTAACCAGTGTTTTGGAAACACTAATTATAAATCATAAGTGGTAAGTATTTATGAAAATACGTGTATTCAATGCATTGAAAATTGAAATATTTAACATTTTTAAAGAATAATTGCTTATTTTAAAATGCTTAAAAGTGTCTTATAAACACCCGGTAACAAGACTCTTAAATTTTAGGTGTCTATTAGGTTTGATTTTTCATTGGTGAAGCCAATAAGTAGAGAAAAAAAACCTCTACATAGGCACCTTCAATGGACACATGCATACGCCAACATACACCTAAATTTAAAGATAAAACTAAATCTTGTATATGTCAGGGGAACCAGATCTGAGGGTTGGAAAGTGAGTTCTATTGATTACTGGTAGAGGGGTGGGTGGTGGTGTACTAGACAAAACACATGGTAGATCAGGCAGAAACAACATAAAAAATCTCATTCTCATAGCTCATAGAAGGAAAGGAGGCAATGCAAGTGGAGACAATGTTGAAATTTTGAGAGGAAGAACACCAGTGATGCCTAATGGAAGAATCACATTATCCACTCAATGGAAAAAAAGTGCATTTGGTTTGCAAAACAGTTATTACTAGACGAAATAGTACAAGATAGAACAACACAACACAAGGCAGAACAGTACAAAACAAATTTGTATGACATTGAATAATTTTGTTTATACGACTTTTGGTGGACGAAATGTTATTTTGGTATTTTAGACAACTTGTACGTGAGATAAAAAGTTGTGTTGTGGTTTGGTGAGGGACAAAAATATCAGTTTTTGTCATGTCCCTTGCCTCCAGTTTGTCCAATACCTGAAACAGTTTTACTAATCAAACATGGGACAACTGAAGTTGTTCTGTCATGTCCTTCATTTTTTAGCAAATCAAACGCACCCTAACTCTAGCATAGTGAGCCTTAGGGAAACTAGTGAACCTATTATTTGTTTTAAATGTGACCAATTTTCAGCTATACTACTCGGCCCTTAAATTTAAGACCTTAGTTGGTCAAAACATTAATAGAAAATTGATAGAATATTAGGGGTTACATCCTCTCCATTTATGGCATTATCCATTTATTTTAAGCAAATGAAGAGGATCTTTACTCGAATATTAGATGTATTGATAATTAATATAATGTTATGTTTTTATTATAGTATTTAATTATTACATATTGTAGAAAAAGTTGAAAGTAATTATGAGTATTTTGATAAAGAAATAACTAAAGTGGTTGAAAAATTAAAAGGATCTTACAAAAAAATTGAACCAAAAATATCGAGAGTCCTATATTTAAACAGTCGCATCGCCAAGATCCTCTTCGCCCATGCATTCAAATAATCTTCAGCAAAATGTAGCATTGGTTTTGGTGGTGTGATCCCTTTCACGGTTGTACCACCCTCACTTGGTTGTCGATGTTGTGCCATCATAACTGCTTAGACCTCTCGCCACCACTTAGGGATTGGTTGTTCACCATAACGACGACATCCTCTCCACCGTCTGTTTCTTCAACGAATTATATACGGTATTTTGACCAACTTATGGATCATGTGTATTTTGCGTATGGGTTGGTTAGCTAGCTCGAATTTTGGGTTGGTTATGGGCTCCTCTATAGTTGGGTTTATTTGTAGATGGCACACCGCATAGGTGTGAGATTCATTCGTTGTTTTTGGTTCTGTTTGACAGCATAGGTTTTGCCGCAGTTTGTTGGGTTATGGTGATTTTGTTTCAAGATTTTGGCTCGACGCCACTATTTTGGATGGTTGTTGTGTTGATATCTTTATGTGTCTTGAAATGGTAGTTAATTCTTGATTTTATTATTCATAGGGAGTTGATGGTGTGTGGATTCGTTACCTTGTTGGTGGTTAATAACAGGTTATCTTACGTTATTCTTAGCATGTTTTTCAGTTTATTTTAGTAGGAAATAGCAGCAAAAAGGAGGAGTATTAGAACGATTGCCTATGATTTAGGGACTTTTGTAATGTTTTCTATATTTGAGTCTGTAATTCTAGTTTTCCCGAAACATAACAATTTGAGGGGTTTTTTTGAAGTAATTCACAAAGAAATCATGCAAATCAAGAACATTCGAAGAATTACGAAGATTCAAGGAAACGAAGAATGAAGATTCAAGAGGAATTATGTTCCCAAGTCCTGAGGCAAGTTATTTGAAGACGAAGACTTAAAACGACAAAAAACGGAGAATTTGGGCCCAGGAAAGAGGTGTCATGCGCCTAGCACATTTGCAATGTGCCTACTGCCTAGCACATGGAGTAGGCATCGATGCGCCTAGGGAATTGTTCATGCGCCTAAGGCATGGCTTTTGCCATACTCTCATGCGCTAGGAACACTAGCAATGTGCCTAGAGCACCTAAAAACTAGGGGCAAAATTGTCTTTTCCTGTTATTATTTTGGATTAAGCCCGCACTTTTAGCCTAAACCCAGGAAGAAACTCTCACTATAAATACCAACCTTCCTCATTTAAAATTTCTCGTTCAGAATTGGAGCAGTTCAAGAGGAAGGCAACTTTTGAGCTTCGGGAGAGTTTCTATTTTCTCCTTGATTTTCTAGGGTATTTTTTTTTTATTTTTTTTTATCTTTAGTAATTTGTTTTTAGTCCATGTGTAACTAAATCTTTTTAGGTTAGAGTTTTAAGATGAACCTCTGTATATTTTTGTTAGATATTTATTTAATTTAATTTGTCGTTTATTTATTTTATTTATGCTTTTGACCACTATAGAGTTTTATTATGAAGTAGTTTTATTTCTGTGAGAGGTGCAACCCTAGATTAGGTACTTAGGTTGTGACAGGACCTAATATTGCTATCACTAATCGGATGTTTATATCTTGATATTTATATCCCTTTACTGATAACTATCTGTCTAGGAAGCAAGTGATTATTAATTAGCCAAAGATACCATAGGAATTGTTGACCCTAGACGTAGGTACCCAGTGGCTAGAACCCATTGGGTCGTGTGGTGCATTACCGAATCTAGGAATTAACTGGTTAGTAATTAGGGAAACCAGCACCTAGCTATCCGACTTAAAGTTATAACCTAGTAAGACCATTATCTTGAAACCCTTAGTAAGGCAGACGTAAATTAGGGCAACCCGTTTGTAGAACTACTAAGTAAGTGTAGAGAGAGTGTGTTATGAGTGTCATAAGATTCATTTATGGGCAGACCTAAGGGAACATTGACCTTCATTGCCTTGGGAAACACTGGAAATCCAATTTAAGCTTATGTTTCAATTACCTTTAATTAGCAAGACCCCGCATGTAAGGATCACTGTGCGATCAGCAGGTGAAGTTAGCCGTCGGAGGGAAAGGCTTAACTAGGTACCCAGTGGCTAAAACCCATTGGGTCAGGTGGTGCCCTACCTATTTAGGAAACTCCCAACGACCTTATCACTTTTATAGTCACCAAAAGATAAATAAACGCGACATTTAGATTACATATTATCCAACAACGAATGTACATAGGGGATTCGAAGAATCTTAACTGCTGCTTACTTTTCTGCAACCAAAACAGGTAAATTCGCTCTGCTGCAAATAGATAAAAATTGCAACTCACTTTTATACCTTCAAACTTACAAAAATAAGTAACAAGAATTGTTCGGACGAAAGGACAATCCCTATGGATTCGATACTCTACTTATCACTTTATTACTTGATGTAAACAACTGGTACACTTGCCATAATCGAAAAATCAACGCATCAGTGGTCGGTCCACTCGTCAGTTTTAATCCTCGTCATTTACTTTGTTTGATGACTCCCGTGTTGGCGGATGTATCCATATTCCGGTTATCATGATCTAAGTTCCATGCTCGCGAACGTTCACACACTTTTAGTTTTTGCTATTCCATCTTGTATTTGTATGTATTTTTGGATTGTGCATCTGACATGGAGTTGTTTGCCTCGAATTTGGATTTTACTCGTTACTCTTCAGGGTCGTTTTATACTACCATTTGGTTGTTTGTTTTTTATAGTTACAGAGTCAGATTTTATGTTCCCCTATATTCTGGTGGATTCTAGGGTGAGAGTCCAATTAAGTCCCTCACCGGTGAACCACTATTAAGAGACGTCAGATTAATCAAATTACACACGTCTTGTTGTACACTGTCTACACTAGATCACAAATATCTTCTTCTCTCACCAGCAAAAATCATGGCTCTAGGGTCACGTTATTTCCAGAAACGGAAATTCAGTCCCTCTTTCCATGGCAAAATTTTACAAAGTCCAAATTTTTCCCTTTATGCTTCAATGGTAAAATTGATACATAGTATCTTCAATGTCAAGCATTCAATGCAAAATTTAAGTTATAAAAGTTTTTTACTTCAGGAAATAATAATATAAGGGTGTTTTAAAAAAAACTCCTTACTTTTTCCATTTTCTTTTTGTGAAGGTGATATTTATTGAGGGCTCTTATGGATCTTGACATGAGAAAGACTTTAATGGAGGCTTTGATATCAACACAGTTCTAGCGGTTTTTTCTTATTCTAGCCTATCAAGTACTTACATTAGAAAGATAGGAAGAAAATAAATTAAAAAGTTGTGGTGTGTTTTCATAGTTCACCAATGTTACTCAGTATTCACGGTGGAGAGAGAGTGAAATTGGTTAAGAGAGAAAGAACATTAATTCAGCGTGGTAAAGTCTAATGAGATTGTGTAAGCCTTAATTAATCTAACGGTTAAATTGAGTGGTTCACCGGTGAGGGACTTAATAGAGCCCTCACCCTAGAATCTACCCTATATTCTACATTGCTTATTTTTATCTTTAATCTATTTAGGATGTTGAAGATGATATCAACATCCCTTTTGCTTAAAAAATAAATAATTGGTTAAATAATATTTAACTCTGCTATTTGGGCGAGTTTGGTTTACCCTTGTAAAATATATATTTTATATTCTCCGTTGTCATTTCAAGATTCTTTCGATTTCAACCTTAATCTCACTGACTGTGCAAATGTGCTTATGTGGCATGCTAGATGTATAAAATTGATGAGTTGGCATGTTGAGTTGGAATATTATAATTCTTTTCCATAAAAATTTATTCTATTTGAAACTATTTCAATTAAAAACTTAATTTAAACAATTTAAAACATTAAAAATTCAACAACTATTCTCTCTCTGATCCTTCTCTTCTTCCCTTTCTCCTTCCTCTTTTTTTTGCACGTCTCTCTTCCTCCGTCCTTTTCTCTTCCTCCTTCCTCTTCTTTTCTGTCGTCTATTGCTCTGTTTTCTCCCCAATTTATTGTAGCGAATCCCTAATTTTCCAAATATGTGTTATAGCAATTTTGGGTGATGATGATTTTGGTATTTGAATATTACAATTTATGGGTTTGAGAAATTAGATAAAGAGAGCGTTTTAAGGATTTGATGTTGATGATGATTTTCGACAATGAATTTAGGGATTTGGTTGAAAATAATGATTATAGGATGAAGAGGAAAAAGGAAAATAATTGTTTCTAATGTAATGTTTTGTGTTTCCAATATTTTATTACGATGATGTGTTGTGTTGTTGATGGAGGTAAGAAGATCATATAGGAAGATGATGAATTGTTGTTGATGTCATATCTGTTTCCAAATTTGTTTATTATTTTTTTTTTTAAATTATGTTATTTGTAAAATAAAAAAAAATCATGGATTTGTGTTTGTTGATGACGATGTTGAATGGTGAGATGAAGATGATGGTTGGTAAGGATGATGTTGATTGGGAGAGACGAAGATCATGGTGGTAGGGATGATGATGAAAAGAGAGAGCGAAAAATAAAAAAGATTTTGTTTTAATTTAATTTTTGTATAAATTTTTAATTTATTTAATAATAGAAATGACTCATGAAAATTAAAAAAAAAATAATAGTTAAAAGAATTTATCTAACCAGCGTGCCACGTCAAGTAAGTTCACCATATGACATCAATGTTGATTTTGATGGAATGCTCACAGTTGTAAGATTAAGTTTTGCAACTACTGCAAACAAAAAGGTCATTTTATCTCGGACTGTCCCATCTGTCCTCCAAGGCAAATACAATATTTGGTGCAGACTTTAAATGCAACTACAAGCTCTGCAGTTGCTCCTTCAATTAGTAATGGATCTGATGGTGGTTCTCTTCAGCCTGAAATGATTCAACAAATGGTACTTGCTGCTCTTTCAAACATGGGAATTCATGGTAATTCTCCTAATGTTTCTCATCCATGGTTTCTTGATTCTGGTGCATCTAATCACATGACGGTTCCTTTGAATACTTGCACAATTTACATTCTTATCTTGGCAATCAACTAAATTCAAATTGCTGATGGCAATAACCTCTCCATCACTACTGTTGGTGACATAAACTCTGATTTTCGTGATGTGTTTGTATCACCCGCACTTGCTTCTAATTTATTGTCGGTTGGTCAATTGGTGGATAACAATTGTAATGTTAATTTTTCTCGTGCTGGTTGTATTGTGCAGGAACTTGTGTCGGGGAAGGTGATCGCGAAGGGGCCTAAAGTGGGAAGACTATTTCCGCTTCAATTTATTTCTATACATTTATCTCTTGCTTGTAATAATGTTTTGAATTCTTATGAGGATTGGCCTAGAAAATTGGGCCATCCAAACTCTATTGTTTTGTCTCATTTATTTAAAACTGGTTTGTTGGGAAATAAACAAGTCATTTGTATTGCTTCTATTTCTTGTCATGTGATGACATGTTGTCATTACGTAATTTTTATGTAAATATTATCACATTTTGGAGTTCACAAGGCGACTTAAGCAGCAAGAAAAGCAAGAAAACTGAAGAAAAAGGCAAAGACAAAATCGTGGCACGTTTGGTCAAAAACGTGACACGATTTGACAAGGCAGATTGCATTGTTTCGACATTAAGGAAAACGTGTCACGATGGCAAAAACGTGACACGATGTGGTGAAACCCTAATTTAGTTTCTTGTTACACAAGTGAAATCGTGTCACGATTTACCTAAAACGTGACACGATTTGGGCGAAATTCTGTGCCTATTTAAGCTGAAGACTATTCAGAAAACAAGGGTTACCATTTGAGAAGAGCAAAGTGCAATTTTGAGACCTAAAGACGGCTAGGAGGACGATTTCTTCAACCTTCTTTCAGTTCATGTATGTTTTGATTCCACTATTGATTATGCTATTTGTAAGTCTCATTATGAGTAGCTAAATCTCTTAAAGATTAGGTCTGAGATGATTTTATGTAACCCTAATTGATACATGTTGCTGTGATGAAACTCAATTTATTGTGAATGACAATCTAGTTTTTATTCAATTCAATTGTTTTAATTCTTTTATATCTTGATCACATATAAACTCGTGAGTATGAATGACTACTGACCCTAGCTTTCAACTTAGACCCATTGAATTGTTCTAATAAACATGGTTAGTCTAGGAATGGATAATCGTTTGTTAGTGATATTAGGTTAACGTGCTTAAACCTTCAAGGATGATTAGACCACCTAAGGAATTAGGGGTTGTAGTTTAAGAGGAGGGTCCTAACTCAAGGGATTGATTAGGGCTAATTTGTTAACTATCGTGGAACTAAAGAACCATTCGCAAGAATAGAGTACAATAACCAATTAGAGGAACATAGATGATTAGAAAGACCTAATCTCATCTCTCTCTTATTTCTTAACAACTTTTACTTTCTGTTAATTGATTTCTTAAAATTAAACCAAGTCAACCGCCTAGTGGCAAAACCATAATAACCTTTATACATCCTATTGCTTAACTAAATTAGTTTATTGAGATTAAAAATAGTCCTCGTGGGAACGATATTTTTACTACTTCGATAGTTTTTGGTACACTTGCCAAACGTCTATCATCATGTTTGCAAATCGGCTAAAAGTAAAACACTTCCTTTTCTGTTAGGTGTTCATCGTGCATCCAATTGTTTTGAGATGATTCAAAGTGATGTGTGGGGAATGCCTCTTATAGCTTTCCATGATCGCTATAAATATTTTGTTACATTTATTGATGATTACAGTCGTTTTACTTAGATATATTTTATTCGATCGAAGTCTGAAGTGTTTTCTATGTTTAAGAAATTTTTGACATATGTTGAAACTCAATTTGAAGCAAGTGTTAAAAAATTTCGCTCTAACTCTGGTGGTGAATATATGTCTCATGAGTTTCAGGAGTACCTTCAACAGATTGGGATCTTGTCTCAACGATCTTGTCCTAATACCCCCCCCCCCCTAACAAAATGATATTCATAGCGAAAGAATCGCCATTTGCTTGATGTGACATGGTCTTTACTTATTCAAGCTTATGTGCCACCCCGTTTTTGGGTGGAGGCTCTTTCCACAACTATGTTTTTGATTAACCGTCTTCCTTTTATAGTTAATGACTTTGATTCTTCTTTCTTTCGTCTTTTTAAAACTTAACCTGATTATACTGATTTACATATTTCTAGGTCAAGGAATAACATTGAGAAAGACATCAAGCCATTATTCGTGACACAATAATATACCTTGGAACATCATTTCCACATGACTTTGAAACAAGTACTAATCATGAAACACAACTTTTCGCTGCACCAAACCTTCTTCCTTGAACATTTTCTCTACAAGCATGAAGATAATGCCTTGAAACGCCCCGAGCCAGGGCGTGAACCTTACTCATGGAATTTCCATGTTCAACAACTAGTGAATATAAATCAGCTTCAACGGCAGCAACTTCTCTTTACTCTCCTTCAAGCATCTTTACCTTCATGTGCAAGTAATCAAGTTTACTTTCTAAATTAGCATTTATTGCTTCCTTTGGATTAATCTTAGCATCTCTCTTGTCATTCAAACTAGAATGAATGTTGAAAGTACTTTTGATATTTAATCTTTGAACATCTTCAACTATATTTTTAGAATGAACAACTTTGTCATTAAAATTTTCATAATCATTGCTACTTGTTCTGCTCCTTGAATTTTTGTTTAAATTTTCACAAACTGAAGATGCTGAAGAAGATTCAAAACTAGGTGAAGTAGCATTTTTTTTCTTTTCTGTTGACATTGATGCACCCATTGATGATGAACTGGTCAACTTCTTGTATGTATCTTTTTGCATCATACTCATGTTTCCATGCTTTGTTTCTGAAGTTAAGTGATGTTCCATGTCATTCAAATTAGTCTTTTGAATTTGTCCATTTGGCACAATCTGATATTCAATTGCAATTATTATATTGCTTGATGAGTAATCTCTTTGACATCTAAACACATTATTGATGAAAATACAAAAGTTTGATTTCTTATGAAAGTTGCAATTATTTATTTAAATGATGTTTGTTTAAATCCCATAAAAAATGACATGCGAAAAATCAAAATATATGTCCATGAAGTTTGATAGAAGAACGAATCTGATCATAAAGAAAACAAAAAAATAAAGGCGCAAAAACACAAACGATTGATTGTGGATTTTGATCAATTGTGAGCACGATTTCCAACGGTAGAGTGGCTGCAGTAGTTTTTCGGTTAAGCAATTCTTAGGGTTACAGACTACTATATAGTTTTTAATACTACGATCCAATTTACAAGTTTACATCGGAGGAATAGGTTAACCCTAAATGCTTGTTGCGCCTTCAACTCCACTTGCTCTACTACGCTCGAGGAACTCCTCACTTATTAGTGAATATGAATCATACTCGAAAAAGTGAGACTCACAAGTTTTCAGGCAATACTCACATCTTCTCTTTCTATATTGTTAGATTTTGTTTTTGCATGAGACAAGAGTCCATGTATTATTGCAGATAGATAAGAACATTAACATTTAATAAAATCCTTAACAAAAGATTTTGAACTGTCTAATATTACATCAATCAAATCATATAGAAAAGAAATAAATGAGAAACTAGTCCAATTTAGGAGGTGTAAAACAACTAGACTCAAATGAAGTAGAAACTGCTGCAACAGAAGAATGTGAAGAAACATCGTCATCAGTAAAAGAAGCAATCTCAGCTTCCTTAGCATATTCTTCATTCGTCAATGTTGATGCAGAATCACCACCATTACTATTCTCCTAAAAAACCTCATTCGAAAATGTTTCCTTCAACGATAATCTGACACAGATCTTTTCAACATGCTCAATTTTAATTAAGCCTCTGAATCCAGAGCGACCCGGATTACCAAGAGATCTACCATCAACATTTAATTTAATAGCTGCACCTACTGGAGGTTTCCAAGCTACCGAACTTGGTTTCTTATGCGTGTTGACATAACCAAAGCACCTAATTTGTTGCTTCATGTTGCGTGTTAATGAGATTCAAAACTTTCCAATTTGACCAAGAGATGTCAGAAAAATGTTCTTCATTGCGAGTTCTCCAAATGAAACGACAAGATATCAACATCATTCTCATAAGCAAACTGTTTAATCCACTCATAAGACATCTGAAAGTTACGTTTACTAGAAAAATGCAACAAATACAAGATTCTAGTTGCCTTCAGACAATCACTTAGAGATTGATTAATACTTAATTTATTCTTTTGTATGATATATAACAACATTAATTCATTTTTGATTAATTTTTAGTCTATTATATTATATGTTATATTTCTCTCTAGTGAATAAGATTTAGATTTTACTAGAGTAAGGTACAATTGTTTCATAAATATTTCTGTGTCGTTTATAAAACTCATTGAAGTGTGGAAATTATGTTTTTGTGCCTCCATCACTGCGAAATCACTTGATTCCCTTATTGAATTGATTTTGAATTCAATAATTGTTAAAAGTGCTAAAATATCTTTTCATATCTGGTCAAGTTACCATCAAGGCGCATACATCACAATGAACTAAATCAAAATATTTAGATTATCTAAATATTGATTTATGCGACTGATTGGTTTTTTTTAACTTGACTACAAAAATTCATATTTTTTCCTGTAAAAAAAGGCAACATATTTTATTCTACGATATAATCTTGAATATGACAAATATGAATTGCAATGTGCAAAACCAAATTATTTTAGTTTTATTAGACAACTTAATGCATTATATTTGTCTCATATTTTAAGTGTCATCCAAATTTATATCAACCAATGAAATCAGATCATTCAAGGCATTGATTTCCAATATAATTCAAACGTGTCAATGCTTTGGAGTCAATTCATTTCACTTATATAAGACATTAAATTCTATAAAGAAAATGCTTTAATGTCATGTTGTACTGTCAAAATTTGGAAACAATTTACATACAACTTTGAACGTAAATAATTTGCATTAAAACATGTAGCAAAGACAAAAAATTTCAACCATTTCTTAGTAGAAATTTTAATTCATCCCAGAATCTTTTTGCACAAATTAATTTTCTTTCTAGAAATTTCTTAGACAAAAAAGGCTCTCACTTGATCTACCAAAAAGTTGATCTTAGTATTCATAACAATGAATTACTATCCAGTCAGGTAAGCCTGCAAAATAGCGTTTGATATGTTCTTACACTTCATCGTGTACTTTTAACCGAGGTATTTCTAGAGCCGTTTTATCCTTGTACTTACAACAAACATAAACTAGTAATTTCTTCGATGGACATGACAGAACAAAACGTCTTAAAATTGTTGGAACTATAGTCAAAATTAGTTAAAAAAATATTTTTGTCACCGAAAAGATTACTAGGCTGAGTCGCGGACTAAATCGTTCTCTTTAAGACGTTTCATGGCACTGCCCAAAATTATGCAAGCAGACTATCAACCACGACGTCTCCAGGATAAAACAGCCAAGCTACAACTGTACCAGAGTCCTATTGCACTATAAGATATGTTCTAGAAATACACCTTCAAATATGGTGCTAAAGCCGCTCTAATATGACATTGATACCACTCTATTATGGTACTAAGACCACTCTTATTTGGTACTAGGACCACTCTAATATGGTATTTCCATCACTCTAACCTCTAGTATCTCAAAGGACAAAACATAAAAAGATGAACTATATTCTTAAGATCATTTTTATTTTTCGCAGGGATACTTTATCTCGAAAGGGACCATGATCTTAAGAATTCTCTTATTTCTGAAGGGACGAATTTTACCAAAGGAACTATGTTCTTAAGACCACTCTTAATTCCGAAGGAACATTTTAAACCGAAGAGACTATGACCTTAAGAACACTCTTTAAATCGGAGGGGACAAAAAATAGGGAAAAAAAATAGCTCGTCAACACAACCTAAAGGAGGGAGAAGAGAGAAAAGTTCTTTGACAACTCAAGAACTTTTGGGTGTGTAGAAGTGAGGAATGAGACCTCTATTTATAGGTGAGCAGCCAAAGATGAGTTTCAAATCCAACAACCAAGATCATTTGACCGTTACACAATTAATGGTTTGACCTCACCACATAAATAAGCACTAATTGAGAAAGTTGACATGATTTTTTTTTTAATTCACACTATAACACTCCATGTGTTCCAACAACAACCCCCTCTCTTTCTTCTGAATCCTCTTTGCCCTCTCGTTTGGTGCTTGCTATCCGTAAATTATGTGACACTTGAATCATGCATCTCTATTGCGGCTTATTTAATCAGTGAATTCTTCTATGACTTTATCAACACCTGGATTCACACCGCCAATGGACCCACCTCCATGATCCCTTGCTCTAAAGTCAAACATTCTGACATTTTTTTTTTGAAGAAGCTAAATTAGTTCACCCAAATTGACACCGGAGAGAATCGAACTTGAAGCACACTCCTAAATCTCAAGCCAATACCATCAGGCTAACCCAAGTGGGTTAATTTTGACATTTAATAATTTCCATCCTCCATTCTCTTTCATTCCTGTACAATATTACTCTTTCATATCTCTTGATTATTAAATGATTATTACATAATAAGTGTAAAATTGATTTTGACATTTAATAATTTTGATCTTTTTTTTTTTTTTAGAAAAAGTAACTTATATCATTTCATTGAAAATTAAATCCATAATACATGTTGGAATATCATCAAAGTCATGAAAGTTAGTACTAGAGGTGGCTGTCTCAGCTAAAGTATATGCAATAAGAGTAATAATCAAAATAGGCATATATATGTGTTTAGAAAATTTTGAATTTGATGAAGTTGTTTATATCTTATATAAAAGCTTTGGATTACACTACCAAAAAAGAAGCTTCGGATTTCAATATAATAATTCAAATTAAATTCATAGTACAAAGGTAGGGAAGTCCAATCCATGACCATTATTTGACATGTTGTGCTTTAGTTTGATACAGGTAATTTTAGTTTAATTCATGTATATGTATAGGTAGTTAAAAGCATTGGGAGAAACCTAGGGTTTATTTCATTTACAATTTAAATTCCAGATAGACTATGAGAATATTATTCTAATACTATGAAGCATGGATACGGACACGACACGGACGCCGACACGCCGACACAGCTAATAATTTGAAAAAAATCAAATAATTCAGTGTAATTACAAGTGTCGGTGTCGGACACGACACATGTCCGACACTGGGACACGCCTAATTCGAGGAGTGTCCGTGCTTCATAGTTCTAATATAACTACTGCGAGGATATTGGTTTAATATTATTCAAATTAATTTTTTTTTAATTAAGTTAAGATGAATCGTAATTCAAATGAATAAATTAGAAAATAAGAAAGAAAATAGATAAAAAGTTTGTCATATATCTCAATTTCATGTGACTCTTGTTCTCTTAAAAAAAATATTTATATTCTAAATGCACACATTAAATTTCATGAGACTCATTCAAGCTAAGGCTCTTTTTTGCTTACTACCATTGTCGTGAATCTTTTAAGTTTATTTTCTCAATTAGCATTTTCTTCTATATGAAGAATTTCTCTTTATATAGTAAGAGTATGGATGAATCGACTTGAGAAAAAACTAGAATTGAATTTGATTAAACATGCTAATGGATGAATGAAAAAGTTTTTTGGCCATAGAAAGAGATTATATGTACAGTTCTTTTGTGTGTGTGTGTATGCATATATGAAAAACAACTCTTTTTAATTTATTGTTCTCGTTCAAATAGATTCAAGGAAAATCAGATAGTGGAGCAGAAAGAGGAAAATCAGAGAACAATGAAAGGAATGCAAAATGGTGGTACTCTACTTTCCACAATGTCACTGCCATGGTTGGAGCTGGTGTTCTTGGTCTCCCCTTTTCCATGGCAGCTCTTGGATGGTATATTTCAAACCCAAATTAAACTTACCATGAATTATTCTCTAAAATAAACCATGAAATATTGTGTAAAATAAAATAAAGAAACAACTTAGTTTTATGATTCCTTCTTTCAAACAAAAAATGATTAGTTTTATGATTCTTATGTTTTCAAATATATTATATTACTTTTCTTCAGGAAAAAATAATTAGTTTTAATTTCTTAAGGAAAATATCATAAGTTTTTTGATCGATAAATAATCAGTCAAATCAATAACTCTTAGAGATGCAATTAACTTATAAGACAATGATAACTCACTCATTAATAAATCAATATTTCGTTTCCTCTACTCAGGGGTCCAGGTTTGGTTATACTTATTCTTTCATGGATCATCACCCTGTACACCTTGTGGCAAATGGTTGAGATGCATGAGATGGTTCCAGGAAAACGTCTTGATACATATAATGAATTAGGGCAACATGCGTTTGGCGAAAAGTTAGGGTTGTGGATTGTGATGCCTCAACAACTTGTGGTACAGATTGGGGTGGACATTGTCTACATGGTCACCGGAGGTGCATCATTGCAAAAATTTCACAATACAGTGTGTCCGAGTTGCAAACCGATCAAACTGAGCTTTTTCATTATGATCTTTGCCGCTCCTCATTTTGTATTGTCTCATCTACCAAACTTGAACTCCATTTCTGCTGTATCTTTGGTGGCAGCAGTCATGTCCATTTGGTAGATCGACATCTTTTTATTCTCTACATTACTTTTTAGGCTCAAATATGTATTTTGGATTATGCAAATATTCCATTATTTTACTCATTTCATTTTTACCACTCTTTATAACCACCTTGTGGATTGAAACATGCTAATTTAAATTTTTAATGTTTGTGTTTCAGTTACTCTACAATTGCTTGGGCTGGTAGTATACACAAGGGAGTGCTAGAAAATGTACAATATAGTAGCAAGGCTACAACTACTGCAGGATCAGTTTTTAATTTCTTTAACGCACTTGGCTCTGTTGCGTTTGCCTATGCCGGACACAATGTGGTGTTGGAGATCCAAGCAACACTTCCATCTACACCCGAGAAACCATCGAAGGGTCCAATGTGGAGAGGTGTTGTTGTTGCATACATTGTTGTTGCTTTGTGCTATTTCCCAGTTGCTCTTATTGGTTATTGGGTGTTTGGTAATGAGGTTAAGGATAATATCCTCATGTCTTTGGAAAAACCAGCTTGGCTTATTGCAACGGCTAACTTTTTTGTGGTTTTACATGTTATTGGAAGCTATCAGGTAAAATTTAATTTTTTTAGGAAACTTTTTAGTCCATAAATTTTTAAGATGGGATTATAAGGTCATGATCAAATTTAATGAAATTTCAAAGTAGTTTTTAAAGTTTAAAAGTACCAATCTCATTTCTTTCGGGGACCACAATTCAGTCCTTGAAAATATGGTTCCATGATTAATTTCATAAAAAGAAGTTATTCGATAGATCATTTTAAAATTTGTAGTTTATATTTTTTATGATAACAAAGTTCTACACTTATAATTTTAATTTCATATTTTGATTGTTGGTGTAGGTTTATGCAATGCCGGTGTTTGACTTTATTGAAAATAAGTGTTTGGTGGAGAGACTGAATTTCAAATCAAGTAAAACCCTTCGTTTTGTTGTGCGTAATGTATATGTGGGTAAGTGAAATAAAGTCGTGTACAACTTTGTTTTTTAATGGCAAATATTCACAACTAATGTATTTTCCTTACTCTAATTGTTTGCATTGTTTTTTTCAGCATTAACAATGTTCATTGCCATTACCTTCCCATTTTTCGGTGGCCTCTTGGGATTTTTTGGAGGATTTGCTTTTGCTCCAACAACATATTTTGTAAGTCATGAGAAATTGTAAATATAATTACTAAATTTTCTTAGGATAATCATAATCTTGCTTAACTTTTCATTCTATTAAATTTTTTCAGATTCCATGTATCATGTGGCTTAAACTCTACAATCCAAAGAGATTCAGCTTGTCTTGGTGGATTAATTGGGTAGGTATCTTTAATTATTGTATTTTTTTCTCTTTCAGTTTTATAATAATTTATAATGTTATAAGCACAGATGTTTAATATTTGCTCCATATATATTACAGATATGTATTGTTCTCGGAGTACTATTGATAATGATTCTAGCACCCATTGGAGCATTGAGGAGTATTATACTTGAAGCCAAGACCTACAAGTTTTACTCTTAAACTTCTTGCCCACTTTAATCAGCTAATGGGAGGTGTCATGCAAATAAAATAATTATAACTTTGTTATCATAACGAAGTTACATCTTCCCTTGACAATGATGATATCTATTTTCTTTATGCTTTTCTCTAGGATTTATTTCCTGCCATAAACTATCTATTTTCCAATTTCAATGTACATATTGATATTTGAGTTTCAATGGAAGAACAAAATGAAGGAAATTGCTTCTATTCAATTTTATTCAATGATGTTTTTTGTGTGAGAAAGTGTATCTAGGGTTGTAGATTTCAGATATATAAGATGAATCTATACTTCTGGGGCAAATTTGCTGATCAATCAGCTTGATTTTCCTTTTCTACAAGCGTCGTATTTTAATGTTTTTAATTTTAGATATTTCTTTCTCCAATTTCTTAGAAAATGCCGATGACAATAAACATATCAATTATCAAGCAACCTTCATAGTCTGCTATAACTTTAAATGCTTCTTTTGCACTACAAATTTACTTGTATAACATGCTAATAACTAAATACCACTACAAAATCTCATTGATTACTTGCTAATAGAGAGAATAGGTATCTTCTGGAAGAGAGGGAAAAAAGGTAAAATCGTTGTTAGGTATTGTAGTTTAGAAGGAACAAGGAATAAGTAGAACAATGAAGCATGGTATATCCTAGGATATGGATTGAGTGCAGTTGACTGCATGGAGTCGGTTAGATCCGAGGCATGTTTTAAAATTTTCATAATTTGATTGTAAGTATTTTTTGCACAAATTCCGTTTGTTAGTAACTTTTGGAAATTGATAGTTTTGTTTTGGCATAAATATTACTTTGATCCTTTAACGTATTTTAGTTCAGTTTGATCTCTTAACTTTAAAACCGACCAATTTGGTCTATAAACTTATTTTAAAAGTTCAGTTTAATCTATTAACTTCAAAATCAGTCAATCCGGTCTCTTGATTAATGTAAGTTAACGCAACTTGATCCATTAACTATGTAAGTCAAGACAATTTGGTCCAACAACTTAGGTAAGTTAAGACAACTTTGTTCTTCAATATATGGATATGACAGTATATTTTCGTAAATTAAGGGTTGAAGTTGAATTAATTGCATAAGTTAAAAGACTAAATTGGTCACTTATAAAGTTAAGGGATGAAACTGAAAGTGAACTTTTATATCTTCCACCAACTCATTCACCCTCTTGTGGATTATTAAATTTTTTGTCATTTCGCTCCTTCTAAATTACTCAAATAGAACCATGCCAAATCATTCAAAAGAATTTTCTAAGCTTTTTTTGTCCTACCCTCCTTACTCCAACAGTCCAAGTGAACAAATAAAGTTGGTGGTGTAATGAAGTTAAATTCAAGCCAAACCTTAGATACCACCTCACAATGAAAAAAAAAAGAAGAAGGAGCAGATTCCTTTCCCCTATCACACATCACACAATTATTCAAAGCTTCCTGAACGAATTGCAAGATAAAGTCCAAGAGAACACTACTACTTGTGGGGGGAGCTCTTCCAAAAAAATTCATACACCACCACCTCCAACCTATTCAACTCCTCTTCTAGGAGCAATAAATCCTTCAAACCTTATGGCACGAACGCACCGTGAAAACTGTGTGAAGATTGTTTATTTATTTATTTATTTATTTATTTTTACATTTTTTCCTTCTTTGACTCGTGTCACTCTTATCTGTTTATTTATCTCAAATTTTCTATTGGTCTTTTTTCTTTTCTTTGTTACATGTGCCTAATGTGAAGTAGCTCTTTATGTTTTTCATTTCCATGTTTAGATTTTTTTACGTCTCAAAATAACTGAATCATTTTTAAATATGTTTTTATTTTATAATGATTTTGTTGTTCATTCTTCAAACTTGGAAAAAAGAATAAAAAGAAGAAGAATTGGGTGAAAATAATTGTGACGGCGCCCGCCTTTTATAGAACGTGTTACAAATAAAGATGAGTAGTTTTAGGGTTAGAGTTGTGTTTGGGATAGGGAAAATTGGATCCAACATTATTAAAAGATTTTTCTTTCATGGTAAATCAAATCCATCATTGTTAAAAGAAATTTTCTACTCATACCCGTTATCAATTTGATTACACCATGAAATGACAAAAATACTCTTTAAATAAAAAAAATTATTTCCAATTTCACCAAAAAACCTTTTCTCTTATCTTTTATATATGAACATCCATTCTCTTTATCATCTCCTTTTCAAAAACAGCCCCTCCTCCAAATTTACATGAATATTTCTCATTTCATTATGTGATTTTGCAAAGCAAGCAAGATTAGTAAACTGTGTTATTGTTTGTTTATGATTTTTTTTCTAGGATCCCTTGTATTTTATTTTTTGAAGCAAGCAAGTTCCCTTAATGTATGTTTTGGGTTCGTTGTCTTGTTTTTGTGTTAGATTTTCGTACATCAATTATTGATGTACGTTTATGCACTTTTAATTTCTGCATTGTGTGATTTTTTCCATTCGCAATGGTGATAGTGAATTGAATTCACGTGGTGTAATGATATGAGCCTAAATTATCTAACCCAATTGTCTTATGGATTGTTCATCAAGGAAGTCCACTTTAAAATCACTTACCTGGACCAACAACGTGGTTGTATACCAAGAATATGTTCGAACAAAATTGGTTTGTACAATTCCTCTAAGGTTTTGATAATAACAAAGTATTGAAGAACAATTGAATTTGCTAATTTAAATTATTGACCATGTATTAGAGTATCAAAACCACAAGAGAAGCTAAAATACTATGGTAAAAGATTTAAAGAAATGTCAAAGAGAAGTCAATATCTTGGATCATAAGAAAAGAACGCCTCTCAGAAGCTGAATATTAACCTCTGTAGACTCTGTGAAGATCATCATACTTAGAAGACTCCATCAAACTTGGAAGACGTCTACACTCAACAAACCCTAAGGGACCCAGACTCCACGTCAGATTTGTCGTCTTCTATAGATGTCTCCATCAAGGATCTAAGTACAGTTTTGTCTTCTTCTTAACACGTGTAGAAACAGACAAAGACAAAGAGAATGAAAAAATACTTCTAGTTTCAGCAAAGGATTTTCGAATCACTATCCAACGGAATTATCCATATCAGGAAATGGCTAAACATCCTTGATTTGAAGCTTCTCAAAGAATCTTAATGCACTGTCACTCTTCTCCAACGTCTCTCAAATCCCGGCATATAAAAGGAGATGGAGACTTGAAGAAGATTAACAAGACTCTGCTACTTTACTGTGCCATTACTCTGTCAAAATCAAATAGCGCAAAAACACTTAGGAATTTCTTATCAACTTTTGTATCTTAGAAAGTCTAAAGTCTTAAGAGCATGTTCAACATTGTTCAATTTACACGACCATTGTATATCTAGTGTAAGACCAATTTTTTTTATTTATAAACAAATAGAAGTCTCTTGTTTGTTGTCCTTGAGCATCAAAAGTCTCTTTCAGTTGTGATTGAGTAATAGAAGTCTCTTGGAGTTGTCCTTGAGCATTGGAAGTCTCTTGCCTGCGTGCTTGAGAATTATAAGTCTCTTGGAGTTTTCCTTAAGCATTGGAAGTCTCTTGCAGTTGTGCTTGGGTAGTGGAATTCTCTTGGTAGTAACCTTGAACATTAGAAGTCTCTTGCAAGTGTGCTTGAGCATTTGGAAGTCGCTTGGAAGAGTCCTTAAGCAATTGTAATCTAGTGAGATTATAGTGAAATCCCTTGGAAGTGCAAGGGAACTTTGCTACCCCTTTGTTGTGGGAGGAACCAGTATAAATTTGCTTGTGCCTGCTCTCTCTCTCTCTCTCTATCTCTCTCTCTCTCTCATCTTTGTGTTATGTTATTATCTGCTACATTCATACTCCGAGTCAGACTCTGAACCCATCAGACTCTGACTAGTAGTAACACTCAGAAAAAGAAATCCAAAAAAACCAACACAATTCAACCCCCCCTTTCTTGTGTTTTTATCACCTTCAGAATATATGGTGTGCTCACTATGGATTGTCAATCGAGGAAGTCCACTTTAAAAGCACCTAACTAATATGTTTTTCTATTGCTTGAAATTCCTTTATGTGACTTATTAGTTAATGATTTAATCTTAAATATTCATTTCATTTGAAAAAAATTGTTTAAATTGAAAGTTAATTCAAACTACAAATAGAATACGTGTCTTTGTGAACATAGTTCGGTTCGTTGCGATATTACGATATGTAGGGGTCGGGGTTCGAACCCCATGTCTTTCATTTATTCAAAAGAAATAGGTCAAATACCACTTTTGGTCCTTTTAGTTTGACATAATTCTCAATTTAGTCTTTTAAGTTTCGAAAGTTTCAATTAGGTCCTTTTAGTTTGACAGAATTCCTAAGTTAGTCCTTTAAGTTCAAAAGTTTCAAATAAGTCCTTTTAGTTGATAAACTATTTCACCGTTAACCCTGCTGTCAGTATCCGTTTAATCGATGTTGATGTAGCCATTAATTGTTGACTTGGATCAAAATGTTGCCTGTTAAAAGCTCTAGAGTGTCAAACTGTTACGTTTAATGATCACAAATGATTATTTATAATAGAAAAGCAGTTATTTACAATAACCAATGTCTTTCAAGAACTATTAGACGACATATATAGTGCTAAAATGATATTTGTGACCATTATAGGTGATGGCCTGACAATGTGTTTATAAACCGATGTGGGACTCTTAACATTTTGACACTCTGAAGCTTTTAATAGGCAGCGTTTTGATCCAAGTCAACAACTTAACGACTACATCAGCATCAAACTGAAAAGACCAAACGTGGTATTTGGCCAAAGAAATAATATCAATACTCTTTATTTTTAAGAATTACTTCAAAATTTCGTTAACTTTGATCATTACTTTATCATCCAATCTTTAAAATGTATGAACAAACCGAAAATAATGATCAACTAAATTTTTTTATAGTGCTCGATTTTTTTGAATTTTACCTGATAGCTTTCAATTATATGTAAAACAACAAATAGGTTAGTCATTGCAATAACCCAAGTTGGTTTGTCCAAAGAGACGAGGATATTATCTTAACTTTATTGCCAAACACCCAATAACCAATAATAGCAACAGGGAAGTAGCACAACTTAGGCAACAATAACTCCTCCCCACATTGCACCCTTAGATGGTTTCTCTTATGTATATTGAATTGTTGCTTGGATCTCCAACACCACATTATGCAAATATAAAAAAAATCAAGAATAAAAATTTATTTAAATATTACTGTTGATATTAAAAGTGTTACAAAAATATAAATATGCAACATTTTTTGAATGTTACTAATATATAATACATTAAGTGTTACCGAAGCTATTTAGTAACACGGGCTTTACCTAATAATTGGTCAACTGTTATTAAATTTATTTAGTAACAAATTTAGTAACATTTTTCAACTGTTACTAAATCCTAATTATGTTGAAGTGGTAGTTGAGGAACCACAATCCAAAGGCCTAACTTTCTAACTTTTCACCAAAAGCATGTTGTCCCAATTCATGGTACCTATCAAAACGTTTTCCAAGAACCATTTCATGCATTTCAACCATTTGCCACAATGTATACAGAGTGATGATCCATTACAAAATAAGTATAGTTAAACCGGAATCCCTGTATAATAGAAATTTTGATTGATTATTGAGGACATTGTGATTCTCAAATCAACACCCATTGTATTTCATATATAGTTTTTGTTTATTGAAGCAAAGAGAACTTATGTAACCAAAAAAGAAAAGTAAAGAAAACTTTTTGGTTTTGTTTACTTCACTAGCCTATTTCCTTTGTAGTATTTATCAATGTCATGTAATTGAAAACGTTTTAGATAAGTCGGATATACTATGTGCGACTTAATTTTTTTGTCATGTTGAATTTTTTTTTTATGTACAACTTTCACAAAACTACAATTTATGTTGCAAGTAATTTTTTTTTCTTTCAAAAAAAAATTACTTGCCCCATTTTGTTAAAAAAAAAATGTATACCACCATATCAGTTAGCACGGTCAAACTATACTATAGTAAGTAAAAATAAAAATAAAAATTTGAACAATTTTTTTGAGTAAAATAGACATCTACTTCATTATGTAAATCCATGTTATCTGAGCTTAAGCAACATATTTGAAAGCATAATGGTTAGAAAACTAAGTTGTTTCTTATTCTATTTTAGAGAATATTTCATGCCAAGTGTAATTTGGGTTTGAAATATACCATCGAAGAGCTGCCATGGAATAGGGGAGACCAAGAACAGCAGCTCCAACCATGACAATGACACTGTGGAAATTAGAAGCCAATCTTCAATTTGTTTTTCCCTCTCCTCCCCCTCTTTGTTTGTCCTCTTTCTGATGCACTCTCTGACTTTCCTTCAATCTATTTGAATGTGAACAATAAATTAAATGAGTTCCTTTTCACATATAAAATATTAAATATCTATTTATCCACTTACAAGAGTTCATAAAAAAAAATCTATATACGTAATTACATGTAGGTTAATAAAACGCAAGTTGCAAATAAGATCATGCTAGAAAATTAGCAATAAATCACATTGAATTATAAAAAAAATAAACTTTGTATTTTTATGGTCAAAGAACTTTTAGTAATCTCTTTTTAATAAATTAAACAATAGATGAGTGGATTGTCTTAATTCATATACTATCGTAATTAAAATTCAACGAATGGGATCATAAACTCATTATGTGTTGGCATCAATATTGCCATGTGATGGATTTGTCTAAGGTTGATTAACCGTGAGGTTTTCTCCTAGTCTTCTTCCTGTTTTGATTGGGGTTGGGTTGAATCTGAGAGGAGGCTAGATTTTTTCTGGTGTTGTTTTAGTTTTGCTCTTGTTTTATTGTGGGAGAGTTTCATTGTATATGTTATTGCTTGGCTTGAATACTTCTTGTACTCATGATACGCAATTGTTTATACTCTCATGGAGTTTCCACCTTTTCAATAATTTATACATGTTTATTTGCCATTAAAAAAAAACTTAAAATTCAAATTGTATCCCATTCATATATTTGCATGTTTAGTTGAACTAAATTCATATTATTTCTCAAGACAAGTACTCTCACTATATAATGACCAATTCTTCAGATGGAAGAAAATGCTAATAGAAAATGTTAATCGAAGAAATAAACCTAAGAGCAATTATTACAAACAATGGTAGTAAACTAAAAAGAGTTTTTAAATGATTTCATGTGTACACATTACTTATTTATAAATTTATAATCAAAATATCGATTACGGATCAATGACTCCAATGATAATGAACTAAAGAGTCCTTAAATATGTCTAATTAGTATGTACTTTATTTAAGGTATACATTTAGAATATAAACAAAAAGAAATTAAAAAGAGTGAGTGTTGAAAAATAAGTGTTACCTGCTGGTCAAGAAGGATGGTGGTAGTTATAGGGTCTACACTTTGCTAAGATTAAAATCTTTCACCTCGTAGTAGTTATATAGTAGAAGTTAAAAGTCACTTCCATATGTTCGGTACTATGAATTTAGTTTGAAATAAATTTGAATTATTCCATTGATATCCGAAGGATACATGCGATGTATGTTACTTCATCAAATTCAAAATTTCCTAATTATATATGCCTAATTTTCTCAAAATATTTATTGGTATGTTTTACTATCGTTTTTTATTATGATTATTATTATTTTCTTTCTTTGTTTTGGTTTGAATTGCATAATCAACCTATGGGCTCAATTTTAAAATTTGTATATAAAAAACTTATTATACCTATAAAAGAATAAATAATTATAAATTATAAGCAATATGAACAAAATGATAACCTCTCAAAAGAAAATGACCTCTCATAATAAATTGATCGAAATAATAAGGTAAACGTTTGAAACCAGAGACACCTACGCGAAGTGAAGGATGACGTGGTTATTTAAATGATTATGATGTAATTGTTAGATATACTAAGTAACAAAGACAACAAAGTTTGTACTTAACCAACAACAATTTTGGTAAAACCTATTCTAAAAAAAAGTAACAGAACAATAAATTTGTTACTTTGAGACTATCAACTAGTGTATCGTGTACCCATATTTTAAGTTGGTGTTGTATTTTAAAAATCGCAATCCGAACGGTCAGTTGGACTGATCCAACTGCTAACTGATGGGGGACCCTCTTTATATGAACTACAAGACCAGCCATGCTTCTGAACTCGTGAACCAGTGTGACTCGGTCTGCACATCCATCACTTTACAACTCCACCATGCATTTCTTTGTTTATTAAATGCGTCTATAACCAGCGGCTATTATGCTTAATAATAATAATAAATTTTGTCGTATACTATATAAATTTTTTTCTTCCTGTTTTGATGGAGTTGGGTTTGATTCTAATAAGAGGCTATATGATTTTTTGGTTTTGTTTCTATTTTTGCTCTTTTCTTTTATTTATCTCCGTTATTACTTAGCTTGAGTACTTCTTGTACTCATGATATGTAATTGTTTATACTCTTATATAAGTTTTCTCCTTTTCATATATATATATATATATATATATATATATATATATATATATATATATATTTGCCATTAAAAAAAACTATAATCAAATATTTTTGGAAAATAAGATCTTTTAAATATTATTCCTATTATATTGGGGTAGTCCCTTTTTTAATAAAATTTAACTATTTTTTAATTAATAATTTAAATAATATTATAAAAACAATAAATTTGAAAATAAAATAGTTTAAATAAAAGGTAAAAATTGAAGGAAAAAAGTCAATTTTATTGCAAGAGCCAACTCAAAATCATGTTTAACCTTTATATAAAAAAAGTATATAATCAAAATTATTTTTATAGATTTTTTTTATTACAACTATATTTTTGATGCACTTGTTTCTATATATGTTGCATATGTTAAGATAAATCTTGTTGAATATTTATTTAAATATGTAAAATATCTATTAAGTTTGCATGCTCACGGGTAGATTCGAACCCAAGACCTTGGTTAAGCAAGAAGAGACCCTCGTCATCTCATGTTCTTGGTTATTAATATGTAAAATATCTATGTAAAAACTATATGAAGCTAAATTCAAAGGGACCTCTATCAAGGTGTTTCTATTTATATTAGAAGAAATATAGGCACTAACTTGTCTGTCTATCTGCTTTTTATTACAATTTGTTGTATATATAATTTGTTGTATAATATCTAGTATTTAATTTACTTCGTGTGTTTCTATTTTACAATTAATATTTATGTTAATCGTAAAATAAATATAAATTTTAAAAAAAAAATTAAGGGTAAATTTGCCCAAAAAATCTCCGACCAAATAGTAGTTATTCAGTAGTTATTCTTCTTTTTTTGAGGGATACAATAGTTAATCTTAAGTTTCCCTTATATGATGATATAGATTATAAAATAAAAAAAAATTGCCTCTATTTAATGTCAAGTTTATTTTTAGAAATTTTTGAGAGACCAAACACATTTAGTTTATTTTAATTGAATACCAAAGATAATTTTTTATAGACACCAAGTCATATGATTGAATCATTTGGTACAATCTCTTTTAATCATGCAGTTCAATCAGTGATATAATAGTTCGACCAATAACAAGGTAATTCAGAGGTTGATCACTTGTCTGATTTTTAAAACAATAATTGTTATGGTTGTTTTTCTTTAAAATTAGTTGGTTGATGTAGGGGTGTTTATGGGTTAGGTCAAACCGGAAAACCCGGTCAAACTCACAAAAAAAAACAAAATAAGTGGGTTGAGTTAGATAATTGGGTGAGTATGATTTAAAAATGAAAACATATAAAAAATGACGGGTTTCAGGTAAAACCACACGTATACATCAACCGTTGATGTTAGGGACTCCGAATTTCCCAAAAGCACAAAAGAAAAATAATTGGGGAACAATAATCATATGTTTTAAAGTTTGGAGGGGAACTAAGAATGGGTTTTTAGAATAAATAAGTGGAGCAAGAAAGACAGGAAAAAGGGAGAGTATCCTCCCAATCTTGTATTCTTTGCTCAAAGTAAATATTATATATTAATAATTTTCCCCTCTCCTCTACAAAATACTCTCACAAAAAAGATGAGAAATTCATCTCTTTTCCTCCCCTTCCCTCTCCTCTAAAAATTTCTTCTTCATTTTTCCTCATAGCTCCCAAATAAAATCCATTTAAAGATTATACCAACAATAAAGTTCATGATACAACCAATAACATTAGACAATTTATGTTACGTCATACAATTCTCATTTAGAAAACCATATTTTGCGACAAAATGCATACTCCTTAAAACAAATAACATTCTTCGTCTTACCATTTGCATTCCATCAAACAAATCTCATTCAATTTTACCATGTAAATTTTACAATAAAATTAACATTCCATGATACAATTTTCAATGTGACAAAAAATATGTGCATTTTCTTAGGTACTTTTAGTATGATTTATAATGTAACGATTCATGATTTCTTCAAAACACTAATATTCTCGAAGTTTGTTAAGACCACAAAAAATGTGTTTTAAATTAACAATAAAAATATATATAAAATCGTACTAAAAACATCTAAACAAATACGTCTAACGCCCAAGCTCTCCCCATTTCATAATTCTATCTTAGAGTGCAATTGTCTTGTTATAACTTCTTGGTAATATTATTTTTAGGGTAAATTTTAAAAATATATGACAATTGATTACAAATTAAATTAAAAATATATATAAATAGAAATAAAGTTGTATTAATTTTAAAATATATTAAAATATTCTAAGATAATTATAAGAAAAAAAAATGTTTAATAATTCAACACGTATTTTTCATCTACTCCATAATAATTTGCTAGAAAGTTCACAGGATACTTAAGGTAAGAATCTTTAAAATTTGGTTTCAAGATGGAGTATTGTTTTCATTTAATGAGTGTGTTAAAACACTTTGTGTTTCAAACTTGATTAATTATAGGAAAGGGATCAACGAATTAGAATATTGGAGAGAGTAAAGCAATTATTTAGTACCGAACTTAAAACTTACATGAGTGATTGCTCTTACATAGCAATTAATTCAACCAATTAAGAAACTCAACACAAATTAACTAACTATATCTCAACCCTAACTAACACATGGATTACTTGTCAAGAAAGACCCTCAACCAATATGGATTACTTCACAACACTACAACTAACTCATATTCACTAATGACTCCATCCCAATCAATTTCTTCAACTCATCAAACCTGAGTATCTTCAAAGGTTATGTGAGTACATTTCATTACTTATTTGAAGACAATGAGATTGGAGCTTCCACAATTATAAACAAGTATACAACAATACTCTTTGAAAATGTTATTTCTCTAGAAAAATAACATCAAGAATTTTTCAAGACACAACTGGTAAATTTTAATTGTATGATTTATTTGTTCACTTTCTATTTTTCAGCCACACCTCCTTGAATTATGACAAATAATGCATTGTAATTGACTGCTCTTTATTTTTAAAGAATTCTTAATGTTAATTTTTTAGAGATATAACATTGCTCATACTCTTTTTATCATCTTGGTTTCCACTCTAATTTGAGTCTGAGTATCATAGTAGCCAAACTCTAATGCTTCCATGATACTATTCTAATTTTTAGGCATTAGAATACCATGATATATGGTACCTTTCACATACATCATAGCTCTCTAATAAATTGTTAGGTGGGATGTATATGGTGGCTCCATGAATCTACTAACAAAACCGGCACCTTGACATAGGTCAGGTCTAATGTTACACAAATATCTTCACTGAGCTTTGATTCAATTTTCATTGGTGTCCCAACTACACTTTAATTGATCACGTTAAATTTCTTCAACACATCTTCATCATAACTTTTTTGACATAGTCGTCCCTTTGCTTATAGGATAAGCAGCCGATGCTAGACATTTCAATTTCAATTTCATTTTCAATTTCAATTTCAATTTCAATTTCAAGCACAAAAACATCAGTTCATACCTCTTACCATCATAACCAATACTTCACAATCTTTCAATTTGCCATACAAGAAAAACAACAGTTAAAAAAAAGAGTTAAGAATAAAAAACATAACAAAAAAATAGAACATATGATATGAGGATCCATGAAAAAGAAGAAAAACCCAAGAATCTCTATAACAATAAGCAGTTGGGTAGTCAATCCCCAAGCATGAAGAATGAACAACAACAAAATCATTATGAAATAAACACACATATATCCAATAGAAACCAATTAAGAAATAATAGCATAGAGGTACAATCGAACAATTCATAAATAATTTTGCAAAGTCTAACAGAAGACTACATAAACTCAACCAATCATATCCATATATTGAAGAACAAAGTTGTCGTAACTTACATAAGTTGAAGGTCCAAGTTGTCTTGACTTGCATAAGTTAATAGATATGTTGCGTTAACTTACATTAATCAAGAGACCAAATTGACCGATTTTGAAGTTAAAGATCAAATTGAACTTTTAAATTAAGTTTATAGACCAAATTGACTGGTTTTAAAGTTAAGGAATAAAACTGAACTAAAATACTTTAAGGGATCAAAGTAATATTTATGCCAAAACAAAACTATCAATTTCCAAAAGTTACTTACAAACGGAATTTCGGCAAAAAATACTTTTATTCAAATTATGAAAATTTTAAAACTAGTTTGGACTAAAATGAAAGCCTCGGGGAGTATAATTTCGGATGTCCAGTCAAATACTTCCAAAGGATAGATGGACCAAATTTTTGTGCAATTGGTAGGATGTGTGTTTCAAGTATAGTCGGTAATTAAGAAATGGACCGTACAACCAAGATCAGACGGTTTAAATGCGACCCAGTCGATTGCACTCGATCTAAATCTGAGGTTGTATCATGCTTAGTTGTTCTATTTCATCCTCCTCAACTACAATACCCATAAAATATTTTACCATTTTTTCTCTTTCAGAATCACTCACTATTTTTCTTCGCTGCCATAACATACCAATTCTCCCTGTTTATATGTCACCTTAATCTCAGTGCCATAGGCATTTTTCTAAGAAATTGGAGAAAGAAAAATACAAAATTAAAAACATTAAAATACGACGCTTGTAGAAAAATTAAAGCAGGCTAGTTTGATCAGCAAACATGCCCTGGAAGTATATCTTATCTACAACCCTAGATACACTTTCTCAAAGCAACCCATAACAAGTGCCTATATTGACACAACAAAGGGATTTACACTTTGCTTATTTTGGATGATGGAAATCATGCCCTATTTTGGAGGCTTAACCCAAATCCTGCATTATGGTTTCCTTGAAGATCTACACTTTGCTTCCATTCCAAGCAATGAAAGGAATTTTCATGTTGTGTTCTACAACAATGGAAATGACTAGAATTGGAACTTGCCCTACCAATTTCTGCATTATTCTACTAGACAAGCACAATAATTATTTAAGCAATTGGTTTACCAATACAATTGATCTGCAACTAAAGTTCTGGGTCTCTAGATACAAGGATTTCACCACCTATATAATGTCATGGTTTCATTCTATGAACATCTTCAACAAAATTACAAAACCTAGCTCATATAATGTATCTTTAGCTTAATTTCTCATCCTTTTTTTAATACTTTCTATGTTTTGTACTTCAGTCAAGCATCTATTAATAGATGCTACAAAACTAACACCAACCAAAGTCTCACAAAAAAAGCTTCACTTAAAACATTTAAGCTGGAAGAAAAAAAAATTGAATCATCCACACACAACAAATATCATTGAATAAAAATTGAACAGAAGCAATTTCCTTCATTTTGTTCTTCCATTGAAACTCAAATATGTACATTGAAATTGGAAAATAGATAGTTTATGGCAGTAAATAAATCCTAGAGAAAAGCATAAAGAAAATAGATATCATCATTGTCGACGGAAGATGTAACTTCGTTATGATAACAAAGTTATAATTATTTTATTTGCATGACACCTCCCATTAGCTGATTAAAGTGGGCAAGAAGTTTAAGAGTAAAACTTGTAGGTCTTGGCTTCAAGTATAATACTCCTCAATGCTCCAATGGGTGCTAGAATCATTATCAATACTCCGAGAACAATACATATCTGTAATATATATGGAGCAAATATTAAACATGTGTGCTTATAACATTATAAATTATTATAAAACTGAAAGAGAAAAAAATACAATAATTAAAGATACCTACCCAATTAATCCACCAAGACAAGCTGAATCTCTTTGGATTGTAGAGTTTAAGCCACATGATACATGGAAGCTGAAAAAATTTAATAGAATGAAAAGTTAAGCAAGATTATGATTATCCTAAGAAAATTTAGTAATTATATTTACAATTTCTCATGACTTACAAAATATGTTGTTGGAGCAAAAGCAAATCCTCCAAAAAATCCCAAGAGGCCGCCGAAAAATGGGAAGGTAATGGCAATGAACATTGTTAATGCTGAAAAAAACAATGCAAACAATTAGAGTAAGGAAAATACATTAGTTGTGAATATTTGCCATTAAAAAACAAAGTTGTACACGACTTTATTTCACTTACCCACATATACATTACGCACAACAAAACGAAGGGTTTTACTTGATTTGAAATTCAGTCTCTCCACCAAACACTTATTTTCAATAAAGTCAAACACCGGCATTGCATAAACCTACACCAACAATCAAAATATGAAATTAAAATTATAAGTGTAGAACTTTGTTATCATAAAAAATATAAACTACAAATTTTAAAATGATCTATAGAATAACTTCTTCTTTTTATGAAATTAATTATGGAACCATATTTTCAAGGACTGAATTGTGGTCCCCAAAAGAAATGAGATTGGTACTTTTAAACTTTAAAAACTACTTTGAAATTTCATTAAATTTGATCATGACCTTATAATCCCATCTTAAAAATTTATGGACTAAATGAAAATAATGGTTAACTAAAAAGTTTCCTAAAAAAAAAAAAATTTACCTGATAGCTTCCAATAACATGTAAAACCACAAAAAGGTTAGCCGTTGCAATAAGCCAAGCTGGTTTTTCCAAAGACATGAGGATATTATCCTTAATCTCATTACCAAACACCCAATAACCAATAAGAGCAACTGGGAAATAGCACAAAGCAACAACAATGTATGCAACAACAACACCTCTCCACATTGGACCCTTCGATGGTTTCTCGGGTGTAGATGGAAGTGTTGCTTGGATCTCCAACACCACATTGTGTCCGGCATAGGCAAACGCAACAGAGCCAAGTGCGTTAAAGAAATTAAAAACTGATCCTGCAGTAGTTGTAGCCTTGCTACTATATTGTACATTTTCTAGCACTCCCTTGTGTATACTACCAGCCCAAGCAATTGTAGAGTAACTGACACACAAACATTAAAAATTTAAATTAGCATGTTTCATTCCACAAGTTGGTTATAAAGATTGATAAAAATGAAATGAGTAAAACAATGGAATATTTGCATAATCCAAAATTCATATTTGAGCCTAAAAATTAATGTAGAGAATAAAAAGATGTTGATATACCAAATGGACATGACTGCTGCCACCAAAGATACAGCAGAAATGGAGTTCAAGTTTGGTAGATGAGACAATACAAAATGAGGAGCGGCAAAGATCATAATGAAAAAGCTCAGTTTGATCGGTTTGCAACTCGGACACACTGTATTGTGAAATTTTTGCAATGATGCACCTCCGGTGACCATGTAGACAATGTCCACCCCAATCTGTACCACAAGTTGTTGAGGCATCACAATCCACAACCCTAACTTTTCGCCAAACGCATGTTGCCCTAATTCATTATATGTATCAAGACGTTTTCCTGGAACCATCTCATGCATCTCAACCATTTGCCACAAGGTGTACAGGGTGATGATCCATGAAAGAATAAGTATAACCAAACCTGGACCCCTGAGTAGAGGAAACGAAATATTGATTTATTAATGAGTGAGTTATCATTGTCTTATAAGTTAATTGCATCTCTAAGAGTTATTGATTTGACTGATTATTTATCGATCAAAAAACTAATTATATTTTCCTTAAGAAATTAAAACTAATTATTTTTTCTTGAAGAAAAGTAATATAATATATTTGAAAACATAAGAATCATAAAACTAATTATTTTTTGTTTGAAAGAAGGAATCATAAAACTAAGTTGTTTTTTATTTTATTTTACACAATATTTCATGGTTTATTTTAGAGAATAATTCATGGTAAGTTTAATTAGGGTTTGAAATATACCATCCAAGAGCTGCCATGGAAAAGGGGAGACCAAGAACACCAGCTCCAACCATGGCAGTGACATTGTGGAAAGTAGAGTACCACCATTTTGCATTCCTTTCAGAGTTACTTGGGACTCGGTCTTCACTTTGTTTTTCCATCTCTGATTTTCCTTCAATCTATTTGAACGAGAACAATAAATAAATTAAAAGAGTTGTTTTTTCATATATACACACACACACAAAAAAAAAAAAAAAAAAAACTATACATATAATCCATTATCCATTTGCATGTTTAATAGAATTCAATTCTAGTTCAATTCGTCCATACTCTTACCATGAGCAATTCATAAATGAGTAGTAAACAAAAAAGTTGTTAAATGAGTCTCTCATGTACATATACCTTATTTATAAATTTATAATGAATGTATTTATTAAAACTCAATAACTTTGATGTTAGTAAACTAAAAATAAATATATAATGAAAGTATATATCAAGGACTCCAATGGTAACAACCTTAAAAGAGTTGTTAAATAGGCATAACTAATATGTAAATAAAAAAGAAATTAAAGAGAACATTAGTGACATGATATGTGTATAAAAATAATTTGAATTTAATTTTCAAGTAACTTTTTTAGCCCTAGTTTTTCGTTTTTTAGAGTATCCTGTTTCCTCTCAACCTATGCAGAAGATAAAAGACATACAACTAGAATAATATTCTCATAGTTTATCTAGAATAAACCCTAGGTTTCTCTTAATACATACATAATAATTAAACTACCTTTTATTCATAAAAATCCTTTATATACAACCAGGGATGAAAACTATTAAACCAGGCTACGGAAAATAACATGTAAAATTCATGGATTGGACTCCCCTACCTTTGTAGTTTGTATCTATGACAAATACAGATGTACTTTGAATTTAATTTGAATTATTCCATTGAAATCCGAAGCTTCTATATACGATATACACGACTTCATCAAATTCAAAATTTCCTAAGCACATGTATATGCCTATTATGTTCTACAAACGATTTTGATTATTACTCTAATCAAAAGGATTTTGAAACGAGAGAAACTTACAGTTTGGTTGTGAGGACCAGAGTTGATTTCCACGACTGCTGAAACCGAAAAGATAAACAAGAGAAGTGAAGTATGGATAAACTCAGTTTGGTTGTGGTTATTAGGATTAGTGTTGTGCTTATTTAAAGGGGTATGGATAAACTCAAGTAACAAACAAAATAACAAAAAGTTTGTTACCTACAATTTTGGTAACAAAAAAACTAAATTTGTTACTTTACTTTAAAAATTAAAAACAAAAGAAGTGTCATTTGTAACAATTTTATCCTCGCTCGAAAAAAAAAAAACTGTAACAATTTTATCCAAACAAATTAACTTATATTTCTTTTAAGTGATTTTTATTACGATAAATTAACACAAAATAGATTTGGATTTTTTTTTTATAAAATCTTTCAAACAATAATATCTAAATTATTAAATGTCAAAATTCCTGTTAAACTCATTATTTAATAATCATTTAATAATAAGATACTCCCTCCGGTCACTATTATAAGCAAAAAATTACTCTTTAGGTTCATTGAATGAGTGATGTATGTGGTCTATATTAATGATCACATACATCACTCATTCAATGAACCCAGTGGCGGAGCCAGGAGTAATGTAAAGCCCGGGCAAAAAAAATTGCAACACATTTATAGGGGTTTAAATAAGAAATTGCAAGCAAATAATAAAACAATCTAAAGAAATTGCCCAATTTATAGGGATTTATATAAGAAATTCATCGAGATTTACATAAAAAATTACAAAAAATTTGGCCCGGAGCCCGGGCGGGTGCCCGGGGTCGCCGGGCCATAGAACCGCCCATGAATGAACCTAAAAAATAGTTTTTTTCTTATAATAGTGACCGGAGGGAGTATATGAGAGAGTAGTACCGTATGGGAAGGAAAGAGAATGAAAGAGAAGGTTTGTTGTCGGAGCAAGGGTTAATGGAGGTGTTCTTATAGGTTTTAGATAGGTTTTTTAATTCTCAATTTGTTTTAGATAGGTCTTTTCTGTCAACCTCCGTTAAGCCAAAGTTGTTCCGTCCATTAAGCCAAAGTTGATATGTCCGTTAAGTGGGTGAGGTGGTTTAACATACATATCAACTTTGGCTTAACGGAGGTTGATAGAAATGACCTATCTAAAACAAAATCAAAACTTAAAGGACCTATCTGGAACCTTAGAAACTTAAAGGACCTATCCGAAACAAACTCAAAACTTAAAGGACCTATCTGAAACCTTAGAAACTTAATTGATCTATCTGAAACAAACATGAAACTTAAAGGACTCGTTGAGGTATTTGGCCTAAAATAAACAATAATATGTAAACACAATTAAAGTTGTAACAAGAATTAATCACCAAGTTGAAGTCGTAGAGTTTAACTAAAAAATTCGGGTGGGTACTTTAAAAACTGAATTACATAAATTACTACTACTAAAATTATAAAATTGTTTTTTATATATATAGTACAACAGTTAATTGAAAATTTTTTCAATTGATAAGACAATACAAGGGAGGTTTGAAAACCCCACAAATTATAAGATATGTAAACTTCAACTATCCAGCCAAGTACAACCATGACAAAATTACATATGCCACCTTTGAAACCTTTGAAAACTAAAACTGTTGAAAAAATTGTTTGAAATCTCATAAATTGGACCTACAATTTTTAATTTATTAATTTTTTCGGATGGACCACTACACCACTTTGCGAGAGTTTGAATGTGCTGAAAACTAAAACCATCGTAAAATTGTTTAAAATCTCGCAGAATAGATCTATGATAGTTAATTTAGATTTTTCTAGGTGGGCCAAGTGAAGGGTTCCGCCTCTGGGCTGAGATTCATGAGGGAAGAAGAAATAGATATGTTTTATTGCATGAATAACATTTGGCTTATTGTATGTAATCCTTAACACTTGGTTTACTGCATGGATAACAATTTGGTTGTTGCATGCATTACTCATAACATTTGGTTTATTGCATGGGTAACCAGGGGCGTACCTGAACTTGTCCAGATGTGGCAAGTGCCACACCAGCCTACGCCTAAGTTAAAAAAATATATTATGTTCACAAGCTTAATCCAACAAAACACAAGAACACACTTCTTCTTCTTCTTTAATATAACTGCAACAAATGCGATTTTCATTCTTCTTTCTCGACAAACACGCACAACACAACTGCTGAACAGAAGCATGTAATGCTGTAATGACGTAATTTTAGCTCATTTTCAATGAATTCAAAATAAAGCATTTTCTTTGTAATTTTAGTTGCTACAACTATTTTTTAAATAACTTCTTATTAAATTTAGTATTGTTTAATTATTTGATAAAAAAAATTGTGCCTCACCGATATTATGAGTCCAGATCATCACATGTGGGTAACACTTGGTCGCTGCATGCATTTTTATTGACCCTTGGCTTGTTGCATGTATTCTTCATGAGTCATGACACTTGGTTTTTTGCACGGGTAATGATGGACGAAAGGTGTAAATATTGGCACGTGCACCAAATCCTAACAACTCAGTAATTAGTGGAACTTATTTGAAAGTAAAAAAAGAAGAAAAGAGATTAAAAGGGTTGTATGGTTAGATTGCCCTGCCCAATACGAGATTAGGTTGGTTTGATTCAGATGTGTAACGGTGATTAAGGAATCCTTGAATCCCCCTTTGTGTTTGTTGGAATTAACTCGATAAATCATCAGTTCATGTTCTATTTATTTGATTTAAGAAAATAGTGTTGAAAGCTTCGTGATGTATCTCCGAAAGTTAATTTTAATATCCCCGCAATTCAAATAATTAAATTTACGAGGTTCCCTTAAGATGGGTTAAAAAAACCTAGATTTGTACTTAATTTTTTTGTTTTTTTTTTTTGATAAGGTAAGAGTCCAAAGACATAAAAAAAGAATGGAAGACAGTACAACAGAGTTGGAGTGTGATGAAGAATAATATGGAAGACTCTAGAAATCTAAAGAATAATATAGAAGTCTCTAGAATACTTGGGAGTAATTAAAAAGCTACTAGACACTACTAAATAAGTACTAGGGAAGTCTTAACTTTTCTAGATCCTTCTAGTCTTCTGTACTAGAGTATCCATATCTCTAGACTTTTCTTTGTTTCTAGATATTTCTAGTTTGTTATGGAGAGCCTTCCTAGAGTAGTATAAATAAGGTTCACCACCTAGTGGTTTGACATCATCAAGCATTGAAGAATTCAAATAATATAATCTTTTTCTTTGAGAATATTAGAGAGTTTCTCTATTTTCTCTACCTATCCTTTTGTCCCTGAGCCAGATTTGGCATCAGAGCTGGTTACGATACCTCGGAGTTGAGTTTGTGCGAAAAAATCAACGGAAAGTGAGTTTCAAGAGAGCAAGGAGTTGTCTTTTAAAACTTCACTTTGCGGCCATTTTGTTTGCAAAACTAACACCGTCATTTTGTTTGGGAAGTGAAGAAAACCCTTGGTTAACAAGTCTTCACACCAACAAAACCACCACTTACCACCACTCACCACCACAGTCTTCATTAAATAGTTTGTTGAACCACCATTGTTAAAATTCCACCTAAAAGACAAAACCAAAGACCTTTGCATGAAATTGAGATGGAAGAAATGAGGCGACAGATTAAACTACTGCAAGAAACTGTCAACGTCCAACAAGCATTATTGGAAGCACAACGAAGAAGAAATGATGATGACGGCTCTGGTAGTGACTCTTCATCTTCCAGAAGTAGTCGCTCACATCGACATCAAACTCGGATGAATGATATAAAAGTAGACATTCCAGATTTTGAAGGGAAGTTGCACCCGGATGAATTTGTGGATTGGCTACAAACTATTTAACGTGTATTTGAGTATAAGGAGGTTCCAGAGGAGCAAAAGGTAAAGATCGTTGCTGTAAAGCTGAAGAAACATGCTTCAATTTGGTGGGAAAATGTCAAAAGGAAACGAGAGCGTGAAGGAAAAAGCAAGATCAAGACATGGGAGAAGATGCATCGAGAACTAACCCATAAGTTTTTACCTCCTCATTACTATCAGGACAATTTTATCCAATTACAAAATCTTCGTCAAAAATCTATGTCGGTAGAAGAATACACTAGAGATTTTGAGAAGTTGATGATGAAATGTGATATCCAAGAAAAGGAAGAGCAAACAATTGCTCGATACCTTGGAGGGCTAAACACTGACATTGCACACCTAGTCCAACTTCAACAATATTGGAGCTTGGATGAGGTTATTCGTCTAGCCATCCGGGTTGAGAAACAACTACCTAAAAAATCATCATATCAACATCTTTCCTCTACCAGAAGTTATGCCCACCGTAACAAACCACCAATCCAAGAACCTAGCTCCTCAATCAAACTGCCACAAAAGACCACCAAAGAAAACAGCTCTAAGACACTGATGACATGTTGTCATTACGTAATTTTATGTATATATTATCATATTATGGAGTTCACAAGGCAACTTAAGCAGCAAGAAAAGCAAGAAAAAGCAAGAAAACTGAAGAAAAAGGTTAAGTCACAAAACGTGTCACGTTGGCTGAAAAACGTGACACGTTTCTACAAGTCAGAACGCATGTTTTTGGAATTAAGGAGAACGTGTCACGTTGGCCAAAACGTGACACGATTTGTGAAACCCTAATTTTGTTTCTTGTTACATAAGGAAAAACGTGTCACGATCCACTTAAAACATGACACGTTTGGGCGAAATTCTGTGCCTATTTAAGCTGAAGTCTATTTCAAAAACAAGGGTTACGAATCTTGGAGAGCAAAGTGCGATTTTGACATCAAGGCAACTGCAAGGAGGACGATTTCTTCATCCTTTTACCAGTTTCATGTATGTTTTATTGATTCAATTGATTATGTTATTTGTAAACATTGTTATGAGTAGCTAAATCTCTTAGAGATTGGATCCGAGATGATTCTGTGTAAACCCTAATTGATCTTATGTTGCTGTGATGAAACTCCATTCCATATTAATGATTATTTAAGTCTTTATTCAATTCAATTGTTCTTAATGCTTTTTATATCCTGATCAAATATAAATATGTTTTAGTGAGAATGAATAACTACTGACCCTAGCTTTCAACTTAGACTTAATTGAATTGTTCTAATAAACATGGTTAGTCTAGGAATGGATAATCGTTTATTAGTGATATTAGGTTAACGTGCTTAAACCTTCAAGAATTATTAGACCATCTAAGGAATTAGGGGCTGTAGTATAAGAGGAGGGTCCTAACTCAAGGGATTGATTAGGGCTATTTTGTTAACTATCGTGGGACTTAAAGAACCATTAATAGGAATAGAGTACAGTAACCAATTAGGGGAAACATAGAGGATTCGACGGTCCGATCTCATCTCTCTCAATATTTTCTAAACAAATTTTATCTTTTATTCGTTATTTGTTTTAAAAACAAACCAAATCTTCCGCCTAGTGGCAAAACAAATATAACCTTTATACATCCTATTGCATAACGAAATTAACTTATTGCGATTAAAAACAATCCTCGTGGGATCGATATTTTTACTACTTTGATAGTATTTGGTGAACTTTCCAAACATCTATCAAGTTTTTGGCGCCATTGCCGGGGATTGTTGATTGATTTCAATAAGGCAATTTAGTTATAATTTAGGATTTCTGCAATTTATTTTCTGTTTTTTTTAAATTTTGTTACTTTGTATTGTGCAGTGCTACTAAGGTATTTTGTTGTTTATGCGAGGTAGACGGAGTAAGGATGATTTACAGTTCGATCCGAAAATAGAAAGGACTGCAAGAGCCAATCGGAGAACTTTCCTGTTGTCGAAGTCAGTCCCACCAATCGAAAAAGGGCGGTCACCGAGTCCGCCACCGTCCAAATCCTTGAAGTCTATTTCTCATGAAGCAAGTATCATGGGAGACGCCGCACCAAGACCTAAGTTGGGAGACTACGGGCTAGCTACTCACCGTGGTCAACTGACACACACCTTCCGTCCTGCCAACCCTACTGCTTTTGACATTAAGAGCACCGTTCTGAATGGGTTGAGAGATAAGCAATTTGATGGCACTGAAGCCATGAGTCCACATGAGCACCTGAGTCGGTTTGCAGAGACTTGTGAGTTCTGTGTACCTCCACCTACGGTTACTGAAAGCCAGAAGAAGCTGCGGTTATTTCCTTTCACCTTGACAGGAAGAGCTAGAGATTGGTTGCTGACCTTACCAGGTGGTACCATCCAAACATGGGAGGAGCTCGAGCTGAAGTTCCTTGAGAAATACTTTCCTATGTCCAAGTATTGGGAGAAGAAGATGGAGATTCAAAACTTCAAGCAAGGGGAGAATGAATCTTTATATGATGCATGGGAGAGATTTACGTTAATGTTAAAGAGGTGCCCAAATCATGAACTTTCTGAAAAGCTATATCTCCAAATCTTCACTGAAGGCTTGACACATAATATTAGAATGTTCTTAGATGCCTCATCTGGAGGTAGTCTTAAAAACAAGACTGATCACGAGGTCGAAGCCTTAATTGAAAGCATGGCACAAAACGAGTATCGTGATAATGCGGAGAAGAAGAAAAGGGGAATATATGGGGTAAGTGACTCCACTTCTATTCTAGCAAACCAGGCATCCATGAACAAACAAATCGAAGCTCTAACTAAGGAGTTTCAAGGATTCACTTTGGCAAACAAACAACAAGTAGCGGCAGTAAAGTGTGACTTATGTGGAGAAGGACATGCAAATGATGAGTGTGTACCGGAAGGATTTAGTGAGGAATTTGTGAACTATGTGAATTTTCAAAGGCAAAACCCTTACTACAATCCCGGTTTTAACAAGCATCCCAACTTGAGTTATTCTAACAACAACACTCTCAATCCTCTACTTCCAAATCCTCAACAACAACAACAACCAAGAAAGCCTTCAGCTCTTGAAGAAACAATGATGAATTTCATGAAGATGACTCAAAGTAACTTTGAAGAGATGAAGAAGAGCCAAGAAGTTGAGAGAAAGAACAATGAAGCTTCAAGGAAGTTGCTTGAGACTCAAATCGGGCAAATGGCTAAAAAATTGGCTGAACAAAGCAAGGGAGGATTCTCAGGTAATACTAAAGATAACCCTAAAAATGAAACGTGCAATGTTATTGAACTTAGGAGCACATGGATTGATCCGGACTTGATGCAGGATTGAGTGGGCTACTGATGGCTCATCTCTTATGATTTTTCTTTTTGTTTCAGCATTTTTCATTTCGATGTACTTTTATTTTTATTTTTGAACAATTTGAAGTTTAATCAGTTGTATCCCCCTGTGATGTAATTGAGCCTGAACATGTTTATTATTGATGAATTTATGTGTTTTATTGACTTTTTACAGTTTAGTAACAAATGGGTGTTCAAGTGATGTTTCTAAAAGTTCATAAGGAGGAGTGACTTGATTCAAAGGCGAAGTGTACGGCAGTGCTAGGTAGTCATAACTCCCAGATATCATAACTGTAAGGTTCATGGCCAAATTTATTTTTTCCATTTACTTATATAGAGTGTTCCATGCATCTACATTTCTAGAACTTGCATTGTTTCTCTTTTGTTAATTGGTTTTTGTCAAATACACACTGAGGCAAAAGTGCTTGGTCCTGTGAGCCTTTTGAAGCCTACCTTGATTATATTGAATTTATCCTTTTCTTAAACAAGTTGAGCCGGTAGGTTTAGAAATTTCGTTGTTCGGTGACAAACCTTTGAAACGGAAACAAGCCCATTCACAAGATTTTTCATTGTAGTAAGATTCACAAGATTTATCATGTCCATGGAAACATCCAAAGCAGACTCCAAATATAAAAACAATCAATCTCAATCCCCAAATATGTTTTCATGTCATGAAACAAAAATGTAGCATATTCATTGAGCCCATTAATCAAATATAATAATAATAATAATAATAATAATAATAATAATAATAATAATAATAATAAAATAAAATAAAATTAAAAAAAAAAACGGAGTGGTTTAATTTTCAGTTGTTACTAACCGTATATTTTTTTAGAGTGGTTTAATTTTTCTTTCATTTTCTTTTTCATTTTTTAATTTATTATTTTCTTTTTAGTACTAACATTTTTATTTTATTTTCTTTTTAGGAATTAACACCTTTCTTTTTCTTTTTAGCTTTTAGGAGTGGTAAAAATTTTAAGTAGTAATTAATAGTCGTAATTTTTAGGAAGTCGTACTAATAATAACAATCGATATAATAACTATTGGCATTAGGTCGACTCTAGGTTTAACTTAGGTAATTTATTTTTAGGAGTAGCTTTAACTTCTAGGATTAGTTTAATTTAGGATTAGGATTAATATTTAAGCATAAGAATTAGTAGTCTAGTAATAATAGTCATAAGAGTCTAGGAATCACAGTGGATTAGTAGTCAACGAAAAACTTCTTTTCAATTAAGCGCAACCTTTTCCAAATTTCACTAGGAAATTTTCTCAAGTTTGTTATTATAGTGTGAACTAGGTAACGGTGAAATCAACTAAGGGCACACCAAAACTAATAACCAAGGGAAGGAGTGAAGTGTAGAAATGGGAACTCTTGATCGACCTATTCAAGCAAGTCAAGGTAACTACACCCTTAGTGGAAATATTGGAAAAATAGCCAAGATGCTTCGAGTTTAAGCGGGAAGTCTTTTTCAAGTGACAAGAGTTACAAAATTCAAGACCAACTGAAAAAGACGAGCAGATCAAGGTATTAGAAGTAACAAAAGATGTAACTTATAAGGAAGAAGTGCAACCAAAGAAAGAAGGAAAAGAGGGAGATTTTAAGGAGCTACACAACATTCTAAAAAGATACAGAGTCAAGATGCCTGCCAAAGAAATGGTTGAACAAAATTCGTGCTGCATCAAATTTCTCGAAGAACTTATGAAGACAAGATATGGACCATCTGAGAAAGAATTCATCGCTATAAGCAAAGACTGTCGAGCCGTAATCAAAGTACCAATACTAGCAAAGTCAAATGATCCAGGATGCTTAACACTTTCGGTAATGCTTGAGGGACACTACATTAGAGAGGGCTTATGTGATTCAGGAGCTTATGCAAACCTCATCAGTTTAGCTAGTGTCGAAGAACTAGAGAACTTAAATATGCACTTTTATTATGGGAAGGTAGGATATGCAAATGGCCAAGAAGAATGCGCATCAAGAATAATCTATGATTTACCCATCAATATATGAGGATTTGATTTCTTAATTGGCATTGTGAAAGCAAAAACAAGGAAAAAGGTAGAGTATCCCCTGATTGCGGGAAGAACATTCTTTGCAACTACAAATCTACTTTTGGACGGAGAACAATGAGAAATAAGTATGCTTTGATTTTCTTGGCCTCAATTTCTTATCATATATTTTCTTCAATTTGGAGATGTATCAAGCATAAGTGTTCATTTGCATGGTGTTTTCACTACAAGAAACTTGAAAGCCGAAATTCGTCACTATAGAGTTAGTTTCTGCAGCCAAATGTCCCGATGACGTTGACCGATATATGGCAACATTGGCCATGTATTAATCTCAATGACTGGCAATGGAAATGTGCCCTTCTGTCATTACCAAATGGCTGTCACTACATGTTTTCCACATTTACCTACGGACAACACTGTAGGTAATTCTAAGGATACCATTTTAAACATTAAGAACATATACCTACGGTTGCGGCCGTCACTAAAACTTATCATCATTTTATTTTATTTTTTATATATTTTATAGTCTACTATAAATTCTAAAAATAAATAATTCATAAAATTATCACTAAAATTAGTTTAATCAATATAATAAAATGATATAATCAATAACATTGGAATTTGAAATTGATTACTATAATCAATTTTTAGAATAAATTCTTGAAGTGACTTAACTAAAATAATTCTTCCGAACTAAGAATTATTATACCATTCACCAAAACTCATATTCAATACTCATAGAAATCAAAATCTAAATATACTCCATTGCTCATTTAATTTATGGTAACAAAATTTGAATCACTATTCATAATTGCTTATCAGACAAATGACATAATATCACAGTTACAACTTACAATCACTTCTAAAATCACTTCATACCTAAAAAAATTACAATCACTTCTACAATAGGGCATAATAAACCAGATTATAAGTTATAATTTGTGGATCTTCAACAAATCACACTTGGAGAAGCTACACTTGTCAATGATCATGCATAACCTACACTTAATCAACAATATATATATATATATATATATATATATATATATATATATATATATATATATATAAGAGCAGAAATGCACTCAAATCACTTCTCTCATTATTAGCCAGCATTATTCATTAATGAAGTTATCTTCTACAACAACATCAACAAAAGTTGGAAGTCCATCAGTTGTCAAGCCTTGTCAATAACTTGAGAGCATCGAGAATGGTGATAACGAGACAGTTAATTGAAGGTTTGGTCCAACAAGATTTGTTATTGGGAGAAGAACAACAAAATAGATAGATGATCACACCAAATATCTTTTAATAATCAGTGCAAGACTTGCAGGACTATTTTCATTAAAATAGTCCCTGCATGGAAAGTGGCCGTAGGTGTTGGGCACTTTTCTTGTAGTGGATTTAGATTCAAAGGTTAGGTATTTCATTCAGAAAGATGAGAAATTTCATTCTTTGCAAAAACTCTCATGATGGAAATCTCTCTTTTAAGAATGCATATTCTTTTAATTGCACTCCTGCTCAGTACATATCTTGGGATAACCTTATCTAACACAATCCAATCCCTCCTTCTAAATCTATATTTCTTTGGTTTACCAATGGAATTGATCTGCAACAGAAGTTTTGCTTCTCAAGATACAAGGATTTCACCACCTATATAATGTCATTGTCACATTATATAAACATCTTCAATCATAACAAAATTACAAAACCTAACTCATATTATGTATGAGTAGTTTAATTTTCTCATCCTTTTTCTATACTTTCTATAAGTTGTGTACGTTAATCAAGCATCTATTATAGATGCTACAACACCAACCAAAGTCTCAAAGAAAGATTCACTTAAAACATTTAATCTGGAAAAAAAAATCATTGAATTTCCACACACAAAAATGTCATTGAATAATAATTGAATAAAAGCAATTTCCTACATTTTGTTCTTCCATTGAACCTCAAAGTGTGTTCAATCATGTACATTGAAATTGAAAAATAGATAATGTTATTGGCAACATATAAAGCATAGAGAAAATAGATATCGTCTGGAAGTTATAACTATTTTAGTTGCATGAGACCTCCCATTCAGGCACGGTTGCATGTTATAGCAATTGGGGGCTGCTGACCCCACTTCTTAAGATTTTTTTTTTAACCAATAATACAATTATTTTATAAGTTGACCCCACTTCAAAGTAATAGTTACCCCATACAAGCTCTTTCAATCTCACTAAAGAGAAACTATACACTAATATTATAAAGTATTTTTTCCTTTAACTATTTAATTAGTATTGGTTTGGTCCCATAATTAAAATTTGATTTATTTTGGTTCCTTAACTTCTCTCCATTATATATTTTGGTCCTTTCTGTTAGTTTTAATTCAAAACGTTAGGTTTTCTTCATTTTCTTCTGGAATTTTTCTGGGATTCTTATTGTTGAATGTTTATAGAGATGATATGAAGATGAAAAAGAGGAGAAGATGAAGAAAACCTAACGCTTTTTAATTAAAACTAACATAAAGGACCAAAATGTGTAACGGAGAGAAGTTAAGGAACCAAAATAAATCAAATTTTAGTTATGAGACCAAACCGATACTACCTAAATAGTTAAGGGACCAAAAATACAATTTAATAATACAATACCATCGTTGGAATAAACAAAAGCGGATGATCCTGATGATGGGAAGTTGCCTCTCGGAAAAATCTCTAACACTAAAGGCTAGTAATTACAACCAACAACACACTACAACTATTATTAAAAATAAAATAAAAAACCCAAAAAAAAGTGTCTTCATGTCTTGGTTTATTTATCATGGTGATTTTTTTATTCTTTGAAACTGAAAGAAGAGAAACCTCTTTTTATTTCTATCTCTATACTTGTGTTATTGAACTTCCAAATTTTATTATACTTATGCACTCATACTTGTATTAGAATCAACAAATTAATCGGTGTAACATTATTTTAACAAGCTAGAACTAGAAAAGAAAATAAAAAAAATATCAGGATTAAAGTCTCATCAAAGCAAAAGTTAATGAAGTGAAAAATACACCGACACAACAATTAGGTCCATCCTTTAAAAAGTGATATATTTAAATTGATAATATTGAAAAAGTAAAAAAAAAACATTTTCAAAATATGAAAACACGGAGAGTGCATCTATAATTCTTTTATATTTAGATGTCTTCAATCTATAATATGATTTTTGTAATCTTTTTAATTTTTTAATGATATTTTGATAATGATGTCATCCTTTATTGGTTATTAATTTCTGGATTTTCTCATAAATATTTTTTTATAAACGATGTTGACCCCACTAATTAAAATTCCTGGATCCGTCCCTGCTCCCATTAGCTAATTCAAGTAGGCAGGGAGTTTAAGAGTAAAACTGGTAGGTCTTAGCTTCAAGTATAATACTCCTCAATGCTCCAATGGGTGCTAAAATCATTATACATAAGCCAAGAACAATACTTATCTGTAACAAATAGAGCAAATAAATTAAACATGTGCTTATAACATTATAAATTATTACTCCCTCCGTTTCAAAATGAGTGTCGCTTTAGAAAAAAAAATTGTTTCAAAATGAATGTCATTTTCAACTTTCAATGTAAATTTGACTTGTTTTTTCCATCTTTACCCTTCATTGAAATAATAAAATTAAGAAATAGAAACATGTACTGCTGTCAATTGTTTTTTCCTTGTTACCTTGGAAAACGTGAAACACATATGAGAAGAGTGCCAAACACCCATTTTACTTGGCTTATAAAGCTTGCCTTTCCATATATCCATGCTTAGTGCCTTTTCGTACATCCACGTGAGACAAATTATAAAAAGATGCATTCAATATTGGAACATGTGCCTTTCTAATTGATTAAAAAATAGTAAGGCTATTTCAGTAAAATTGCTATGATATTTGACTAAATGATTGCATTCCTTAATCTGTGTGAAAATGGCTAAAGCGACACTCATTTTGAAACGGAGGGAGTATAAAATTGATAGAGAAATTAAGAATAATTAAAGATGCCTACCCAATTAGTCCACCAAGAGAAGCTGAATCTCTTTGGTTTGTAAAGGATTAGCCACATGATACATGGAAGCTGAAATATAATAAAATGAAAAGTTGAGCAAAATTATGATAATCCTAAGAAAATTTAGTGATTATATTTACAATTTTTCATGGCTTACAAAATATGTTGTTGGAGCAAAAGCAAATCCTCCGAAAAATCCTAGTAGGCCACCGAAAAATGGGAATGTAATAGCAATGAACATTGTGAATGCTGGAAAGAAATTTGTAAATACACAACGAAAGAAAATATATCATTAGTTTTTTTTTTTTTAAGGAAAAATATATCATTAGTTGTGAGCAACGAATATACAAACATATACTAATATTGATCATTAAAAATAAAAATTATAAACTACATTATTTCACTTACCAACGTATAAGTTACGCGCAACAAAGCGGAGGATTTTACTTGGTTTGAAATTCAATTTCTTCACCAAAACACCTTCAATCATGTCAAACACCGGCATTGCAAAAATCTACAACAAAAACCAAAATATGAAATTAAAATTCATTGTGCTAACAAGCTTGCAAACATAATTTCAATATTGTTAAAATAATTTGAATTTTACCTGATAGCTTCCAATTACATGTAAAACTACAAATAGGTTAGATAGTGCGATGAGCCAAGTTGGTTTTTCCAAAGAGATGAGGACATTATCCTTAACTTCGTTGCCAAACACCCAATAACCGATAATAGCAACTGGGAAGTAGCACAAAGCAACAACAATGTATGCAACAACAACTCCTCTCCACATTGAACCCTTCGATGGTTTCTCGGGTGTCGATGGAATTGTTGCTTGGATCTCCAACACCACATTGTGTCCGGCATAGGCAAACGCAACAGAGCCAAGTGCATTAAAGAAATTAAAGACTGATTCTGCAGTATTTGTAGCCTTGCTACTATATTGTACATTTTCTTGCACTCCCTTGTGTACACTAGCAGTCCAAGCAATTGTTGAGTAACTGTGTAAATGCAAACATCAAAAATTTAAATTAGCATGCTAAATTTATTTTCCTCATTTAAGAAGCAAAATCCAAGTTGGTTAATATTGGTAATAAAAAATTGTACATTTTCAACATGGACTAAAATAAAATGAGTAAAATAATGGGATATTTGCATAATCCGAAATACATAGTTGAGCCTAAAAAGTAATATAGAGAATAGAAAGATGTCGATATACCAAATGGACATGACTGCTGCAACCAAAGATACACCGGAAATGGAGTTCAAGTTGGGTAGATGAGACAATACAAATTGAGCAGAGGCAAAGATCATAATGAAATAGGTCAATTTGATATTTTTGCAACTTGGACACACTGTATTGTGGAACTTACGCAACGATGCACCTCCGGTGACCATGTAGACAATGTCGCCCCCGACCTCTACTATAAGTTGTTGAGGCACCACAATATAAAGCCCTAACTTTTCGCCAAATGCATGTTGGCCTAGTTCATGGTATCTATCAAAACGTTTTCCCGGAATCATTTCATGCATCTCAACCATTTGCCACAATGTATACAGAGTGATGGTCCATGATAAGAAAAGTATAGTCAAACCTGGACCCCTGAGTAATAGAAATGTTGATTGATTATACATTAAAGCATAAAAGTTATAAATCTATGTTGTTTCTTATTTTATGTTAGAGAGTACTTCATGCCAAGTGTAATTAGGGTTTGAAATATACCATCCAAGATATGCCATGGAAAAGGGGAGACCAAGAACACCAGCTCCAACCATGGCAGTGACATTGTGGAAGGAAGAGTACCACCATTTTGCATTCCTTTCAGAGCTAACTGGAAGCCAGTCTTCAATTTGTTTTTCCCTCTCTGATGATTTTCCTCTTTCTCCTGCTGAGTTTCCTTCAACCTATTTGTACGAGATCAATCATTAAATGAGTCAAATCACAATGAATTATGAAAAATAAACTATGTTTTGTTTATATTCATTCAAATGGAAGAAAATAAAGATAAGTATAAAGTATCATCAACTAATGCATGCTCGGATCCATCTTAGGTAGGCATGCTATGGATCCGTTTGGCTTGGCTTTTTTTCTCCTCGTCTTCTCCTTACAAGGATAAGTCGGGTCAAACACTATTTTTTTTTTACAAGGTCAAATAATATTTTTTTAAAAGCTCTATCTTAGTGTAATTATTTTTTATAAGATAATTAATGAACTTTTATTAAAAAAAAAATCATGTCTTTTGAAATAATATTTTTACAAGAATTTTAATTTTATATATGTAGTACAATATATTATAAAACAAGATATTTAATAGAAAGTATTCTCAAACACATTTTAACTTTAAAAAAAGTATTTGGAATTTTAAATAAAAAAAAATAAGATTTACCAAACAACTTTAACTTTATTTCTAAAATTCTTAATTTTAATTTAAATTTAACGTAACTTCTACACGTAAAATAAGTCGGGTCAAATATAACCTATATTTATTCATGACATCACGATGTGAAATAAGACTGTTGTTACAAGTGATGCTCTCTTAGTCTCTTATTTTTGTAATATTTTAAACTTTATTTGTATTACATAATAATAATAATACTCTTTTTATTTGAAAAAGAATAATATATATATATATATATATATATATATATATATATATATATATATAGACGCACACAGAAAATGCCTTTAAAAAAATGAATATAGAAAATTGACTATTATAAAACAATTTGATTTATTAGAAAAACTAAAAAAAAATCTAGTAGCATTTAATGAAAATGTCAAGATTATCAGATTTAGTAAAGATATTTCACCAGTATGTAATTACTTATGACACATGGCACATTAGTTTGTTGAGAGAGTCCAGAATTTCAGAAATTCCAAGTATTGGGACATTTTGTCAAACAAAAAATGTATCTAGACAAAATCTGAGACATAAGAGAAACTGTATGAAACTTTTTATTTTTGGTCAAAGAAACAGTTTGAAACTATTCCTTCAAAAATCCTACACGTATGGAAAATATGATACGGCAATTAAGCCTCATAAATATGAGCACGTATGGAGTAATTTGCAAATAAAATCCTACAGCAATTTTTTATACAGAATTTGACAGCTATTTTTCTTAAATAAAATTGAATTAAAACTCATAAACAATAGTACTCCAAGATACAACCATGATTACTTACACTACCCAATTGCCTTGAAAAAAAATATATTGCGCCAGTTACAAAAAAAAAAACCCAAGATTACGTCTTTTTTTTCAAGAAACTAATATTACATTCATCAAATTCAAAATTCCTAAGCATTTGACTGCTTTTCTCAATATTGAATTATATTTATTGGTATGTTCTTTTCCAAAGAAACCAACACGAAATACACACTTTGGTCACTATTATAAGCAAAAATTTATATTTTAAATTTATTCAATTAATTATGTATATAATCTTTATTATAGAACACATACGACATTTAATGAATTTATTTTTTTTAAAAATTTAATGAATGAATCTAAAATATTAAATTTTGTTTATATTAATAACTAGAGAATGTATATTAAATAACTAAAGATTAAAAGTTAAGTTATTACAACAATCAGTCAACACCAGAACTAAAAGTTTTAACCATAAAAAGTCAAAACCAAAAGTCAAAACATCGCTGACACTTTCAACCATAAAAAGGTTAAAAGTTTTACTTTGTCAACAAGAACTTCGCTCACACTTTCAACCATAAAAAGGTTAAAAGTTTTACTTTGTCAACAAGATGATGCAACAAAACCTGCTTATAAAAAACAATTGATTTTTTATATTTAATAAATAACTGATTTGGTCTAGAGTATAGACCGGATACATCAATTGTTCAATGAATCTAAAATGCTAAATATTTCTTGTAAATAGAATCGGAAGGAATATCATCTAGAAAATATGAGCACATTCTCGTCTTTGTTTTAAATTGCAAAATCAAAGACGTAAGAGAGTGATCAATTTTAAACTCGTATGTAAAAATTGTACTGCAGTATATGATTGATTATAAGCAATAGAAATGAACGAAATCATAAATAATTCATTAATAGTTAAACATAAAAATAGTTTTGAAACTAGAGAAACTTACAATTTGGTTGTGAGGATCAGAGTTGAAAGCATTTGGTTGTTCAGTTCCCAAACTTCCCATGACTGCACAAAAGAATGTTTAACAGATGAAAATAGAAACAAGAAGAAGTGAAAATCTGTGTGTTTTTCTTGGGTGTAAGAAGGACTATGTGTGTACACAACTTTGGCTCGACATACACAAGTATTTAAAGGACTAGTGGTGCAGTTTTTGGTATTCAACGCATTAATGAGATACTATAAAAGTAAATAAATACTTCCTCCGTCTCTAATTATAAGACTCTTTTAAGAATTTTTTTGTCCCTTTATAAAGACCCTTTTGTTATTTTCAACGACATTAATGTTTTCTTTACTAATATACCCTTATTTATTTTACATATTTATCTTCAATCAACAATATATATTGTGTTGAAAATATAAATCACTCTATCTCTTCAAGAATATAATTGTAAAAACAATAGTAATTACAAACAAATTTAATCTTTCTTAATTCCCGTGATTTTTTCAAAAGGGTCCTATAATTAGGGACGGAGATAGTATTATTTTTTTCGGTCAATATTATAAGAAAAAAATATGGTTTAAGTTCATTGAATAATTGATGTATTTGGTCTATAATAGACCAAATACATCAATTATTCAATGAATGTAAATATTTACTTGTTATTTATAACCGTGGGTCAAATGTTTGTAAGCCTAAGACTGAAGGATGGTTGGATATCAAAGATCTAAGATTAGTTAATATTACACTTTTAGAGAATTAGCAATCGAGGTTGATAATTGGAGGTGAGGCTTCGACGAAGGATATCGTATGAGCCAGATACACCCTCTGAATACTAATATAAGAAAAAATCCATTTTTTAGATACATTCAATTAATGATGTATGTGACATATAATAAAAACCACATACATCATTAATTGAATGTATCTAAAAAGCAAATTTTTGCTTATATTAATGACCGAAGATAGTGGGACAAATGTGTCGGGCATAGGATGCGATTAAGATGTGTTTCAAACTGATGGTAGGAGATCTCCTTATTTAGATCATGCAAGTTAGAGTCTACGGATAGGTTTTCTAATAGTGTGACACCCTAAACCACAAAATAGATATTACTACTTTTTTTTTTTTGACAAAAAATATTACTACTATTTATACATAAAAGTTTAATATGCGGTCGGAAATTTCATATACTCCCTCCGTCCCTTAATATAACCCCCTTTTGTTTTTTTTTTGTCCCTAAATATAACCCCCTTTTCAAATTACAACACACATTAATTATTTTTTTCCATAGATACCCTTATTTAATACTACTAATAATTCTAAAAGTACAATAAATTGACTTTTCACTTTATCTCTTTAATGAGGGTAATTTTGTAAAATTGTACTATAAAACAGACACATTAACTACACCAACAACATTTCTTAAGAAATGTGAAAAAAGCAATAGGTGGTTATATTAAGGGACGGAGGGAGTAATAACTTTTCTAAGGATTTAAAAATTCCTTCATAAGCTTCAAGACATCACACTAACTCATAACTCAACATAATTCACTTTTTGTTTTAATTGAAATTATAATAGTGATAACTACAACATCAAATTCTTGGCTTTTTTAAAATAATTTCTATTACATCATAGATAATAATTTTCTTATACAACAACAAAATCAATACGTATATTCCTTTCCCAATGTTACTAACAAAGCATAACTTTTCCCATACAATTTTTACATACGATTTCACACACGCAAGGCCATGTCACACAAATAATAAACGAGTGAGTTTCGAAAAAACAAATGAGAAAAACACGCAAGAAATTAAATTGAGTCTGTATCAGATCACAAACATAATATTCAGAACTTTTAAAAATATGATATATCAACTCAAATACCACACATTTCAAAATTATAATTCAACAATCACATCAAATACCACACATTTCAATGTAAAGCATATCTCTTGGGTACAAATTTTACACGTTAATTTGATTATCTCTCAAAAACTACAACGTTGCAGCGAGCCTCGGATGAATTATTGAAAATACGGCTTTTTCATTTATCACAGTTTTTGCACTCATGATTCAAACTCACTCTCACCCCATACCTTATTGAAGCTTTCATACAAAATAAACTCCACAACGGTAACAAATCCAAACAGCTTGACAGTTCGTTTCCTCTTTTTGTCAGCATAGCAATCGATGACCCCATGAAAGACCAAACAATATATACATGAACAGAAAAATATAAATTAATGATTTATCATTACAAAATATAATTTATAATAGTCCAAACTCCAAATAAGTAACCTTATTTGTAACCATATGTTGTTATAATTTTAGAAATAGGTTCAAATTTGAAAAATAAGAGATTTTTTATGTTCAGAACTCAACACAGTCGAGAAACACCCCAAATCAAACTCTTCAAGAATTTCTAAGTTACATGAATGACCAATTTAAACTCAATAACATATTGATCAACTAGTAATAGACCCGTGCATTCGCATAACATTGCGGTAATCATATAAAAATAATTACATTGTTAATATTATAAAATGTTTAAAGATATTAAATAAAAATTAGCAACATTAATATAAATTTTCTATATAATTTTTTTTTTATATGTAGAAAAATATGTTAAATATTTGAATCGCGTATATTGTGGATTTTATTTTCTTATGTACGCGAAAACTAATTTTTATATACATTTATGAGAAAGTCAATACAATAAATTTTTTAAAACTCCTGATTATTTTCAATGTTTGCATCACACCCGTTGCAGATTTTATGCGTTTTTATCTACAAAAACAAATTTTTATGTAAATGTATGAGAAAGTTGATATGAAAAAATTGTGGAAACTAATTAATATTGTCAAAATATAAACATTAATATAGTGTTTATATTGAATAACTTTTTTATTTTATATGCAAAACATCTTTCAATGTTTGCACCGCATCCGTTCCAGAATTTATGTGCTTATATATGCATAAATAAATTATCATGTATTTATGAGAGAAAATCGATATGAAATTTTGCAAACTCAGGACTATTTTCAAATAATCAACATCAATGTAGTTTTTTTTTTTTGGAAAAGATCAATGTAGTGTTTTTATTAAATGGCTTTTTATTTTATATGCAAAACACCGTTCATTGTTTGCATCGTACCCGACGCAAATTTTATATGTTTTATCTACAGAGAATTTCTATTACATAACTTTTTATTTTATATGCAAAACAACGTTCAATGTTTGCACCGCATCCGTTGCAGAATTTATGTGCTTAAATATGCATAAATAACTTTTTATGTTCGTATGTGAGAAAATCGATTTGATAAAATTTTGCAAACTTATGACTATTTTCAAATAATCAACATCAATGTAGTGTTTCTCTTAAATAACTTTTTATTTTATATGCAAAACACCGTTCATTGTTTGCACCGTACCCGTTGGAGATTTTATATGTTTTATCTGCAGAAATATTTTTATTAAATAACTTTTTATTTTATATTTAAAACACCTTTGAGTGTTTGCACCGCACCCGTTGCAAATTTTATGTGTTTTATCTGCAGAAACAAAATTTTATGTAAATATATGAGAAAGTTGATACGATAAAATTTTGGAAACTCATTAAAATTGTCAAAATATAAACATTAATAGTGTTTTTATGGAATTATTTTTTATTTTTTATGTCAAACACCGTTCAATATTTGCACGGCACCCGTTGTAGATTTTATGTGCTTATATATGCATAAATAAATTTTGAAGTACATATATGAGAAAATCGATATGATCAAATTTTGGAAACTCGTGACTATTTTCAAAATATCAACGTCAAGTGTTTCTATTAAATAACTTTTTATTTTATATTTAAGACATCGTTAAATATTTGCACCGCACTTGTGGATTTTATATATTTATATATGCAGAAGAAATTTTTTATTTAACGATATGATAAAATTTGGAAAACTCGTAATTATTTTCAAAATATCAACATCACTACATTGTTTCTCCAAAATACCGTTAAATATTTATACTGCACTCATTGTAAAATTTATGTGCTTATATCTCCAAAGTAAAATTTTATGTATACCAATGTGAAAAAGTTGATATGCTTAAATTTTGAAAACTAATGACGTGAAAAAGTACTTATGGCATAAAAGAGTATATCCTAATTTTTTTCTCCTATATTTACGCTATACTACATTTTTTTTCCTTATTATTTAATATCAAATTGACAATGAAACCCACTAAATAAATTTTATTTTTGAAGGAAAACCCACTAAATTAGTAACCGAAGTTTTTTTTTGTGTGCAATTTATCTAAAAAAACTACAGAGAATCAGATAATAAGGAGAAGAAAGAAGAAACAAATTGAATTTTTATTTGCAAAATATAGAAAATGAGTTGTAGGCTCTGTATTGATAAGCCAGAATATATATATATATATATATATATATATATATATATATATATATATAGACATACACATATATAACGATTGAACCCATAAAATTTAGAAGATTATGAGTTTGATTGAGTATAATTATGAAATTTTAATGGAGTAAAATTTTCTTATTTGCCTATCATTATAGTATTAGTAGTAGAAGTAGATATTTAATTTTTTTACGTGGAATTGGAAAGATAGTCATCTTTAATCATCATGATAATATATTGGCTTTTATGAAGGAAAATTATGAAATTTTGTTGGAATTTTGATTTTTATATATTGTTTTTTTTTTTAAAATAAATTTTATATATATTGTCAATAGATTAAAATAGCAAATATATTTTAAATTTAAAAGTATGCAAAAGACTTATTAATTTTGCATCCCAACAAAAAATATACGTGGAAATTTGATGTATCCGCGGATAGTTCCATTATATTTGTTTTTAAGTCATTTTAAGAAAAACAAATAAAATGATTTGATAGTTATCCGTAAAGAAACTTGTGATGACCATTATCCATAATTTTTTTAACAAATTAATTAATTTTGTAGTTATCCGTGGAAATTGTTACTTGTGATAATCATTATCGTTATCTATAATTAATTTTTATTTATTAAAACTATTAAATTAAATTTGCAAAATGACCATTATGCACATAAAACTAAGGAGATCATGAGTTTTAAGAAGGACGATTATGAAATTTTGCTAGACTTCAATTTTTATATATTGTAAATAGATAATTAATTTTTATTTATTAAAACTATTAAATTAAATTTGCAAAATGACCATTATGCACATAAAACTAAGGAGATCATGAGTTTTAAGAAGGACGATTATGAAATTTTGCTAGACTTCAATTTTTATATATTGTAAGTAGATAGATAGATATAATTATTTAAAATAAAACGGAACTAAAATTGAACTTCAAACTCATTTCAATCAAAATAATATATCCTAAATATATCCTAAATTTGTTAATTTGCTAATTCACCAATCACTGCAACTATGATTTAATTTATTTTCTAAGGACCTAGAATCCTGAGACAACGATTATAACCTAGGTGAGTTCTCTTAACTAATATGAAATTTAGTGAAAAATAAATGTCAGTGTATCTGAAAATGATACTAGTGCAATGAAAGTTTTATAATAACAAAGAGATGAATTTTACTCACCTATAAAACAATGGTTATATGTTGCAGCCACCAAGTATCTATTAGTTTAATTAATACACAATGGTGCGGCGCTAATTCATTTCAGGTGCTTACGTTTCTATTAGGTTTACACAAGGTTCTAGTAGATTAATCCCAACCGTATATCTCAGCTCTCATGACTATAATTATACTATTTTATTAATTGAAAAAATAATATAATTATCTACAAATTATCCTTATTTATTAATTTTGTTATGTTTTAACCTAATTTTTTTCCTCCACTAATCCCTTATTAGATTTGCAACAACTTTTTACTGAAATTTTGACTCTAAATTTGCATCATATACGTTTTTTCATTTTTCTCTCTAATAACCGTGAATATTTTTCAAAGCAAAAATTTAAGGCTTAATAGTGTTTTTCACCCCTGTAATATATGTCATTTTCGGTTTTCACCCCTATAAAATTTTCGGTTTGATTTGCACCCTCGTAAAAAATTTATTTTCCGGAAAACACCCTTAATGGAGTTTAATTTATCTTTAATGGGGAAGTGGGTGTGGCGGGTGTTGGAGGAAAGGGATAGTTTGTGGAGTTTAGTGCTTCGGGCGAAATATGGTGAGGAGGGTGGGAGGGTGCGGTTTGCTGAGGGTGTTGAGTCGATTTGGTGGCGTCAGCTAAACCAAATCCATGTGGGAGTGGGATTGGAGGACGCTACATGGTTGATTGATAACATAGTTAGGAAGGTCGGGGATGGTAGCACAACGTCGTTCTGGACGGACCCGTGGTTAGGTGATATTTCGTCAGCAACGTCTTATTCAAGACTTTTTGAGTTATCGGAAAACAAACTAGCTACGGTGTCGGGGATGTTTTCTTTAGGTTGGGGGGTGGGGGTGAGGCGTGGAAGTGGAGGAGGAGGTTATTCGCGTGGGAGGAGGTTTTGGTGGGAGAGTGTGTGGAGCGGTTGTTTGTTTTTATTTTGCAGGTTGATATGGCTGATAGGTGGGTGTGGAAACTTCACCCTTCAAACAAATACACTGTTCAATCTGCTTATTCTTACTTAACAGCGGTGGACAATAATATTACTGAGGATTTTCATCATTTTCTGTGGCATAAAGCGGTTCCGTTAAAGGTTAATATTTTTGTCTAGCGTCTCTTTCTGGATAGACTTGCTACAAAGGAAAATTTGCGGAAGAGAAATGTTCTGGATGGTTCACAGGTATCTTGAGCGGTTTCATGTGAGGTTGTGGAGGATAGAGATCATTTGTTTTTTAAGTGTGACCACTACGGTCGGTTGTGGCCTATGATATCCCGGTGGCTTGGTTTCGATTCAGCTATTCATGGTGATTTATATGCACATTCGATTCAGTTTTGTGCTCTTGGAGGCTTCTCAAAGAAATCAAGGACAACTTTATCTATTATTTAGATTTCGGTCTTATTTGTTATCTCGAAAGACCGAAACAATAGAATTTTTAATAGTCATTTTGATCAGCTTATAGGTCTTCTTGAAAAGGCTAAACTCCAAACTTCTTGGTGGCTAAAAGCAAACTATGTCACGTTCGATTTTGACTACCCCTTTTGGAGGCAAAATCCTTTAGTTTGTTTTCAAGCTGTGATGTAATTTTGTTTTTGTTTTTTTGGTTGCTGGTAGTCGGACTGTGTTGTATTCAAATTGGTAGCAGTTTCCCCTAGCACGCCTTGTGCTTGAGGGGCTGTTAGCTTTTCTTTTAATATAATTCTTAGTTTATTCAAAAAAAAAAAAATCATCCTCATTTAATTTTTTTTTTCTTCATTTCTACCATTTGGAGAGATATAGACACATAAAATAAGTGGTGGGTCATATCATTAAATAGATCGCACTAGCATTAATTATTTTCAAAAATTCTTGTGTCTATATCTCTCCAAACAAATTATGAAGTGAATAAGCTATGAGAAGCAAAGGATATCATATGACCATGACAGATTTTTACTATCATTTAGGCAATTATATGACTATAATTAGAAACAAAAGTAAATGAAAAAATGGTTATTAAAAAATAAGATGCCTATAATTAAAAAATTATCAATTCCACATGGTTGAGTAACTAAAATCGATCACAAACCTGTCCAATTGCTCTCATATATAATTGCTTTAGCCCAACACATAATTTATCATTTAGCAGCTTCTAATTGTTTGGCAACGTAAGCATTCTTCATGAGTATATGTAAAGATAAAAAAAAAAAAACGGAAATTAAAGCCCAAAACCTTGCATTTCAGTAGTCGAATAAGTCATTCATTGATAAATATGGCAAACCAAGAAGAGAGATAATATTAATGAAACCAAACAAAAAATCAGAACCCAAATTTTATCTTTTGTTACCTTTGGATTTTATGATTCCCCCAAACTGGGCTTTATGCATACTCCTTGAAGATGAGACCTAGCTTTTCTTTCATTTCTATTTTCTTCATGTTAATTTCCTCCAATAAAGAAAGAACAGGGAAATATTCAAAGGATTAGAAAGAAGGGAAAAAAAACAGAGTGAGAATTAAGAGAGAACGGGAAATAGGGATAGTAACATGGATTAGATGAAAAAAAAATAATCTAAATCCAATCAAAACATGAAACCTATGTTTTCTCTTCAACCAGTTCCAGCGGTGAACTCCTTCCACCAGCGATTTGTAGATGTTTGGAGGAGAGGATTGGAAGTTAGAAAATGAAGATGAAAAGGAAGAAGGATAGGAAAGGAAGATATTTCGGTTTGATTTTTGAATTTCAAACAGCCAAATACTTTGGAGCCAATAATTTCTAGGGTTAACTCATCTCTTATTCTTAAAGCTTATTACGTCTTGCAATTGTTAAACCTAAAGTTTTCCCTCTAATTAGCTATCATTAATGCTAAGAAGTAAGCCCTAAAAAAGTTTCCCCCCATCAGATGTGCTATTTGAAATCCAAAAATCTGCCTAATTTCCTTGGTTGTGCATTCCAAAAATTGCTATTACCCTGGCTATTGTTATGCCCCTGCCTATTTTCATGCAAAATTAAGTGCACTATTTAGTGGATAATGTGAATAATGGAACGGTTCCATATTATCAGACTTTTGGTGTACATTGGAATTCATAGGTTTTTAACACTTTTATGCGTTTCCAATGCACACAATGGTAGCTCTTCAAACACACACTTTATTCTATAAATACCAGCAAATTTTTATACTGAACTACATCCTTGCATCTTCTTTTCATCTTTAACTTTCAACATGGCAGGCCTCATTGGATTTCTTAATTGGATGACATTAAAAGCTGAGAATTTGTAGATGTTGTTATTTTAAGTTGAGTTTGATAAGTCTGTTTGATGTTATAAGGATTGTATTTTGTTCTTCAGTGTTTTAATTATTACTTGATGTAATAACATTTGTCTTAGCCTCAAGTATTGGTTTTCAATGAAATAGTTGCAAGTTTATTAGTTCCAGTCCTATTTGTATCATTGAATTGACTGCAATACGTAAACTAAACCCCAGGGAGAATGCACGTTGTTGAATATTCATCACAGTTTATGGTGGAGTTTTGCTATTTACTTCCTTCACAAAAAATTCAGAATAATTAATCCATGAACCTTCTTTGCTTGCCCCTTTTGCTTTCTTCAAAATATTTTCTTCATGGTGTAAGTGTTGAGAACTTGAGAGAAGAGAGAATGGCGTTCCATTCTTGATGAAATGAGAAAAAAAATTCGAGTTTCTAATGCAGAGAAAGGAAACAAAATAAGACCGAGAGAGGAGAGAATGGTGGACAAAATAGCTAACTCTAATTGTTTCTAAAAGCAATGAACCATCCTCATATCTTAATATCCTAAAAGCAACTGTCTGAAAGTTTCTAATGCAGAGAAAGGAAACAAAATATGACAGAAATCTGTTTTAAATAATACAGTGTTTGTCATACTCATACTGTCGAATCTACCACTTCTAAGTTTTTTGTTAACTCGGCTGTACTTAATTAGTACCACCATGAAGTAATATAAATTAAAATAGCGTTGAAGATTGAAAACATGAAATAAGATTTGCTGCGATTCCATAGTCAAAGAAGATAGATTATATCTAGGAACACTTGACAGTACTTATTTTGTTTATAACTATACAAAAATTTCATGCTCAACAATTAGGAAAAAAGTATAAGTATTTATCATTCTTGCAAACAATTACCTGGGTATTTACTGATCTAAGTTTAAAATGTATAATCATACATTTGAAAAATTTGAATATATAATGTTGCTGAAATGTTGTTTAAGAAGAAAAAGAAAAAGGGTTCATGTCATTACTAAACTCAAGGTCTTGGGAAGAAAAAAAAATAGAATTTTGATGGCTTATTAAACATTGATCTGTTTCCAAGTGAATTATTTATTTTGATTTTTTTAGGATTTCAAATTAACATAGTGGTATGTTTACCTTAAATTCTAGCCAATAATTAATTTTTTTTTTGTTTTACTCATGATTTAAAATTCAAGCTTATTGGCATGTTTCCCTTTGCTAAACGTCTGTCTCTCTAGATTTCAAGCATTCAACCAAATGGCTATGGCCGACTAATAAAATTTGCAAGATACATGTACACTATAATGCCCAACTTTACCACTGTCTTCTCTGCATAGATAACATAAGCATTTTTAACTGTAGTTTGTAACCTGTTCACATTCCCATGCAGTGTTAATTGGTGGCTTTAAATGCTTTTTGTTGGATGGCATGTATTTGTATTGAAACTACCACACAACTTTTTCTTTTTTTTTTCCTTAAAAAAAAACTGATTATTTTTCAACTCTGATTTTTATAGAACTCAAAAGCCAGATAACATAACCGTTCTCTCTCACTTATATGCCACAATTTCTTACTTTGTTTTATCATTGATCCTCTCTGGTGTGTTGCGACGTTTGCTATATCCTTGGCATCCATATTTACTTCATTTCAAATTGAGATTAGCAACTATATTTCGGCTCAAAAGATCCGTGCGACGCACGGGTCATCAATCTAGTTAGCATTAATTGCTGCTAATTTGGCTCCAAATCTTTATGGTTAACTTGTTGCAAACCTAATAACTTTAAGGGATAAGGGATTAGATATAAAGATGAAAAGGACTAGAATTGGAACTTGCTTTGCCAATTTTTGAATTATTTTTATTAGAGGCTTATACAACAATTATTTAACCACCTATATAGTGTCATTGTCTTCTCTCAAAAAAATATAGTGTCATTGTCTCATTTTATAAACATCTTCAATCATAAAAAAAAAAATTACAAAACCTAACTCACATTATATATTTGTAGGTTAATTTTCTCATCATTTTTTATACTTTCTAAGTTTTGTACATCAGTCCTTCAAAAAAAAAGTTTTGTACTTCAATCAAGCATCTATTATAGATGCTACAACACCAACCAAAGTCTCAAAAAAAAAGCTTCACTTAAATCATTTAATCTGGAAAAAAAATCATTGAATCTTCCACACACAAAAAATATCATTCATTTTTTTTTCTTCCATTGAACCTCAAAGTGTGTTCAATTAAGTACATTGAAATTCAAAAATATATAACGTTATTGGCAACAAATAAAACATAGAGAAAACAGATATCGTCATTGTCATTGGAAGCTATAACTTTATTATTATAACAAAGTTATAATTATTTTAGCTGCATGACACCTCCCATTAATTGATTCAAGTAGGCAAGGAATTTAAGAGTAAAACTTGTCGGTCTTGGCTTCAAGTATAATACTCCTCAATGCTCCAATGGGTGCTAAAATCATTATACATAAGCCAAGAACAATGCATATCTGTAATAAATGTTGCAAATTAAAGAAATTAAAGATGTGCTTATAACATGATAAATTATTATTTTTTGATACAACATGACATTATAAATTATTATAGAATTGGTAAAGGAAAAAACAATATTTAAAGATTCATACCCAGTTACTCCACCAAGACAAGCTGAATCTCTTTGGTTTGTAGAGTCTTAGCCACATGATACATGGAAGCTGAAATTTAATAAAATGAAAAATTGAACCAAATTATGATAATCCTATTAAAATTTAGTAATTATATTTACAATTTTTCATGGCTTACAAAATATGTTGTTGGAGCAAAAGCAAATCCTCCGAAAAACCCTAGTAGTCCACCAAAAAATGGAATGGTAATAGCAATGAACATTGTGAATGCTGAAAAGGAAAATGTTTGTAAATACAATTGTACATATACAAATATATACTTATATTTATAATTCCAAACAAAAAATTATACACTATTTTATCTCACTTACCTACGTATAAGTTACGCACGACAAAACGTAGGATGGTACTTGGTTTGAAATTCATTTTCTTCACCAAAAAACATTCAATCATGTCAAACACCGGCATTGCGAAAATCTACAATAAAAACCAAATGATTAAATTAAAATTAGAAGTGTAGAAGTTTTTAATCCTTAAAAAAAACTAACAAACTTATAAGATGATCTATTAAAATAAATTATTTTTCATCAAATTAATACTTTTTTTTTGAAGAGACTAAAATGAATTATATTACCACCAACAAAGCCCTTCCTGGCACAAGAAATGCCAAAGAAGAAACATCCAAGAAAACAGAGAAAAAATACAGTAATTACAATCATGTCAAACACCGGCATTGCATAAATCTACAACAACAATCAAAATATGAGATTAAAATTATAACCGTAGGACTTTTTATCCTAACTTTGATCATAAGCTTATCATACAATCTTAAAAATTTATGGACTAAATGAATATAATGATTAAATAAAAAGTTTCATAAATGTTCAAAAAAACAATTTACCTGATAGCTTCCAATTACATGTAAAACCACAAAAAAGTTAGCCGTTGCAATAAGCCAAGCTGGTTTTTCCAAAGAGATGAGGATGTTATCCTTAACTTCATTTCCAAACACCCAATAACCAATAATAGCAACTGGGAAATAGCATAAAGCAACAACAATGTAGGCAACAATAACACCTCTCCACATTGGACCCTTCGATGGTTTCTCCGGTGTAGACGGAATTGTTGCTTGGATCTTTAACACTACATTGTGTCCAGCGTAAGCAAACGCAATAGAGCCAAGGGCGTTAAAGAAATTAAAAATCGATCCTGCAGTAGTTGTATCCTTGCTACTATAATGTACATTTTGTTGGATTCCCTTGTGTGCACTAGCAGTCCAAGCAATTGTAGAGTAACTGTACTGAAATTTAAATTAGCAATGTTTCATTCCTCATTTAACAAGCAAAATCCAAACAAATTTCTTGGTCGCAAAATTTAGTGACGGAATTAGAGAATGATTTCACGTTTTCCCCTCTCTAAATTTCCCTCACTAGTTTTTAATTTTGTAGTAGTGAAATATTGCAGAAACCAAAATACATATTTGAGTCTAAAAAGTAATATAGAGAATAGAAAGAAGTTGTTATATACCAAATGGACATGATTGCTGCAACCAAAGATACACCGGATATGGAGTTCAGGTTTGGTAGATGACATAATACAAATTGAGCAGAGGCAAAGATCATAATGAAAAATGTCAATTTGATATTTTTGCAACTTGGACACACTGTATTGTGGTACTTTCGCAATGATGCACCTCCGGTGACCATGTAAACAATGTTCACCCCAACTTCGACTACAAGTTGTTGAGGCACCACAATATAAAGCCCTAACTTTTCACCAAAAGCATGTTGGCCTAATTCATGGTATCTGTCAAAACGTTTTCCAGGAACCATTTCATGCATCTCAACCATTTGCCATAGTGTATACAAAGTGATGATCCATGATAAGAGAAGTATAGTCAAACCTGGACCCCTGAGTAATGGAAATATTGAGTGATTATTTTTGAGTAAAAAATTTCTACTAGATTATGTAAATCCAAGTTATTTGGTCTATAGTAATATACTTGAAAGCATAAAAGTTATAAAACTAAGTTGTTTCTTATTTTATGTTAGAGAATACTTCATGCCAAGTATAATTAGGGTATACCATCCAAGTTCAGCCATGGAAAAGGGGAGACCAAGAACACCAGCTCCAACCATGGCAATGACATTGTGGAAGGAAGAGTACCACCATTTTGCATTCCTTTCGGAGCTAATTGGAAGCCAATCTTCAATTTGTTTCTCCTTCGCTGATTTTCCTACTTCGGTTCCACCCTCTAAGTTTCCATCGATCTATTCGAAGGAGAACAATAAATTAAAAAAATTCCCTTTTCACATATAATAAATATATATCTATACACTTTCATGAGTCCAAAAAACTAAAAATGTATACAATCATATATTAAAAAAAAAAATCGTAGGTGCAAACAAGGTAATGCTAGAAATGTGTACCCAAACTTGATCAAAAAAAAGAAATTTGCACCAAAAAAAAAAAAAAGTAATGCTAGAAAATGCTCACGCCAATTCACAACGATTATGAAAAATAAACTTTGTTTATTTTTTTATTTTTTTTGACAAATCTTTGTTTATTTATGGCCAAAGAACTTTTTATATTCTCTTTTTAAAAAATTAAGAAATATATCAATGGATTGTTTTAATTCAATGCGAAGTTGCAAACTGTATCCCATTCAACTATTTGCATTTTTACTCTTACTATAAAGAAATAAAACTATGCATCGCCAACTGTGCCATGTGAACAATTAATGTATGTTAGTATCCATCTTGGGTAAATATACTATGTTTGGTACATGAGATACAAAATGTAACTATGAATCCTTGTCTAACTTGGAAAAAAATAAAAAATAACCTAAGAAGACGGTTGTTACAAATAATGCTCTCTTATGGTGAAAATATCACAATTATCAGATTTGGTGATAATTATTTATGGCACATTATTATATATAATTTAAAGAGTCCTAACTTTTAGAAATTCCAAGTATTTGGACATTTTGTCAAACAAAAAATGTATCAAGACAAAATCTGAAAATATGATCGGCAATAAAGTCTCATAGTTTGCTACTAAAATTCTACAGCTAATTTTTTTTTTGACAGAATTTGACGGTTATTTTGTTTCGAAAATATTGCATTAAAAAAAATTGCACCAATGACCAAAAAACAAAAAAGATTACATTCATGTTACTAAAATTCTACAGCTAAATTTTTTTGACAGAATTTGACGGTTATTTTGTTTCGAAAAAAATTGCATTAAAAAAGATTGCACCATTTTACCAAAAAACAAAAAAGATTACATTCACCAAATTCAAAATTTCCTAAATATATGACTGTAAGCTAAAACTAAGGAACAAATATCAAACAACCAATCGAGCTATGCCACCAAACTATTAAATATGGACACTTCTCGGATTAGGCGTGACGCGGTGTAATGCGTCGTATCCGACACCGACACGACACCGACACTTGTAATTACACTGAATTATGTGATTTTTTTTCAAATTATTAACGGTATCGACGTGTCCAGTGTCGTGTCTGTATCCGTGCTTCATAGCCATCGAAGCTAAAGATCAAAAGACAAAACACTGTTTTCTCTTTTTACTTTAAAAAGGTTAAAAGTTTTAGTTTGTCAAGAAGATGATGCAAAAAAAAACCTGCTTATGAGTATCATCTAGAAAATATGACTTTATTCTCTTTCTTTGTTTTGAATTGCAAAATCAAAACTTAGAGAATGCTCGATTTTTAAATTCGTCTGCAAAAATTGTACGGAAATATATGTTTTGGTAGAAAATTGTACTGCAGTATATGATTGATTATAAGCAATAGAAATGAACGAAATCATAAATAATTCATTAATAATTAAACATAAAAATAGTTTTGAAACTAGAGAAACTTACAGTTTGGTTGTGAGGATCAGAGTTGAAAGAATTTGGTTGTTCAGTTCCCAAACTTCCCATGACTGCACAAAAGAATGTTTAACAAATGAAAATAGAAACAAGGAGAAGTGAAGGACTATGTGTGTTTACACAACTATTACTCGATATACACAAGTATTTAAAGGACTAGTGGTGTAGTTTTTGGCATTCAATTCATTAATGAGATCAATGAGATAAAATAAAAGTAAATAAACAGTGTTATTTCTTCCGGTCATTATTATAAGTAAAACATTATATTTAAGTTTATTGAATATTTGATATATTTAGTCTATAATATAGATCAAATACATCAATTATTCAAAGAATTTAAAAAGTGACTTTTTGTTTATAATAATAAATAGATGAATGAAGTACATTTGTTGAATTAAAGCCATCAATGTACACAAAGGGGAGATAAAGATTCATTGGATCCGATGGTCGGATGTTTGTAAGCCTAAGAGTGAAGGACGCTTGAGTATCAAAGATCTAAGTTTGATTAATAATCTTACCCTTTTGGATAATTGACGTTCGAGGTTGATAACATGAGGTGGGACTTTGTCGAAGGATATCGTTGGAGTCAAATATACAAAAGGGTCTTTGTGGGACCATCGTGGTGGGCGTACGATGGGATTAAGATATGTTTCAAACCGAAGGAAAGGGATCTCCTTATTTGAAATAGACAAGTCAGAGTATATTGATTCCTTCTTTAATAGTATCTTTTGGAAGGTTAGAGATTGTCGCTCTACAATTGGAAGGATTCCTAGTTGAGTGTTATTCCCTTAAGGATTTGTTTCTTTATGTTATTTTAGCTTTCTATCAAGAAAGAAGCTAAAGTGATTGATATGATTCTAAGAGAGGGTTTTGAGTGGGTGTGGGATCTTAATTGGAAGGTTTTTTTTTGTGTGGGAGCGTGCAATTTTGGGAGAGATGCTCTAGACTTTAGAAAGTTTGATCCTCTCTGTAGGTGTAGATTTATGGGTCTGGAGCAATGATCCATATAGTACATATTCAGTTAGGTTAGCTTATAGTTTACTTCATAGGAAAGCTAGTGAGGTGAATGGGAGGTCAGAAGAAATGGTATGACTTCTTTCAAGTGTGTGGGAGTCTCGGCCTCTTCTCAAGTTGAATATTTTCTCATGGCAAGTAGTTCACGATAGGATGTACTTTTTTTGGTCATGTGTGTTATCATGCGCTTATGTGGTTGGCTTAGGAGTCTGTTTTACCTTCAGTTTTTACTAGTCTTCTTAGTATTTTGTTAGACTTAGGTGGTTGGAAAAAGGCGAGGTTAGATTTCTTATTAGTCCGGTAAAATGTTGTGTGGTCTTTGTGGAGATCGTGTAATGCTCACATATTTTTAGGGTAGGAGATTTTTGTGATCCAGCTGATGAATATGGTTAAATTCACCTTCTGGTCACACATGTCCCTTTTATGACTGAAATCATGAGCTCATTCTATGTTGACACCTTTAGTGCCATGTGGTAGATTTGTCTAGAGGTTGGTTGACTTTGTGGTTTTGTTCATAGTCTTCCTCTTGTCCAGTTGGGTTTGAGTGAATCTGATAAGAGGTTAGATGGTTGTTCGGTGTTGTTTTAGATTTCACTCTTGTTTTTTATTTCCTTCACAAAGAAGTAATTATGTCAGTTTTAATCAAAAATAAATATCGAATCCACAAAGACTAGTAGGACACTAAAACCTTTCAACAAATATTTAATATTTTGAGTAAACTCAACAAATATTATTATTTGTAGTATGAAAAGACGAATTGTGTAGGCATATATTGCTCTTTGCAGTTTAAATAATAAAACAAGAATAGAAAAATTGTATTGTCGGAATCAGGGCCATCCCCGACAATTCAGAGACCCCGTTATAATTTTGGCAATTTTAAATTTAAAAAAGTTTGGAAAAAAAAAAATCTAACACCACTTACAGTGTCAGACAACTAAGTTGTGGTTAAATATGAGTAATGGTTCAAACATGACTTTTACCTACAGACAAATAGACATTTATCCATGGGTAATGCATAATTAACAACAAAATGGCAATCTTTTCAGACCTTTACCTACAGAAAAGGACATTTAGTGACGAATTTTTTCTGTAGATACAAGTTTCTTTTTTCCTTTTTAAAATTTGTATCCTCTCTAAGTTTGAGACCCTGTGCCAACGGCCTTGTTGCACTTACACAGGGACGGCCCTGGTCGGGAATAAGGTTTGTTACCTAATCGTCTAAAAGTCTTTACTTGATTGATTATACACTCTTAATTCAATTATGTCTCCGTCTATCCTTCATTGAACGTTGAAATGTCTGCCTAATGACATGAAATCCATTCTATAAATCTACTTCCAATGCTAAAAAAATAGTCAATTGATTCAATGACATATAACTAAATAGTTTATATGAATGCAAACCTAACCCTATATCTATGTATTAGTATCTACACATGACTTAATACATGTCCTTTAGAAGAAAAGCCGATGTCTTTCAATTTCTAAATCAAATAATAATTTTTGGATTATACGTCGGGAAAAACATTAAGTGTAGAATTAAATCAAAGACATGAATAATATAATTTATATATAATCAGTCGCATCAAGTATTTAGTTAAACATGATCTTACTATAAGAACAAAACAAGAGAAAGAAGATTTGACATTTGAAGCCGATTCCTCGTTCTTTTCTGCTGTGTTTCTCTCCTCTAGATCACTCTCTTCACTTTTTTTTTTGTAAGCAAAGACACCAAGTGAAATGCAACCTTTATTTATATATCATTATGCTAAGGATACCACCAATTGCACTCATAAGTTGTTTTTAATAAGGTTTTCCAAAAACATATTATAAGCTCACACTCTTGTTGTGCTTCATTGGAATAAAATTTCATGAAGCCTAGAAGTCTTGTAGTTGTGCTCCGTGATCTCTGCACAAGACGAACAAAGTGCTCTGTACTTTTTATAAGTTTAAATTTTTCATCTTTTTTTATACTTTCTATAAGTTTTGTACTTCAGTCAATCATCAATTATAGATGCTACAACACCAACCAAAGTCTAAAAAAAAGCTTCACTTAAAACATTTAATCTAAAAAGAAGAAAAAAAATCATTGAATCTTCCACACACAAAATATCATTCATTTTTTTGTTCCATTGAACCTCAAAGTGTGTTCAATTATATACATTGAAATTGAATAATACATAATGTTATTGTCAACAAATAATGTTGGAATATTTTTGTTTTTATAATATTCCAATATCATTATGTGGGCAAATATCGTAATAATAACTATATTAACTATTTATCAATTCTGAGCCTTAATTGATTAGTGATCAAATTAAGTAAAGGCTATTAGATTTCTAATTGGATAATTAATTAAATAATTAATTAGTTGATATGGACTCAATATGAGTGGATGTCCGGATAGCCCATTAACAGAATAATGGAAAACCCTAATGGTTATCCAATATAAAAGAGGTTAGAGCCCGTTTGGTGCACAGGATAGGAAGACAGGATATGATAAAACTATCATATCCTGATTCAATTTGTTGTTTGGTGCATCAATAGGAAATGATAACTTAAACCCATTTCTTATCATATCCTACCCACCCTTTGTTATTTTTATCCTTAGTTTTTGGTGGGTTAGAATTATCCTATCATGATTAGCACTAAAATGTTTATTTTGCCCTCTCTCAATTCATCACTCATGCTCTCTTTGCTCTCCATCCATCGACTTCTATCTGTTCCTCCATAACTCTTCATCGCCATCTCTTCTATTTGATACAGATCCGACCCCAATTCCAACCTACAATCATTTTTTCCTCAATTTGCTTAATTTTTTGTTTTTTTTCTTGATTATCTATTTTGTACTCAAGTTAAATTTGAAAAGGGATGAAACAAAGAGTTTAAGAATTTCGTATTATTATCTTCAACAAAGACAACTATTTTTTTTTAATTGAAGAAACCATGATTTTTTTTATTGAACTTTAAGAATGAAGATGACGGCACCCCTAAAATAAGGAAGAAGACGAGTGACAATGTTTTTTTTATAACTTTGTGTAATTAATAATAGCTTAATTACATTTAATTAGAATTAATTACAAAGGTAATTATGTCATTTAATTGTGAAATATATGATATTATATTTGTTATCATGTGTGCATCAAACATGTGATAGGATAAATGTTATCATGTTTATATCATTTCCTATCCTTATCCAATTTCATATCATATCCTATCTCTATCCTATCATGTGCACCAAACGGGCCCTTATGGTGTCCAATACACCGTACACAGCAAACTCTCTCTTCTCCCCATGTGAAGAGAACTTGAGGCATAAAGGTACCGGTTGAGGAAGAACTAAATCAGCCGCCGCTAACTCTAATGTGTGTTTTAGATCATCTCCTCTCTTTTGTTATCGTTGTTGATGAGATGGCTGCCATGAAAGTTTTATCCATGTATTCCTGATACCCTAATTCTTAATATCCTTGATAAATTAAACATGTCGTAGATCCGATCATAATCATGTTCAATGTTTTGTTTGTTTCGATTATTGATTAATAATTGTTAAACATGGTTTATGGTTTATGAATCTGTGTTTTATTTAAGATCTAAATTTCCAACAAATAAAGCATAGATAAAATAGATATCGTCATTGTCATGGGAAGTTATAACTCTTATAATTACAAAGTTATAACTATTTTATTTGCATGACACCTCCCATTTACTGATTCAAGTGAGCATGGAGTTTAAGAGTAAAACTTGTAGGTCTTGGCTTCAAGTATAATACTCCTCAATGCTCCAATGGGTGCTAGAATCATTATCAATACCCCAAGAACAATACATATCTGTAATATATATGGAGCAAATATTAAACATGTGCTTATAACATTAATAAATTATTAAAAAACTAAGAGAGAAACAAAAAGAAACATTAAGTAAAGATACATACCCAATTAGTCCACCAAGACAAGCTGAATCTCTTTGGTTTGTAAATTACAAGCCACATGATACATGGAAGCTGAAAATTTAATAAAATGAAAAATTGAGCAAAATTATGATAATCCTAAGAAAATTTAGTAATTATATATACAATTTTTCATGGCTTACAAAATATGTTGTTGGAGCAAAGGCAAATCCTCCGAAAAATCCTAAGAGGCCACCGAAAAATGGGAAGGTAATAGCAACGAACATTGTGAATGCTGAAAGAAAATGTTTATAAATACACAAAAACAAAGAAAATACATCATTAAACGTGATTACTGAATATAAAATGTCGTAACTACAATTGTATATATACAAACATATTAATATTTGTCATTCCAAAAAATAATTATACACTATTTTAGTTCACTTACCCACATATAAGTTACGCACAGCAAAACGAAGGATTGTACTTGGTTTGAAATTCAATTTCTTCACCAAAAAACTTTCAATCATGTCAAACACCGGCATTGCATAAATCTACAACAACAATCAAAATATGAGATTAAAATTATAACCGTAGGACTTTTTATCCTAACTTTGATCATAAGCTTATCATACAATCTTAAAAATTTATGGACTAAATGAACATAATGATTAAATAAAAAGTTTCATAAATGTTCAAAAAAACAATTTACCTGATAGCTTCCAATTACATGTAAAACCACAAAAAAGTTAGCCGTTGCAATAAGCCAAGCTGGTTTTTCCAAAGAGATGAGGATGTTATCCTTAACCTCATTACCAAACACCCAATAACCGATAATAGCAACCGGGAAATAGCACAAAGCAACAACAATGTAGGCAACAATAACACCTCTCCACATTGGACCCTTCGATGGTTTCTCGGGTGTAGACGGAATTGTTGCTTGGATCTCCAACACCACATTGTGTCCGGCATAGGCAAACGCAACAGAGCCAAGTGCGTTAAAGAAATTAAAAACTGATCCTGCAGTATCTGTAGCCTTGCTACTATAATGTACATCTTTTTGTACTCCCTTGTGTGCACTAGCAGTCCAAGCAATTGTAGAGTAACTATAGTGGAAAAAAAATAGCAATGTTTGATTCCTCATTTAACAAGAAAAATCCAAGTTGGTTAATATTTGTGAGGACTATAAATAAATAAATTCTACATAGACTAAAAAAAAAATGGTATGTTTGTAAAAATTAAAATAGATATTTAAGCCTAAAAAGTAATATATAAAATAGATAGAAGTCGATATACCAGAAGGACATGACTGCTGCAACCAAAGATACGCCCGAAATGGAGTTGAAGTCGGGTAGATGACACAATACAAATTGAGCAGAGGCAAAGATCATAATGAAAAATGTCAATTTGATATTTTTGCAACTTGGACACACGGTATCGTGGAACTTTCGCAATGATGCACCTCCGGTGACCATGTAGACAATGTTCACCCCAACTTCGACTACAAGTTGTTGAGGCACCACAATATAAAGCCCTAACTTTTCACCGAATGCATGTTGGCCTAATTCATGGTATCTATCAAAACGTTTTCCCGGAACCATTTCATGCATCTCAACCATTTGCCACAATGTATATAGAGTGATGACCCATGATAAGATGAGTATAGTCAAACCTGGACCCCTGAGTAATAGAAATATTGAGTGATTATTTTTGAGTAAAAAATTTCTACTAGATCATGTAAATCCAAGTTATTTGGTCTATAGTGATATACTTGAAAGGATAAAAGTCATAAAACTAAGTTGTTTCTTATTTTATGTTAGAGAATATTTCTTGTCAAGTGTAATTAGGGTTTGAAATATACCATCCAAGATCAGCCATGGAAAAGGGGAGACCAAGAACACCAGCTCCAACCATGGCAGTGACATTGTGGAATGAAGAGTACCACCATTTTGCATTCCTTTGAGAGTTAATTGGAAGCCATTCTTCAATTTGTTTTTCCCTCACTGATTTTTCTTCAATCTATTTGAACAAGAACAATAAATTAAACGAGTTCCTTTTTACATATAAAATATATATCTATACAGTTGCATGAGTCCGAAAAAAAATTATACACTTACATATACATTAACATAAAAATAAATTAGGTGCAAATAAAATAATGCTAAAAAATTAGCAAGCCAAATCACAATGAATTATGAAAAATAAACTATGTTTATTTAACTTGTTACAATCTCTTTTAAAAAATTAAAAAATAGATGTTTTCATTCATCTAATATAATTCAATTCAACCTGCTGTATCCCATTCAACTATTTGCATGGTTAGTTGAATTCAATTCAAGATGTTTTTCAAGTCAATACGCCATACTCTTACTATAAAGAGCAATTCTTCACATGGAAGAAAATGCTAATTGAAGGAAGAAAGATAAGTTCTTCAACTATGCCATGTGAACAATTAATGCATGTTCGGATGCATCTTAGGTAGGTATACTAGGTTAGGTCCATGACATATAAAATAAGAAGACGGTTGTTCCAAATGATGTTCTCTTAGTTTATAGTAGCAGTCATAATAATAATAATATATTTTTCTCCTAAAAAGTTAATATCTTGATATATATGAAGACAAAAAATTAAATGGGACAATTGGAAGGTGGGATTAAACCGGATAACAAGTTTTAAAGTTTTAAAAAAAATGAATACGGAAAATTAACTATTATAAGCATAATTTGATTTATTAACAAAATTAAAAAAATAATAATACTAGTAACATTTAATGAAAATATCAGGATAATCAGATTTGGTAAAGATATTTCATCAGTATTTCATAATTTATGGCACATTATTTTGTTGAGAGAGAGTGCGAAATTTCAGAAATTCCAAGTATTTGAACATTTTGTCAAACAAAAAATGTACTATATAGACAAAATATGAGAAACCTTTTTTTAAAGGCATAATTTTTTATTGAATAATGACAATGGGAAAAATGTATATAAACAAAATCTGAGAAATTGTCCAAAATTATTGCTTCAAAAAGTTAGAAAATATGATACGGCAATCAAGTCTCATAAATTTGAGCACATATGGAGTAATTTGTCAAAAAAATCCTAATCAGTAGTATGATACTGCCAAGATTACACCAATTACCATAAATAAAACAAAGTTTACACCTTTTTTTTATTTTTTGAGCAAAACAAAGTTTACACCTATGTTTACCTCAACATAACGACTTGCACATTAGTGTGTATTTTCTATCTAATTTATTCATTTGAAATATGAGTCTTCTATACGAACGAAATACAGAATTTCATCAAATTCTTTTTTTTTTTTTTGAAGGAAGAATTTCATCAAATTCAAAATTTCATAAGCATATGACTGGTTTTCTCAAAATTGAATATCTTTATTGGTATGTTGTTTTTTTAAGAAACCAAAACTAAATATATTAAAATTGTCAATGCCTCATAACGAGCACAAGACGTGCTTGAAAATTGAGACTAAAACATCTATAAAGCCAAACTAGTAAAATAAACAAAAAAGTTTAAACATTGGAACAAACCCCAAACAATCAATCCGACTATGCCATCAGAGCTGAAGATCAAAAGACAAAACACTATTTTCATTTTTAACCTTGAGAAGGTTAAAAGATTTACTTTATCAACAAGATAATGCATCAAAACCAGGGCTCAATTTTTAAATTTGTATATAAAAATTGTACGGCAATATATATTTTTAGTAGAAAATTGTACAACAGTATATGATTGATTGATCAATCAATCATATACTAATAGTTAAACATAATTAAACATAAAAATAGTTTTGAAACTAGAGAAACTTACAGTTTGGTTGTGAGGACCAGAGTTGAGATTATTTGGTGGTTCAGTTCCCAAACTTCCCATGACTGCACAAAATAATGTTTATCAAAAGAAAAGAGAAACAAAGAGAAGTGAAGGGCTATGTATTTATTTTTGTTAGAAGGGTTAGGTCTATACACAAGTATTTAAAGGATTAGTGGTGTGGTTTTCGGCATTCAATTCATTAATGAGAGACCTTTTTTTTTTTATTTGACTACTTAATGAGATACCAATAGTAAATAGATATTAATTTTGCTGATTTGGAGCCACGTACACAAAGATGTGAGAAATATTTTTTGGGTCTAATGGATAGATGTTTGTAACAAGAGGTGAGGCTGTGGAAATATATCATTGGAGCTAGATATATGATCGATCAATGGGATCGTCGTGGTCGGCGGACGGTGAGATTGAGGGTTTGTTTTATTGGTAGAATTAGGAGACATGATATGATAAATTTATCAATATCTTGTTTGAATCTTGTGTTTCATGCGCACCAAAGAAATAGAATAAAATAAACTATTTTTTAATCCTATGCTAACTTGCATTTGTGATTTCTATCATAAGTATAGGTTGCATTAGAAATTATCTTGATAGAATAGAAGTTAATTTCTTATTATATTATATTGATATCCTTCTGTTTTAAAAATATTTTGTCCTTTTTAAAATAATTGATATTCTATGTTTGTTATTAGTGATATGACTGTGAGAGGGTTCCGGATGGGTATGGGGTCTTAAGTGGTGGAGGATTTTTTTTGTGTGGGAGCGTTTGATTTTTGGTAAAGCAACTCTAGAGTTTGGAGAGTACGATCTTCTTTGAATATGTAGACGTCTGAGTCTGGAGCAATGATGCATCTAGTACTTATTCTATGAGGTCAGCTTGTAGTTTTCTTCTTACGAGAGCTAGTGAAGCGAATGGGTGATCAAAAGAAATGATATGACTTCTTTCAAGTGTGTGGGAGTCTTGGTGTCATCTTAAGGTGAAGGTTTGCCGTGGTAGCTACTTCATGATAGGATTTTGACTCGCCAGAATCTCTTTTCAAGGAGGATTATAGTTAACCCCATGATAGTTCTTGTGTTTTCTATCGTAAGAATGTAGAGTCAGCTTGTCATCCCTCCTCATATACTCCTCTTAATTTCATTATGTCTCCACCTATCCTTCATCATATGTTGACATGTTTGCCTAAGGACGTGAAATCATGTGTATCAGTTGACTTCCGATGTTAAGCAAAATACATATGACTGAATAATTATATGAATGCAAACCTGACCATATGACTAGGCATTAGTATCTACACATGATTTAAAACATATCTTTTAGATAAAAAAACTGATATATCACTTTCTAAATTAAATTATCATTTTTCAGATTAACACGTCGGAGAAAGCATTAATGCACAATTAAATCAAAGATATAATGAATAACACAGAAATAAAGTCTAGTCAAGATAAGTTATCAGGAATCGAACTCAATTTCTTTTAAAACCGCCGAAAAACGGATCCTCTATAAGTAAACTTGTAGGCTATAGCTATCTGCTGTTTTTTACATATCAAAGTTATAAGGAGACTTGCGTATCATTTTCTTTTGATTCACTTTCCATATTTACCAAGATTCTCCCTTAATATTTATTGATTTACCAAGATTCTCCCTTAATATTTATTGATTTAATTCCAAATTTTTACTTTTTCCTTGATTAATTTGATTCTAAATTTACCTCTAAAAAAAATTGATTCTAAATTACTTTGATACGTTGTATCAACCAAAAACTACATTGCTTATTAAAAAAAACACTACAGTTTTTTTTTTTTTTGACTTATTTTGTTGAAGTTTTGATTTTTTATGACATCTATCAACACATTGTTCTTTAGTGAACATGTATGTAGCAGATACACTTCTGATTGATGATGTGTTCGGTGTCCACTTTATTTGTGAAAAAACATGATTGATTTGTGCAACAAGAAGAATATTGTGTTTTTTCTGTTTATTTTTTTACTTCCCTTAACGGTTTATTCATCGTTGTGTTTTATGGCAACATGTAGGGACGGAGTCAGAAAAAATTATTAAGGTGGCGAAAATATAACACATAATAAACAACTACGACGATACTTAAATTTCGTTAATAATTGTATAAAATTAGTTTGATGACAAATAATTTGTTTTACCCATAAAAGAAGCTGGACTTGATTCACTTGCAATTACAAATAGTGTTTGAATGTGGAATTCAAATACATAAAACAAAACGTCATTTTATTATGAGAAATATTAACAAATATTTTTAGGGCACTTGATAAGAGGTTTAAAATTAAAAACAAAATTCTTGGAATATAATTTATATATTCAATGCATTAAAACATCAAAAAGTAACATTTTCTACATAAAATTATCAATTGTTTCTATTTTTTTAATCTTTAACAAGTGTCCTAACAAGACCCTTTTATTATTTATTGGCTTAGTAAGATTCATATATGTATATTATAAAAAGTTGTGAGGAATGCATTCATTTATTGCCAAGGGAGGGGTGGCGATCAATATGCATGCATACACGGGTACATGATATTACATGTAGTTAAGGGTGGCGGCTGCCCCTTTTTCTTATAGGTGGCTCCGTCCCTGGCAACATGCAACAATTGCAAGATGAATGAAAGATTTGGACAAGAGATTCGACTTTTTGAAAAATTATCAATTTCTCCGTCACCAAATGCTGCAACAACCTATAATAGCAAGTTTGTAGATATAACCTTCCTAATGTACCTTTCTTGATTAAGTTTATATGTTTTGTCCGTGTTTCCGAAGAGGAGACGATGAGTTCTACGAGTTCACTGCTGCAGATTATTACAAACTCTTAGCTACAAAAAGGAAGCTAAAATTGATCCTTAACCTTGCGTTTGATGACGAAATGACTCTAGAAACGACTCATCATTGTTATCTAAATGTTTTATGCACGAATAATTTCTTGAAGACTCGTAAGCTTCGAGTAGCAGAAATGGCAGCTTGTAGATCAAACCAAGTTAATTAGATTTTCATGAATGTTAAAATAAATCGGATCAATATCGGGTGAATATTTGATTTTCTTGAAAACTTTAGATTTTGAAGAATATTAAAATAAGTTAGATCAATAACAGGCGATCTTATCTTATCATTTGGTTTGATATTGTTTTTCAGGCAGTAATTAGAGTTAATTAGAGTTTGCTTTCGTGATAATCGCACGTTGGAAGCTACCTTTCATCCATCAAAAATTATTGAGAGAGTTTAATCGATCTCCTCAATAAGGTGATTGCACAACCAAAAAATTATTCTATTTGTGTAAGCATACTAATATCCGTAATTTGAACTTATCTCGTAAGTGTTTGGAAGAGCTTACAAAAAGCACTTATGATATGCTCATAAGTTGTTTTTAATAATGGTTTTTAAAAGCTTATTATAAAGCTCACATTCTTGTTGAGAAAGGGTGCTTAATTTGAATAAAATGCCCACATTCCATCACATTTTGTTTGAATTCACTTATGATTTGCATTATTTTACATGATAGAAAACATAACATTAGCAATATAATTAGTTGCGACTACTGAACTTTCTAAGCAATAACTATAAAAAAAAAAAAAAAAAAAAAAAGATTCTAAGCTAAGTGAGAAGAAACTCTAATAACTTAGGTGTTTATACAATCGGCAAATGTTAATATATTAGATGTTATGTGGAATTGGAAACATAAGGACAGCATGATGCAAATTTTATCCAACCAATCAATCCGTTGCAACATGTTTTAAATTTTGCTGGCAAGTATGCCAAGGTTGTGAAGGATAATAGATCGGTGACCGAAGTCTCTAGGGATGTAGTTCTTGTTCAGAGGAAGCCGCCTCCGAAAGGATGGGTTAAGCTTAATAGAGATGGAGTGTGTGAGGAAGGTGCAATTGCAGGATGAGTATATAAAACCGTTTAAAGTATCATGCTACACTACTATACAATAGCTGAAGCATTCTAAACATACTAAACTAAACAATTTGGATTTCGCTTAATGCAAATGCCAAAACAAAAATAAGAACAGCAAAATAAATTTTGCACAGTTCCAACAGTATTAAAGTTGAATTTTAGAACAAGGTAGAATGCAGGTGTATATGGTGCAACCATTTTACACTATCATTTAATCATACCTCATATATGGGTCCATTTCTGTCACCGCTTACTCGTTTCGGTTTGCGGTTGTTTTTTGTTTTGGCTCGTGGCTTGATTTTAGTGGTTTGATTTTGGGTTATTTTTTAGATGTTTTGTTTACTCTACCGCTCCACCTATTGATGTCTTAAGGATTTGTCTTCTGGGTTTTGGAGTGTCGATCGCTTTTGCTTCGAGATCGGAAGCTAGTGTCTAGTTTCAAGTTTTTTAGTTGATTAATGTGTCTTCTTCGATGGACTGAGAGTTGAATGGTGTCTTAATGATTTATTTCTGAAATCTGGTGGATTGATAAAAGAGATACAAGGTTGAGAGTTGTCGGTGATTGGTGGTCGAGATTGGTTGATTTATGAAGCAACACAATACAAGAGTTGAGTTGCATAAACTCAATCAATTTTGTGGGAGTTCCAGCAAACTTTACCCCTCCATCCCCTTCCTCTGGTTTGTTTTCGATTTTGAGTTTGGTGTTTTAGTTATGAATTTAGAATATGGATTGAGTTTATGTTTTTTTTTTTTTATTAAACCATTCAATTTATCCTGTCTCCCTCTGAACTCATCAAACATTAAAAAAAAATATAATTATTTAAAGTTAAATATGTTTTGGTCCTTGTAAATATCTTAAATTTTGGTTTTAGACCATGTACTCATTTTCAGTCGTAACAACAATTTGTTTGAATATAGCAATCATTTTCTTATGTGCTTATATCATCTATTTCACAAGTATATTGTGTTTTTTCAAATGTTAAAGCATTCACTTACAAGTTTATAGCATTCTCTCACGAGTTTATAACATTTTTTGCAAGGTTTGCTAAGGAGTGTGTATGGTACACAATAGAATATCAATGATGACTTGTGGCACAATCCATCTTCCTGAGGTGGGTAGCAGTCAGAGAATCATTTTGAGCAATAATATAGGTTTGAAACAATGTTAATGAGTTAGATGAATAAAAATATACCTCGTAACTATGACATCATCGTCGAACACAATTCTCCACATCATAGTATGAAGGAGAGATTCATCCTCTACGTTGCATATGGAACAAGTAGTGACAATGGTAATGCCCTTATTCTATCTTAACCCTTTCATAATTAATGAGTTATACACAATTCTCCACAACAAGGTAAAATAAAATTAAAATACAAGTGACATATTTTCCAAGAATTAAGAGTAAATAAAATATTCACTAAAAAAAGAGTAAATAAAATACACACACTTTTTGGTGTTAACCCTTCGGTTTTTAATCAAGGGAATGATCCCTGATAATCTGGAGTTTGATCGGGAAATAGTAAAACTCTATAAAGAATTGTTTTCATCAGAAATCGAACTTGGGTTATTCCAAATGATTCGTCTTCGTGTAAGCCAATAAGTCTTCAGTTTTTAGGGGAAGTGATAGAAGTTTGACAAGTGTACCAAAAACTATCGAAGTAGTAAAAATATCGTTCCCATGAGGACTGTTTTTAACCTCAATAATTCAAATTCGTTATTCATTAGGATGTATAAAAGTTATTATGGTTTGCCACTAGGCAGTTGAGTTGGTTTGATTTTATGAAATCAATTAACAAAAAGTAAAAAGTTGTTAAGAAAATAAGAGATAGATGAGATCAGGTTTTTCGAATCATCTATGTTCCCCTAGTTGGTATATTGCACTCTATTCTTATGAATGATTTTCTAGTTTCACGATAGTTAACAAATTAGCCCTAATCAATCCCTTGAGTTAGGACCCTCTTCTTAAACTACAACCCCTAATTCCTTAGGTGGTCTAATAATCCTTGAAGGTTTAAGCACGATAACCTAATATCACTAACAAACGATTATCCATTCCTAGACTAACCATGTTTATTAGAACAATTCAATGGGTCTAAGTTGAAAGCTAGGGTCAGTAGTCATTCATACTCACGATGTTTATATGTGATCAATATATAAAAGAATTAAAACAATTGAATTGAATAAAAACTAGATTGTCATTCACAAATAATAGAGTTTCACAACAACGTGGATCAATTAGGGTTACATAAAATCAATCTCAGACCTAATCTCCAAGAGATTTAGCTACTCATAATGAGATTTACAAATAGCATAATCAATAGTGGAATCAAAACATACATGAACTAAAACAAGGTTGAAGAAATCGCCCTCCTAGCCGTCTTTAGGTCTCAAAATTGCACTTTGCTCTTCTCCAATCGTAACCCTCATTTTCTGAATAGTCTTCAGCTTAAATAGGCACAGAAATTTGCCCAAAATCGTGTCACGTTTTAAGTAAATCGTGACACGTTTTCACCTTATGTAAGAAGAGACTGAATTAGGGTTTCACCAAATCGTGTCACGTTTTTGTCATCGTGACACGTTTTCCTTAATGTTGAAACAATGCATTCTGCCTTGTCAAATCGTGTCACGTTTTTGACCAAACGTGCCACGATTTTGTCTTTGCCTTTTTCTTCAGTTTTCTTGCTTTTTTTACTGCTTAAGTTGCCTTGTGAACTCGAATTTTAAGTTACTCAGATTTTCAATGTTTTGTCCCTTTTTCATTCTATTTTTTTTTTATACACCATTTTTAGTGTATGTATTTTTCATGATAAAGTTCTATGTTCTCTAGTTCCCCCACCCGAAACTTAATTGGAAACTTAATCTTTAGCAACATTCTACAATGCCTAACTCAGAAATAACAATTTGGGATAAATCCTAAAAGTATCTAAACTTGTAATGTAGTTCGTCACCGAACAAAAAGTTCTAAACCTACCAGCCACTACCAAAAACTCGCCTTTTAGCCACGGTCAAAACCGTAGCTAACGTGCAATATAGCCGTAGCAAAAAATATTAGCCACGGTTACAAAACTATAGATAACAGGGGCGTTGCAAAAATTTAGCCACAGTCAAATTGTCCTTTAGCTACGGGTTTCAAAATCGTGGTAACAAATGTTAGCCACACTCAAACCGTGGCAACTCTATATTCACAGCTTTCTAAAAATTCAATATTTGCCACAGTTAGTTCGTGGCTAAAACTAGCGCCAAAATTTCCCGCAAATTTTTGCCACGGTCATAATTTGATGCTTAGCCACGGTCAGCCCTTAGCTAATTTAAACTTTGGGATAATTTAAAAGGTTTTGTTTGCCACGAGTGAACCGTGGCTAATATTAATTTTTTTAAAAAAAAAAAATAACTTGCAGGTTGATTTCATACACCCTACTTTGGTGTTTTAACCTCAATAATAAACACAATTATAAAACAAACAAAACATTCCATATATAATTGATAATAACTAACAAAAGTTGACCCAACATAAAGATAAACTAATTAACAATTATAGTACTCCAACTACTTAATTCCAAAAAACAAGTTATATAGTACTTGTGAAAAGCTAGAGTGCAACATTGATAAGTGAAAACTAAGATGGAGGAAAATTATTGATGAACACAGACAACTCATCACCGAATTTATGTTGCATGAACTTTTGCATAATTGCCAAATGATGTTGTGTTTGTTCAAGTTGACCGGTCTTTTGTGTAAGTTGCTCAGTTGTTTTTGTAAGCTTCTTTGTAGCCTGTGTAAGCTGTTCCTTAGTCTTTTCATATCCAATTAGCTTTTCTCCCAAACTTTCTACTTGTTTCTGTAAGTCTTCAACATTCTTTTCATTAGAGCTACCAACTTGAATAAAATCTCTGAAATGCCTACGCTTTCCAAAAGCAAAAGTTGGACAAACCGCGTACTCGACCCGAGTGCTCATTACCAAATACTTTTCCAATAGCATCATCAGTATATGCATTAATCTTTGATGAAACACCAACTGTGGCGGTACGTTCTATGTCTTCAGATAAGCTCTCTGAAATCTTCTCCTGTTAGGAATAAATATTATTTACAATCAGTTTCCAGAATTTTATCAACTATGTGTAACTCTTATACTACATGCACAACATATAATCAGCCAACGCGCCTAAAAGTATACTTACATCCATCTTTTTCAATCAATTTGCAGAATCTTTTTCAATTAAACAATCAGCTTACAACAAGATAAACATTAAACAATCAATTTGCATAATTTTGATTTTGTAATCAATTCGTAGAATTTTTCAATAATGTGTAACTCTTATACTACATGCACAACATTTAATCAACTTATGACACCCAAAAGTATACTTACAACTATAGCTTTTCCTTTTTCGTTCACATAATTTCCATCATTCCTTATTAAAGTTGACAAAATAACCTCGCTTCGACATCATAAATAAAATTTAAATTAAGAACTCATCAATAACAACTTTTTTGGGATACATAAATATTTTGAATCCACTTACCATTAGACGACTCCTTCTTGCGTTGCTCCTACTACCACCAGCATGTGAGACTTTAAGCTTCTTACGATTTTCGGTATTTTTCTCACTTAGTTTCTACAATTTGAAACTATGATAGTTAATACTTGTATGACATAAAGTTTTTTAGAATATGAGATTGTGTAAGTAAATATTCTGGTGTCAAAGACATATTATAAGGCCATTTTAGTATCTTTATAGATTCTAAAAGAATACTTGTAAAATAAATTTCTATAAAGAATGTGTGCCTTCATTTTGTCACCTTTATAGTGATGCACAAAAGCAGTCCACTCAACAGGACCCACACCTGGAGGTGGCTTAGCAAGTATTTCTTCTTTAGTTTTGTTGGGGTAGAAGTATGCATTCCTTAAGCTATATTTATAGGATCTCCATCTATCCCCTAGTGTACTCCTCACCCAGGTGATTCCAGCAGCATAGTCAAACTCAAAATGTTTCTAGAAATGTATTTAAAGGTCAAAATTTTGCTATAAAAGGCACATCAACAAACAAAAAAATTAACAAAGTCAAAATTAAATAATAACCTCAATACACTGCCATTGATCTATGCTACATTTTTCAGACATCTCATCCCATCTTTCAACTGATATAGGACAATAGGCTGACTTTCTAGCGATTTGGCCTAAGAACCTCGAAAGTAAGTTTGTACCATTATCGTCTCCTTGTCCATTTTTGTTGAGTTCCACAATAATTTTTTTTGTCTTCTCCAAATGCCAAACCTCAGTTGTTACCATTTTTTGAGTTATAATTTCTTTGGTACATGTATCTACCAATAGAGATAAATAAAGGCTAGTCAATATGTTGTAACAAGATAACCACCAAATAAATTAATATTTATAACATATATTAAATTTTTACCTTTAACTTTGACAAGTAGAGGCTCGTTTTGATTTTGTGGCTGAACTTCGTTTGAAGTTAAGGAAGGGTCAAACATGTCATCATCGTCAAATGTGTCATCATGGGATGGACCATTAGTCATATTGACATTTTGTTGTAGCTGAACAATGGGAATTAAGGAAGGGCCAGACTGATTGTTGTTGCTTTGTTGGTGTTGTGGCTGAACATTTGGAATTAAGGAAGGGCCTGACTGATCGTTGTTGCTTTGTTGGTGTTGTGCATTTGGAATTAAGGAAGGGCCAAATTGATTGTTGTTACTTTGTTGGTGTTGTGGATGAACTTCATTTTCCGTATTTACTTGAACTCCTTGCCCTCGTAACCTTTCTAGCATATCTTTTCCTGAATACTTGCGTTTTGACTTCATCTCAAATCAAATATCTGCACAATTTGCTAAAAAATGCTAAAACATGGAATGAAAATATATTATAAATATATCATATGATAAACAAGTCAATATATAAGAAAAATAGTACAAAGTTCATAAACCTTAATTGAGTTGAAAAGCACAATAAACTATGACTGATAGCTTATTAGAAAAGCACAAAATGTTCATATAATTAAACTACTCTAACATGAAATTATCATCTTCATCAGTACAATTATTATGATATTGATCAAGATTTGGTTCATCAGGTTCTTGTTCTTCTTCATTGAGATTTGGCTCTTGTTCATTGTCATCTTCTTGCACTAATTGTATGTCTTCTATGTTCCCCACATTTTGCTCACAAAAAGGTATATCTTCCATTATCATATCTTCTGAGTCCATTAAGTTAAAATCTCCCATATCATATATGTCTCTAGGCTTCATATGACTTACACAAGACCAACCTTCTTCAAATGGATCATCAACATAATATACCATTCTAGGATCAGATGCCAGGATGAATGGTTCATCTACTTCATTAACACCAGTGTGTATCAAGCGAGAAAAATTCACACTTGGTATTCCAAATTGATCTATCTTGATTCCCTTGTTTGGTCTACTATCTACCCAAACACATTTGAAAAGCACAACCCTCAGCTTACCATAGTAATCAAGCTCTATGATGTCAACCAATTTCCCATAGTACATGTCATCACTTGATTTTTCAATAGGTTCCCCTCTTATTGAAAAGCTCTTCGTAATAGCTGACATAACAACACCACTATTTTGAGTTCTCAAACCTTGCTCCTTCCCTTTGGTACGAAACCTAAATCCACGAATGTTATACCCATTGAATCTCCTTGCAATATTATTTGGTCCTTTTGCAAGCCAACCAATTTCAGTTGATATATCTGGGTCATCATTGCTTCCATCCTATTATATTTTGAAAGGTATTATGTCACTTGTATATATCACGAATATTTGAGATGAATTTTTTTAGTGAAACTTGTTATATATACTTACATATTGTTCAAACCACTCGTGAAAGTGTTTGTGAACGTAATCTTCCACAATTTTAGACGAGTTTCTCTTGTCGCAATGCATCCTAGAGACCTCAATTTTAAACTTCCTAAAAGATGAATGTTGTATTGATTGAGAATTTTATTGAAAGTGAGGCTAATATAAAAAGAACCATTAGTAAAAGCATATAGAACTTACTCACGAAATCTGTCAACTAATTCACAATTAGTTAACACATAGCGGTGAGCTTGTATCCTATCCAAGGGTGATATATAACTTACCACAACAACCAAATTCTCATTAAAAGAATTAAAAGAATTCACAAAATATATATAACTTACCACAACAACCAAATCCTCATTATTATATTAATAGAAATAAGAAGAAAAAACTTTTTGTGTATGTTTCGTTCAACTTTCCCCTAAACAAATTAACATTAGTATCATCTTAATATATTTTTTACAACAAATTAACATCCCCTAAACTTTCATAAACAAAATTGGCGACCCACCGTTTCACCGAAACAATTATGAATTTAAGTAAATTAAACAAGTAAAACCTCCGAAACACAAAAAAGTGAGTTGAACAATTCAATACAACAAACAATTGTCTTAAAAATCCCAAATCATTTTAACAAACTAATAAAGCAAAGTAAACTGTAAAGACCCGTTCTAGTTCCTAAGAAAGAGACACAAGAAAACAAGTGTTAAAGGCTAAGCTAGAATGAGCAAAGACCAAGCTGATAATAATCGGAAAAAAAAATCTTATATAAAAAATCGAACAAAAAAAATCTTATAAAAAAAATCGAACAAAAAAAAAATTAACATCTTATTATAGAGAGAAAGCTTACAATAGATCTGGTTTGAGGCGAATTGGAACTGGTGTAGGCAAAAATAGATCCGATTGAGAGATGAACAAACTAATTTGCTAACAAAACCTAATTGGAACTGATTGTAACAAAGTAATTTGGGGATTAGGTTTTAGGGATGAAAGACATGACTTTAGGGAAGAAAGATGAAAAACTGCTTTTAGGTTTTCTGATGGGATGAAAGAAGGATTTTGGGGTTTTCAGATTTTGGGGTTGTCTGGGCGCGGAACGTGAAAGTGGGAGAATGAAATTTTTGGCCAAAAAAGTGTGGGAATGAAAAGGTGTGATACGCGCCTTCTTCTTTTTGTCCAGCTGTCAAAACAAAATTAAATTTTCCACGGTCAAAAGAAAACTGTGGGCATTTTAGTGTGGCAAGTGGCTCCTTTTATCTATTTTATTTGTTAGCCACGGTTAAATTAAAAATGTGGCACATTTAGTGTGGCAAGTAGCCGCTTTTTTGGTAGTGAGCTCAACTTGGCTAAGAAAAGGACAAATAACAATAAAATCAGGGTAGGCTTCAAAAGGCTCACATGACCAAGCACTTTTGCCTCAGCGTGTATATGACAAAGACCAATCAACAGTAGAGAAACAATGCAAGTTCTAGAAATGTAGATGCATGGAATACTCTATATAAGTAAATTGAAAAATAAAATTTGACCATAAACCTTACAGTTTAGATTTCTAGGAGTTGTGACTACCTATCTTGCACTGTCGTACACTTCGCCTTTGAAATATCAAGTCACTCCTCCTTATGAACTTTTGGAAACATCACTTGAACACATATTTGTTACTAAACGGGAAAAAGTCAATTAAACACATAAATTCATCAATAATAAACAAGTTCAGGAACAATTACATAACAGGGGGATACAACTGATTTAAACCAAAATAAAAATTAAAGACAAATTGTTTGACTCAACAATATAAATAAAATACTAAAAATAAAGACATAATAAAAAGGATGGGTTGCCTCCTACCAAGCGCTTTCTTTTACGTCATTGAGCTTGACGCTTCAACCACTGTTAGGGTGGCAAATATGTCAGAAAGAACACATCATCCTTCTTCTTCCTCTTGTTTGGTAGGAATTCCATGAATTTGTAACAAAGAAGTAGATGCTCCCATGCGCTTACAGTTAAACCTTTGGAATTTAAGTTCTCCCACCTTAGAGAAGGACGTGCATTCATCTGCACATCAGTGATTTCCTTAACCTCCATTGGTCCAGACTTTGAGAAAATATCAACACTCATCACTTTGGGTTTTTCTTCCACCATAACCTTGTGACACTCAATCTTCATCTAAACCAATTTCCTCTGAGACTCATGTGCTTTCTCAACAAGATCACCACACTGAAAATCAAACTTCTCAAGTGAAACTTGATTTGACACCAAGAAATCATCTAAAATATTTTGAAGTTGAGTATTATAATCTATGTTGATCACCTCTTTCTTCCCTTTACAATTACTACCTGGTTGATTCGCCTCATAACGACCAAATATCTCATTTAATCTCGAGATTGTATTGTCCAAATATTCTATCTATAAAGATATCATATACTTTTCATACTACAACATACAAATCTCTTTTGTGTCATGGAGGTATAAGCTGTCTATCATAGCTGCAAAACTTGGATAAACTTTTTAGTAGCACAGTACAATGAGAAGAAAACGAAGAGCATAAATCATTTTTTTTATTTTTATAAATATATATACAAAAATATAAATGACAGAAATCCTAAATAAAAACAAAATTGCCAAGTTGAAATGACTCACAGTCCCTGACAACGGCGCCAAAAACTGGATAGAAGTTTGGCAAGTGTACCAAAAACTATCAAAGTAGTAAAAGTATTGTACTCACAATGACTGTTTTTAACCTCAATAATTCAAATTCGTTATTCAATAGGATGTATAAAAGTTATTATGGTTTGCCACTAGGCAGTTGAGTTGGTTTGATTTTATGAAATCAGTTAACGAAAAGTAAAAAGTTGTTAAGAAAATAAGAGAGAGATGAGATCAGATCTTTCGAATCATCTATGTTCCCCTAATTGGTATATTGCACTCTATTCTTATGAATGATTTTCTAGTTCATCGATAGTTAACAAATTAGCCCTAATCAATCCCTTGAGTTAGGACCCTCTTCTTAAACTACAACCCCTAATTCCTTAGGTGGTCTAATAATCCTTGAAGGTTTAAGCACGTTAACCTAATATCACTAACAAACGATTATCCATTCCTAGACTAACCATGTTTATTAGAACAATTCAATGGGTCTAAGTTGAAAGCTAGGGTCAGTAGTCATTCATACTCACGGTGTGTTGGAACAAAATGTGTTTAACAATAAACCCTAAAGAGTTTTGATGATAACAAGGTATTAAAAAATTGACAATTGGTAGTGCTAACATTTGTTCAAGTGTACAGGACTATAGACAAAGTGTTATATCTTAACAAGGTTCTGAAAGAACAAATAAAGAGCAAAAGAAACATTATTTGAAGCTTAAGGCGCTCCTGAAGATTGGCGCTCTTGAAGACTTGCGCTTCTGAAGAGTATGACGTCATCAGAAGTTGAAGGTCCTCAGAAATTGATTCTTCAGAAGCAACAATATTTCACCAGAAGCAAAATGATTCAAGGTTTTATGATTTAAGTGTTGTATTTTGGAGCGAAAGTCACATAAAATTGGCAGAAAACTAGTGGAATAATGCAACGGTCATTTTAAAAGGATTTGAAGTCATTTGCCTGCAAAGAAACAAGAAGCGTTGACATTGTACTCTGTACGAACTGTACAACCACCTTCTCCACTACTCTGTTCTTTGTCTCAGCTACCAGACAAGAATAACAGCTCTCATGTACAACCAAGCCTGCATCCTTGTTCCCTCTCAACCAGAATGGATTTGAAATTGATCCTTTATAGGACAATAACTTAATCAGGAAAAGAATCATTGGTGAAAGATCAAGCTTCAACAAAGACTCTTTTTGGATGAATTGGCACTTACAACGTTTATTTCACACCTCTATATAAAGGAGTGAAGACTTGAAGAACAACAGGGACTCTACAACATTTTGAAAGCGCCAAAACTCTGTCAAATTATTTAAGCATCCAAAGTTCACTTAGAATTTCAGTTTTCAAGTTCATATCTTTGAAATTCATAAGTCTTAAGAGTCTGTATCTGAATTACATTGTGAACACCACTGATAGTATATCAAGTGTTCAACCTCAAACATTTTTCTTGTAATTTTGTTTGATAGAAGTCTCTTGCTTGTGTGTTTGAGCATTAGAAGTCTCTTGATTGTGTTCTTGAGCATTTGAAGTCTCTTGCTTGTGTGCTTGAGCATTTGTAATCAGATATTACATTTAGTAAACTCTCCTTGGAAGTGCAAGGGGGACAGGACTACTTCCGGTTTGTGGAAGGAACCTGTATAAATTGCTTGTGTCCTGCTTCTTCTCTTTTCTCTCTGTTTATCATTCCGCTGCATACGCTCCTGAACCTCTTCTTCAGAAGTTGTCTCAATTGCTTTTGATCATTAGTGTTCTGAGTTTTTAAGAGAAAACGAAATTAAGTAAAACACAATTCAACCCCCCCCCCCCCCCCCCCCTTCTTCAGAAGTTGTCTCAATTGCTTTTGATCATTAATGTTCTGAGTTTTTAAGAGAAAACGAAATTAAGTAAAACACAATTCAACCCCCCCCCCCCCTTCTTGTGTTTTTCTCCCCTTCATGATGTTTATATGTGATCAAGATATAAAAGAATTAAAACAATTAAATTAAATAAAAACTAGATTGTCATTCACAAATAATAGAGTTTCACAGCAACGTGGATCAATTAGGGTTACATAAAATCATCTCAGACCTAATCTCTAAGAGATTTAGCTACTCATAATGAGATTTACAAATAGCATAATCAATAGTGGAATCAAAACATACATGAACTGAAAGAAGGTTGAAGAAATCGCCCTCCTAGACGTCTTTAGGTCTCAAAATCGCACTTTCCTCTTTTCAATCGTAACCCTCATTTTCTGAATAGTCTTCAGCTTAAATAGGCATAGAAATTCGCCCAAAATCGTGTCACGTTTTAAGTAAATCGTGATACGTTTTCACCTTGTGTAACAAGAAATTGAATTAGGGTTTCACCAAATCGTGTTACGTTTTTGCCATCGTGACATGTTTTCCTTAATGTCGAAACAATGCATTCTGCCTTGTCAAATCGTGTCACGTTTTTGACCAAACGTGCCACGATTTTGTCTTTGCCTTTTTCTTCAGTTTTCTTGCTTTTCTTGCTACTTAAGTTGCCTTGTGAACTCCAAAATGTGATAATATTTACATAAAAATTACGTAATGACAACATGTCATCGGGAAGGATCCTTGATATTCAATTGAGTCCAATAACTTAGTTATGTTCATAGTTTTTCTTATTGAAAAAACTTAAAGTGATAATTATCTGCCGCAAGATCGTGGATTCAACTTTCGTTGTTGATGTGAAGGTCACTTTGATGAATGATAGGTAAATACTTATAAGGAGTGTTATGAACACTTTATTTTTAACACTTTCTAACACCCACTCTCTTATAAAGTGAAATCCATGTAGGTACCACACATTGAAAATGGATCCCACGTAAATTGGTGAGACCCACATAGATTTCACTCAATAGAAGAATGAATGTTAAAAAAATGTTTCTAACATTTCCCAAGTTTTCATTGGTAGGGGTGGCAAAAAAATCCATGCCCGCGGATATCTGTCGATAAAATCCGTAATAGGCACGGGGCGGGTAGCTAAATGGGTATATGCGGGTATATAACTATCCTTTATTTTATGGACACGGATTTGATGATACCCGTTATTAAATTACTAAAATATCCATATATATATAAGATTTTGGATGTTTTTATCCTTTTATTTTACTTCAAGAATTTGTATCGATTATTTAAGAATTATGAATTTTGTTTGCTTTATGGTATGGTAAATTTGCATGGGATCATGTAAGAAGAACTTCTTTGGATTATGGTGTGAATTATGAAATTTGAATGGAATATGTTATGCATGTATGTTTAAAAGTTGAAGTTTGTAAGTAATTAAATTTTTTTTTCTTTGCACAAAAAAAAAATTCAAAAATTCATGGGTGCCCGCGAATATCCGTGGGTATCTAAATACCCGTGGATAACCCATATAGAGATACCCGCACGGATATGGGGACGGACACGGGTACCATATTTATCTAACGAGACGGGGACGAATATCATACTACTCGTACCCATGGATACCCATTGACATTCGAAAAATGTTGTTCACACATAGTGTTTGGCTGGAAAACAATAGTAATTTACCAATATAACCCCATCGGCAGTTAACTGCCGATGGATTTTAACCGACGGCAGTTAACTGCCGATGGATATTTACATCTTTTTCTAGTGTGTTTCAGCCTTCTTAGATGTGTATACAACAATTTTCTTGACATGCTTATTCATTGGGCTTAAGGCAGTCTAACCCGTCTAAACTTTTTATTAAAAATATATGAAGGATGCTTTTTAGGCCCCCTTAATATCTTTTAGGCCCCCCAAAATTTCATTTTTAACCTGGTTTTATACTTCCGGTATATATCTCCCATAAGTGAAATACATGTATTTTCCATCATCACAATGAACATAAATAAGAAGACATCTGTCATAATTCCTAAAAAAAAATCCTTAATTATTACAATGCAAAATACATACTTCTTTCCAACTAATCAACATATTGTTTATGCCAAATACATGCTTTCATAATTAAGGTGTTTGCCATCAATTATTAATTCTAAGAAGGCATCTGTCATAATTTTTAAAATTAGCGCAAATACATGTTTTAATTGATTAGTTGGAAATTCATGGCAAATACTAACATGTTGATTAGTTGGAAAGCATGTATTTGCCATCATTTCAAAATTTTAGGGTGGAAAGAAATATCTGCTCCTTAAAAACCAAACACTATCTTGGCAACTCCCTAATTGTTTTTCATAAATCATTTAGAATAATTTTCTCACAAGTAGTATTAATGATGGATATTAAACGTCATCAAATTAATTTTTAAGACCATGTTAGTATTAATTCTAAGAAGGAATCTGTCATAATTTTTAAAAAGCACCTCCATGGCTCCATCATCACAATGCATAGGATATAAAAAAAATGTAGATTTATTTCCACCTTCGAGAGTTATCTCCCGGAACAATGTATCCTCCTAAACCTTCCGAAAGATATGTACAAGATGTTAAAAACATGGGGTAAAAAGAGAACTTTAGGGGGCTTAAAAGATATTGAGGGGCCTAAAAAACATCCTTCAAAATATATTAAAAAAAAAACTAATTTCAGAAAATATTTGAAGCACCGACCCAAAGAAAAGAATAAATAAAAATAAGATAAAACAAAACAAAAAGAACGAAAAGAAAGAACAAGTCATCTAAGGTTCTGTTCTTGTTCTTCTTTTTCGTTCATCATCGCCACTGTCACTCTTGTACAATTCTCTCATGGTAGTTGATCTCTCTCCTCAATCATCCAAAAGAAGAAGAGTCACCAACCCTTATTCAATGGTATTCTTCTCATTCACCTAAAAATCTCATTTTTCCTTCTTCAATTTTGTATTTTTTTTTTCGTTGTTTTATTATTTATTCCTTGATTTTTAGTTTAATCATGTAATTTTACCATCTGGGTCTTTTTTGTTTTCCAATTTATCATCTGGGTTTTGTTTATTTATTTATTTTAGTTTTTATTTGATTTTATTTCTGAATTATCAACATTGATGTGTTAAAGGGTGATTGATTTATGTATCAAGAAGATGAATGTGTTGATTCAAAGTGAAGAAGTTTTAATCTTGTTGGTTTCAACGTGAAAATAAATTAAGAGTAGCTAGTAGAACACCTAGAAAAAAACTATTAAGGAAGATTTAGAGATTAACGAGTTGGACCGAAATAGGGGGTTTATGATAGAACATTATGGATTATGGCGTAATTTGATCCATGTAGTTGATCCTATTTAGTGAGATAAGACTTGGTTGTTGTTGTAGCAGATATGCGAATGTTGCGTTGGGTGTGAGATAAGACTAGGGTTAGGTGGTTTAAGCATGTAGAGAGAAGATCTTATGTAGTAAGGAGAGTAGATCAGATGGAAAAGTGAGAAAAGGAGCATTATAATAGCCAGAAAAGGACATAAAATCATAAATTAGATACAATCGTGTTTTGGCGCGTAGATAAATAAGAGAATTGCTATTTATCACGATAAACTTTGCGAAGTATTCACGATCTCTAGGTGACCAATTAAAAGCTCTTGCTGGAAAACAGCTGGTGTAGCACGATTAACATAGTATTTTTGACATGTTATTACTTATTTATGCCTTCGTGCTGCTTTCGTGAAAATATCATATTCTAATAAATAATATCAGACTAAAATCACAAATAAAATAAAAGATAAAAGTTGTACGTGACACAAACACGCAGCCGTCGATTGGGCGGATCTGAGGCTGTAATTGAGAACCTTAATTCCTTTGACTTTGTTCAATCAATTGAACGAATATGAGTATGACCCAATTCGTCATGGTATGTTTTCTTAATTTTGTTTCTTCCTATCAGTTTTTGTGGAATATGCTCTTATCAATTTAAATTTTCTTCTGCAGTGATTCACGCTCTAATTCGGTGTATTATGTTCTTTTAATGCGGTTAATGTGGTTGAAATAAACGGTTAAACTAACCAAACCATATACCAATGGATTTCATTGATAAATTAATTCATTACAACCCTATTAATTCATTATTACAACCCTTTTTCTGACAACTTCAAGTTCTCTTTTGTTAAAAAAACATTGATAATTGATTGTGTTCCGTGCCCCGTGTTCTTTACATCGGTTATTTTCAACTGTCTCTCTTAGCTAATGAGTTATTCTGCACTAAAATTTAGTATATGCCTAGGATAACTGTAAAATTGTTCTCTTTTTGGTCTTTTGTGAAAGCATATTGTCTTGAAGTCTTTGGTCATTTGTGAAACATCGTATCATGGTTGCTAGGTTTTTTGTTGTGTTATGTATGTTTACTTTTACTTATCTATCGCAGTATTTTTCCTAGTTGAAACTTGAAAGTTACTTAACGGTTTTTTCACTGTCATGTTTTATGGCAACAGGCCACAGTTGCAGAGATGCATGAAAAATTTGGACGAGAAATTCGTGTTTTTGAAACAATGTCACTTTCTGCATCACCAAATGATGCAGCAAACAAAGGTAGTAATAGCAATTTCACTTTGACCGTCTTTATGCCTTAAGATAAAACGTGCATTTAGAATTTCAAGTTGTTGATGTTTGTATATATAATCTTCCTAATGTATCCTAGTTAAGCTTATTTATTTTTCTTGTTGGTATTTCCGGAAGAAGAGGAGACAGAAGAGTTCTACGAGTTTACTGCTGAAGATTATTACAAAATCTTGGCTACGAAAAAGGAAGGTAAAATTGATCCTAATCCTTCTGTTCGGCAAAGAATGACCCAATGTTTATGCGCTTTTCAATATAATCTTAGCCTAACATATATTTCCAATTTTCAAAACTTGTATCCCCTTCATGACATTGTTATTTATATGCATTATGTACAGATAAATTCCTGAAGACTCGAAAACTTCGAGATGCAGATCTGGCAGCTCGCAGGTCAAGAATAACGAAGGTAATTAGTTTTTCACGAATATTGAAGCAAATCAGATAAATAAGGGACTAATTTATCTTATCATTTGGTTCAATCTTGTTTTCAGGCTGTAATAAGAGTTCGCTTCCCTGATAATCACACACTGGAAGCTACCTTCCATCCATCAGAAACCATTCAGAGTTTAATTGATCTCCTCAAGAAAGTGATTGCACAACCAGAGAAGCCATTTTATTTATGTAAGCATTTCAATATCCTGTATATGAATCTACTTTGAATTGTATTTCCTTGTGCAGTGGTATATATAATTGTGAATTCATAGTGATCATCTGTATTTGGTTGTGCAGTGTTATGCTCATAAGCTGTCTTTTGGCTTATTTTAATAAGCATCCCGACATAGCTTATGGAAACACTTTATGTAGACTTTAGTTATGTCCTCTCATTGATTCTCATCCACCCGAAATTCTGTTTTTACTGTGAAAACAAAACTTGAGAACACTAGTAGCTTTTCAACGTGCAAATCCAAACAAAAATAACTTATTGAATTTAAGAATTGATGACATAAACATAATGAAACTGTCATGATTAACATTTATTTATTAAGAGCTTAATTAAGGTGTTTATCAAAATGCCACCTAAGTTATAGAAACTCGTCTTTTGATATGAGTTAGAAGATTTCATCGTATTGAAAGTTCATTTGATTGTGTGTGTTTAACTTAAATGAATCATCACATGTGCTTTTTATAATGCAGATACTACTCCACCCAAGAAGCTGGTCAAAGACATTTCTCAGGATTTCTATACTGCTGGATTTTGCCCTGGTGCCATTGTGTACTTCTCATATGATGTTTCCAAAGGTGAGTTTTCTGCTCATGCCTCACTTGGCGGAAAAAGATTTTCTTGGTGTAGTTGTTGATTGCTGTCATCCATAGCTCATGGTTTCTAGGTTGTTGTTTTGTGTCTTACCCAGTGTTAGCGATTGTAGACTATGGCAAAAAGCCAAAAATTTGCCATTTGAAGCTTCCGTATCTGCCATAAAAACGCCATGGAGCTGCCATCCTTCACAAACTGGCCATGCCGGTTTGCGAAAAATCCATCACCATGGCCGATGTTCTACAACACTGGTTGTGCCGTGTATATTCCTAGGAAACTGCGGTCTATTAGGATGCCTCAGCTGCATACATTACTAAGAAATCATGCATGCTATTATACATAAATAAGTTAAAACTGAACCCTGTGGTGTATTTTTCGCAACTCCAATGTTTCTCCGGAACTTGGTGTAGTTTTACTGCTATATTTTTGTTGGGAATTGAGAGTATTTTTTATAGTCAACTTATTTGAGTGAACTTTTGTCAAGTCTCATCTAAAAGATTCCTTTAAATTTGCTTGCAAACTATTTAGTTTTTCATTCAGGAGAGGATTTCATTGTGAATATCATTCATCACAAAATTATGTTTTACTGTTTGTAATTGTGATATGTTAATATATTAGAGGCGATGTCGATATTTTCTTCTTCACCAGGATTTGATTCCGAATCCTTTAAGCTCTTTGATATATTTATTAACTTGGTGTTGATGGGATATCTAGGTGATAGCAGCGACGATGGCCCTTACCTACCTGAAGAGGTCATGTCTTTGAAAGGTTTGAATTTCTCTGACGATAAAGGCCAGTCGTCAAATCCTGCAGAGTCTGCACCAGTGTCTGCTGAGCCTGTCGTGCAACCTCCTGCTGAAGAGAGAAAACCGGCGGAGAAAAAGCTTGTCAAGCCGAAGTGGTTGAAAATGTGATATCATTTTTGCAACAATAGTTAAGTGGTTAGTTGATGGAGGGAACTTTCCTTGTTTTGTGCATGTATGTATGTTCAAAGTTGTTCATTTTGGTGATTTTTTCTCATAGTTAATGTTACTTGGCATATGGAAATTTACTTGGTGGTGATTTTTTCTCATAGATAATAATGTTACTTGACATATGGATATTTACTGTGTATCATGTTACTTGGCATATGGATATGGTTTTTTGAAGTACATGGGAATTTTCAAATGGGAATATTTTTTTAAGTTCGATCTTACAAAGAAAATTAATAAGGTGCTGAATTTGTTGTTAGAATATGATCAAATTTTGATGCTTTATACCTATGAATTATTGGACTTTTCTTTCACTCTTCTCAAAGTTTCATGTTGATTCCTTGTGTTAATTTTGGTGTGTTAGCTCCATATAGAGCTATGTGCCACCCCTCAAGGAGATGGTGTGATTTGACCCCTCGACCCTCGTATTAGTCGGTTCTTGACCTTGATACGAAGATATTTTTTTAAAAAATTGTTGGACTTTTCACTTTTTAGGATTTGGATGCTTGCATCCTTTTTCAACAAAAAGCAAAGATATGGATTTGGATTTTCAAATAGTATTTTTCGTAGATAGACAATAATAAATAATCGTTGAAACTCATATAAACAAGTGGATGGGTCGAGATTTGTACCTTGATCATGACACCCGGTCTAACAATTTTGATATTTTTACCAATTGAACTATAAGTTATGGACACAATGAATCTAAAAAACTATTTTATGTCTTTATTTTTCTATTATATTTTAAACATTCAATATATTCAAATCAAATTCTTTGATTTAACTATTTACAAAGATAATCCATCATGTCATGCATCATAAATCACATGAGAGACTTCCTTATTTTAAAAAGCCGCCATGATGATGATATTTCAGCTCTAAAGAAAGTATAAATATTTTTTTATTTCTTCTTTTTCTTTTTGACTAAAATAAAGTGCTAAAACTTGATAATGTAAATAATAACAATAATTTTAATTTTTGCCAACCCTCTCCGTTGTTTTCTTCTACAATAACATAGACATGCTCGGGTTTTTTCAACTTCCATAAAATTTAGCAGTAAAAGAAAATTCTCCATAAATGCTTGTTGGTAAATGGTAATAGTTTCCACAATTTTTGTTAAAAGTAAAAGTATAGTTTTTATAAAAAACAATTAAGTTATTAAAAGACATTTATAACGTAACATGAGTTTCTTTATTGATTTTCCCGACCAAATACATCATAAGATCATGTAAGTTTAACCTTCGTATAAAATTAATTATTTTATTTCTTGTAGTTTTAAATTGATCCTTTATGTAAAAATGATCGTCTACACGACTATTTAACATTGAGGTAGAATGTCCAAGACATGTTTTACGACACCAAACATAATTAATATATATATATATATATATATATATATATATATATATATTATTGTTTGTCAATTTATTCTTAATTTTTCAGATGAATATATTTCATCAACAGACATTATAAACCTAAACTAAGTAACATAACGATTTTTCAAAGAGGTGTCTTAAGACCGCTAACTTAACAATAAATGTCTACATATGTACTTTTTAACTGAGTTTGATGAAAAAAAATAATAATAGTGCATCTATTTTATAACTTCAAGGACTAGATGCATATTTCACTAAAATAAAATTAATCATAAAATCAACCCTTTTCAATGAACAAAGATTGTGAATGGTGACAAGATGTATATTTAAAGAACTATTCTATTCTATAAATCTATAAAGTCAAGTTGTATATTACCAACCATTATCTTTTGTCGGATTCACTACATGATTACAAATATAAAAATGAGATCTCCATTATACAACATCAAATTATTTATATATTACTTTATATAAAAATGAAATAAAGTATAATTATATATTACTTTACTTGTTCAATCAAATAGAAGGAAATCATTTGAAATTGACTAAAAGACAGCAGATTTGTTAAACAATCACAATTAATTATGTAAAAAAAATCACAATTAACAATGAGAGTAGCAAATTTATTACATTGATTTGTTATGATAATCTAAATTAATGTGTGATATGGTCTATTCAGTATTCAGAATATGGAAGAATATAGGATATCCTCTACTACCTGTTTATTTTCAAAACATATGTAGTACATATTTAACTCATGTAATTAATAACATTGCTTATAATGGTCGTACTTAAGAGCGCTTAAATGAGATGTGAATGTTTCTTCTATTTTAATCAAGATACTAAGTTTGAATATATTTTTGAACATGCAGCAATATTAAAACTCTTAGACATAGTTTATCGCTCATTTATGGATCAGTCTCCGTAGTTGCACATAGATGATACTCGTTTACGCAAGAAAAAACAATCCCTAGTTGCTACTATAGTTAAGATTTTTTATATTTTTTTTAGATTTATTGAATAATTGATATATCTAATTTATAATATGAAACACATACGTTTATTTAATAGATTAAATACATCTATTATTCAATAAAAAATTTACGTTTATAATAATGATCGAAGGATGTATATGGAATTTGGAATTTATAACTTGCATCACTAGAGTGGGTTGGGTGGACTTAAATTGTTGTGTGTGTCACAATCATTAATTGACTCAAAAGATGAAGTTGTTAAAGTAACCAACTGTTCCATTCCAAACCTTTCAAAACAATCTTCGAATCCTGTTCTGTTCCAAACCTTTTGGTTTCTTTATTCTTAACCTTATCAACGTAATTCTCAATACCCTTTATCTCAAATTCATTATTTTGATTTCATTATTATGATTTGTTTCAATGTTGTTTCTAATTCAGATTTTGATCAGTTTGTTCCAAAAAGCTCTGTTTTTTATTGGTATTATGTGCAATTCTATGAATTATTATTGTTCTTGATATTGGTGTGAAATTAGGAATCAAAATTTTGGGAACAATTGTTGATTTGTATCATTTTGTTTTCAATTTAGTTTATGTTGTTAGTAGACTTGGATTGGATCCTCTGCAGCTGGCAGCAGGTTATTAGATTAAGGCTCTGTTTGGCAATGTGCTTATAGCTTATATGCTCATATGACAAAGAATATTTGTTTGGTAACATTTGTTTCTCATAAGCTTATAGCTTACTTTGATAAGCTAATTCAGTTATCTTATAACTTAAGGGTCTGTTTAGATTGGCTTATTTTTATCTTACTCAAATAAATAAGCTTTTATGTTATTTCATAAGTTCTCACTAAATACTTCATAAGCTGTTTTTTCATAAACTAACTTGACAAGTTTATGAATAATACATAAAAGCTTATTTATTTGCATAAGCTCAGAATAAGTCAATCCAAACGGGATCTAAAACTTATTTTGATAAGCTAATTCAATTATCTTATAGCTTATAACTTTTTTTGAAAACTCAGCATACGGCCTAAAGACCGATTAATCTGAGAAACCAATCCCACTCTCCACTTGCGGGAGGGGGGCCATTTAAAGTCAGAGCTTTGCCCTGTATGGACTAGCCCACAAAAATGATAAGTTATAGCTTAAAAGCTTATAATTTATAATTTTTTTCTCTGAATTTTACCCTTGTCTTGAAAAAAGATTAAATATTAATAAACATGTCTTTTTTATGTCATTTCATGCTTATAAGTTAGTTCAACAACTAATTTTATCTAATACTAAATTCAATCAGCTAGCTATCCACTAGCTTATTAGCCATTCGCTATAAGCTAGTTTATCAACTATCCGCTATTTTTTGCCAATCAAAGTTTAGGATTCAGAATTATTTTTACAGCTGGCTGCAGAGGATCCAAGTCCTTATTATTGTTATTGTAGGATGCAAGTTTATTTTTGTCCAAATTTGGTTGATTCTAACTTATTTGATTGATATCATACCAGATACAGGTCTTTGGTACTTCTGGAGGATGGCAACAAAGGATTGCTGGCAGTGTGTGCAAAGATCTAGCATAGAAAATGATTCCCCTTTATCAGTAGATAATAATGGACCTGAAAATGGATCACTTTCAATTGTTGTGCTCGGTGCTTCTGGTGATCTTGCTAAGAAGAAGACATTTCCAGCACTCTTCAATCTGTACAAGCAGGTTCGGTTCGGTAACACCCAGTTTTTGTGTTTAGTTTTATGAAGCACTGATACTAACATGTAGACACTAGTAATAATTTAAAAAAATAGAAGTGATTGAATGTAACCACATGTGTCAGAGTCAGATACCGACAAGTGTCGATCAACGGCTACACCTTCAATTTAAAGTATCAATGTAGGATCATATGAGTTAATTTGAGAAAGGGTATTCAATATAGTGTCTATTAATGGACCATTGCGACACCCTTAATGGAAATAGTTTCAGAATTTTGTTAATTATAATCAAGTACTGGCTTATTTATTTTCCCATTTCATATATTATATATGTCACAAAGATTTGAAGAGTTGTAGTGAAACCATTAAAAAAGATTTAAGTTTAACTAATCTTTTGGAACAGTTTGATTTATTGCATGACATAATACAACTGTCTCGTTTGATTTGCATAGCTGACCCATGTTCCAAAAGCTTTCGTTGTTAATTGTTGGTATTTGCTGATAATCTGAGTCAATATCCGTTTCTAATTCATCGTTTTACCTGAAATACTTTCTAAAGACGTTTGTTACTCTTACCTGAACCAAAAGGTTTACGAAATTTTCGTTGCTATATTTGCAGGGATTCCTGCTAGCAAATGAAGTCTGTATTTTTGGTTACGCAAGGACAAAAATCTCTGATGAGGAATTGAGAAACCGCTTACGTGGGTGAGGTTTTCTTATGTTCTCCAATATTCATAAAATAAGTAGAATTTTTTTCAGAAATCAGTTGTTTCTGCTACTTTACAATCATTGATTTGTTCAGTAAGTAGATTACTCAAATGAATAATCAAGTGCATTTCTCGGATCTTTATGTTTATATTAGCTAAATAATTTACTATGAAGGTTGTTCTATGATTGTTATGTAATAAATGATAGGAAATTTGTTGTGATTAAATATGCAGCTATCTTGTTAAGGAAAAAGATGTTTCCCCTGAAAAGTTAGAGACTGTATCGAAGTTTTTACATCTGGTTAGCATTCGCGTCATTGGTTTATTTTATGACTTTCTGCAATTTTCTTTGTTCAAATGATCATTCTCTTTTTTCGATTTCTCTTGCCTATAGATCAAATATGTAAGTGGCTCTTATGATTCTGAGAATGATTTCCGTTTGTTGGATAAAGAGATTTCCAAGCACGAATCTACAACAAACACTGCCGAGGGCTCTTCTCGGAGGCTTTTCTATCTTGCACTTCCTCCTTCAGTATATCCGTCAGTTTCCAAGATGATCAAGACTGCTTGCATGAATAAATGTAAGATGTTTTAATCATACCTTGTTTTTGAGATGATCAAGACTAGGTTTTGGATTCACCGCTTAAATTTTGAATCAGTATCACACTATGAAGCACGGACACTCCTCGAATTAGGCGTGTCCCAGTGTCGGACAAGTGACGTGTCTGACACCGACACGACACCGACACGTATAATATATACACTGAATTGTGTGATTTTCTCAAATTATTAGTGGTGTCGGCATGTCAGTGTCCGTGTCGTGTCCGGTGTCTGTGTCCGTATCCGTGCTTCATAGGTATCACATAGTCAACTTGTCGATTTTAGTATCGTGTCTGGTGTCCGTATTGGTGTTTAGTAATGTTATATTGATGCTTGCATCTATTTCAATTTTGCAGCTGATCATGGTGGGTGGACACGCATTGTTGTTGAGAAGCCTTTTGGTAAGGATCTGGAATCTGCAGAGCAACTCAGCACTCAGATTGGAGGGTTATTTGAAGAGCCACAAATTTACCGTATTGATCACTACTTGGGAAAGGAATTAGTGCAGAATATGGTAGTGAATGACCACATTACGACACACTTCTTGCTTGCTTCAGAAACACTTCCTAATATCTCTTTGTTTGACTTATATTCCAGTTGGTGCTTCGTTTTGCAAATCGCCTCTTCTTGCCTTTATGGAATCGCGACAACATTGCTAATGTGCAGGTGAGAATTTTTTTCAAAGTTATGTTGGGTTGACTGTTGAGAGTTAAACTTCAGTGATACTATTGAAATTAGAGAAGGCACTATTATTAGTTGAGATCGAGAATTCATATTTCCTTTTGTTTTATCGTATCTGTCAAATCTTGTTTAAACTTTGACTTTTTTGGCTTTTTCTTCTTTGGCAGATAGTTTTCAAAGAAGATTTTGGCACTGATGGCCGTGGTGGATACTTTGACCAGTACGGGTATGTGTGGTAATTTTCTGCTTTTAATATTTTGTTTGTTAAACTTGTCAAGTGACATGTCATGGCAATAATAGGTTGTAAACTGAAATGATCTTCAGAAATGTTGTTATAGTAATATTTCAGATGTGGGTTGCAATAGGAAAGTAGAAGTTAAGATTAAAGGAAAAATTTACGGCATAATAGTAAGAGTATGGAACTGAATGTTTGGCAGTAAAATGCCGCGAAAGTAAACTCAGTGCCACGGAAATGGAGATGTTAACGAGGATGAATGGTCACATAAGACAAGATTAGAAATACGATTATTAGAGAAAAAAATTGGAGTAATTCCATTGTATAGACTTAGGTGGTTTGAAGTTTGAACATATGTAAATTAACCAGATGGAGAGTAGTTAGATGTGGAGGGAGACCAAGGAAAATAATATAGGACAAAGTCTCGACAGAGACTTAGATGTAAACGGCATATCCTTAAACTTAGTACGTGATAGGGAATTATAGCATGTTCTGATCCATGCAGTTAACTCCACCTAGTGGGATAAAATATGGGGCTGGTACTTGGTACGTTGTTATATTTTGTAATAATTTTATTTACGATCAGTAAACCTAGATTAACAATGTACTTCTTTGTGCTTGGCAGAATTATCCGAGATATAATTCAAAACCATCTGCTACAGGTGATGCCTTCATTTTATACTGAAATAGATCTATATATTTTGACATTGATTTTTTTGTTGGTGATATGGCCTTCTTATGAAGTCAAATAGATTCATTGGTGCAATATTGAAAACAAAATTATATATGCACAAAAACTTGACAAAAAATTTTGTGCTGAATATTAAAGCATTGAATTTGTAATGTTTGGAAAAACAAAAAATTTAATAGCTGAAGGTGTGTTAGAAGAAAATGCTGGCATTTAATAAGTAAATAAGGCTACTGGCTACACTAAAGGCAACATTTCCTATCAATGATTTAGGGTCTGTTTGGACTGACTTATTTGAGCTTATCTATTGGCATAAACATTTATTAGACAGTCTAGTAGAGCTTATAGAAACAACTTATGACATGTTCAGAAGCTGTTTTCAATTTATTTCTATAAGCTCTCAAGGATAACTTATTAAAACAGTTTATATCTTATAGCCTATATGAACACACATTGACTTTATTTTATCTTTGTTATAGAAATAGCTTATACACAAGAACTTATATGATAAGCGTTTATAGTGCTTATGCTCTAAGCGCTTAATTGAGTTGTTTATCCAAACATGACCTTAAATGAAGAAATGCTAGTTGCCTTGGTGACCTTCCATTTGAAGTTTTTTGCCACCTTATCACCACTTTGTATTTTATTATGTTTTAAAAGATAATAGTAAATCATTTCCAGTTCCAACATTGTTCATTTTAAGCATTGGATTGGGTTTCATTCAAATAGACCCTAGTAATACTTAAACATGCTTTTTGGTTTTACAATATATACTTTTTTTTTCAACCTTGTTATGTTGGTGTAAGACATTTATGAAAATTTCATGATTTTTCATCAGACATTTATGAGCCTAATATGTGAATCTTCTTGTTTTTCGACAAACTCAGATTTTTTGCTTGGTTGCTATGGAAAAGCCTGTTTCTATGAGGCCTGAGCACATTCGGGACGAGAAAGTGAAGGTTTGTTTTTCCTTTAATTCAAGCCTCTCTGGTCCTGAAATAAGTAATCAATGTCCGTACTCAGCAATCGTACTGACGTCTTGCTCTCCTTTTACAAATATACGTTATTTACAACATACGTTAATTACAGATATATTTTTTTTTTACAAATATACGTTATTTACAACATAATGCTTACCCTCAAGTGTAGCAAAGACGCATATTTAATAACCTAATTGGTTGAAAATCGGCAGTTTCACTTTTATGTTTACTTTGAGTTTTATCTTTGAGTTCAACTTGTCTCAAATCTTTTTCTTGATATAAAAAATGCAGGTTCTGGAATCTGTACTTCCTATTAAAGATGAGGATGTTGTTCTCGGACAATATGAAGGCTATAGAGATGATCCAACTGTACCTGACAATTCAAACACTCCAACTTTTGCAAGTGTTATTCTGCGAGTACACAACGAAAGATGGGAGGGTATGTGAAAAGCTTGAGCGTTTTTTTTTCCTAAATCACAAATTGCACTGTAGATTTACGGGAAATTTTGGACCTCCCTTTGAATTATTTGTGTATGTGCTTCTGTTGCGTGCATGCAGCTTTCATAATCTCTGTTGTATTTCTATGCTTTTGATCAATGCAATAATTGAGACATATTCACTCCAAATTTTTGTTTTTGGTGTTAGGTGTTCCTTTCATTCTAAAAGCAGGAAAAGCCCTGGATTCAAGAAAAGCAGACATACGAATTCAGTTCAAGGATGTTCCCGGTGATATTTTCAAGTGTAAGGGCACCATAACTTTTTCTTTTTTTCTTATGTGAATTCTCTTCAAAGCATTCTTCGATTACATCAAAAAGGGCATTATATTAGCTAGCATGTATTTTCCATATCTTAGCGAGAAATACCATTTGGCCAAAACATCAACTTATGTTAATAATTTATTGAATGCTTATTCTTTTTTAGGTCAGAAACAGGGTAGAAATGAGTTTGTTATGCGCCTGCAACCTTCAGAAGCTATGTACATGAAGCTTACGGTATGTCTACTATTCTGATAACTTTGTACCTATGAAGCACCGACACCGGACACGACGCTGACGCTGACATTAACATGTCAACTCATGCTATAATTTGAGAAAATGGAATAATCACTTGCATCGGTGTCGGACACACCTTCAATCTAAAGTGTTGACCTGATCATCCACTGATAGTTCCCTATCTATGTTATTGAGGAAATTGTTTTTGTATAGGAATTACGACATCTGATATTTGCATATTGAAAGCTTTAAACTAAAGATATAATTTTCATGACACTGTTTGGAATCAAATTTTGTTTAAACGTGTTTGGCGACTTTGGTACTTAACATGTAACTATCTTGTGATAATGAAATAAATATTCGTAAGTACATGTCAAATTCATCATGCTCTAGTCATTAAATGTGGTTATCATTAAACGATATTTCTTAGAGTAGACTGACTTGTTCGATGTCTCGTGCAGGTCAAGCAACCTGGACTGGAGATGTCAACAGTTCAAAGTGAACTAGATTTGTCATACAGACAACGCTACCATGATGTAACCATTCCAGAGGCCTATGAGCGTCTCATTCTTGACACGTATGTTACTTTTCCTAGTTCATGTTTTTGTTGCTTCTAAACAAACAAGTTTCAAGATGCTAAAGGGAATATAATAAGAATTTGAATTGAATGAATTACTAGTACATGTATTGATTCAGTTTAGAGAGAGGCAAAAATGATTATGAAGACTTAACAGTTTTGTTATGTTTGGAGGTTTCTGATTAGAATTGATTTTGCTTATATAACTTAAAATTAGGATTGACAACTTTTACCTCTTAACATGTTTTCTACACTCAAATTTATTATTCAACCCACTTTTACCGCTTTACATGATTGTATCGAAACATAAATCATTTTACCTTAAACTCACTATTAACTAGAATCAATTTTTGTTACCGTAGAACCAAATACATCTTAGCAATCAGTTCATTTTATGAAGAAGACTTAAATTTATTAATAATGGAAATTGAAATATATTTTGCAGAATTAGAGGTGATCAGCAACATTTTGTTCGCCGAGATGAGTTAAAGGTAAGATCTCTATATATGCTTCATGGATTATTGCAACACTATGAAGCACGGACACTCCTCGGATTAAGCATGTCTCGGTGTCCGACGCGTGTCGTGTTTGACACCGACACGACACTGACACATAATTACACTGAATTATGTGATTTTCTCAAATTATTAGCTGTGTCGGTCGGCGTGTCAGTGTCCGTGTCCATATCCGTGCTTCATGCGACACGGTCTTGTTGATTCACTAATGTTTGTATTTGATCTCGTATGCAGGCATCTTGGGAAATCTTTACACCACTTCTGCACAGAATCGATAAGGGTGAGTTCAAGTCAATCCCTTACAAATCTGGAAGTAGAGGTCCTAAAGAAGCTGATGCATTGCTGGAAAAAGCTGGATATGTTCAAACACATGGTTATATTTGGATCCCTCCTACTTTGTAGAAAGATCAGTTTCTTCATAAATTACTGGCTTACACTGCATAAGAGGATTTTCAGTTGCTTATACTCACTCAATAAAGTTGAGAAGATTACCTTGGAACTGTGAATTTTTTTATATAAGGTTTATTGCATTAAGCTTTCAAAATAAATGCCAGTGGTTCACCTGGTTTGTGTAACATAATGTTTTTCTGATTGCAAAAGAAATGGAAAATAAAGTTCATTCCTCTTTTGTATAGTTTTTCCAATAAGAGATTATGTAATGGTTATGTATCAACTATCAACAATAAAAATAAAAATAAAAATTACAGTCACCTTGTTAAATTTTATTGTGATGTTATATTATTTTTGAAGACTAAACACTCCTTGTACTTTTGGTGTTTTATCTTTTACCGAGTTCGATTTTTTGGTGGAACAATTTTTGACCAGGCTGTCCTTACTTTACGGCCGAACTCCGGATTATTAGGCCACCTATCCCCGGGAACCAGATGGTTAATTATTTTCAATGGGTGTCAGCATTATCTGTCAATAAAAACCTTCTCAACATTATGGAACTTTTAGATAGATGTAATTAGAAATGACATGGCAGCAACTACTACAACAAATATACATATTCATTCCATGGAATTTTGACATTTTTATGGCTTTTCATGTAAACAATTCAGTGACCTTTATTCATTCAAGTTCTCTCAAAAACAAACATCACAAACACTCAATACTCAACATATGCAAACCAAACATCATCACCAACTCTCTTTTTTTTCTTCAACCGAATAAGACATCCATTAATAATAGTAGGAAAAACCACATAAACTATGTAAGGCTTTTCTTTACTGTATCATAGAAAAAAAAGGACCAAACTACTACTCTTTTGGGATTAAGTACACTTTGGGGGTGGTACACTATATGCTTCAGAAATTCATAGTTTGTATTTTAATTTATGTCTTATGGAGCTGTTAATAGGGAGAGATAGAAATTGATTTTTGCATCCTATATTTATTTATATATTATTAGGTGGCTAAACTCTAACCAGTCAAGGTGTTCAAATTTTAATTTCAAGAAATCCTCTTCACCAGACATATTGATTGTGAAACATGGATTGTACAAATTTCAAGAAAATTGATTGTGCAACATAGATTATACTTCAAGATTTTAATCGCGGCAGCAGTTATGGTTATGTTGAGATCCTTGATATTTGAAAATTTGTGACAAATGCAGCTGCAATACAATTGCGGCCGCGATAATATAAAATCTTAATATGACGGCCACAATCGTGTTTGCAGATTATTTTTTCTAAAACATTGTTATAGTTAAAGTGGATTCTTATATATATATATATATATATATATATATATATATATATATACACACACACATATACACACACTATTTTTTATAAAAAGGATTCTTATTTATACGGACTAACGTTCTTTTAAGAGGTAAATTTCTAACCATTTGAGTAGAATTTAGAGGGTTAAATAGTTTAAGTTTGGGTTTTATACCTCAAATTTGAATATAAAAAGAGGCTAAAATAAGTTTACTTTAGATTTTTTTTTAGGAGAAATTTAATTTAATTATAAATATATGACAAATGAGTTATAAATGCTTGCCCAACTCAATTAGACAAGATAATAGCCTCATATTCTTCACAATTTAGGTTTGAAATTTATAAATGTTTGTCCAACTCAATTAGACAAGATGATATCCCTCATATTCTTCATAGGTTTGAACTTTGTACTAACTAAACCTTGATTGTTTATTTTAATTTTATATGTCTTGTGTTATTTTTTTTCAGGATCCCCCTAGAAAAATTGATTTAGACTTTAAAGCATGCTAGATCGGCCTAATTAGATAAAGTTTATTATAACTAAATATCTTTTACATAAGAATAATTTATCTTTTTTCACAAAAGAAGAGGGTGTAGAGGGACCGTTTGTTGCAAAATCCTTATCATATATTAAAATAAAGAAAAAAAATAGTACAAAGAGAGAGGGGTTAAACCAAAACCCTAAAAAACAATAACGGAAAAAGAAAAACGAAAACAGGGATAAAGCCTAAAAAGCATGAGAAAAATCCCACTAAAGAGTTAGCAAGGCAAACGGCCAGAGACACCCACCTTGAGCACATTGCTCGCCTCAGGCCGCTGCTTTTTGTTCTTTTTCTCTCTTAGGACCACCGATTGAAATGGTTGATCCGTGTCAACAATCTCATCTTTTTTACCTATGTTAGCCCAAAAACCACTCAGAAAATTCATAGTTTGTTGGGTCTCGGTAGGAACAAGCTCTAAAACTCACATATCATTAATAACATTAACACTAAAATTTGACAAGTTAGAGTCTATCACAACCATAAAACTATTAATTCTTAATTCTGCTCAAATTCACTAAGAGTGTGATCTTGACAGTAATTCATCAGTCAACATAAAAATAACTTATTTGGTGAAAAATCAATATAAGTTTATTATATTTACTTAAATAAAATGCAACAAGATTTGTTATGATTGGCATTGTTTTCACCACATGATTCATGTTACAAAAATAATAAATATTATAGTTTGAGATATCTCAATTATGCCTTATATTTTTTAAGGTTAATAGGTCTTTATCCCTGTAATATAGGTTATTTACGGTTTTTTCCTTTGTAATTTTTTTTTATTTACCCTCTGTAAAAAAAAATTGTTTTGATTTACCCCCTAGTAAGCTAAACAAAAACCAATTTTATTTTTTTTCAAAAAATTTTCGTTTTTGTTTGACCTATTAGGAGGGTAAATCAAAACAAAAGAATTTTACAGGGGGTAAATCAAAAAAAAAATTTACAGAAAAGAAAATCGGAAATGACCTATATTACAGGGGAGTAAAAACCTATTAATCTTATTTTTTATTTTTTTATTGATTCTTGTAAGTAGGCCCTAGTTTTGACATTGCTATTAGAACTTTGTGGATGGAAGCCACCATCTCTTGCCCCCTTTCTAATGGATTAAGCAGATGGGTTGTTCAAATAAATACATCACCTTTTTTAGGTTCACTGAAAAATCATATGATATATCCCTTTAATGTAATTGACTTGGTGGGGTCCACTATTCAGGATTAGCCTTGTAGGTAATGGGTCTTGTGACCTTTTTAATTGCTTTAACTAAGATAGTAGTAGATCAGAATTTAGTGGTCCCTTGCCTTACTGCTTGTCTCTTTAATCTTGTTCTTCACAGTTGTGGTCCAATGATTAAAAGGATTGGGAAAATAAAGAAAATTGCTACTATAAGTTTTATATACTTATATGGATAATTTATAATTACAATGTTTTTGTTAAAATGTTATACCATCATTTAACTTGAGTAGACATTTTAACCTAATTAGAAAATGTATTATGATTATTGATATTGTTTTTCTTTACATGTAGATGAGCAATGTTATTAGTTACAATTTTTTTTTACAAAAAGCAAAACGATATTCATTCATTCAAATAGATAGAAAACATCAGATACAATAATATCATTAATATTGCTAAAAACGTAGAGGATGAAACTGCGAACAAACTCACAACATCCAAGTTAATAGCATACAACGGCAAAATGCCTATAAATAATATGATCAAATCAAAATCACCAGAATACCCATGATTCCGGATCTGCAACGTTGATGTCCAAATCATTGATTGAATCTGTAGTTGATTGACTGAAGCTGATCTTTCAATAGGAACAAACAAACACCGCAACACGACGCGAAATCAAACAACGCCGCACAAGACGACGAACAACACAATGTCGCACTCAGATGACGAAATCACAAAAAAAGGAAAAATCACTTATGTGAAAATCACTTATTTGATTGAAAGAAAGGGAAAAAGGATGCAGATGAGTGATTCTAGGTCAAAAAATGACCTAAAATCACCCCTCCTCGATGAATGAAAGAGAAAAAAAACCTAAAGAGAAAGTGGAGTTTCTCTCACTAAAAACACTAACACAAAACCATAATTTAGTTACGAAATATTTATATAAGAAAGTAAAGAATACATAAAATAAGGTATTTGACCAATAAAACTCTAACCACATAGAATTCTTATGTAACAATAAATATTTTTCCTTATCCATATGTTAAATGGTATAATATGTGGAGCATGCATCTATAACATATGTGGCCCTATCGATAATCAAATTCAGATTGTACAATTAGGAATGACACATGTAATGCAATCTCACAATCTAATTGTTAGATCAAGATAGGAGAATTCATTTTCCAATTTTTGTAAATTAGATCTAAATTACAAAGTTAGAACCAAGTTGTTTAAAGAGGTCTTGATAATTGGACGTTCAACTTAAAGATAAGTAAAGTCCAGTAAATAATAGTTTTAATTAGGATTCGAAGTTCGAACTTAGTTTCGCCCAAAAGATTTATTTTTAATTGAATGTCGTAAACCAGTTGAGCAGAATCATATGGTGATTACGTGTAAACAGACAATATAAGAGCATATATTTGACTATAGGGTGACGATTTTTTTTTTTCATTAAATTGATTTTAGTTCAAATTAAGTTTATAATAAAATGGTTTGTGTTTGGATTTGTAAACCTGAAAGTGAGTTAAACAATAAACTTTACTGAAAAAATCATGTTTGGAGACCAAAAAACTAGAAATATCAACTTTAAGTTAAATCAATTTTAATGACAAAATCAATTCTAATATAAAACCTCTAAACATATCAAATTAATTTAAAATCTTCAAAATCACTTTTGAAAATAGGATATTAAGTGGCTGTTGTCATGTGCTGCTTTGATGTCCATGTGAAGCTGAATTTTCATGAGCCCCCATCAAAGCAAGAAAAAGACTATTAGAAGATAAAAGAAGAGGCAAGAAAATGATACTTGAGAAGGTTGGATTTTGACATGACATATTGATATGCACATATAATTGTTGTTGAAAGCATGCAACATGCCCAATAAAGCTCTTTTGGATGCAGTACCTATGTTAAAAGCTACCTTTCACATGTTCACTTTTGCTTTATGAGAGCTAATTGATTCCAAGATCAATGAACATGAATGGTTGGACTTAGGTCACTATTAAGCACCTAGCAAAGACAGCTCACCAAAATCTTTAGTAGTCCTTGCCACTATCATGTACTTAACAAAGGTGAACTAAAACTATCTAAAGGAATTACCAACCATCATTTAAGGTCATTGATTCTCACAATGTGTTCATTACTCAACTTGTACATTTCTTGTGGTGATAAGATTAATTGATTTAGTAGATAGTGGTGGTTTAAACCATCTCAATTGGTAAAGTCTTAATCTTTAATATTTGGTATCTATTAGATATCCTATTTTTTGGTACTTATTATGTACTCAAAAATGAATGTCTCTATTGTAGATGCGTTTAGTCGTAACTACATACTGAAGTGCGGCTCTCGATAGTTTAATTGATATAGTGCATGTTTGGATTTGAGTTAGAAATCGTGTCACGTTGAAATATCACATTCCAAAGTAGTAGAATCGTGAAAATTGTGAAGCTGCTATTTAGAGCTTCTTGACGGACATGCTTTTTTACCTTTTCACCGTTAAAGCAAACACAACAATAGTAGATGAAAATTGTTGTTCACACATTTGATAGGGCTGAAAAACACATGCAAAAGACGAAAATACCCCTCGGCAGTTAATTGCCGAGGAAGTAAACCGGCTGCAGTTAACTGCCGAGGAAACTTCTACAGTTAACTGTCGGGGAAAACTTCGGCAGTTAACTACCAAGGAAACCTCAAACCTATTTTTTTTTTACAAAAACCATAAATTGTCATTATTAATATTTATTGATTTTGAATGTTTCAATTATTATTTTGATACATTTCAAACAATTGCAGTATTATACTTATGCATATATATCTTAATAAGAATATCATTTAAATCTTGACAAAAAAGAATAAAGAGCATTTAAGTCCTGAAAAAACATTTCAATGAGTGTAAAAATTAAGCATTTGAATATTGTTTTGCAAATTACTTAAATAAAAAAAAATCATTGTGCACAATTATTTTAATGTAGAAAATATAACAACATACTATACCTTAAAAAAAATCGTTGTGCACAATTATTTTAACGATTTTTTTTTGGTACAAATTATTATTTTTATTTAAGTAATGTGCAAAACAATATTCAAATGCTTAATTTTTACATATAAGTTGATTCATTTAAATCAATGTAAAAATTAAGCATTTGAATATTGTTTTGCACATTACTTAAATAAAAATAATAATTTGTACAAAAAAAATCGTTAAAATAATTGTGCACAACGATTTTTTTTTTAATGTATAGTATGTTGTTATATTTTCTACATTAAAATAATTGTGTACAACGATTTTTTTTATTTAAGTAATTTGCAAAACAACGATTTTTGAGGACTTAAATGCTCTTTATTCTTTTTGGTTAAGATTTAAATGATATTTTTATTAAGATATATATGCATAAGTATAATACTGCAATTGTTTGAAACATATCAAAATAATAATTGAAACATTCAAAATCAATGAATATTAATAATCACAATTTATGGTTTTTGTCAAAAAAAAAAACAGGTTTGAGGTTTCCTCGAAAAGTTAACTGCAGAAGTTTCCTCGGCAGTTAACTGCAGAATTTTCCTCGGCAGTTAACTGCAACCGGTTTACTTCCTCGACAGTTAACTGTCGAGGGGTATTTTTGTCTTTTACATGTGTTTTTCAGCCCTATCAAATGTGTGAACAACAATTTTCATAGTAGATATTGTTGGGTTAGTTGTAACTACGCAGTGAAGTGTTGCTCTCAACTGTGATGTACGTTTTGTAGAAGTTGTAATATGCATAATTCAACCTTGCAAAATCGGCTTATAAAGTGAGGCTCTTCCACCACATATAAACATTGTCGGACCTTTATTTCATTCAATCTAAGATTCTTTCCGTCCATGCTTATTTCTAAGATTGAACATATGAAATGTGATTCGATAGTGGTAACTTAACAGCATAGGATCCAATACAATTGAATAGGTTTTGAAATTAATTATATAAAGTAGTAAAATATATTCTCCATGTTAATGTAAAACTAGTATATACGAGCATGGAAGTCACTTTAACCCTTTTTACTAAGCTTTTGTTCTGTCCCTATAGTGTTTTGTGCAAATACTATATGAGATCTTGTGGAAAAGTAGAAACTCTATTGAGGGGATATTCTCAAGAGGGCATATCAACCATGTCCCCTAAGCGTGCATTGATTTCTTATCATTTACACTTTCTAATTTGATAATGTCAAATTATCTTATCTCCACGTGTTCCTTACATTAATTTATGGTTTCAACCTTTGCAATAGTTTTTAAAGATATTTTGTTTAAAAACTGATGAATCTGAAGGTTCAATCTTACCGTACATCAATATGGGTTTAAATAAAGTCAAAATAAAGAAATAAACTTCAAAGTCCAAGATCTACACCGTAAAACCAACCTAAGTAAGTTAACATTTGTAATAGTTAAGAATGAAAATAGGTTGAGTCAACTATGTTTTGCAAATTCTAGGTCTAATTTATTCAAAATATTAAGGTTTAAGCATGACATGTTACATGTCATAGGAAGCAGGATATTCAAAGATCAAAATCATAAAATAATTATGATAGGGTGAATGAAAAAGTAATTAACCCAAATTTGTAACACATAGTTTAATTTATCATGACCAAATAGAAATGTTTGGGAATTGGACAAACTATCTGTATATGGTATATATTATAAATTGATGCAGACATGTGAAAATTATCATGACCAAACCAAGAAAATCTCAAAAACTATATATTACTTCTTTTTTTAACAAAAAAACTATGTATTACTTGTTTTAGGAGTTTAATCATTTTGGTGTTTTACACACTTTAGGGTCACAAAAGCAATATACTTTCAATGGCCGGTGGCATTGGGAGGCTATTATTGAAATGCCACTAACACAAAAAAAACTATTTTAGACACTTAAAAAGTATTGATAATGCATTACAACAAAAAATAAGTAAGTTAAAGTATCCCTTCAAAAGATTAAATTAAGTATAAACAAATTGATGTAAGAAGACTGTTGCGTGTATTGAAGACGAATTGACACGTAAGAAGAACTCAACAAAAATAGTACAGATTTGACATCTGATGTCGGATTGATTTAAATTATACGCATTATTTAATTATAAATGATTTTTTAATCAAACATGTAAGCATAGTAATATTTGACCAATTTTTTTTTTTTTTTTTTTATCAAACATATTTCTAAGTCCTATTTGAAAATTGACCAACTTAGCCAATGTAGTGTCCCTTTGCAATACGCCAACCATTTGTAGCCGTGTACATAAATTTGGCTGTATTAAATAATAAATCCATAAAGAAGTATAGAAAATAAGTGCTATAGAGAAAGCAAGAATAATAAAAAAAATTATATATAAAAAAAAGATATTGTGTAAAATTGACAACCTCAATTTTTTTATCTTCGTATGGATTATATATATATATATATATATATATATATATATATATATATATATATATATATATATATATATATATATATATATCAAAAACGTGTATCCGTGCTATGTTGTGATAGAAGTAAAAGTCAATTACAACAAACTTTGCAATAATAAACATTGTTATGGAATTTGTAAGCACATTAATTAATTAATTAAATCAAGGATAAGATGTGGATTTGTAGAACTAAACTATCACTTTAACCATGTCTTCATGGAATATAATTGATTGTCCAAAGACTATGATAATTTAATTTATTACAAGTAGCATACAACATTTGATAGTGCCATGAGCCATGTCTATGAAAGTGTAAGGCAAAAGCTTTCTGTTTCAGATTTGCCTCCATGATTACTTCAATACCTTTATGAACAGTAAAATCTCTCTTTTGCATTTGTTCAACTTCCTATTCCTTCCATCACTGTGACCAACCTCTATCATTATTATTCATGTGATATGTATACTCAAATTTAAATGAGCTAAATAAATCACTAATTTAGTCCCTTAAATTGTGAGGATAGAGTAATTTGGCTAATGAAATTGATGATATTAAGAAATGATTCATAAATTGAAAATTTATGATTATTGGTCCTTTTGATCAATCAAATTTTGTTAACTTTAAGGTTTGATTGCAGTTTTGGTTCATTTATTTTGACTCGTTTACATGATTAATCATCCTTTTTTAAAATACAAATTATTGGATCACTCGATCAATTTCCTTTTTACCAAAAAGTGGTGATGCGGTGAATTTTTTTTATTGATTCCGCATAAAATCTTTATCGACATGGATCATAACGTCAATAAAAAAAATTGTCCCATCACTTCTAAAAGGAGGGTCAATTATGTAAGAAAAAAGAAATAAAAGACCAAAGTACAATTAAATCTAATTTAAAATTCATGAATCACCTCTCTATAATACTTCTATTAGCATCTTATAGTTCCCTTTTAAGATTCCAAGCTAACTATATAAAAAATCTTGGATTATGAGATTATCTCTTTCTCTATTCTCTCCTACAAATCGTTTTGTGATCACTTATTAAACTATTTTCTTCCACTCTTACCTTTTCTTTTACCTTTTCTATGCTAACTTTGAGAGAACAATTATGGCTGTTTCTTTTCTTGTACCATTTATGTGACATTATTAATTTTGATCACACCACCCTTCTTAAAAAGACACAACACCTTTCTCTTCCTTCCTTGTACTTGAACAATCCCTATCATATTTAATTAGTTGGTGTACTAATTTATGTGACTTTGCAACTAGTTCAACTTCAATCCCTTAATTTATGATTAATTAGTCTCTTCTGTTTTCTTCATATGTATATGTCATAATTTCATGCAAGCTTTCTTCTAGAGTATCATTTTTCTATATTCCTCTTCAAACAATTTCAGCTTCTTTGTTTGAAGTATTAATATTATTAATATTGTACTATACACTTTTGATATATAAGTTATATCCTTTGTTTTTGTCCAAAAAAAAAAGTTATATCCTTAGTTTTTCCAAAGTGTAATTGAGTTTATTGGTTTTGGTTTGGTCTTCTTAGTGTTATTTTGTACAATGACAACGTTCCGGATTCTAGGTGAACTCGTTTTGTTTAGGTAAATTCTGATCATAAACTCGTCTTTTGTATTGTCTTTGTTGAAGTTATTGGTTTTTCTTCAAATTCTTTAGTTTTAAGTCTTTGAAAAAATATCTTGCAAATGCCTCCAACAAATTTTCCTCTTCGTTGGGAGAGTACCGGTGACCAATGGTGGTATGCCTCACCGATAGATTGGGCTGCAGCTAACGGTCACTATGACTTGGTTCGCGAAATGCTTAAAATCGATAGCAATCATCTATTCAAACTCACTTCCCTACGCCGAATCAGGCGTCTGGAAGTGGTGTGGGATGATGATGAAGAACAATTCAACAATGTTACAAAGTTTCGTTCGCAAGTAGCACATAAACTTCTACTAGAAAGCGAATCCAAGAAATCGAAGAATTCTTTGATCAAGTCAGGCTATGGTGGGTGGCTAATGTACACGGCTGCATCAGCCGGAGACTTCAACTTTGTTCAAATTCTTCTAGAGAGGAATCCTTTGTTGGTTTTTGGTGAAGGAGAATATGGTGTTACTGATATACTTTATGCTGCTGCTAGGAGCAAGAATTGTGATGTTTTTAAGCTGCTTTTTGATTTTGCAGTTTCACCAAGGTTTGTTACAAGTAGAGGTGGGATTATGGAAGAACAAATTGGGGAAATTCCTTCTGCTTATAGGTTGGAAATGATTAATAGAGCTGTTCATGCTGCTGCTAGAGGTGGTAATTTGAAGATTTTAGAGGAACTTCTTGCAAATTGTTCTGATGATATTTTGGCTTATAGAGATGCTGATGGATCAACTGCCTTGCATGCAGCTGCAGCAAGAGGGAAAGTTGAGGTAAATTTCTTACTTTTTCTCTCACTTTGGAAAAACTACTATTATATAATATAGTATGGCATTTTTTTCAAAAATAAAAATCAACTTATATAGTTTTGTTTGGTGTTGATTGAACATATATCACTTTTTGATTCATAGATGAATATCAAACAGAAATAGAATTAGAATTCAACATAGATGAATATTTGGTGTGGAGTATCAAACTATAATAGAATAAATCTATTCTTAGTAATATCCTAGTCAAATTAAGGTTTTAAAGACTGGACCGGTTGAACCAGAAACTGGCCAGTTTGTCGGTTGGTTTGATCCTATGAAGCACGGACACGGACACTGACACGCTGACACCGTTAATAATTTGAGAAAATGTATAATTCAGTGTAGTGTAATTATATGTGTCTTTGTCGTGTCGGTGTCGGACACGACACGTGTCCGACACGGGGACACGCCTAATCCGAGGAGTGTCCGTGCTTTGATCTCAGTTGAATTACAGTCTATTTGAGTCTCACGGTACTCAGAACTTGTTCATGAATCTCAAAATGCAGGTGGTTAAATATCTAGCATCATCCTTTGACATAATCAACTCAACAGATCATCAAGGAAACACTGCTTTACACGTTGCCGCTTCGAGAGGCCAATTATCAACAGTTAATGCTCTAATATCTTTGTTTCCAACATTAATCTCTCATAGAAACAACGCAGGAGAAACTTTTCTCCACAAAGCTGTTTCTGGTTTCCAAACTCATGCATTCCGAAGACTTGACCGACAAGTCGAGCTTTTGAAAAAGCTATTGACCACAAATCACTTTCATGTAGAAGAAATCATCAACATCAAGAATAATGATGGAAGAACAGCACTTCATATGGCAATCATAGGAAACATTCACATTGATCTTGTTCAACTTTTGATGACAGCACCTTTCATTAATCTCAACATATGTGATGTTCATGGTATGACACCACTTGATTACCTTAAACAAAATCCTAATTCATCAAATTCAGATATTTTGATCAAGAAATTGATCTCGGCTGGTGGAATGTTTGGTTTTAGAGGCTATGATTCAAGAAAAGCTATAGCTTCACATTTGAGAATGCAAAGTATTGGAAGTAGTCCCGGCACGAAATTTCAAATCCAAGACAGTGAAATATTTTTGTATACCGGAATCGAAAACGTATTGTCAAATCATCATCGTGGAGTCGTTGGAACGAGTAATTCATCTTCATCGGAACACATTCCGTATGAATCAACCAATGAAAATTCTATCTCAGTTTCAACTACTAGCAAAAGGCCAAGTTCGGTTAACTATGCAGCATCAAGGTTGAAAAAAGCACTTCATTGGAGTACTAAACCAAAAGAGAAGAAAATTGAAGGATCAAAGAAATTATCCAATGATGAAGTTTCATTGGATTCATCATCATGCAAGAAAACGAGTACTAATAGTTTTGAGGAAATTTCACTTAGACAAAGATTTTCTTCGGCTTCTAAGGCGAATTTGATTCCAAACAACAAAAGAACACTTTCTGTTAGGAGTTATCAATCAAGCCCTAATGCTAAGAAGAGATTTGCATCAGCAAGAACAAGATCAAGTTCTTTTTCAAAATCATCAATTTCTTCACCTAGATCAATTGATAATAAACAAAAGGGTGTTTATATCGATAATGACGATATTGTTGCCGGACCATCTTGCTTGAGTCAACAACTACCTTATGATGATGTAGAGACACCGAAATTGGTTAAGAGAAATTCTGTTAGCAGGAAGTTGAAGGGTCATTATTTCTGTTTCGGTGCACCTGGTCTTAATGTGAAAAGTTCTGTTCATAAACCTAGTTTTGTTGCTGTGGCTTAATCTGGATGAGGTTAGCTAGTTCTTGACTAGACTAATGTGAAATAATGAAGGGAAAAATTAAGCTTGCTTGATCAATAAGAAACTTGAATTCCTGTGTAGGGTCTTTAAGGGAAGTTTCTTAGGTGTAACTTTTTTATATAGATTATTATTATATTTTGTTAATTGAGATTAGCTTAATCTCATGCTTCACATCTTAACTGAAAACTTCTGTTTTGTAACTTGTAATATGCTTCTTATCGTATTGGAATCATTTTAGCACAATTTGTCTATGTAGCAACACTGACACTTTCAAACGAACGCATGTTTGAGTGAATGACATGTGTCGGTGTTCAACGATGATTGAAAATAGATAATTGCCACATACTGGACTTCGAATTATTTTTATGGTAAGAATGAAAGAATAACAAAACATAACTTCAAACACATATCAAAAATCTTAGAGAAGTAAATCTTAAAACAAAAACATCTTACAGTATTCAAATGTCAACATCGAAATTTCAGAATACTAGAAGAGAAGGCATCCGCGACGCGAGAAGAGTTCCCTATTTTTGTCGCTTATATGAAAATCCCCTAAATAAATCTCTTTCAGTTGTGTGCAGTTTTCCACCACATGTTTCACTCCCTCCTCGGTAACATCATTACAAAGTTCAAGTAATAGTTGCAAAAGTCTAGGACAATTCTTTGAGATCTCATAGAGTGTTTCATCATCAACCTTTGTATTTGACAAGTTCAACACCTAGCTTCGGAACTACAAAGTTTATTCCAAGTGGCTTCACTCTTGACCAGTTGGCTAAGTTCAAATGCCTGATCTTACAACATCACCTTAAAACGTAACAAATACCTTCAGATAAACGATTGCAAGAGTTCAAATCAAGCAGCTGCAAATTCGGGAAAATGGTAGCAAACAATACGATGTTTGCATCTCTCAACTGCAGACAGCGAGCTAAACAAAGAGACTTTAATTGAGGGCTTGGAGGAAAATCGCTCAAGAAATTAAAATTCTCTACACTCCCTTTCCCAACATTTGTGTGTTCCATTTTGATTTCATGAAGTGATGGACAGTTTCTAACGAGGGAAAACAAGGCTGATTCTGTGAGCATCCGACATTCACTAAGGTTTATAGACACCAAATCACCAAGAAGCAAGGACAACTCGGCAACATGTAGATCATTCAGAAAATAAATGTGATTAAGATCTAAATGTTGTATGTATCGACATGTGGACAACAAACAGTGAAATTCATTAATCTAGTTATTGTAAGTGTGACCGAGGTTGAGTTCTTTGAGCAAAGGGAAACAATTGGCAATGAGTAACAAGCCGCGCTTACCAGGAAAAGTACCGGAACAATTGAGAGAGGTCAAAGTTTTAATGTTTTTGGAAAATACTCGCAAACCATTGGTGGGAAAGAAGATGCCTTTGTTGGAGATATTAAGCGATGTGATGTTCAATGATGGGAAATTAGCGATTTCCTGGAGAAACTTGTCAAGGTCAGAACAATGATAGTATGAGAGGTTGAGGGAGTTAAGGTTGGTGAATTTTTCGAAGAGGTGACATAGAAAAGGCCGCGTTGAAAAGTAGAGAGTGTATGATAATCGGAGACGCCTGGTGATGGAGAGGAACTGCTTGGAGACTAGAGATAGAGAATTCAAGTAGTGGTTGTTGTGCTCGTATTTGGGTATATCTGAATATGTAGATGAAGTTATTTGTTGTGAAGATTGAAAAAGCGAAATTCTCTTCCTTTTGATTTGTTTTGAAGAATTGAGAGGGTAGAAGTAGCGATGTTTGTTGTCATCGTCAATGATGACTAATTTGAAAATAGATTCCAAACACTCATTGGGTAAATATGAAATTGTCGTAGTTGATGTTGAATTTGAAACCATTTGGTTTGATGATTTGAGAGAGGAAGTTCTTTTACTTTTATGGTGAATGTCGGAGTAAATGGTATTATTATGAGGGCCGCCTGTGAGAGATGATCTGAGGGTTTAGGTGAAACTTATATGTTTCAAAGAAGAGTGAAATTAGGGTTTAGAGTTTCGGGTTCTGTATAAGTGAAAATTGTAGAAACGGTAGTGGTGAAACAAATATTAGGGTTTTGCTGATAATGGACTTTTTTTGTGGTTGCAATCTTCCTTTCACTAAGGTGATATATATATATATATATATATGGGAATGGGAATGCTAATACACACCAACTCAAAAATTAGAAGGTGTGCATTAGCATGATACACCTTTTCACTTTTGATAAAAGGACCCACCTTTTTATTTTAAAAATAAGGCTAAAGTGCACTTTCCCCCCCCCCCCTAACTTTCAAAAACTAGAATTCAGGTTACAAGTCTTTCACGGCGGTCTCCGACGATGGCGTAATCAAATTTGCGGCGGTGGTACAAAAATACGGTGCTGGTAATCAGATTTGCGGCGACGGTGTTACAGATTTGCGGCGTAATCAGATTTGGAGCTAGAACATACGCCGACGGTGCTAGTGAAATCAGAAATATGGTGTTGGTAATGGTGATGCATACGCGACGTCTTCACTGTTGGGTTCCATTGGCCGCTTCACTGCACTCCCTGCTGTTGAAGCCATCTCAAAGTCTCTCACACAACAAACTTATGTCGCAATTGTCGACGGTGATGGTTTGGAAGTGAGAGAGAGTGTGTTTGTTGCAAGTTGTTATTGTTGTTGAGGATGATGTTAGAAGCATAAGATTTCCATGTTGTTTAGATGATGAGGAAGGAAGAAAGAAGATGTAATTCCTGATTGTTTAGAGAAAGGAAGGAAGAAGATGTCATTCCATTTCGATTTCCTTTACTTTGTTTATATTTGGGTTTTTTTTTTATTCTTTTATTTATTTTTTAATTTAATTTTTCATTTATTTAATTTGAAAAATAATTATATGATTTTTTTAACTTTTTAATTAAATAATTACACACGTGGCATGCCACGTAGACGTTGACCGGTCAAAATTGACCAAAAGGACCAAAGATGCAAAGGGGCTAAATCTTAGGGGGCCAAAATTGTAATTTTTGTACTTAGGGGGCCAAAATTGCAAGTTTTTGAAAGTTGGGGGGGGGGGGGGAGTGCACTTTAGCCTAAAAATAAATAAATTAGGGGGCAGTTATGTAATTTCAGATTTAATTATTTTTTTAATTCGGGCATCTCTCCATTTTCATCTATTCCTTTACATCACAGTGACATCATCATCATCATCATCATGTAAATGTTCCCTATGTTAAAATTGTTCCTCATTTACAGACTTGAGATAGGTCTTCAAATTCTACCATCCATACAATTTGAAGAGTACAAGTTGGAAGATTATCCAATTTCCTTTTTGCAGATCCGTTGTGCATCTATGAGCTTGATTGTAGAAAACGTGATGACTGATGAGAGTGGAGAAAGAATCGAGTGGCAAGTGGTGTTTAGAATGGCCAACGGTGCCGATGACGATCAACGGTTGACGGCCGTCGAGGACGGTTGACGGTCGACAGTGGGCCCTCAGTTGACGGTCGACGATTGTGAATGGCAGAGGAGAAGAGTTGGAATAAAATAATTATTAAAAAATTGACAATAAACGTTGAATTACCTTATTACCCTTAACTTTGTCTTGGCATAAAAAAGACAAAATGGCTTTTTTTTAAAAAGTGAAAAGGTGTATCATGCTAATGCACACCTTCTAATTTTTGAGTGGGTGTGCATTAACAAAACTCACACACACACACACACACACACACCTGAGTGAAGCACCTTTGCAACTCATAAATAGATGTAAAACACTTATTTAGTTCAAAAATAGTGTTTTTGACCCCTGTAATATAGTGTATTTTTGGGTTTAGCCCCTGTAAAAAAAAAAATTTAGATTCCACCCTTGAAAAATGAAGATTCTTCAGGATTGACCCCTGACCCCATTGAGTCAGCAGAATCTCCTACGTGGCAGTGACGTGTCATTTTTTTTACCATGCCACGTGTGTAAATAACAACCACGTCATTTTTTACTTAAAAAAAATAAAAAATTACAAAAAAATAGTTTAGTTTTTTATTAAAAAATAAAATTAAAAAACGAAAAAAACTTTTTCAAATTGTTTTTAATTAATTTTTAAAAAGCTAAAATTATTTTAAAAATCAGAAAAAAAATTCTTATATTTTTCAAAAATTTGATAAATCGAAAAAAAATCATACTTTTTTTTTGAAAAATTTAAAAAAATTGAAATTTTAAATTTTTTCAAAAAAAAATTCTAAATTTTTGATAAATCAAAAAACATTCAGATTTTTTAAATTTAATTTTCAAAATAAAAAAAAACAAATATTTTTTTTCGAAATTAAATAATTAGAATAAAAAAATTCAAATTTTCTTATTTTTTGATTTCAAAAAAGAATTCGTAAAAATTGAGGAATAAATTTTTTGAATTCTTTTCTAAATTCTAACTTAATATATTTCCCGTCAATGAGAGGAAATGTTTTGAATTCTAACTCATATGGTATTATCATTTCCATTCTTGAACTTAATGTATTTTCAAATTTTCCAAAAAATTATCAAAAAATTTTGAATTAAATTAAAATTATAAAATTCGAAAAAAAACAATATTATAATTTTTTTTTCAAAATTTCGAATTTTCTTATTCTAATTATTTAATTTTGAAAAAAATATTTGTTTTTTTTATTTTGAAAATTAAATTTAAAAAATCTGAATGTTTTTCGATTAATTTTTTGAAAAAAAAAGTATGATTTTTTTTTATTTATCAAATTTTTGAAAAAAAGTTAGAATTTTTTTTCGAAAAAATTTAAAATTTCAATTTTTTAAATTTTTGAAAAAAAGTATGATTTCTTTTCGATTTATCAAATTTTTGAAAAAAATTTAGAATTTTTTTTCTTCTGATTTTTAAAATAATTTTAGCTTTTTAAAAATTAATTAAAAACAATTAGAAAAAGTTTTTTTTCTTTTTTTAAAAAAATGTTTTTTTTAATAAAAAAACATTTTTTTTGTAATTTTTTATTTTTTTAAGTAAAAAATGACGTGACAGTTATTTACACACATGGCATGATAAAAAAAATTAAAAAAATGACACGTCACTCCCACGTCGTAGATTCTGCTGACTCAATGGGGTCAGGGGCCAATCCTGAAGAATCTTCATTTTTCAAGGGTGGAATCTAAATTTTTTTTTTTACAGGGGCTAAACCCAAAAGTGCACTATATTACAGGGGCCAAAAACACTATTAACCCTAATTTTTTTTAAGGAAGTTCAAAACAATTTAATTTAAAAATGAGAAAAATATTTTGGTCTCTAATTTTTTATTTTTTTAATAAATTGTCTCTACCTAAGAGCATTTGGTGAGATGGTAAGAGATCTCTTCCAACTTAACTAGAGGTGCTTAGTTCAAATTCAGTTTGAGAATGCAGCAGTGTTAAATATCTTGAGAGAAGGTTTTGCCACGTATTTGCTCAAGAGTTTAGTGTATGCAGTTGCGCGCAGAGAATTCCTAGTTCCAGTGGTGGAGCCAGAAATTTTATAGAGCCTGGGCAAAAAAAATGATCGCAAATTCATATGTAACATAATATATATATATATATATATATATATATATATATATATAATAGTCATAAATCGAAATAAAAGAGGTTCGTCATTTTTTCAACAAAAGTATAATTTGAAATAAGAGAGATGAAATATAACCTGCCAACAACGTGCTAAATAAAATTAGGAGGTAAAAGCTCTTTCCGCGACCTCTTTCGAGTGAATGTTCGAATAATATCAACATCATCTAGTGACTTGAATATCTCCCGCTCGGTGTAACATAGCATCAAGTCATTGAACCACACATTGTTGATCTTGTTGCGCAATTTAGTCTTGATAAACTTAATTGCTGAAAATGTTCTTTCAATGAATGTTGTCGACATCGGTAATATCAGAGTCAACTCAATGAGTTTGTAGACCAATGGAAATACAAAATTTTTCTTAGTTTGAACCATCTTCATAGTCAAACTTTGAACATCTTCACAAGAAGAAAATGAAGTATGCCTTTTCACTTGAAGTACATAAGTGTCAAGTTGCTCCCTTATTGTTCCACAATCATCATCAGAAAAGTCTGCATGATAAATATCAGCAAGACGAGCAAGCTTATCAACATCAAACTTGGAGTAAGAGTTCTTGGGGTCAAGACATGAGAAGCAATCAAGCATAATGTTACTTCCTTCACTAAAGCGATGATCCATCTCCACACATATTTTGTCAATAGCAACATAGAAAATCTTAGCACGGTAATGGTGAAGATTAGTCTTAAATGACCCTGAACCGGTATTTCTTCATCCATATTTGGCACCAGAATACCTTTTGCAACACAAAATTCTTGTACAACAAAAAATAAAATTTCTCAACCGCTATCTCTCAAAGTTTATACAAAAGATACCATCAAATATAAGAGTTTGAAAATTTAAGAATCATTATTTCAACTCTTGTCAATCAATAAACTAAATATTAGGACCAGAAGAATCATATAAGTAGTTTACTTTTCAAATCATTAAAAATTTGCAAGAAATACTTGTTCTAAAATTATGAATACTCTAAATAACAAAACTGAAGCCTCAATGTTTCCAGAAGTACACACGTTTTATAGAGCTATACTTGTTCTAGGGCATAAGAATAAAAAACTGTCAATGTTATAAAACTTAGCAGTTACTATAAAATAAAACTTATACTACAAAGTTAGCTTTCAAGTTCAATGCCTCATACCACAAATTCTTGATCAAATTATCACCCAAGCCAGAAAGTATACACGTATATATTTAAAACAATTTTGCTTATCAAATAGTGCATGTCAACATAGATCCTTAGTTTTAGGAAAACTGAACACACACTCACTGCTTATAGGTAATACCTATAGAAAAACATAATAATGTAATCTCCAAATTTCTTGAACTATGCATACTTCAAGAAGTTCACTTGATTAACAACTCTTGCTACACTAGTTATCCATTATTCTATACCCTCTATAACATATATAGTGGCATGTTTCCATTTGGAGAGATGACAGCAAAATATTATTTGCAAAAATCTGAAGAACTAAATTAAAACAATGATGTGTGTTTATTCTTGATTAAAGGAGATCAAAATTAGGCTTGCAGAGTATCAATTCAACATAAAAGTTACTAGTTTATTAGAAAGAAAGAAAAAAACAAGCAAAACATGTACTGTACATAACATATAATATAGAGAGATGAATTCTTATTCATTCTTTAGAACTTGACAATATATACTACATAACATATAAATTATAATACCATAGCCATAGCCAGAACATTATTAGAAAGGGAATGTAGTAGATAAATCTAATTCTTCTTGTCATCCTTTTTGGACAGACATAGAGAGGTTTCTGAAATCAACAATTCTCTTTGAAAAACAGAGAGGTTTGTGAATTTAACAATTCTTTTTGGACAAACAAAGAGAAGAATCAACAATTCTGAATTAGGGTTTGGGAAATCAAAATTGGGGATAATCAACAATTCTAAATTGCGGGTTGGAATTTGAATAATCAACTTATTCACCCATTAACAAATAAAAAGCATCAACCATCACTCATCGACAACAAAGTAGAACAAATAACAAAGAAGATAACATAGAAGTAAAACAAACTTGGAGCAAAGTGAAGAGGAGAATGAATGAAAATGGAAGCAGACTGAGAGTTGAGAGAGGGAGAGGCGCAAGTTGAGAGAAGGAGAAGAGTTTTCAAATACGCGCCTGAAAAATAGAAACAATTGAATTCTGTCATTTTTTTTTAGTAGGAAAAGGGCTATTGGGTTGGGCTTGCTACAAAGAAAGTAGAAGCTGAGCCCAAGCTAGCTGGGGGTGTATCCGCCCCTGTGGTCAACAACGTATATCTTTGAGAACGAGCAATATGACTCCGGTATTGCGACTAAGAGAGAGGGTAAAAAAAGGACAAAACAAAACTTTTTTATTTCTTGATTTAACGGAAGCTTGACCGTGTAAAAATGAGGGGAGGTTTGAGTTTATAGAAAATTCGAGGGGGTGTTTGCAATGTTTTACAACTCGAGAGTTTACCTCAACTCTTTTTGCCTAGGTAAACTCGACTCGAGAACTCGTACGAGTTTACCTAAAATTAAAATTAAATAAAATTTATTATTTACATGACATCTGTAAACTAATATAATATTGTAAATGATGAGTAAAACCGCAAGTGCACGGTTCTACCGATGTAGTAATAAAAGATATCGTTCCAACAGGAAGTTATGAATTTAATTAACTTTCAACAATGATTAGAAAAGAGTTTTGAATTATAAAGTATGGATTGTTAATTAAAAGAAAGAAATAAAAGTAAAAGCGTCTTAGGATTATTGGTCCATCTTAATGACAAGTCCTTCACAAACAAACCCTAAACCGGTAATTTTATATTGGTCCCACTTTCTAAAGACAAGTTTCTCTTTAGCCTATCACATCTCCTTTCGGTCTCAGTGAGTGTGTTCCTCTAACAACCACGCCTATTCGTATGGTTGATTGTTATTGGAATCCTTGAAGCTCGAAACTTTATATGTCTCAAGGTTTGCTAGACTATTCTCATGTTTTGCAATCCTTGTCTAATTTCACTTGTTCCAATATCAAAACTTCATCTTTCGATCCTTCGCTTTGATATTTGTGATGATGAATTAACAAATACTAACTCCTCCGCGTTCACTTCACAAGTTTGGTATTTGTTAATTCATTATAAGATCGGTGAAATTAGATTAGAAAGTGAGGTTATATAAAATTAGGGTTTATGGTTTGGTTTGATTAGGATTATGTCATTAAGACTTATCCAACAATCCCAAGACAAGAAGAGTCTACTCACTCACGTTCATTGTAGACAAAGAGAAGAAGAATAAGAAGAACATCAAATAAAGATTGATCTTTTATTAAAGAAAACAATTGTCACTTATTATTTCCAAGAACAAAAGATGAATTGTTGTGATAGCTAGTGTTTACGCTGATTTTTGGTAAACAACCGCTGGTTTAAAAATGTTTACTTGCAAGATCAACCAGTAAATCTTATAGGGACATATTGTGTTTGTTATTTCCAGAAGTTAATGTGTTGGAACAAAATGTGTTTAACAATAAACCCTAAAGAGTTTTGATGATAACAAAGTATTAAAAATTGACAATTGGTATTGCTAACATTTGTTCAAGTGTACAGGACCATAAACAAAGTAATATATCACATCAAGGTTCTGAACGAACAAATAAAGAGCAAAGGAAGTATCCATTTGAAACTTAAAGCGCTCCTGAAGTCTAGCGCTCCTGAAGTCTAGCGCTCCTGAAGTCTAGCGCTCCTGAAGTCTAGCGCTCCTGAAGACTAGCGCTCCTGAAGACAAGAGCTCCTGTAGAGTATGACGTCATCAGAAGCTGAAGGTCCTCAGAAGCTGATTCTTCGAAGCAACAGTATTTCACCAGATTTCAAGATTCAAGTGTTGTATTTTGGAGCGAAAATTATGGAGCATTGGCAGAAGATTAGTGGATTTAAGCAACGGTCATTTCAAAAGGATTTGAAGTCATTTTGTTGCAATTAGACAAGAAGCGTTGACATTGTACTTTGTACGAACTGTACAACCACCTTCTCCACTACTCTGTTCTTTGTCTCTGCTAACAGACAAGAATAACAGCTCTTATGTACAACCAAGCCTGCATCCTTGTTCCCTCTCAACTGGAATGGATTTGAAATTGATTCTTTATAGGACAATAACTAAATCAGGCAAAGAATCACTGGTGAAAGATCAAGCTTCAGTAACGACTCTTTTTGAATGTGTTGGCACTTACAACGTTCACTTCACACCTCTATATAAAGGAGTGAAGACTTGAAGAACAATAAGACTCTACAATTTCTTAAAAAGCGCCAAAACTCTGTCAAATTGTCTAAGCATTCAAAGTTCACTTAGAATTTCAGTTTTCAAGTTCATATCTTTGAAATTCTTAAGTATTAAGAGTCTGTATCTGATTTGTATTGTGAACACCACTGATTGTATATCAAGTGTTCAATCTCAAACATTTTTCTGTGTAATTTTGTTTGATAGAAGTCTCTTGCTTGTGTGCTTGAGCATTAGAAGTCTCTTGATTGTGTTCTTGAGCATTTGAAGTCTCTTGCTTGTGTGCTTGAGCATTTGTAATCAGATATTACATTTAGTGAACTCTCCTTGGAAGTGCAAGGGGGACAGGACTACTTCCGGATTGTGGAAGGAACCTGTATAAATCTTTTGTGTCCTGCTTCTTCTCTTTTCTCTCTGTTTTTCAATCCGCTGCATACGCTCCTGAACAGTATCTTCAGAAGCTGTCTATCTAGCTTCTGATCATTCTGATTCTGAGTTTTGAAAAGAGAAAAACGTTTTTTTTAAAACACAATTCAACCCCCCCTTCTTGTGTTTTTCTCCCCTTCAATTGGTATCTAGAGCCTTGGTTCTGTTGTCAAACACCTAACAGTGTAACAGTCCAAGATCTGAGAAAAACATGTCTGCTGATTCATCTGTTTCTGGTTCTGCTGGCTCTAGTGGTAATCATCATGCTGTTGCATATGATTATAGTGAAAAGAAAACTGACTCAGGGAAGGTTCCAAAGTTTAATGGAGATCCTGAAGAGTTTTCTTGGTGGAAAACCAACTTCTACAGTTATATCATGGGCTTAGATGAAGAACTATGGGATATTCTGGAAGATGGTGTTGGTGACTTAATTCTTGATGAAGAAGGAGCTGCTGTTGATAGAAAAATACATACTCCTGCTCAGAAGAAGATGTACAAGAAACATCACAAGATCAGAGGCTCTCTAGTTTCTGCTATACCACGAGCAGAGTACATGAAGATGAGTGATAAGTCAACTGCTAAAGCTATGTTTGCATCTTTATGTGCTAACTATGAAGGAAGCAAGAAAGTTAGAGAAGCCAAAGCACTGATGCTTGTTCATCAGTATGAACTGTTCAAGATGAAGGATGATGAAAGTATTGAGGAGATGTACTCAAGATTTCAAACCCTAGTCTCTGGACTCCAAATACTGAAGAAAAGCTATGTTGCTTCTGATCACGTGAGTAAGATTCTCAGAAGCCTTCCTGCCAGATGGAGACCAAAGGTGACTGCCATTGAGGAAGCTAAAGATTTAAACACTTTAAGTGTTGAAGATCTTGTTAGTTCTCTCAAAGTTCATGAGTTAACTCTAAATGAACATGAGTCTACTAAAAAGAGTAAATCAATAGCTCTTCCATCAAAAGGCAAGTCATCCAAAGCTCTTAAAGTGGCTGAGTCTGATGAAGAAGATTCACCAACTGGAGATTCTGATGAAGAGGTTACTGAGATGATGGCTATGCTCTCAAACAGACTTCAGTATCTAGCCAAGAAGAACAAGAAGTTTGTGTCCAGGAGAGGTAGTTTCAGAAGCTCAAAGAAGGAAGATCAAAAGGGATGCTTCAACTGCAAGAAGCCTGGTCATTTCATTGCTGATTGCCCTGATCTTCAGAAGGAAAAATCAAAGGAAAAGTCAAAGAAACCAACATTCAAGTCAAGCAAGTTCAAGAAACAGTTAAAGCAGAGTTTGATGGCTACATGGGATAACTTGGATAGTGAATCTGAATCTGACAAAGAAGAGTCTGATGAAGGTGCAAAGATAGCTGTTGGGTTAGTAGCTACAGCAACTTCAGAAGCTGAAACTGAATCAGATTCAGAAGATGAAAATGAGGTATATTCCAAAATCCCTAGAGAAGAACTGATAGAGTCACTTAAAGAACTCCTCACTCATTTTGAATTAAGAACCAATGAGTTGAAAGCTTTGAAAGAAAAATATGTTGCTTTGATGAAGCAACAAGAATCAACTCTATTGGATCTAAAAGCTTCTGAAGAAGGACTCAGAGGTTTTGACTTCATATGCAAGACATATGAAGACAAACTTAAGTTCTTGTGTCAGAAGCTGCAAGAAAAATGTGATGGAAAATCTTTAAGTAACCATGAGATTGCTCTTGAAGATTTCATTATGTCTGGTATTGACAGAAGCAGAATTGCTTCTATGATTTATAGCATTTACAAAAACAATGGTAAAGGGATTGGATTTTCAGAAGCTAAGTCTAGTGAAACCAATCTCAAAGCATATTGTGAATGCATAAAGGAAGGATTGAAAACCTTCTTTGTTCCTGAAGGTGCAAAAATGGGAACTGTTGCTCAATCAGAACCTGAAGCCTCCAGTTCTAAGGCTAAGATTACATCAAAGCCAAAGAATTTCAAGCCTAAGGATATGATAAATTCTGAATCTAAGACCACAAAGATTAAGATTCTGAAGAGATCAGAACCTGTTCCTCAGAGTCTGATAAAATCAGAATCTGATGTCCTAAAGTCTAAGGTTCAGAAGGGCAAGGCAGTTGGCGCTCCTGAGGTATCAAAACCAAAAGTTGAAAAACCTAAGGTAATGATTAATCAGAAGCTACCCAAGAAGGATCTAAAGGATCAGGAAATGGTGAGTAAATTCTCCAGCTCTAACCCCAAAGGACCCATAAAACAATGGGTACCTAAATCTGAAATTGTCAATACTGCAGATTTGTCTAAAAGCAAGAACAAAACAAAAATCATGGTACCTGGACAGCGGTTGCTCAAGGCACATGACAGGAGAGAAGTCAATGTTCCTATCCCTCACAATGAAAGAAGGAGGAAATGTAAAGTTTGGAGGCAACCAGTCTGGGAAGATTATTGGTACGGGGACTATTGGTAACTCCTCTACCTCTATTAATAATGTATGGTTGGTAGATGGGCTTGAACATAACCTATTGAGCATCAGTCAATTCTGTGACAATGGTTATGATGTTTTATTTGAAAAAACCAACTGTACAGTAATCAACAAGAATGACAAGTCCATTGTGTTCAAGGGAAAGAGAGTGGAAAATGTCTACAAAATCAATTTTTCTCAACTGGCTGATCAGAAGGTAATTTGTCTTCTATCAATGAATGATAAGAAATGGATGTGGCATAAAAGGCTGGGACATGCTAACTGGAGATTAATCTCTAAGCTTAGCAAGTTACAGCTTGTCAAAGGCCTTCCTGACATTGATTATCATTCAGATGCACTCTGCAGTGCATGCCAGAAAGGAAAAATTGTTAAATCATCTTTCAAAGCAAAAGACAATGTTTCCACCTCAAGACCCTTAGAACTGCTTCATATTGACCTATTTGGACCAGTTAGCACTGCATCCTTATATGGAAGCAAGTATGGATTAGTTATTGTTGATGATTATAGCAGATGGACTTGGGTGAAATTTCTGAAAAGCAAAGATCATGCATACGATGTATTCAGTAACTTCTGCACCCTTATTCAATCTGAAAAAGAAGCCAAAATTTTGAAAATCAGAAGTGATCATGGTGGTGAATTTGAAAATGAGCCATTTGAAGCTTTTTGTGAAAAATATGGAATCCTCCATGAATTCTCTTCTCCTAGAACTCCACAACAGAATGGAGTTGTAGAAAGAAAGAATAGAACGTTACAAGAAATGGCCAGAACCATGATTCATGAAAACAATTTGGCAAAACATTTTTGGGCAGAAGCTGTGAATACAGCGTGTTATGTCCAGAATAGGATCTATATTAGACCTATCTTGGAGAAAACAGCATATGAATTGTTTAAAGGAAGAAAACCCAATATCTCTTACTTTCATCAATTTGGATGTACATGTTACATTCTGAATAACAAGCTCTACCTAAAGAAATTTGATGCCAAGGCCCAAAGAGGAATCTTCTTAGGTTACTCTGAAAGGTCAAAGGCATACAGAGTGTATAATTCAGAGACACTCTGTGTTGAAGAATCTATGCACGTTAAATTTGATGACAAAGAGCTTGAAGATAAAACTTCAAAGCAAGATGAAGGTTTTGCAGAGATACAGGTTCCTGAAGACATTCCAGAACCTGGTCACTCAATTGAATCTGAAGATAGTTCAGAAGCAGCACCCACATCAGTTGCTCCTGATGAAGTCGCTCCTGATGAAGTCGCTCCTGATGAAGTTGCTCCTGATGAAGTAGCTCCTGATGAAGTTGCTTCTGATGAAGCACATAATAGCTCACAGCAAGCAGATTCATCCAATTATACTTTCAAATACAAGTCTTCTCATCCTCAAGATCAAATCATTGGAAGTAAAGAAAGTCCCAGAAGAACAAGATCACACTTCAGACAAGAAGAATCTATGATTGGACTAATTTCAATGATTGAACCAACAACTGTTGAAGAAGCACTTTCAGATGATGGATGGATCATAGCTATGCAAGAAGAGCTGAATCAATTCCAACGGAATGATGTGTGGGATCTGGTACCCAAACCCCCTCAGAAGAACATTATTGGAACAAAATGGGTATTCAGAAACAAGCTGAATGAAAAAGGTGAAGTAACCAGAAACAAAGCCAGACTTGTTGCTCAGGGGTACAGTCAACAAGAAGGCATTGATTACACCGAAACATTTGCTCCAGTTGCAAGATTGGAAGCAATCAGGTTACTTTTATCTTATGCAATTAATCATGGAATAGTATTATATCAAATGGATGTCAAGAGTGCATTTCTGAATGGTGTCATAGAAGAAGAAGTGTATGTCAAACAACCTCCTGGCTTTGAGGATCTGAAGCATCCTGACCATGTTTACAAACTTAAGAAATCACTATATGGCTTGAAACAAGCTCCCAGAGCTTGGTATGACAGACTAAGTAATTTCTTGATTAAAAACGATTTTAAACGAGGTCAGGTTGACACAACACTCTTCAGAAGGACTCTTGAGAAAGATATTCTTGTTGTGCAGATATATGTTGATGATATAATATTTGGTTCTACTAATTCATCTCTTTGCAAGGAGTTCTCTAAGTTAATGCAGGATGAATTTGAAATGAGCATGATGGGAGAGCTGAAGTTCTTCCTGGGCATTCAAATTAATCAAAGCAAAAATGGAGTATATGTTCATCAGACAAAATATACAAAGGAGCTTCTGAAGAAGTTCAAGCTTGAAGATTGCAAACTGATGAACACTCCAATGCATCCTACATGCACCTTAAGCAAAGAAGATGAAGGATCAAAAGTGGATCAGAAGCTATACAGAGGTATGATTGGTTCTCTGTTATACCTCACTGCATCTAGGCCAGATATTTTATTCAGTGTATGCTTATGTGCAAGGTTTCAGTCAGACCCTAGAGAATCTCATTTAACTGCAGTTAAGAGAATCTTCAGGTATCTGAAAGGAACAACTAATCTGGGACTCCTTTATAGAAAATCACCAGATTATAAGCTAATTGGATTCTGTGATGCTGATTATGCTGGTGACAGGATTGAAAGAAAGTCAACCAGTGGAAATTGTCAATTTCTGGGTGATAATCTGATATCCTGGGCTAGTAAGAGACAAGCAACTATTGCTATGTCTACAGCAGAAGCAGAATACATTTCAGCTGCAAGTTGTTGCACACAACTACTCTGGATGAAACATCAGCTGGAAGATTATCAGATACATGCTAACAGTATTCCTATCTTTTGTGATAATACTGCTGCTATTTGCTTGTCAAAGAATCCAATTCTGCATTCAAGAGCCAAGCATATTGAGATCAAACATCATTTTATCAGAGATTATGTTCAAAAAGGAATTTTAGATATACAATTCATTGATACTGAAAATCAATGGGCTGATATATTTACTAAGCCTTTAACTGTTGAAAGATTTGATTTTATTAAGAAAAATTTGAACATGCACTACGTGTCTGATTAAAATTGCTTGCTCCTGAATAAGAAGTTCAGGTTCTGAAGTCACTTCAGAAGCCATTGTCCTTCAGAAGCTCCTGAGTGAGGTCCTGAAGAAAATGTGCTTCTGATGAGTCATCAGAATCTCAACCTTCAGAAGAGAATCTTTGTACTCCTGAATAGCAGAAGTTAGTGGAAGTTCTGGAGTTGCTCCTGGCGACATCTGTCCCACTAACTTATACAGCTCATCTGAAATCTGACAGCGTGGCATAAATGTATTGGCGTATAACTCAAAGGGCAATGATGTTAATTTTACTTTTCGTAGTACTATCTCGCGCCCCCAACTGTCATTAATGCTATGTTTGTTTGTCCCCTGTTATTCAAACGTTTTTCGCTAAAAAGCACTTAATCAAAAACACACACTACTCACTTCACTTCCTACACTTTCTGTTTTTGATTTCGTATCTGCTAAGAAAAGTTCTCTCTCTCTCTCTCAAAACCCTAAGAACCCTAAATCTCAAACTTCTTCAAACATCAATGGCTTCATCAAGTTCTGTTCAAGAATCCAACGCTCAACTCGCAGTTCAGCAAGCTGAAGGTCAGCAAGAAAGGGCTGCTTACGAGATCAAAGGAGTCACCATGAGCCTAAAAGAATGGCAACTTAAGATTCAAACAGAGAATCCGGTGGATTTTGAATCTCTTGCTTATCATGGCTGTGACATCAAGAGGTTTTATGAAGTTCAAGGGCTGATGAACTATTTCAATATGCTCAACGGTCCTACCTACAAGACGTTAGTAAGACACTTCTGGGTAAGAGCATCAGTCTATGATAAAGCTGCATCAAAACTGGAGGAAGACGAAAAAGTTTTGATTGATCCCTCTCTTGAAGGGAAAACCAGAGAAGAAATGGGTTTGGAACCCTTTAAAGAAGTTCAGATCAGGTCAAGCCTGATGGGTATTCCAGTCTACATTTCTGAAGCTATAATTGCTTTTGTCATTGGAGCAGAAGCATCTGGAAAGTACTCCGGTGTAGATATACCAAACTCTCAGTCAAGCTCCTGGAGTGATTTGGTGAATAAAACTCTCTTCAATTCTACAACAGCTGGTAAATACTGTGACTTGAACATGATCAACAAGATGCTCCTGAAGATTCTCAACGAAAACCTGTTGCCTAAAGGAGGTGGTGGTGATCAACCATCTTTGGCTCACAAGGTATTTCTTCATCATCTCATCACTGGAGAAAAGATAAATCTGCCTAAGTACATCTTCAGGCATATGATAAAAGAGCTCAGGGAAAGCCAGAATAAGTGCAGAGTCTGGGTTCCCTATGGAAGACTGATCTCAGAAATCTTCCATCAAGGAGGCATTATTAGAGCTCTGAATGAAGTAAACTACTTCACTGATGAACAGCTGGAAACTGAGACCGGAAAGGTGATAAATGCAAGCACCTTGAAGCATATGAAACTGATTCCTGAAGTGACCAAGCTGAAGACAGACATCTGTGAATCAAGGGTCATATCTAATCTGATGGAGGACTTCCCTCCCATCTGCAAGAAAGACACCCTGGCTGTTCAAATGGCTCTCATTGCTGATCACTATGAGACCCATGGAAAGCTGATCAGTCTGGATGAAGTTCCAGAAGAAATGTATGGACAAGAACTTCCTGTAGCTAAAGGAAGAAAATCTAAAAGAAAGGTACTTACTCAAGAAGAGTACTTAGAAGGTGAAAATCCTTCCAAGAAGGCAAAGAAGGAAAAGGCTCCTGAAAAGTCTTTATCTGGTGCTCCTGGAGGATCATCAATTCAGGAAGAGGTTCAGGATCTGAACCCAGGAGCTATTATTCCTCAGAAGACAAGAAGTGGCAAGCAAATGGTTTCAGCATCTACAACAACAACGAAAGTGAAACAGATTCCTCAAAAGAAGAAAAGGACTCAGAGACTAAGGAAACTGAAGGAATCTGTATACACTGCTGAAGATTGTGCAGCTGCAGAGGCACAAGAAGAAGAAGAGGCTACCGAACTGGTTACCAGGGAGGTAAGAAAGAAGAAGAAGGCTGAATCTGAAGCTGTTCAGAAGGCATTGGAGCTGGCTAAGGAAATAGAAGTACCTACTGAGGTCTTGCTCAAGGAAGATGCTGCTAAGGTTGCTGAGCAAGCTCTGATGAGCTCAATAGAACTGCAAGCTGAAGTTGCTACTGAAGCTGCAAGTATTCTAGCTACTCCAGGATCAGATTTTATATCAGGTACATCCTCCTCACAACCCTTTATACATATAGAATCTGACTCCTCTCCCTCATCACCTTCTCAATCCAAAACCTCATCATCTTCATCTTCTGATATTCCTATTAGCATCCTCAGAAGAAGCCTATCACCATCCTCCAAACTCCACAAAAATTCTTCCAAACCTATTTCTCCTTTCAAACCATCTGAACCATCTATCCAAGCTAGGGTCAGTAGTTTGCTAGAGTTACAATGCAGCAAACTACCCCCTAATCATCCACTTCAACCACAAACCATTAAACCTGTCAACATGATTTTACCTGACAAACCAGAAGATGACTCTGTTATAAATAATCTCAGCAGTCATCTATCCGGTGAACTTCCAAACTTTAACCTAACACCACAAAAAGCCTCTGAAGTAACAACTTCACAAGTTGCTTCAGAAAGCCCCCATCAACAAGCACCTGAACCACTTGTATCCCCATCTGTTTCTGAACAGTATGTTCCTGAACAATCTGTTCCTGAACAAGTTGTTCCTGAACAAGCTGTTCCTGAACCCACCATTTCTGACCATACTTCTGAAATTCTTTACACTGAAAATACTATGGAGATTGATGATTTTGTCATTGATCCTGATACACAAACTACTCAATCTTCTCCTATGGAGGTTGACCAGTCTGATTCTGATCAGGCACAATCACAATCTGAAAGCAATTCTCAATCTTCAACCATAAATAACCTACAAATTCAACTCTGTGCTCCTCCCAAGCCTAGAAAACAACCTTCACCACCCACCAGATTCTTAGATTCTAATGTATTAAAGGGAGTGTGTGAGGACATAGCTGACAAAATGATCAAGCTCATTTCATCCAGAAGTGACTTGAATCACAGAGAAAGCTATGAGAAACAATGGAGTAGGCTCAAGGAGAGAGTTGAGTATGTCATGCAAGCTCTATCCTCAACATGTGTAGAAGCTCAAGAGCAAGCTAAGCAGAAGCTTCAGGACTGGCTGAACGGCATCAATGAAGATCTTGAAGAGGTTAAGATAACTGGAACTTGGGCTAGATCGTCTTTAAGTATCAGAGGAAGAGAACCAACTGATTTTCTGCCTCAGTACATTCATCCCAAGGACCTTGACTTATCTTTCCTTACAAAGGTCAATCTAAAGGCATCAGCTCCTGATCTAGCTTTAGCTCAAGAGAACAAGATCTTAAAGGAAAAGAATAAGAAGCTGGAAAAAGATCTCCTTGAGCAAAGGCTACTGTTTTTAGAACATAAAGCTGAAACTGATGCTAAACTGGAAGAAGCCAGGATCAGAGAAGAAAATATGGCCAGAAGCATAGCTGAGATGAAGCAGAAGCAAGAAGAAAACAATGATCTCCTGAAGAAGATTCTTGAAAACACTCTCAAACAAACCAACCCATAGTTGCACACCCTTTGTTGTTTGTTGTGTCTTTCAGTTTGTTCTTTTATTAACTGTATATGCTTCTGAATTCAAACACTTCTATATATTTCTTTGCTCCTGATCTTATTAATTGCCTCTGATTTATTTTTTTTAACGCCTTTCACTTGTGATATTGATTATGCTCTGAATCCTTTTACTATGTTTTTCTCTTTCTTTTGTTGATTTCTTTTTGTTAATGACAAAAGGGGGAGTAAGTGTGATAGTATTTAAAGGTCCTGAGCCCCATTAAGTTTATTTTGAAATTTAATTCTCGCAATACTTTTTGTTAGGATGAGTAACTTTATTTCAAAATAACTTAACTGAACCATTATCTCTCTCTATCACTTCTATTCTCTTTGATTATTTTACTAAGCGTTAAATGAATTTAATTAACAAAGATAGAACTCAGGGGGAGCTTACAAACCTCACCTTAAAAGTACTATTAGACTCAGGGGGAGCTTACAAACCTCATACCCTATAAGTCAACTTGTTAATTAGATTAACAACAATTGATCAAATTTTTAAATACTGGTTTGTCATTATCAAAAAGGGGGAGATTGTTGGAACAAAATGTGTTTAACAATAAACCCTAAAGAGTTTTGATGATAACAAAGTATTAAAAATTGACAATTGGTATTGCTAACATTTGTTCAAGTGTACAGGACCATAAACAAAGTAATATATCACATCAAGGTTCTGAACGAACAAATAAAGAGCAAAGGAAGTATCCATTTGAAACTTAAAGCGCTCCTGAAGTCTAGCGCTCCTGAAGTCTAGCGCTCCTGAAGTCTAGCGCTCCTGAAGTCTAGCGCTCCTGAAGACTAGCGCTCCTGAAGACAAGAGCTCCTGTAGAGTATGACATCATCAGAAGCTGAAGGTCCTCAGAAGCTGATTCTTCGAAGCAACAGTATTTCACCAGATTTCAAGATTCAAGTGTTGTATTTTGGAGCGAAAATTATGGAGCATTGGCAGAAGATTAGTGGATTTAAGCAACGGTCATTTCAAAAGGATTTGAAGTCATTTTGTTGCAATTAGACAAGAAGCGTTGACATTGTACTTTGTACGAACTGTACAACCACCTTCTCCACTACTCTGTTCTTTGTCTCTGCTAACAGACAAGAATAACAGCTCTTATGTACAACCAAGCCTGCATCCTTGTTCCCTCTCAACTGGAATGGATTTGAAATTGATTCTTTATAGGACAATAACTAAATCAGGCAAAGAATCACTGGTGAAAGATCAAGCTTCAGTAACGACTCTTTTTGAATGTGTTGGCACTTACAACGTTCACTTCACACCTCTATATAAAGGAGTGAAGACTTTAAGAACAATAAGACTCTACAATTTCTTAAAAAGCGCCAAAACTCTGTCAAATTGTCTAAGCATTCAAAGTTCACTTAGAATTTCAGTTTTCAAGTTCATATCTTTGAAATTCTTAAGTATTAAGAGTCTGTATCTGATTTGTATTGTGAACACCACTGATTGTATATCAAGTGTTCAATCTCAAACATTTTTCTGTGTAATTTTGTTTGATAGAAGTTTCTTGCTTGTGTGCTTGAGCATTAGAAGTCTCTTGATTGTGTTCTTGAGCATTTGAAGTCTCTTGCTTGTGTGCTTGAGCATTTGTAATCAGATATTACATTTAGTGAACTCTCCTTGGAAGTGCAAGGGGGACAGGACTACTTCCGGATTGTGGAAGGAACCTGTATAAATCTTTTGTGTCCTGCTTCTTCTCTTTTCTCTCTGTTTTTCAATCCGCTGCATACGCTCCTGAACAGTATCTTCAGAAGCTGTCTATCTAGCTTCTGATCATTCTGATTCTGAGTTTTGAAAAGAGAAAAACGTTTTTTTTAAAACACAATTCAACCCCCCCTTCTTGTGTTTTTCTCCCCTTCATAATGTTGTTCTTGAGAAAACTTGATGAAAGAAAGTAAAAAACCAATCGAATTCAACCCAGTTGAACTATATCGAAATCGATGTAAATAAAAGTAAATGAATTGCTCAAAAAGAAACAAGTAAATTGCATAAAACATTTAAGAAAACAAACTTAAATTGCATTGATTGAATGTAAATTGGTACACATGTTCATACATTGCAACTTGTGACTCGTTTCTCTCTTCAATGCGGATAATTTGAGTGTAAGTTTTTTGTATGATTGAATTGTGACCCTTTTTCCTTAGGAAAAACTACTATTTATACAAATAAAATAACTACCTAGATTCGAATTCAAAATGATAACTGCAGTAAACTAACTTATCCATTCGATTTGAATTTCGAATGTTTCTTGGAGATATTCGTTGCTTTGACCTTATCCAAAAAAACTGCCTTTTGAGAATTTCCATATGTCGAACCGAGACACGCGCTTTTCAAGTATCCCCAGCAGGTCCAACTTCGATAAAAATAAGAGAATAATTCGAGAACAATTCCTTCGATTACATGGTCAACTTATTTGTCTGCATTTAATGATAGCCTTTAAAAAATATTGGCTAACAGCTAGCTACTCTATTTATAGTTTACAATGACTTAAGCCCTAAGAAATACATCACTAGAATGTTCCACAAGAAACCATGAGCTTTTAGGTCAGAAATATACTAATAGGTAGCTTGTACATGAAGCAAAAGCAGCAAAAGAGAATTCTGGGACATGGCACGGCCGTGTGAGATATGGCACGGGCCGTGCCAAGCTTCTGACTTGGAGATGCTATATTTTTGTGCTGAATCTCGTATTTTTCAGCCCGAATCAGCTCCTAGTCCTCTTTCTTTTGCTCCAAGGCTGAATCTTTAGATATTTGTTCCTGAAATATAATAATATGCAATTGAAGTAAAATAGTTCTAAAAAGAAATAATATTTAAATAAAATAAACTTAAATCTAAATAAAACGAAATCAAATATTATATTAAAATAACTAATTAATGACTCGTCAGTTAATAGTCCAATAGTGCAAAATATGACTAAATTATAAAGGTTTTCAACCACCATAATAAAGCATTATGTTCAACTAAACATCAGAATACAAAATAAGTTGGTACATATCTTGATTGAATACCATGAGATATGGTGGCCCTGAATAAAAAATCTTGATTGTCTTGGTTGAATACCATGAGATTTATTTATATTCTATAAAAGTATTGATTGAATACCACAAGATTTTTTTATCATTAAAAAGCCTTTTAAAATCTCTTGAAATCTTAATTCAATACACCGCCCTAAACTTGCAAGATCATAAGTCTCTTAAGTCTTAACCATCCAAAAAGGAAATTTTCACAAGTTCCTAAAGTTGTTAATAAAACTATCCAAAAAAAAAATTAGACTTACATTCTGATTTTACTCAAGTTTACCTTAGTTTACCCGATTTTACCAAGTTTGACCGAATTAACTCGAGTCAAACTCGTCAAATATTCTGATTTTACCATAAATCGAGTTTACCTTCGAGTTGACACGATTTTGGTACCTAAAAACGTAAGCTCGACGAGCTAACACTCGATTTGTGAAACATTGGGTGTTTGTGTTGTTTTGGAAAACTTGAGAGGAGGTAAATGTAATTTGCACTTTATTTTAATAAATGATCTCTACCTAAGAGCACTTGTTGAGATGATAACATATCTCTTCCAACTTAACTAGAGGTCTTTAGTTCAAATCCAGTTTGAAAATACAGCGGTATTAAGTATCTTGAGAGAGGGATTTGTCACGTATTGCGCTCAAGAGATTAATGTATCAATTCCACGCAGATGATACGTAGTTCACACAACAACAACAAAAATTTGAAGAATACGCTTCGTATAATATATTGGAATCAGTTTAGCACTATTTGTCTATGTACAGCAACACTTCTGTTTGAATGAGTGAAATTAGACTATTAATTAAGCTAATTGAAGAATATATCTTAACTAATTAGTCTTTCTATTTGAACAAATTGGACCTAGTTCTCTTAAAATGTCTCTTTTCTCTCAAACTATTATGTTTTCTGGTTACACTACGTTTTCTAGACAAATAATTAGATAAAATTATATTCAAGTTTGAAATATTTTTTTCTTAAATAGTTAAAGAAAAAAAAGACTAAATACGTAAATAATTGACCCAAATAATGCACAAATTCAGTAAATAGATTGAATGCAAATTTACATTTTGGCTTATATGTATTTTTTTCACACTAATGATTTGGTATGACTATTATTTTTTCATCATACATGTTTCTCGCGCATTCTTTATTTTTATCAATTTACCCTTTGTTTGGATTAAGGAATTTAAACGATATCTCGGTTTATGAAATCCAAACAATGTAAAAACTTAAGGCGGGCATGCAATCATGTTGATGTTTGGTCAGAGCTTCTGAAAAAATTGTTCAGTAACATGAAATATTTATTATATTTTGGAGTATATAATCTAAATTGGTAGTTTAGGCCCACGTTTCTGCTCTGGAAACATACATTGTAAAAAGCGAGAAACAATTTGGATTATAAAATCTGAAACCTCCTTATATATAGGGTTTGCCAATAACTTGATAGAAGTTCGCCCCATTTATCACCAAACACTCCCTACACCTCCAAAAACACATCATTTTGGGTGAAAACATGATGCGAAGTAGCAATCTAGTCATCAAGGGGCATCAACCACATCATTTTCTTCTGAATGCAAATATAATATTGCTATAAAACTTTTCTCATTCAATTTCATGGCGTTTTGCTTTCGATCACGTCACCTTAGTTGCACTGCTTAGTTCAGATTCTACAATCTGAACCCCTAACAATGTGGTTTCGATTATACAATCCGAAGTATGCTAGTACATAAACTGCGCAGTTTTTTTGACTTTGTTTTTGCACTGTTTTAGTTGTGGATACTCCCGTTGATGCCCCCCTCCTTTTGCACCTGACATTGAACTTCCTCTTGTGTTGCCGACTGTTTTGAACGATTTCGAAAATGCTAAAGCCAAGGATCATTCACCTCTAGTTGATATTCCTTCCATTGATGTGAAAGTGGAGGATGCTCCTCCACTTGTTGTACCTCCAAATGTTTCACCTCTAGTTGTTTCAATTGATCAACAGGAACAAGTTAACACTAAAAGAAAGTTTGCAACACCTAACAATTTGTTGGAGTGGGTTTCAGAAGAATCAAGGAAGCTACGATTTTCAATCGTTATTGGAAAATCAAATAAATGGGATGAAAGATATGTCGGTAGGATGGTTGCCTATAATAAACTATGTCGGGCGGCGGGCTATGAGATAATTAGAGTTGATGATTTGTACCTTGTTGAACATCTTGACCCTAAAGATAAGGTTGTTGCTCATAAGAAGGTCGAAGAGGGAATCAAGATTCAATAGGATGAAATCATTAGACTTGATGATTGTAGTATAGATCTTAGCGCGGATTAGTTGAAATATATATCATTAAAAACTACATTTTTTTTAGAACATCATTAACAACTACATAATATTTTTTGATATAATTCTAAAGTCATTGTCTTTTAATGTATACTCTATTATTTTATATAATGAAAATATGTTGAATCCAAAAAGACATGAAATCATTGCTTGCAGGCATGCTGAAATATGGACACATTTCGGATTTTATAATCTTAATCATTTGAAAAATCGTTTAAATTTTATAATCCAAACAAAGAGTATTTTCAGAAGAAAAAGAATATGATGCTCGAGAAACTCACAAGGTAAAAAAAATAGTCTTCGGTTATTATTTGTTTACATACATAAAAACACAAACCCAACATCGGAGGAGCAGAAAAGGCCTTTCAATATAGATATACAACATTTAAGATCTATTTTCTAAGAGCTTCTTTTCCCACCTCCACCCCTACGTTCTTAAAAACCTTCTCTTTTTATTAGTGAAATTATTCTTTTAAGGTTGATTCAATCACTGAGGAGTTGCCTCAGGTGTAAAGTTGTGGGTTTAATTTTATTGCCAATGTAATAATTATTTTTTAAAAAAAACAAAACGATATTAATTCATTCAAATTGATAGACTACATCACATTAGATACAAACATCCCTAAAAATGTAAAAGATGAATCTGCAAACAAACTCACAACATCCAAGTTAATAGCATACAACGGCAAAATGCCTACAAATAATATGATAAAATCTAAGTCACTGAAATTCCTATGCTTCCGGATCTGCAACGTTGACGCCCAAATCATCGATTTAATTTGTAGTTGACAAGTGTCAATCTTTCAATAGGAACTAAACGAACACCGCAACAAGACGCGAAATCAAACGTCGAACAAGACGACTAACAACAAAACGCCGCAATTAGAGGACGAAATCACAAAATCACAAAAGAAAAATCTTGATATATATGAAAACCACTTAATTAGATTGAAAGAAAAGAGGAAAAAAGATACAGAGGGGTGATTTTAAGTCAAAAAATGACTTAAAACCACTCATACTCGATGAATGAAGGAGAAAAAAAATTTAAAGATAAATTGGAGTTTTTCTCACTAGAAAACTAGGGTCATGTCAATGTAATTACTTCGATAAACGCTTTTTAAACTTTGATATTTACCTTAACTCTGGTGAATCTTCAGAACTCAACTCACTCTGTGAGTCTTTAGAATTCAACTCATTTAAACTTTTTATTAGTAAAAAAGTATAATTTCTCACAGTTTTTTTTTTTAAAGTATACTTTCGGAAAACTTGTTTAAAACTCCTCATTTATGTATAATTTAGCCTATATTTTTTTTTTTTTATCACAAACCCCACAAAGGATCCTCTCTTTTTAGCTATTCATTGATCTCACTCTCACTATTGTCTACCGTCGCTATATTTTTCGTGACAATTGGTGGTTAGTGGTTAGTTCTAAAGTTTGAAATTCATATAACTTATTCAACAAAATACCATATTAATAGGTTACCACCAAAGCAATATCAAGTGGAAAATTGAAAAGATACCGTACTTATATTATACAAACTCTTACCCCTAACGTCAGCCAAAGTGTACAAATTCGTTTAATCAACAAAAAAAAATGTACAAAATTGTGTGGGGTTATCATGTCCTTCCTATTTGTTAAAAAAAAAAAAAAAAAAAAAAAAAAAAAAAAGAGTTTGGATAACTCAGTTGACTTGGCGATCTAACATTTATTTCATCTGATCATCACTGCTATAAGTAAATGGGTTTATTGAATAATTGATAAATTTTGGTTATACTATCAATTCAATATATCAATTATACATGAAAAAAAAATAGTATTTATTTATAATAGTGATCAGAAAAAGAATAAAGAAGTGCTAGTACCAAAAATAAAAAGAATTAAGGAGTACTGACATCACAGTATGAACGTAATAAATATTTGCAGACAAAAGCAAAAGAAAAATAAGCACCATGACGCCAATTTTATTCCCATCACAGACATTTATATTTCTTATAAGAATTTCATTGATTAATATTTGAAGAGTCATAGTATGGACACCATAATACCTTAAAATCTCTCTTTACTGCATACAAGACATTTCAATTTTGAAATCTTAATTCAAATATGGCGACCACAACATATGCTTAATGTATGATCATGTATAATTCAATTGGTCTACTCAGAAAGAAAAAAACAACAACCTAAAATATTGAAGATTAATTAATCAGTGTTCCTTCGGATCACTATTATAAGCAAATATTCTCTTTTCGGTTTATAATATAGTCTAGATAAATTAATTATTCAATTAACTTAAAAATAAATATTTATTTATAGTAGTGATCCAATGAAATATTCGACATTTAACTTTAATGAGTATTGCTTAGATGCTTAATTTTTAAATAAGATTTTCAATGTTCAAAATAATCCCAAGCAACATAACAGAAATGTCAATTATGGAGGGAGCATATAGTTGGCTATATGTTCACAACTAAAGTGATCAAAAAGAACTAATTAATAGCACACCATGAGGTTGAGTGTTGACTAGAACTAGTTGTCAACCTATGTCTTTTTTGTGATTTTGATTGAACTTTCAACAAATTATAGTCCAATTGTGTTGTGCATACATATACTTGATTATTTTCAACCTAATATTTTCTTTAAACCTTCATTTTTTTTCTTCTAAACTACTGTTTTTTTAGAAAAATAAGACTATATATTTTCATTAACTTTGTAAAATAGAGGACCAAAATACAATTAAATCTATTTAAAGTCAACAGCACTTACAATGGACAATCCTTCAAAGAAAAACACTTATAATGGACTAAAAGTTGATACCTATTCGATAATGATCTTTGTTGTGTGAATTCACTATTTTGATATGTCAAATATGGGTTATCATTGAATTGAATCAAATATATCTTGTTCTCATTGATTTGGATAGAATTTTCTTTTTGGGGATTTTTTTAATTGAAAAAACACAATTCTGACTCACAACATTGTCACTTTCTCAATAAAATAAATAACACAGTAAGAGTATATGTGGGCGATTTAGTTCTGTTGTTTGAGAGAGAAAAATTCAGATCAATTCAAAATCGTTTGCTTGTTTTGACTTTTTTTTTTCATTACATTTTTAAATAATCCAAATCAAACTGATTAAGTAGGGGAGTAAGTTTTGGTTTAACTTGTCTATGTGGAAAAGAGAAGGATATTTGTTGGGTTCAAAAGAATCATACATCTTAGGGTGTTTATTTTTGAAAAAACTTAGCCAACCACACAACTTGAATTTGAATATGAGCTCTGAGAAAGAACATCTATGTGATTTGTTTTGTTTTGTTTAGGGCCGCTCAAGAAACAGTCTAAAAGGTATAGAAATGATATTTGAATAACTATGGTCGATCAAAAATATATTATAAAACAATAAATTGTATCTGATGGTATAAATATTCATTGTCGGTTGTCTATTTTGGATGTTCATAAATCATTTCTCTTGATGTAACGCCAATTCGCAAGTGCAATAATTGTGTTATAGGACTATGTCCGGTGGAGAATCTTTCAAGGAGGCAAAATATGTCCAGGTATCCCTTAAATAAACGAGTCTGTATTAGCTCAACTTATTTAACATTTATGAGATAGAGAGAAAGAGGTGGATTACTAGTGGAGTCCATTTATTAAAATGGACATCATTAATCTATAATGTGTGTCTATCTCTCTTTGTAAATATATATTAAAAGAATGATGGACAAATAGGGCTAATACAAACTCCAAATAAACAAGGGTTTTGAAAAATGACCAAAAGATCTCTCTAAAGGACACTTACTTGTTGCAGCATCCAAACACATTAGTGTTCCGAGACAGCTAGCAATTGCAGAGAGAATATTAGGATCCAAAATTATTGAGGCAATTCCATAAAACGAATCCAACATCGTGTCGTTATCTGTTTGTGATTGTTCGGATTCAAGTCGGGAGACCAAACAAAAAGTTTGAGAAAACCAGACTTTAGGCTCAAGAAAACATTGTACGAACATGCTTAACATCCTCAACAGAAGTAACAACAAATTCATAGAAACCTCTTCATAAAGAAACAATTACCCATTTACTACTAAGATAACCTTATATCCCCTCTCTCTTTTTGCCAACCCACTGTAATTAAGATATTTTACCCCAATAGCTCATCAAGGTATTCTCACAACTAAGATTTTTTAGGGTGCGTTTGATTTGCTAAAAAATGAAGGACATTCTGTCAAATAAAATGAAGGACATTGTGTCAAAGAAAATGAAGGACAGGACATAACAACTCAAGTTGTACAGTGTTTGAAAGAAACATGACAAACTGGAGGCATTTTTGGAAGTGTAGTTAGGAGTGAGCAAAACGTGATGGGAGAAGAGCAATTTTCAAATTGTTTTAGGCTTCGCATACTTTTAAAAATTATTGGGGCGGCCCTGAGAAGAATCATACATGTTGGGGTTGGATATGGATTTGTTGCGGTAAAAAAGCACACAATTTTTCATTGTAATCAATCACAGCCATTGATATGAAATGAGACGGTTTAGATAACACACAAATTTATGATCTTGACAATTGATCTAAGTCGGACGGTTCTGATATGTTATTGTAAGTGAGTCCGGATTTGCTCAACGTTTCTAGCATCTATTTGTTGTTTAATTATGAGAGAGGATTAATATGACTCATTAGTTGAGTCCACTTATTAAAATCAACATCATTAATCTATTATGTGTGTGAATCTCTCTTAATATATATTAAAATAATGATGGATGAATGAGGCAAATACAAGCTACAGATAAACAAATGTTATTTGATACCTAAAATTTTGTTAGGTACCAATACCATGTAAAATTAATTGAAAATTTAACTTCTTTTTTAAAATAAGGAAATATAAAAAAAAAATGACATGTTACGAAATGAATGAATCCTGTTAAGAAAAATCAAATTTAAATAATTTTCTATTTATTAAAGGAAGAAAAAAATAAGGAAAAAAAGTCATGTGGGTGACCCAGTTTCGTTTTCTATTCCATTTTTTGTTGGTTCATCCACATTTTGACAGTGATTTTTCATTCCACTGCCTTAATGAGTAACAACAAAAATGAATTGGATGACATTGTTTTTCTTTTTTTCATTCAAATTCACTTGTCGCTTCTCTTAACATTTTGAGCAAGATTCGCCACTGATTTTTATCATTGCTCGTGTTTAATTTTTGAAAGGACAAATGTTCATATTATTAATATTATATTAAGAGCGGATATCAAACTCAACTTCTTTGTTACTGGACTAGACTCTTTAACTTCTTCAATCTAACTACTAAGATAACCTTATATTCTCTGTCTTTTTTTCTAACCCGCCGTAATTAGGATCTTTGACCTCAATAATCGCCCTAAGGTATTTTACGCTTATATCTTTTACACATATTATGAGACTAATCATCAAGTCATCAAAGAAACATCTATTTATTTTTTTACCATTGTTGAGTTACCTCCCAAATGCACAACAACAAAAATTGACCTCAATAAAATGAAGTCAAGTTGTCAACTCTTCTAACATTATCTCAATACCTTGTATCATCTTACTATGTTGCTCATGTGTTTCATGTTATATTACAAAATTATGTTGTTCATTTGTTTTTTGAAACGACAGATGTTCATATTATTAGTATATTATATTAAGAGTGGATATCAAACTTTCAACTTCTTTATCAATATACTCCTTAACTTCCTCACTAACAACTAAGATAACTTTATATCCCCTCTTCTTTTTTGTTAACCCACCGTATTTAAGATCTTTGACCTCAATTGTCTTTTAAAGTATTCTCACAACTTAGATCTTTTACATATAGTATAAGACTAATCATTAAATCGTCAACAAAACATCTAATTTTTTTACCATTGTTGAGTTATCTCCCAAATACACGATTACAAAAATTGACCTCAGATTCATTTCATAAATTAAAGTCAAGTTGTCAACTGTCCCAACATTACGTCATCTTCCTACGATGTGTTTATGTGTTACATGTTATATTACATAATGAGCATGTTGGGAATTTTCTCAGTCTTTTCCTCCCTTCTCCCAATTCCCTATCACTTGTATGAACCTCCCTCCATGTGTCTAGGTTCTTCAACCAACTCATTTGCTCCATTATTCCCTCTCTCAATCACATTCTCAGTGCGTAAAACTATTCCATTGACGTTACTGTTGGCCAATAACAATTGGATGCATAGTATTTCCCCGAAATTTCAGCCACGACGAAGAAAATAAGGTACTCAAAAAACATAGTATACTAAAATAATATTCAAAGTCAACGATTTCCTTTCTAAATTTCCACTTTATTTGTTTATACAATTTCATGTACGTTACGTCTAAGATCTCTTTTTTCTTTGACTTTTATTTTCCACACGTCATAGCCGTTTTATTTATAAGTTTCAAAATACTATATTCGTTTTTTATGTTTAGATTTAAGATTAAGATTATTTACTTACAAAATAAAACAATAATCAATTTTATTGATTTTTTAAAATTTAATAAGTGCAAACTTATACGGACAATCTGAAACCTGATCGGGTTAGTTTGTTATATAAAGTTCGCTTATAATTTAAGATCAAATTTGATGTTCAAACTTTACATTTTTTTGACGGATCCATTTTTAACAACTAATACTTGAGTGACTACATGTCTAATTACATTAAAAAAATTCTATACTTCATTAAATACGTGTGTAAATTAGGTTAATTATTTAATGTGTGTGGGATTTAAATATCCTAAATTTATGCCTAAATAAAATTTCATACAACTAATGTGAACTGGAAGTAAACTCAGAAATGAATAAATACAAAACGTTTGACTTAGAATATTAAACAATTAGTAAATTGCTGTACAATGAAACAATATTTCTAATTCTTTATGAGCAAATACTATGACTATTCTACCAAATAAATACTCCAAGTATACTATGACTATGAGTGCTCAAACGTGGCAAGATATACTGGTAGTTCTTATAAATACACATTAGAGTAATGTTCATTTAGATTAGAATCACCATATAATAATTTGGTTGATATTTTCTAACCAAACCAAAACGTTGTTCTCTGGTTTGATTTCTCTCTCCCTTTGTTTCATTTTTTGCGAATATGGCAAGTTTGGAAACTGAATCACTAAATGGTGGTAATCAGAACTCCAGTCCTAATCACCAGAGACCTGTAAGTTTCTCTCAATCATCATTGTATCTCTTAATCTCTCTTATTTATAACATATCTTATATCTTATACTATATATCTTATTACTCTTACATTTATTTGCTTTTCATGTTTTCATTCTTCTTATATATGATAGTATTTTACAACATCTTAGAATATTTTTTTTGTGTAAAACTGAATTTTTATTTTTCATGTTAGTATGATATTGGTATAAAGTTTCTACCATCATTTAATGATAACTAATCTTCAACGAGAAACTTATAAGACACATAAAATGAGTTCTCCACTTTCCAGTCGAATTTTTTCCATACACATGACAGCTTGTTTAAGACATTTAAGTTCTCTACCGCTTGAACTAATTCATTGTTAGTATTAAATAACCATTTAAAAAGAAATACTTCCTCTATCTCATATAATTATGTTTCTCAGTTTGAAATATTTGTGTGCTATCATATAGATATTTTAGGTTGTAACCAAAAAAATATAGATATTTTAGGTTTAATATCTTAAAAGTGTTGAATATTCCAAATGAGAAATATAATAAGTAAGAAGCATAGGTAGTATAAACAAAATAAGATAAGTTACATCATATAGGCCAGGTCATACCTTTTACTTTTCTTTAAAACAGAAAATTCAACCTATCAGTATGTCATGTAGGCCATACATTTTTTCTTCGTACACTTGCCTTGTAACGGAAGAAACTAGAGGTAGAAATAGAATACACGTTAGTTAAGTTTGACTTATTTTTGCTAAAAAAAAAAAGTTTAACTTGTTTAATTGCATTGAAGACCAAAAACAGTTTAAAAGTCAAGATTTCAAGGTCTAGATCTAGTTAAAGATAAGCAATCTTACAAATTATTATTACGGTAAAGAGATAAAGCATGATAAACACCTTAATGTCAACCAACCAAGTTTAACTTTAGACATGATAGTGTGCCTTTATACACAATTTATTCCTTTGTATAAGTTGTGAGGGGTACATTCATTTTTATGCAAATAGGTCAATTTGCCTCCAAATTACTACTCAAAGTATTTTTTACAACTAAATTATTAAAAGTTTTTTTTTTATTTGATGAAATTAGCATTCAGAGAGGCACTCCACACTTGTCTGTCTGCTTTTTATACTTTGTTAACGCGTGTAAATTATAAGTATTTTTTTATTTGATGAAATTAGCATTCAGACAGGCACTCCGCGTCTGTCTGTCTGCTTTTTTTACTTCGTTAACGCATGTATATATTATAAGCAATTTTTTTTATAATAATTTAATTTTGATTAAAGTTATATGTATAGTATTTTGTGACTTCAAATAGTAACAAATTATATTTATCTTTTACCAATAACAAAACAAATATAGTAAAGATTCTTATCTTTTTCAATACTACCGACAATATAACGTTCTTAAAAGCGAATTTGCTTAAACCAAGTTGCTTGGGCTTCAGTGGCAAGGAGCTCCTTCCAATGACGTACCCAGGGAATACCGAGTTCGACTCCTAGGGGGAACAACTCTTGGTCAGTGCGCATGCCTCTACGCACGAGCCGGATTAGTCGCCCACCATTGGTGGATCGGAAACCGGTGTGAAAGCCAAAAAAAAAAAAACTAATTTGCTTAAGGGTATAATTGAAATATTGAAGAGTCCAACCCCAAAAAAATCATATATTTCCTTTATATATTATAGTTCCTATGATCATACATACATACATACATACATACATACATACATACATACATACATAGAGAGAGATTGACTATATATGTAGCTTAAATCAATTTGTCAAAAAAAATGTAGCTTAAATTAATTAGATGTTCATTTAATTAATTTTGTGTTGTTAAATAGATTGAAGAAAAATCAGAGAGGGACAAGAGAATTGATGAGTGGCTTCCAATTACATCTAAAAGGAATGCAAAATGGTGGTACTCAGCTTTTCACAATGTCACTGCCATGGTTGGAGCTGGTGTTCTAGGTCTCCCCCATGCCATGGCACAACTTGGATGGTATATTTCAATTCAAACCCAAATTGCATTGTAGCATGAGCTTTTTTCTATTAAAAAAATCTTATTTATATTTAAGTATGTTTTAATTCCTTAATCTTGTAAGAATTTTTTTTTATTTCATTTAAGTTTTCTAAGTGTTACTCTTGCCGTCTCATATTATATGTTTCATTTTTGTTTTTAGCAAAAATTATATGTCTCATTTAAAATGTGCACCTTTGTCCTCGTGAGCTTGACTCAGTTGGCAGGGATAATGCATAATAAATGCACAAGTTAATTATTTGAGAATCATAATGTATTGTGCAGGGGTCCAGGTATAACCATACTTATACTTTCATGGATCATCACATTCTACACACTTTGGCAAATGGTTGAGATGCATGAAATGGTCCCAGGAAAACGTTTTGATAGATACCATGAACTAGGTCAACATGCCTTTGGAAAAAAATTGGGTCTTTATATTGTGGTGCCTCAACAACTTGTGGTAGAAATTGGGGTTAACATTGTTTATATGGTCACTGGGGGAACATCATTGCAAAAGTTCCACGATATTGTGTGTCCAAGCTGCAAAAAGATAAAGTTGACCTATTTCATCATGATATTTGCTTCAGTTCACTTTGTGTTGTCTCATCTCCCTGATTTCAACTCAATTTCCGGTGTGTCCTTGGCGGCTGCAGTCATGTCCTTCAGGTATGGAACTTTATATTTTTCAAAATATTTTCAATCAATGAGTATTCTCAAGTTATTAATTTTTTTGGACCGGGATCAGTTGTAGATAATATAGCATACAGTTTCACGCTATAAGCGATCTTTGTCGCTGATTTGACATTAGATAGTTCATATTATACATTTAAGTTTCACACAAATAACTGAACCCATTTTAGACTCAGATCGAGTGGCCGAGATGTAGTACTGCATGATGTAGTTGTTGCGTCTAATCCAAATCGAATTTTTCTAGTTGAATGAGAAAAGTACTACGAAGATTGCATGACTGTTAGGCTTGGCAATGGGGTGGGGTGGGGACAGACTTTACCTTTCCTGTCCCCGTACCCTACTCTAAAAGACTTACCCGTTACCCTAGCCATACTAAATGGGGATGAGAAATCGAATTTCATCCCCGTCTCCAACGGATTCGGGTATCCCTGCCCCATCCCCGTGTGGATAATTTTTTTTCAATTAAAAAAGAAGTATTTTTTAGCCTCTGGCTCAATGTTTTAATGCATTATCCAGCAAAGAGATGATATCAATCACTGGCTATGGTGATGGAGAAGAGAGAGGCAGAGGGTGTGAGATGTGGAAGGAGAAGAGAGAGAACCTAGAGAAGTGAGTATCGTACGAAAGACTGAGACATTGATTGTGTGAGTGAAATGATTTAGGATTTAAGTTTTTATTTATATAAAAGGGATAAAATTGATTTTTTACGTTCGGGACGGGTTTGGGTATGGGTTCGGGGTGGGTACTTATATCCCTATCACACGCCCTTTACCCGTATTTTGAAATCGGGAAAAATTCAATCACATACCCAAACTCAGTCAAAACGAAGAAAACATGTCAATTTAGGTTTGGTTCGGGCGGGTACCCACGGGTATGAGATTTGTTGCCATCTCTAATGATTGGATACCATATTTAGAAATCAAGTTTGAAATATACTACCTGAAATAGGGGCATTTTGATCTTCATATAACATAGAAGATCAACCATGACAAAAACTTTAACGACTGAGAATACAAATTAATGAAATACACTAGACAACATGTTAATTTAAACTTTGGTATTTCCATTTTTCTACAGTTACTCTACAATTTCTTGGGCTGCAAGTCTAGACAAAGGAAAACAAGAAAATGTTGAGTATGGATATAAGGCACATAGTACTGCTGGAACAGTCTTTGACTTCTTTAATGCACTTGGCACTATTGCTTTTGCATATGCTGGACACAATGTGGTATTGGAGATCCAAGCAACAATCCCATCCACACCTGAGAAACCATCCAAGGTTCCAATGTGGAGAGGAGTTGTTGTTGCCTACATTGTTGTGGCTTTATGCTATTTCCCTGTTGCTCTTATTGGTTACTGGATGTTTGGAAATGAGGTTGATGGTGACATCCTTATATCGTTACAGAAACCTGCATGGCTTATTGCAACGGCTAACATGTTTGTTGTTATTCATGTCATTGGAAGCTATCAGGTAAAATTTTGTTTCTCTTATTTTATAGACTTTTGGAAAATTTATGCTATTAATAACTAGGTAAAATACACTTTCTGTTTCTTTAAGATTTTTAATTGTATCAAATTAGTCATCTGAGCTTTTTTATCCCACATAGGTCCTTTAATTTGTATTATGTTGGACCGGGAAAGCCCGGAAAAGGACATAGCGCCCTTCGTAAGGGCTCAAATAGCCCTGAGAGCCGAGATAGCCTAGAGCGGTTCTTATGCGGGCACTGCCAATAAAACCTTCTAGAAGCATCTAGAACGCCTCGATGCTTATCCATTTCCAAGTAACTTAACGTCTAAGTTAGTGGGCCCATTCATGACTATAAATATCAACCTTGAGAGCATACTTAAGGCATGACCTAAACAGATTAACCTTAGTCTGATAAGCGTACTCTCTGTAAATACATATGTGTATATTGTTATCCTTACCGCACATTATGTTACAAAAATACACAAATATATGTAATGTTACTAATATGGTAGATACAAAGTTGGCCACTTATCTTAGAAGCACCCCTTTTCCATTTTCTATTAGTACAATTCAAATGATCTCCACTAAATCATGCAAGTTCCACATAACGTGTGTTCTTGCATTATTATTTTGGTAAAATCAACTAAAATATCTTAATTTCATTGTTTTTTGTGATATAGATTTATGCAATGCCTGTGTTCGACATGATTGAAACTTTATTGGTGAAGAAAATGAACTTTGAACCAAGTACAATGCTTCGGTTTATTGTGCGTAATGTATATGTAGGTAAGTAATCTCTTTGTATGGGGAAAAAATGTATTAGGTCAATTTTTTCAAATATTTTTACTTTGGTTCAATGTATTGACAATATTTTTTTTTCCCTTTTCAGCATTCACAATGTTCATTGCTATTACATTCCCTTTTTTCGATGGTCTTCTAGGATTTTTTGGAGGGTTTGCTTTTGCTCCAACAACATACTTTGTAAGCCATAACAAATGAAAATTTCCATATAAAATTTCCTTAGAAATATTAAAATTATCATTGCTTATTGATTTTATTGAATTGTCAGCTTCCATGTATCATGTGGCTTTCAATCTACAAACCAAAGAGATTTGGCTTGTCTTGGTGGGCTAATTGGGTATGTATATTTGACTTTCAATATTTGTTTCAATTTCTTTTTGAATTCTGCTCTTTAGTCAACACAAAACGCTAGCGTCTAACTGAATTGACCATTATACCCTTGTCTGAGTTAACTCATGCACCTTGTTATGTCTATGCGTCAGTTAACTCACACACCTTATTAGTCACGCAGCGTGAGTTAACTAAGGCAGGATTAACACTTGCGTTAGTTAACTCACGCAGGGGTATTTTGATCAGTTTGATTGGGTGGGAGCAAAACTTGTTGGGGGAGAGCAGACTTCTTTCTTTTTTTCATATAATTCATCATTCTTAAGCTAATATCTAATGTATTTTACTTCACTTATTACAGATCTGCATTGTTCTTGGCCTATGTTTAATGATTTTATCTCCTATTGGTGGATTGAGGACAATCATAATTAAAGCTAAGACCTACAAGTTTTACTCATAGACCTCCTTATTCTCCATTTAAATCAGTAATGGAAAGGTGTGATATGATCAAACATATAAGAGAATGTATCAAGAATTGTAGCTGTTTTTTTGAATAAAATTATATAGAATATTTTAGTTTGTATACATTGATGGTTTAAAACCTTTTTTACAAATGTATTCAATGTCGTGTTAAGTAGATATAGTTTTGGAATTGTATTATGTAAAAAGAAATTACATTAATAGTTCTTTTCAAATTAAAGGCAATTGCTCTTAATTCGTAGTAATAATAAAAAGATAAAAGTCTTAGATATCTTATCTAAAGTTTTAAACTAAGGTAGTTATGACATTTGAAACCTTAGTAACTCCACAAAGTATACCAAGAAGTATGAGTATTTTGGACTAGCTATGGTAATAATATTTGCTCAAAAGTGTTTTTTGCGGTTTGAGATTTGGAGTGTGTTCTACATAGATCGAGTATTGATTCTTTCAAGTTCAACACCGGTAAACTAATCAAGTAACACACAATGCATTATTCTATATTATTTAGACCACTGACACTACAACATTTTTCGCTTTAGACACCGACCGAAAATCATGGTGGGAACTGGGAAGCCCAATAACTGTTGCCTAAACGTTTAGGTCACAAAATTCTAATTTCATATTTTTTAAAATCAAAGTTTTTTTATGCAAAAGATGACATGTAAAATCATCACTGTAGGAATGTGATCTCTGTCCGGAAGGCACCTCAATAATATTAACACAAGAGATTGTAAAATCACAAAGAGATTTTGATCAATATGATAAGTACACAATGGCACCAGGACAAAATCCAGCGGTATAAAAATCTTGGGAGAAGTCTTTGATCAGCTTCTTAGGTGGAGTAGTATCTACATAAAAAAAAACATGTCATTCATTAAGTTCAATTGTGTTTGGATTTGCATGTTGAAAAACTATTTGTATTGCCAAGTTTTGGTTTCACTATAAACTCTTCCTAAGTTGTTTCCATAAACTATGTTGGAAAATTTATTGAAACCAACCTACGAACATATCGAAAGTGCTTTTTATAAGCTTTTTCAAACACTTATGAATATTATTCAAAGTTTATTCTTTATAAGGGTATCAAAATGCTTACACAAATAAAATGGCTTATCTGGTTGGGCAATCTCTTTGTTGATGAGATCAATTAAACTCTTGATGGTATCTGATGGATGAAAGGTAGCTTCCAATATGTGATTATCAGGGAAACGAACTCTAATTACAGCCTGAAAAATAAGATCAAACCAAATAAAAAGATAAAAAGTTGGCCACTTAATTATCTAATTTATTTTAGAACATGTTTGCTACAACATATTTTCGTGAAAAAGTCATTTTTAAAAAAAATAAAATAACACTTAATAAATAGAAATTTTCATCTATTTGTTATATATTTTCAAAAAATGAGAATAAAAATGAATCTTAAAAAATATTTCAAATGATAAGTTGTCTTGAATAGCTTTTTCAGAAAATCATTTTAGATGATTGACTTTTTTTAAAAAGTGATTTTCATTTTGGTAAACAATCACAACATTTTATATTTCTTAGAAAGCCTAAAAATTCAACTCAAAATTTTGAATATCATCATTTTTTTTTTTATAATTCGTAACAAATTGGCCCTTAGTATTTGTTAAAAACTAATTACCTTGGTTATTCTTGACCTACGAGCTGCCACTTCTGCTTCTCTAAGTTTTTGAGTCTTCAAGAGTTTATCTGCACATAAAACATTCAAATAATAATGTCATGAATGAGACATTTTAAGATAATCAATTTTTTTTATCAATTGAAGAAATACAAAGTTATTATTATTTTATTTTTTAAAAACTTGGTATCCGATCCAAAGACGATTATCGGAAACCAATATTTAAAAGTTTAGAATATGTGTTACACCTTAGTTTAAGTTTGAATAATCAATGTTACCTTCCTTCTTGGTAGCTAATAACTTGTAATAATCTTCAGCAGTAAACTCATAGTAATCATCAGTCTCCTCTTCTTTTGAGATACCAACAGGAAATACAATCTTAATTAGGTACATTAGAAAGATTATTATTATATATACAAACATCGACACTTGAAATTCTAAATGCACCTTTATATGTTGAAGCATTTGGTAAAGCAGAAAGTGATGATGATGTTTCAAAAACACTAAGCTCTTGTCCAAAATTTTCATTCAGACTTGCAATTGTTGCCTGTTGCCATCAAAATGATAATGAAAAAACATATGCAAGCAAAAAGATTGAGATTTTTCTTACAATCATTTGGGCTAAAAAAAAAAAACTCAAGAAAACCACCACACTCATTCATCTTTTCTACCCTATTTTCTTTACATATAGCACTCTTCATGTTAGAGAAATCAATTACCCTATTTCTTTTGCATTTTCTTTTTATTTCAAGATTAAATCCTATCTTTCAATCAAGAATTATTTTAGCACCCTTTGTTTCTCACTGTCATGAGATTCGGATGCAAAGATATACCAAGCTCTACATATATTAAATCAAGTTCGAAGAAGTGAGCCCTTTAGAATTATCAAATCAAAGTCCCTGTGAGCCTAGCTCAATTGACAGGAACGTTGCAGTATGTCGGAGATGAGATTCGAACCCCAAATTCTTCACGGATGAATAAAATAAATTAATGATCAAACCAGAAAACAAAACAAAACATAATAGAATCAAAATATAAAATTGAAGAAAGAAGAGATATTTAGGTGAATGAGAATACCATGGAATGAACATTAGTGACTCTTCTCCTTTTGGAAATTTGAGGGAAAAAAGAGGGATCAACGTCTACCATCACAAAATTATATGGCACTGGAGTTATATATACAAATATCAACACTTGAAATTCTAACTGCACATTTTAAAGTTATAACTTGTTGTCACCTTTGTTTGGTGCAACATCTTTTTCAAGAACACACAACTCTTGTCCAAATCTACCATTCATCTCTTTATTTGCCTGTTGTCATTTTGGAAGCCATTATGATGCTTAAAATAAGTAAAAATAAACAAAGATTGCAGTTATTTCATAAGCAAGATGACTTGACATAAGATCAATGCAAATTTGTCATCGTAAACTTAACTCAGTTGGTAGGGATAATACATAATATATGTAAGGTTTGAGTTTCGATCCCCAACCACCACAAAAAAAAAATCAATGCAAATTCACAAATAACATAAAATAAAAACTTCAACAAAATCGGTCAAAAGAAACTTCAAACAAAATCCATGAAAGAAACATATAATAAAGAAACAAATTAGAAATCAATATAATAAAGAAACAAATTAGAAATCAAAAACAAATTGTAGAAGACTCAAACTGAATTTTTTTTACTCAAAAATCAAAATAGTTTAACTGAATGAAAATAATACCATGGATGATGGAAGAAAAAAAAATTGATCAACCTTTAGGATGTTAGAAGAAAAGAAGAAAAATCAACTAATATCAGAGAATTATACGGTGAGTGGTGATTTCATTATATAGCACTACTGGCCTATATATTCATATATTTCTTGTATAGTTTTGTAAAATATATATTACTTTTAGGCTTAAATATGCATTTCATCCCTGTAATTAGGGGTCGTTTGAAATTTCATCCCTGAGCTTACTAATCCTCCCATTTTGCCCTTGCAAATATTAATCATTTGACTTTTGGTCCTAATTAAGTTTTTTTGCTGAGGTGGACTGTCATTAGCGACGTGGTGCCCATGTGGCAAGTGATGATTGGACGAGGTCGTTGGCTTAAATAGATCTTTCGTCCCTGTAAATATAGGTCATTTGAATTTTCGTCCCTGAAATTACTAATCAGATGTAATTAGGACCATTTTTCAAATGATTAATAATTGCAGGGGCAAAATTGGAGGATTAGTAAGCTCAGGGATGAAATTTCAAACGACCCCTAATTACAGGGATGAAATGCATATTTAAACCTTACTTTTATGATTTATCTTTGTAAATCTTTGCGAATCTTTGTCAATCGTTGCAAAAAAATTTTTTACATAATATCGAATCATAAATGTCTTTGTAGATGTTTGATCCTTTTTTTGACAAAAAGATTATACTTGGAACAATGGAGATAATGTTTAATTTTTTTTTTTTAAAAGATTAAATCACAATAGTCTATGAAAACTAACATGTATAAATGGAGGTGTCGCGGTTGGAACTCCGAGCATGACGTATAACTTAACAATTTCAACATTTTTACCGGTTGAGTTAGGAATTGTAGACGAGTTAGTGTTGATTTTATTTAAGGTTAATAATGCAAGAAATGATATCGACGTTTTAGTGGATTTTTTTTGTATGAATGGTTATACTTGTGCGCAAGTGTAAAGACTAATTACTTGATATGGCTAGGACCAAAATGAGTGACAAAACTCTCTCTAAAAAGATTTAGCATTGTCGCATTCTCATGATTGAATTCAAACTTGGACCTTTGAACACAAACTATGACCTATAATGAAACTGAAAATGATCTTTATCATCTCATTCAAATGTAACTTAGTACACTATAGTAAAATTGCTCGATGCATTTGAAGCCCACAATCAAATACATGGAATTAATTTGGATTGTCGTTTAAATTGTTTGTTATGATTGAAACTTTTTTGGATATAAAATATAAATGCCAATTTTATTTTTTAAATCTGGTATTCTCTGCATTCAATTGCAAATACTAATCATTTAAATAGGATAAGACCGCAATGGACGAAAAATCTCTAATTAAGGTAATCAATATATTTTATTAAAATTATTTGCAAATTTTGATTTAATATATTTTTATTTCAAAGCTAATAAAATAATATTAAGAGTTATTTTATTTTATTAGGGTTTATGGAGTCAATTAGATATGACTAGAGTATATATATATATATATATATATATATATATATATATATATATATATAACAATTAACAATTTTTTAATATTATAAAATTGTGTACCCTTTTTGGAGGTTAGACAAATCATTGTAGTACTTCACTTTATAAAATGAAGAAGTTGAATTTTATTGAGTAAACATTGAGATTTTATTCTCTTGTTTTGTTTTGGTAAAGCCTTGCAGAGTATATTGGTATTTATAAACGACATTGTACTTCATATTTTAAGATGGGAGTGTTCATGATTTTGTTAAGGATAAAAAGCTAAATCAAACTGTTATCACGGTTAGGTGAATCGGTTTTACGGTTCTAAATCATACCAAACTTTTTTAAAAAAGTTGTATTTCTCCAAACCAAATAATTTTTTCTCGATCAAATTGTACCAATTTGATACTATAATCTTATTATAACTATCCCCTTTTTTAAGAAGCTTATAACTATTAACGTTGAAAAAAAAGTATAAAAAACATTCAATATTAGGACAAATTTAAAAAACAAAAACTAAATTGAACCGCATTGAAAAATCATGAATCAAATCGAATTGGTTTATTTAAGTTTGGAAACTTTTAGTCACACTTCAGTTCTACAGTTCGCTTTGATGATTTTTTTTTATAGCCCTAGGACAAATTCGGCACTCAGATGCTAGAATCCTCGTGTTATTTTTAAAATATTCCGAGAATGAATTTTGGAGAAAAATAAATTGAAAGCAATGAAATGTAGCTCATGTATATGGTTAATCACACATTTACATCAACAGCTATATCCCTTTATTATAGTACTTTGTATAGATTAAAAAAAAACTTCTAAAATATAATACACACACATATGTAATACCACAAGTCAGGCACACAAACCAACTCTTTTGCATGTTAGCAAATCCTCATCGTCAAAGAAATAATGTCTTCAAAACCCCCATCGACATGCCATTTACGACGACGTCGAGAGCCATGACACCTCTGTGATTGTACCGATGTCGAACGATGAACAATTGGATGAGATTTCTATTGAAAAAGGGTTTGGAGGAAAATCAGTTTCTACGTGGCAAAAACATGTTATGGTTAGGGCTATATTCGTGAGTCTCATGTTGTTGGTGATGTTCACGTTCATCGTGATGAAGCTGAATCTCATAATTGGGATCATTCCTTCTTTCAATGTTTAAGATGGGTTGTTAGGGTTTTTCTTTGTGAAGACATTGAGATTTTATTCTCTTATTTTGTTTTGGTAAGCCGTTGTAGACTTTATTGGTATTTATAAACGACATTATACTCCATGTTCTAAGAGGGGAGTGTTTATGATTTGGTTAAGGATAAAAACTCAAATCAAACTGCTATAATCATTAGGTGCATTAGTTTTATGGTTTTGAATCATACCAAACTTTTTCAAGAAAGTAGTATTTCTCTAAGTCAAATAATTTTTTCTCGATCAGATTGTACCAAATTTTTTATTATAATCTTATACGAATTATCTCCTCTTTTTTTTTGAAGAAACTTATAATTATTAACGTTGAAAAAAAAGTATAAAAAACATTGAATATTATGACAATTTAAAGCCAACAAAAAACTAAATTGAACCGAATCAATAATCATGAATCAAATCGAATTGATTTATTTAAATTTCTAAAGTTTTAGTCACACTTCAGTTCAACGGTTCGCTTTGATGGTTTTTTATAACAACTTAGGTGCTAGAATCCTCGTGTTGGATTTTATATAATAGAATGAATTTTGGAGAAAAATAAATTGAATGCAATGAACTATAACATATGTATATAGTTAATCACACATTCACAATGTCAACTATAATCCTTTATTATAGTACTTCGTATAGATTAAAAAAAACTTCCAAAATATTAGGCATAATTTTCTTAACAAATAAGAATCGAAAGATATGTTAGCGCGCGCGCACACACACGTAATACAACAAGTGAGCAAGAATTACAAGAGAACAGTCATTGCTCTACTCTATGTCTCTAGCAAAACAACTGGTAATGAATTATCTTATAGTTGTGTGAGGATTATTGAAGAAAGAGATGTATTTATAGAATGTGGTATGTACATTGTTGGTTAATGTTGATGTTGTTGTACCTGATAATGTTACCGCTTTGTTACCGTTTGGGTTACTGTTCATAGCCGTTGGTAACTGGTTAACAACTTTAGATGTGTTCTGGCTGTGATGTGCTCGTAGGTTTTGCTACTTTTGCTTTTCCAATACGTTGGCCAATGCGCGAAAATTTAATGACAAAATTATCATTTTAGTAGATAAATTTGCATGGTTGCAACATGAGAGTAGTCCCAATAGTTTTTGGTGGAAAAATCGCTGGTATTTTTGTTTTGCCTATTGTGCCTGTGTCGTGTGCACGTCATGTAGTATGTGGTCTGTCGTTGGTCGTAATGAATATAATATTAATTTGTGGTCATGTTTGATGTACATTGTATACGACGTTGCATGGTTCGTCATATGTAATTCATATGTTCTCCATCGGTGCATTGCACGAGCTGCACAGTAGTATATACATGTAACACCACAAGTCGAGAACACAAACCAACTCTTTTGCATGCCATCAAATCATCATCGTCAAAGAAATAATGTATTCAAAACTCCATCGATGTCATCATAACAACATGTCGAGAGCCACGACACCTCTATGGTTGTGTCGGTGTCGAACGATGAACAACTGGAGGAGATTTCTATTGAAAAATGGTTTGAAGGAAAATCAGTTCCTATGTGGCAGAAAAAGGTTACAATTAAGGCTATATTCGTGAGTCTCATGTTGTCATTTATCGTGATGAAGCTAAATCTCACAACTGGGATTATTCTTTCGTTGAATGTTTATGCTGGGTTGTTAGAGTTTTTCTCTGTGAAGACATTGATATTTGATTCTCTTGTTTTGTTTTGGTAAATCGTTGTAGAGTGCATTGGTATTTATAAATGACAATATACTTATGTTCTATGATCGTAGTGTTCATGATTTGGTTAAGGATAAAAACCCAAATCGAACTGTTATAATCGTTAGGTGCATCGATTTTATGGTTCTCAATCATACCAAATTTTTTAAAAAGAGTTGTATTTCTCTAAACCAAATAATTTTTTCTGGATCAAATTGTACAAATTTGATATTATAATCTTATACTAATTATCCATTTTTTAAGAAGCTTATATTATTAACGTTGAAAAAAAAAAGTATAAAAACTATTGAATATTATGACAATTTTAAAAAACAAAAAACTAAATTGAACCGCATTGATAAATCATGAATCAAACCGAATTGATTAATTTAAGTTTGCAAAATTTTAGTCACACATTAGTTCAATTGTTCGCTTTAATGGTTTTTTTTATCAATTTTAAGACAAATTATGCACTCAGTTACTAGAATCCTCGTATATGGTTAATCACACATTCACAATATCAACTATATTCCTTTATTATAGATTAAAAAAAACTTCCAAAATATTAGGCATAATTCTCTTAACAAATAAGAATCTAAAGATATGTTAGTAGAGTATATATATACACACACACAAGTAATACCACAAGTGAGCAAGAACTACAAGAGAGCAATCATTGCTCTATTCTGTGTCTCTATTAAAACAAATGGTAATGATCCATGCAAAGCCTAACAATGGTAAAATGCTAACTATAATAATTCCTACGTAATTTGCTCCTATTTCTTCGATATTGATAATATTAATAAGAAGGAAAATAATTAAATGTAGAGTGATGCAGACCAGAAAACACTTAAACATTTTGGTAGTATTCATAAATTATCTTATAATTGTGTGAGGATTATTGAAGAAGAAGAGGTATTTATAGAATGCATTATGTATATTGTTGGTTAATGTTGATGTTGTTGTACCTGATAATGTTACCGCTTTGTTACCGTTTGAGTTACTGTTCATGGTCGTTGGTCACTAGTCAATAGTTTTAGATGTGTTTTGGCAGTGACGTGCTTGTAGCTTTTGCTACTTTTGTTTTTCCTATCCATTGGCCAATGATGGAAAACGTAATGATTAAAACTAATTTGTAGATAAATTTGCATGGTTGCAATATGAGAGTAGTCCCAAGAGTTTTTGGTGGAAAATTCGTTGGTATTTTTGTTCTGTCTATTGTGTCTGCGTCGTGTGCACGTTATGTAGTATGTGATCTGTCGTTGGTGGTAATGAATATAATATTAATTTGTGGTCATGTGTGATGTACATCGTATATAACGTTGCACGGTTCATCATGTGTAATTCATCGGTTTTCCATCCCTGCATCGCACGGGCTGCACACTAGTATATATACGTAACACCACAAATCAAGAACACAAACCAACTCTTTTGTATGTCATCAAATCATCATCAAAGAAATAATGTCTTCAAAACTCCATCGACGTGCTGTTTACGGCGACATCGAGAGTCACAACACCTCTATGGTTGTGCTAGTGTTGAACAATGAACAACTAGAGGGGATTTATGATGAAAAAGGGTTTGACGGAAAATTAGTTCCTATGTGACATAAAAAGGTTACGATTAGGGCCATATTCATGAGTCTCATGTTGTCGGTAATGTTCACATTCATCGTGATTAAGCTGAATCTCACAACTAGGATTATTCCTTCATTGAATTTTTTATGTTGGGTTGTTAGGGTTTTTCTTTGTAAAGACATTGAGATGTTATTCTCTTGTTTTGTTTTGGTAAGACATTGTAGAGTGTATTGATATCATAGAATGGTGTGAGGATTATTGAACAAGGAGATGTATTTATTGAATGTATTATGTACATTGTTGGTTAATGTTGTTTTTGTTGTACCAAATAATGTTACTGTTTTGTTGGGTTACTGTTCATGACCGTTGACCAACTGATCAACAACTTTAGATGTGTTTTGGCAGTGATGTTCTTGCAGCTTTTGCTTTTCATATCTATTGGCCAATGAGGGAAAATGTAATGACAAAAGTTACCATTTTAGTAGATAATTTTGCATAGTTGTAATATGAGAGTAATCCCAAGAATTTTCGGTGGAAAATTCGCTGGTATTTTTGTTATGCCTATTGTGTCTGTGTCATGTGAACGTCATGCAGTATGGTCTGTCTTTGGACGTAGTGGACATAATATTAATCTGTGGTCATGTGTAATGTACATCAAAGACAACGTCGCACGGTTCGCCATGTGTAATTCATTAGTTTTCTATTTGTGCGCCGCACGGGCTGCACACTGGTATATATACGTAATACCATAAATCAAGAACACAAATAAACTCTTTTGCATGTCATCAAATCCCCATTGTCAAAGAAATAATGTCTTCAAAACTCCATCGACGTGCCGTTTACGACGACGTCGAGAGCCACAAAATCTCTATGGTTGTGCTTGGGTCGAACGATGAATAACTGGAGGAGATTTATGTTGAAAAAGGGTTTGAAGGAAAACCAGTTCCTATGTGGTAGAAAAAGGTTACGATTAGGTCTATATTTGTGAATCTCATTTTGCCGGTATTGTTCACATTCATCGTGATGAAGCTGAAACTTACAACTAAGATTATTCCTTCGTTGAATGTTTCTGCTATGTTGTTAGGGTTTTTCTTTGCGAAGACATTGAGATTTTATTCTCTTGTTTTGTTTTGGTAAGTCATTGTAGAGTTTTTTGGTATTTATAAACGACATTGAACTCCATCTTCTAAGATGGGAGTTTTCATGATTTAGTTAAGGATAAAAACCAAAACTGAAGTCTTATAATCATTAGATGCATCATTTTTATGGTTCTGAGTCATACTAATTTTTTTAAAAAAAGTTGTATTTCTCTAAACCAAATAATTTTTTTTGGATCGAATTGTACTAATTTGATAATATAATTTTATACTAATTATCTCCTTTTTTTTTAAGAAGCTTATAGTTATTAACGTTAAAAAATAAGCATAAAAAACATTGAAAATTAGAACAATTTTTAAAAACATAAAACTAATTGAACCATTAAGTTGAAATGCATTGATAAATCATGAATCAAATTGAATTGGTTTATTTAAGTTTGAAAAGTTTTAATCACACTTCAGTTCAACGGTTCGCTTTGATGTTTTTTTTTTCTTTTCAGATTTAGGAATTTTTTTGTACTCAGATGCTAAAATCCTCGTGTTGAATTTTAAATAATCTGAGAATGAATTTTGGAGAAAAATAAATTGAATACAATGAACGAACTTATGTATATGGTTAATCATACATTCATAATATCATCTAACAACTCTGTAACTAACATAACCAATCACATTATCATAACCAACTTAATAGAGTTCACATACCAGTGTTTTTTTACTCAAAGTTCACTTACTAGTTAATTAAGTTTAGTTAATCATTGAAAACATCTTTAATGAGGTTATCTAAGTGAGTTTTATGGAAGTGTGAATTTGTACCTTATTTTTTTCTTTGCATTGGAGAAACTTGACTTGACAAAGTGGGTATTATAAATTTTTTTAAACTAATTAAATAAGTGAGTTTTATGGAAGTGTAAATTTGTACCTTATTTTTCTTTGCATTGGAGAAACTTGATTCGACAAAGTGGGTATTATAAAAATTTTAAAACTAATCAAATAAGGTAGAATATCATCATTAGACCATCCACAATGCAGCATCTCGTTTTGGTACTTAAATGGGTCTCGACTATACACGTTATCGATTAATGTTTGGTTGTAAAGTGTCTATTATATCATCATTAATATAAGATACCTTAAACCCAAATTGGTTGGCCAAATGACGTTGACTTGAGACCTTAGAGTGTGTTCCTATCAAGACTCAGGTTCGATTATCTCTAGTACAAATTTTGGTGGCCCCGATTCATAAATAACTTTGCTATGATTTTAGATGGGGCATTCACAAATGGACGGTGGGATTGAATCATTTGGCCGTTGGGTCAGACACCTTAAAAAAAGATACAAGGTCATTGTTTACAAGATTGAAGTTTTAGTTCGTCGTTGTTTACAGGATCGAATTTTTTATTTTTTTTAAAAAGATACTTTAACTCTTTACCGTTAGAGCAAAATGTGTATGAGTTTCAAGGAGCCGTTTATTAATAGTATATGAAACTCATGGAGATTCCTTAAAACAAATCATTAGAGATGCCATGAGACCTACCAATATAAACGGCTCATATTTGTCATGGAAATGCCTAACATAACAAGCTTTCGACGGGTAGTACTTGAGTGATTTTGTGTTGGGTGACTTTGGTGATTTTAATGTATTTTAGATGAAAGAGAGATGAATGAATGATTAAAATAAATTATTTTGATGAGAGAGAATTATTGATTATAAGAGAGACAGAGACAAAGTCATCAAAATCACCAAACACAAAGTCACTCAAATGCTTCCCGCTTTCGACCCTCATCACATAATCATCAACATTACACGTGAACCAACCAATCAGAGATTTATTAAAATTTCAAGTTTGAGATTTAATTAATTCAACATTGCAAAAATAACTTAATCTCTAAATTAATGTACAATATATGTGTGATGTATGTAACAGATATGTGCATGACTTTCTAAAATTATATTTTTAAGCAAATATATTTTCGTTATCTAAAAGGGGGAGTGCTATAACATGCATAATTTGAAATACCCATAAAAAACAGCCCTATGGAATCTCTAAAACATAAGCCATAACCCGTGATGGAATTATTGTTAAAATATGCATAATTATTGTTGTAAAATCGAACATTGTAAGCAAAGAATATATCAGGAATAAGTTTCTTCTTTTTTTACTCAAACAAGTTCAAAAAATTTCTTTAATAAGGGAAATATAATCTTGAAATATAATGAAAAATGTTGCTTCCTTCAAAAAAAAAAATGAAAATTTTTGCTTAGAAGGTAAAAGATAAATGCTCTAGCTAAAGAGTGAACACTATCATTTATTGATTGTCTAGTAAAAAATCTTATTAATTTTTGTACATATTCAACAATATTCATTTTAGGAACAAATACATATGAATTATACTACATGATTTTCGTCTGGGGTTCAAACTCCGACCACCATAAAAAAATACTACATGCTTTTTTGACTTTATAAATATAACGGTAACAAGCAACACAACAAAATTCTTCTTAAAAATATAGACATAGAAAGATATTACAACTTTGATATCTCTTCAATCGTAAAGATTAATCTATCGAGTTAGATTGGACTATGATGGATGATAAAATTCTCATTTTAAAGATTTAACGTTGCTGCATTTCTAAGTCTGATCCGATCCATGACCTCTGGTTAAACCGAAGGAAACGTATTATCATTTTATCGTGTTCTTGGGTAAAAATAATGCAATTTAATATAAAAAATGAGAGTATATATATATATATATTAGGGAAGAGATTATATGAATAAAAAATTATTTTCAAATTGTTGAAGAAAACGACAAGAATTCGTGCCGGCAACGACCGGCTATCTACTTTACTTCAAAAACTGTGGTAACCTACCACTACCCTCCAAAATCACTTCAAATTCAAAAACACACCTTCCCTATGCAAATACGGCGTCGTTTCACATTCCACAAAAAACACATGGACCCCATTTCCTAAAAATAACTAATCTTATTTTGTTCATTCATAATTTTCTAACAAGCTCCGACCCAATTACATGAGATATATTATTCATGTATTCAAGTGAATTTAACTTAATACCTGATATTATTTCAAAAAACAAAAAACTTAGTACTTGATATAGATATTACATTATATTGCATACATTGGTTCGAATAACAACATTTTAGTTATCCATCTTATAAGTATTTTTTATTTTTTTGAAGAAATCTTATAAGTATTTTTAACCGTAGACTATTTGACAAAAAAAACAAAATCAACAAATGAGTTTTTAATGAAAATGTCAATGCTCAATTTGACTAATATTTATTTACCGCAAAGAAATTGTTAATGTTCAGATGTTTTGAAAGAAATTTAATTTAATTTGTAGAATTTATTCTACTTTTTATTTTGGTTGAATTGAGTTACAGAGATCATAAAGGTCGATACAAACCTCGGTAATATTGGTATAGTCATTAGCCGCCGCCACCACCAAAAAATTGTGACGACATAGTTGAACTCACTATAAATACGAGTGAACTTCTTACAAATCATATTATAATAAAATTCAAAACTTTTTAATTTTTACCATTGATCCTTCTCTCAAAACAAAAAAATTAACATTGATTCTAACTAAATTTATTATTTTTTTTTGAATAAATTCTAACTAAATTTATTGTTACTCTTACATTTAACTAATTTTATCTAGAATCAAATTTTCAAAATCAATTACATAACCAAACACACAATAAAGAAAAACAAAACACCGAAAAAATAAAATAAAGAAACACAACACAGCGAGAGAAAGATCAGAGAGAAAACAAACACACAGAAAAGAAGCAGAAGAAGCAAATTATAGCTTTTTCTCAAACGCGCGTTTCGCTTAATCTTGCGTTTAAGTGCTTTTGGATCCACATTTCACATCTCATTACCTCAAACCTCCGCTGTGTGAGAATCAGCAAATCGTAGCAGCTTTCTCTTAACCGCGCGTTTAAGTTTTTTTTCAAAACGCGCGTTTAAGTTAAGCTTATTTTCAAAACCGTATGAGAAGAAGGTGATGACGATGGATAGAGAAAAAGAGAGAGAAATCGAACTAGAAAGTGCAATGTACACGAATTGTTTGTTGTTAGGTTTGGATCCATCGGTTATTGGAGTTGGAGCATCGAATTCAACTCCTCGTGTTGGTGCATTTCGTCATTCCAACCCTAAATTAGGAGAACAGTTGCTATATTTCATTCTCTCTTCTCTCAGAGGACCAATTCAATCTTCTAAAGTATTTTTCACTCTTGTGAATTTGATTCTGTTACGTTTTTGTTTTTTTGTATTTGATCTTGTAGTTTAACTTGTTTTTTGTTTGGATCTTGAAGGATTTTGATAAGGTTTGGCCGATTTTCGATTCTGCTCAATCACGTGATTTTCGTAAGGTAACAATTTCTTATTATTATTTTTTGAAATTTTTTTAGTGTATGATTGATTCTGCGGTGAGAAAAGGTGTAAAACTGATTCTGACATGTTTGGTTGGTTTTGTAAAGTGATTTGTGTTTTGAATTGGGATGCATTGGTGTAATATAAGTTGAACAATAAGTGTATGGTTAGTTCCACTTCTAGAGAGACCAAAATTGAATATGGAGGTGTAAAATTGATTCTGACATGTTTGGTTGGTTTCGAGTTGAATTAATCTTGTCTCCAAAATTGGTTCTACTTGAAGCAAGGATTTGTAGCTTTTGATTTTAGAATTGGGTTTTACACACAAATTTATAGTCACTTTTACATGAATGTATCCAAATATCCATCGCTTTATATTCAACTCGCTTTTAGTCAGAATAAAACAATTTTTGTCGCCGTAGAACCAAACATAAACTAAATTTGAGTGTAAGTAACAATTATAGAATTAGAACTTACGATTTCTAGGTTCAAGAAGAATCAATTCTACTTTAGAGGAACCAAACATGTCAAAATCAGCTCTAAACCTCTAGAATCAATGTTGGTTGCTCCAAAAGCGTAACCAAACATACACTTAAAGTTTAATTTGTATGCACCGTTAGTGTAAAAGTTTTAAATTGTCAGGACAGTGGAACCAATCCTGTGTGTGACTTTAGATGTTATGATAAAAGTAAACTGTTTTTAATGATCCGATGGTTATGATTGATTGACAGTGTAAAATTCTTTACACTGACTGTGTATATGAATTAAATCCATTTTTTATTCTGTTGTGAATTTAAATTTGAATGGATTTGGTGGAATGGTTTTGAACCGTGTGGTGGAATGTGTTTGGTAGGTTGTTCAAGCGATTATTAGTGAGCTTGAGTCGCAAGGAGCACTTCCTAGAAGCAATTCAAGGGTTTCTTCGCTTGCTACTTGTTGTGGACCTAGGTTGGTATTCAATCTCATGTAATGTAATTGTTGATTGCAGATGGTTTAGTTGTTTTGTTATCTGTGCTTGTATTTTAGTTCATTGTTTTGGGAAAAATAAGTTTTATTTAGGGGCTTGCCTTTTTTCAATTTCGTAGTGTTGTTAGCATTGTATATTGTTGGCCTAGTTTGATTTAGTTTTGACTGAGAAATGTTGTGTGCTTGCTGCGATTGGTTTATTAGTTAAGGTTCCATGGAATGCTATTGCTCTCTTAGCTCTAGCATAAGGTTGTGGTTAGGGAATCTTGTTGGATTCATTGCTGGTTGATGCAACTGTCTTCTGCTTCTTTTTAATCGGTGGCTTTTTAGAGTGGTTCTGCATTGTGCAGCAGGGTGTTTCTTCAGCTGATGTAGCTTTTCAGTGGCAGATTTGGTGGGGGCGTTAAGCTTGTAATGTTAGTGTTGCTAATTGATCTTCAATTGTGGTGTTTAGAAATCATTAGATGGCTTCTTAATAAGCAGAATTTTTTTAATTAGATGTATCGCAAGAGCATAAGCTGACTGGAGTATTCAATATTCATGAGGATATTTGGGTAGATGAGTGGACATATAGAACAGGATAAGATTGGGAGTGAATAGACAGGTACCACCTATTATCTAAGAAAAATATGGTAGAATTGTGTAAAATAGTTTAATCATTGGAGAAGAAGACCATTAGAAACCCAGCCTCGCAAGATGTATTGATTAGATGGATGATAGTAAGTATTATTTGAGAATAGAGAGACCATAACTTTAAGTGAAACCATTTAAAGGATTTAGTTCTAAATGGTTTTACCATAGAGGAGTTATACCAAAGAGGAGTTGAGGCCCACCTTGTGAAAAGATTTCTATTTTTGTTGTTATATTAGAATCGGATAACATAATCTCATGTGGTTTGTTTACAGAAGCTCCTTGTTTGGATTCTTGTAAAGACAGTTCTAAATTTATTTCAATGTTCATGTTAATGTAGGTTTGTTGAGCTTTTGTGGCAACTTTCTCTGCATGCTCTGCGAGAGGTTCATCGACGGACATTTACTTCGGACATAGCATCTAATCCATTGCCTACGCCATTGACTGATGTAGCATTCTCACATGCAGCTACTCTACTTCCAGTAACAAAGGTATTAATTATAATCCATAAAATTTTAGGAAAGAATGATACTCTACTTATGCGGAGTTTGGCATGTTGTTTGTGGAATAAAAAAACTTGTCAGTCTGAATTTTTACAAAATACAGTTGTCTTTTTGCTGTACTCCATCTCGTATTAAGTGTTGTTTGGTAATGTACAAGACTGAAGAAAACTATTGATTGCACCCATTCCCAAAGTAAAATAATTCTTTTTGACTAAAATGTCATTGTAATTGGGGTTAGATGTAATTATACACTACTTTGTCTTTAGTAACGTGTCTTTGATTTTTAACAGGCAAGAATAGCCCTTGAAAGAAGGAAGTTTTTAGAAAATGCAGAAATGGCTGTACAACGGCAGGCTATGTGGTCTAATTTGGCTCATGAAATGACTGCTGAATTTCGCGGGTTATGCGCTGAAGAGGTGCATCAATAGCTGAAGTCTATTTTCCAAGTTTATTTAGATATAGTTCGTATTTTCCTCTCCACATCTAGACAATTCTTTATGCATCTTTCTCTAAGCGATTATAATGTAAAACCTTAATTCAGGCTTATTTACAACAAGAGTTGGAAAAACTGCACGACTTAAGAAATAAAGTCAAATTGGAAGGAGAACTTTGGGATGATCTCGTATCTAGTTCAAGTCAGAATTCCCATTTAGTTTCTAAGGCTACTCGCCTATGGGATTCTTTATTAGCTCGTAAAAGTAAGTGCAAAAATTTATATTTTGCTTCCCCTTTGCATTTGTCGAGTAAATGTCTACTAATGGTGTTAAATTTTGTCAATATTAATATACAGGTCAACACGAAGTTCTTGCATCAGGGCCTATTGAAGACTTGATAGCTCATCGGGAACATAGGTAATGCACTGTACTTACCTTGCCTTTCCCAATATCTGTAGATCAACTGTTCTGGCTAACCATTTTGTACATAAATTTCAGGTACCGAATCTCTGGATCATCTCTGCTTGCAGCAATGGACCAGAGTTCCCAGGCTCCTTATTCAGATGTATTATCTGGTGACTCTGGGGATTTGTCTTCAGTGCAAACAGACAACAAAGGGGAGATTGATGGATCTCATTTTACCAGTGAGACATTAACAACAGTGGATGACAGAAATGGGAGAGTCCACCAAACCGTTGACATAGCAGAAGTTATACGGCGATGGACACACGCTTTGCAACGTATCCATAAACAATCACTTCATCTGGTAAGCTGTTTACAAACTTTCCTTTAAAGACGGTCACCTGTATATGATCCGTATGTGTACCCCTATCCTACAAGTTTTGTATTTAACCTAATGGCTTTTATTTTGGGGATAAGAAACCAAAATATTTTAGTTATATCCTTTGTCAAGTGTCTTGACTTTTGTAAAAAACCTTGGGCATGCACTCATCTTTATCTTATCAGCTAACATTCTACTTTTGTTAAGTTATATTTCTGCAAGAAAGATCTGGGAGAATTATTAAACTCTAAAATCATGATAAAGATCTCTTTCTTAAACATACGATGGCTGGTTAATAAATATGTTTGTGCCGATATTTTTGTTATGTTTGTTTAAGTTTGTATAATTTATGGCTGTTCATAGTTCAAAATCTTGAAAAATGGAATAATCCAGTCTGTGTTGCACACCAGAAGCTTGAGAATTTGGTTTATTGATGCAATTGTGTTCAGTTGAGTTACAATGCCTAGTAGTAGGTAGTAAATTGATTACACTTTTCACTCTTATTTATTACATACTCAAGCTTTTAACCATCTGCAGGCAAAAGCAAATGATGGAGAGGGTCCAGATATATTGCGCAGTGCACAGGAAGGCAGTTCAAGTGGCCATGCCGAGTCTTTAGCAGCAACCCTTGCAGAGCATCAGCAACACTTGGCTAGCTTCCAGGTGATGCATTATAACAAGCTTTAAAATATTCAAAATCTTATCAGTGTTGAAGTGCTTCTAATGGCAGTTTCATTTTCTATTTGTCATGAGCTTTTTGATAAAGTTTTTAGACAATCTCTACCATACTTCATTGATCCTGCATCTTTTCGCTAAAGAGAGCTTTTTGCCTTATATTTCTTGTCTCGGTGTTTGTGGACGATATCTTCTTTTCAGTTGCAAACAGACATTTTATTTGCCCTTTGTTAACAGCTTCCTATATATGAATATTGTTGTTAATTGAACAAGAAGACAGAGGAGAAATAACTGCTTTCATTCATGTAATTGGTCTAACAAAAAACAAACTGAACACACAATCTGTTTTACATAGTTTGACAATACTAAAACTTCCAATAACTACCACAATACAACACAATTAAGTAAAGAAAACTGAACAGCAGTTACTAAAATAAAATAACCAACACATAAACATAAAAGTCTCCACATCAGCAGTCCTAAGCATGACATTTAACAAATATAATTAATAACAACAACAACAACAACAACAACAACAACAACAATAATAATATCAGGTGTTTGGACAAACAATTTAATTAAGCACGTATGCAAAAAGTGCTTATCTTATAAGTCCTTGGTTCTTCCTCCCTAATTAATATTTAGCTTTTGAAGGAGGGTTTTCCGAGTGATTCGATACTTAACAAATACCAGTTGGCTTTGTTCTATGAGAAGTAAAGAAGAAAGCAATAAAACCTTGTGCTAGTTACGTTGATTTTATCAATTACTTGCTGGTTCTACCGATAAATATTGATATATTGTCTAATGAGTCTTTGCTCTATGTCTTCCCTCTTTTCATGGTAGGGGTTTAGTATTTTATACAGAGTTGACCTGTAATTACTGTTCATATACTCGCAAGACTCCTCTTTAGGAATTTGACATTGTTGCATTTTTCATTTGCAGGTGCTTATCAACCAACTCAAAGACGTTGCCCCAACAATTCAGAAGTCCATATCAGAGTGTACAGAAAAAGTGAATTGCTTGGCCTCCAATCTAACTCCACATCTATTGAACAGACATCATAGCCAGTCAACATCACCTATCCAAGCACAGAGCAGTGGGAGGATGGTAATCTACTATTTTAATATGTCGCAACTATTTCTTTCACAATACCAGATCTGATTTTATCCCTATTTTTTATTATCAATTTTAATATTATTCAGGAAAGTGGTACCGATGATGTTGGTGAGTTGGCTTCAAGAATGTCCAATGTTCAGCTTGACAAGGTTTCTGTTAGTCCCTCCACTTTGAAACTTCCTCAGTTATTTAGCATGACCCCGTCTTCTGGAAAAGCTGGAAATGTGCAAAGGCGGCATGGTTATGCTTCTCAAACCAGCCAAACAGAGAATCTTTCTGTCAGTAAATCTTTGGACGCTCCTTCAAATAATGAAGTAGCAAGTTCTGAAGGTGCGTTTTGTTTTCATAATTTTTTAGGCAAAAGATTTTGTTGGGGATGAAAAACCATACTTTAGGCCTCTACCGAATCGCTTAAGCTTTTAGCAGAATTGGTCCTTGACATGGTATTAAAGCCTCTGTGTGGTGTGTACAATAGATTAGGAGCTTGATCCTATCCTCATTAATCTCCATTTTTTATAATTGATTTAAATTATATTTTAGCACAAAATGAAGTGGATTGTCCACTGTCCATTTTAAGCTAAAAGGAGAGTGTATTCAATAGAAAATGGTTTCTATATTGATAAAATTAGTAGAAACAATTTATTTATAACAATCTCTGGACTGTTATCTCAAAATATAGAATGTTTTCTTTCAAAATACATCAAATTAGGAAATAACACAGAAATTAAGGAAACAGATAGGTTACTGTTGCAAGGCAAAATCCTATCAAGAAATTCAAGAGTCTTGGTCTCTCCAAATAATTAGAGAGCTTGGTCTCTCCCTCCCATAAACACTCAATAACTAACCAATAACTTCTTTCCTTTCTCTATTTATTACTAAAAATAAATAACACTAACAAATAATAAAATCATAACTGCCATAATCTACTTCTACCCTTTCCCCTTACATTGTTCTCCAGTAAGAGGTCTAACAGTATGTTCAGAGATATTAAATCATATTCTCATATTAGCTCAAGATTTTAGGAGAATTGAGTATTGATCTTTGACTTGTTACAATATATTGAAGCTAATGGCTCTGTGAGGGAATTTCATTGTCTGTATATTAGAAGTAAAGTGGCTGATAATGGCTCTATTTTGTAGGTAGTGATAGTTTGTTTGTCCAGAATTTGAAGAGGTCAGTAAGAGAAGCTGCACTGTCATTGCAGTCATACAATTTAGAATCATCTCGGAATAGTAGCCATTCTGACGGAAGTTCTGAGCACTTCTTTGTCCCCCTATCAGAGACTAGCTTTTCTCATTCAGATACAGAAAAAAACGTAACTTCATTGAGGAGCAAAAGGTTATTTGTTTCTCCAATGGATGATCCTTTGCTTGAGAGTCATGTATCAGATGAACAGGAGAGCAAGTTTGATGAATTTTCAGATATGTTGAGTGATATGGAAAGGCTTTCGTATTCTGACAATGTAAATGGTTTTCTCTCGTATACCGGTTCAAATGAAACATCTGATGCACGGCAGTCAATGTTTGACTTCGAGGATGCACAAGAAGTCTTCTCACCACCTATGCTAATGGACTCCTCACTTTTGACTGATCAGTTTGAAGACTTGCTGGGTATGTATTATTTTCAACCTGATTTTGTTTCAGGAGTTTGTCTTTTAGTTATTTTAATCACTCAATGATTTTAAAATGCTTTGCTAATTTGAAATTTAATTCCGAGCTTAAAAAATGGTATTTTTGTTTGGGTTTGGGTAGGTTCAGGGTTTCACTTTGAGGAATTCTTGAAATGCTAAAGCAATATTTTGGTATTGATCTGATAAAGTATTTAGGCCCTGTTTGGATAAACAACTTATTTTGTAGCTTATAGGATAAGCGCTACGATAAGCTCTTGTAAATAAGCTATTCCTATAAAAAAAGAAGATAGTCAACTGTTTTTGTATAATCAATAACCTGTTTTCATTAGCTATCCTGGAGTGCTTTTGGAAATAAAGCTTAAAACAACTTGTAAACATGTCATAAGTTTCATAATTTCTTCCAAATAGTGTCATGAGTGCTTATGTCAGCAGATAAGCTCACATAAGTCAATCAAAACAAGCCCATAGTAAGAAAACCTCAGCTTCAATGTTCTCAAGATGATGAAATGCAGTTTGAAGGAGACATTTCTGACACATAAAGTCATGGTTTGAACTAGAATAAGGATATTGGATTAGTTAAAGTTACATTAATTTATATTCTAAAATTCTGAAAAATCTAGGGGTTATTTTTGGAATTTTCATTTCTACTATTGGGAGTGAGTGAAGTCCTGAGAAACAGCAGTTGTGCTTCCTGCATGATTTTTAGCAACTGTTAATGTTTTCTTAGATGTTTGTTAATTGACGAGTCTGAAATTTTGTTGTTGCAGCCCCTCTCTCAGAGACCGACACGGCATTGATAGACCATTGAGAATTTAATGGCAACCTCCGAAAGACTTAATCGAGGAAATGACATGATTGATGGAGTGGATTGCTATTCTTTTACTGGGATTTTCACTCCCTTCACGTTGTATGACACGACACTCTTGTATCTTGGCATGTATATTATAAATGAAAACTCACTCTGTTTTCTTGTACTGTGCAGTGATATACATTGTTCCTTTTCTGAATATGGTTTGGTGATTTCCAGTGCTTTGTGCACATTGACTGATTAGTGGAATATAATTCTTTGATTTATGATTCCATTATTTGCTTGCTTATAATAATCATATAGCATTAAAAAAAAGATTGTTTTGAGAAAAACCCACTTTGAATCTTGATTGTCTTGATTGTAGTGAGAAAAAGTTTACTATTAGTTAATATTTAATGAATTATGGAATTGTTAAAAACCCACTTTGAATCTGACTATTATGTCAAAAATATATAAATAAAACAAAAATAAGTTTATGAATAATGTGTACCATAGTTGAAAATAGGATTAGCAAGTATGGATTGAAAGAAATCCTTTATGTACTCTTGGATTATCTTTATCTTTTAGTTATTTACTCAAGTTTTAACCAATAATTAATTTGAATGAGTCATTGATTGATTTTGACATCTCTATATAAAAGTTACATTTATACATATGAGTATATAATTTACTAATAGAATGGAAACTGTGAAAATGACATTCCTCTCCCTATGTCAATGGAGTTTTCATTAATTTTTAGAGTACTCCTACTTGTCATTACCATTAAATATGAATTATTATCCAAAACTATTCTCAAGCCAATCACTTCTCTTGAATTTTTTTGAGTAAGACATTATGAAAGTCGTATTTAGATCTTCATAGCCACAAAGATGGGACCACAAACTAGCTGGCCACTAATTCGTGTTGCCAGATCGATAATTGATGGCATTGGAACAAATCATAATTTTGGCTATTGAAATTATTAAGATTGGATAATTTAGCCTCATAAATTAAATTACTATGATGATGATGATGGAATGAATTCAAGAGTTAAAATTAGTGTTGTACCATCCTATGAAGGTGGTTCATAATAATCTTCATCTAAAACATATTACTCCTTCCATCCTTGAACTTTGACATTTTATGTTTTTGTTCCAAAATTTTGGATTTTTAAGACAAAAATATAATCAACTTGTCCTTGTGAGCTTAACTTAGTTGGTAGAGACAATGTATAATATGTAAGGTTCATGATTCGAACTCTGACCACCACAAAAAAATATATAATTAATTTTTTTCCGCTATACCCTGTTAATGATCATAGATTAATTGTACTTAATTTTCACTAGTAAATATACTTATCTATAGTAAAATTTGCATTCAAAATGGACCAAAAAATATGCTTTGAAAAAAATAAACTAATAAAGATGAATAATGGAGATTAATAAAAGGGTTATGAAAAATTGTAAAATAATTGATGATTACAAAACCAACTACGAATAGTTAGTCTAGATTCATATTTTCTAATCAATGTGCTAAAACCTTTTTTTTTTACCAAAATGTAGAGAGAAAGCCCGTGGATACCGTTGTAGGAAGAGTGTATCAAATGGAGGAAAGTCAAGTTAAAAAAGGTAGAGGAAGACCTAGGAAATCTATTGGAGAAACCATTAGAAAGGACTTAGAGGTCAATAAGTTTGATCCAAATTTAGTTTATGATAGAACACTATAACATAATTTGATCAATGTAGCCAATCCCACTTTGTGGGATAAAACTTGAGTATTGTTGTTGACGACCAAAATGGGCTAAAACCTTAAACTAGCAAAATTCAAAGTTGAATGAAACCGTTAGTAAACATACAAGACACATTTCACAATGACATAAATTCTGCATAATCCCCAAAACTCAACTCACACGAACCTTTATTACTCAAACAAGTAAAAAACATCTTTAACGAATTATAGCCTAAAATAACTAACACTTTTACTTTAAACTTTAATGATGATTTTATTTCAAAAAATAAAGTACAGTAATAAAGAGAAAAGTGATACCAGAACCTTAACATAAACACTGTTAATTTTTTTATACATAAAAAAAAAAACTAAAAAAAAAACTGTTAATTTTTTTATTCTTTTTTCTAAAACACATTTTAATCATAAAATTTTCAATTAAACTAACGAATGTTAATTCAGTTGATAAAAAGTTGACTCATATCTCACAAGAATGCGAGTTTGATTTTTATCGTCAACATAAAATCTTTTTAATAGATGATCTATAAATACTTTAACCTTGATGAGCCTCTACATCATAATTCATTTAAACTTTTTTTCATATTTTTTCCCAAGCAAACCCAAAATAACTACAACTTTTTCCTCAAAAAAAAAAAAAATACTACTTCACCCAAAAATAAAAACATGGATGAACTTCAAAAAATATTTACACTTTTTTGCAAACCATAATTTTTTTTAAAAAAATAATACTAATATTTTTATGCAGCCCAAAAAGTTCAGATTATATATATATATAATATTAAATAAAATAAATCAAAAACATATTTAAAAAAAAAAAAAAAACTACAAGCTCAGCCCAAAAAAGAGAGAGAATGCTTTTTCCACCTCACTTTATTTTCTCTCTCCTCCAAGAGCTTCTTCCTTCATTCTCAAAAATTCTTTTTTCTTTCCAACTCAAAATATTTTAAATAAATTAAATCTTTTTCCCTTTCTCTTTTTCTCTGCACCCATTTTTTTCCTTCAGAAAAATTCGATTTTTTTAAGGTTGTTCCATTTCATCATCGTACTTCGTTCGTTGTCCCTCAACACTTTTTAAGGTTAAATTTTAACCTTGGTGTTTTTCTGGATCAGACCCAGATCCTGTTTTTTTCTGATCCATAATTTTTATTTTTTAATTTTTATTTTGGTGAAAAATCGTAATCAAGAAGCAATATGAAAAAGGAAAAGAAGGTAACTTTCTTTGACCCTTTTGCTCACTCTAGTGAAATATATAAGTCAAAGTTTCTGGGTCTATGGTTTCACACAATTTTTGAAATTTGTTAGTTGGTATCAATCAAGGGTAGTTTTCAATCTTTTTCCTATTTTTTTTATTTAATTTAAAATTTTGATTTTTTTGGTTTCTCTGTTTAAGTGTGAATTTATTGTTTGTTTTGTTTAAGAATGTTTGTTATTGTGCCTTTTTTGTTTGTTTTATTGTTTGTTTTGTTAAGAGTGTTTGGTGACAAAAGAGTGTTTAGTATTGTGCTGAATTTGTGTTTTTTGAGCTTATGTAGTGTTGTGTTTTAGATTTGTCATAAAAAAAAGTACTATGAATGTTGTTAAGGAATTTTTCATTGAATCATGTGGTTTCTCTCAATTAGAATGTTATGTTGTTACAATTAAGTAAAAATCATGGAATCTTATCTATGTAGCATGGACACTTCTAATCGAAGGTGTGTACCGGTGTCCGACAATTGTCAATGTCCGATACGGCACTGACACATGTGATTACATTGAATTATGTCATTGTCTCAAAGTTGTATTTGTGTCGGTGTGTCAGAGACCGTGTCATGTTCGGTATCAGTGTCTATGTCCGTGCTTCATAGAGTCTTATGATAGAAGTGAATTTGAAAAGATGTTATTGTTTTCATTTGTTTTTGTATAAGAGGTTCAGTTTTTTCATTTGTTTGGCTATCTTGCAGATTGAGGTTGCTGCTTTGTCTAATTTGAAGGAGCATCAATAAGGACTAAGGAGTGTGTTTTAAAGTGATTGGTGAAATTTTTTGTTGAAGAAATTTGAGTTATGATCAAGCAGATACTAAATAGGCTACCTAAGAAGGGATCGAAATCAGCGGAAAATAATGAAGGAGGAGGAGGAACATCAACTTCTTCTTCAACTGCTTCAAACAGTGCAAGAAGCAGTTATGGAAATTCAACTGCTTCATCAATTTCAGGCGTTGATTCTAATTCGAGTATTGGAGGTGACATGCTTGTACAAGCAATGAATTCAAAATTGAATCTGAACGGTAGTTTGTCAGCTTCTTATGAAGCTTTGCCGAGTTTTCGCGACGTTCCGAATTCGGAGAAGCCAAATTTGTTTATAAGAAAGTTGCAAATGTGCTGTGTTTTATTTGACTATACTGACCCTTCGAAGAACATTAAAGAAAAGGAGATTAAGCGACAAACACTTGTTGAACTTGTGGATTTTGTTTCTTCGGCTAATGGCAAGTTTACAGATGTTATGATGCAAGAAATTGTGAAAACTGTGTCAATAAATTTGTTCCGTACATTGACTACTCCACCTCGCGAGAACAAGATTCTTGAAGCCTTTGATATGGATGAAGAAGAGCCTTCAATGGACCCTGCATGGCCTTACTTGCAAATTGTGTATGAACTTCTTCTTAGGTTTGTCACATCACCCGAAACCGATGCTAAGTTAGCGAAAAGATATGTTGATCATTCATTTGTTCTCAGATTGTTAGACCTTTTTGATTCAGAGGATCCTAGAGAGCGTGATTACTTGAAGACGGTTCTTCATCGAATATATGGGAAATTTATGGTGCATCGACCGTTCATCAGAAAAGCAATCAACAATATATTCTACCGTTTCATTTTTGAAACCGAGAAACACAATGGTATTGCAGAACTCTTAGAAATTTTGGGAAGTATAATCAACGGATTTGCTCTGCCACTGAAAGAAGAGCACAAGCTGTTTCTTGTGCGAGCTCTTATTCCTCTTCATAAACCGAAATGCATACCGATGTATCACCAGCAGTTATCTTACTGCATCACACAGTTTGTGGAAAAAGACTGCAAGCTTGCTGATACGATTATACGTGGATTATTGAAATACTGGCCGATAACAAATAGTTCTAAGGAGGTTATGTTCTTAGGAGAGCTTGAGGAAGTCTTGGAAGCAACTCAACCTGCAGAGTTTCAGAAATGTATGGTACTCTTGTTCCGCCAAATAAGACGTTGCTTGAGCAGTTCACATTTCCAGGTCTGGTAAATCTATTAGTTTTCATCAGTTTGCACATTCTATTACTTAAATCAGCTATGCTATAGCACTACAACACTGCTATATTCACTATTGACAACACTGGTGCCTGATTTTTCCTTAGCGCGGTAGACATTTGATAAATGAATCATTATTCATATTCAATTAATTCCTTTTTTTTTGTTTTGTTGTCTCATTAAACATGAGAAATAGGCATCAGTGGATAAGTCCTAATGACATAGAATATTATTTGATATTTGATTAATAATAAGCGTGGACAAATCGTAATGACATAGAATATTATTTGATATTTGATTAATAAGAAGAAGTTGCAAATATATTTCCATAGTTTTTTTTTTCAAAAATTATTTATGTTTGTTTATGCATTCTCTCACTTTGTGTCTAGGACATGACTATTGATTCTAATTTGTATGAAATTTATGTTTGAAAATTTATGGAAGATATTGTTAAGCTTGATATTCTTTTGGTATGTTGTTTACAATGTTTTGTGGTCTTCTATGGAACTCTTTTTCTACTTTTCTGGTAGATTTTCTGAGTGCATGAACATTGGTTTTGGTGTGAGTTGGTCTAATTTATATACGAACATTGGCTTCGGTGCCATATCTGCGGCAGTTTGGATAAACTGCTACACACCTGAGTCTTGAGTGTAATTATACTGATTTTTGTGTGGGGATTGTCGTGGATTCACATAGATATTGCATTGGAAACCCAACTTAGCAGTTGACCCGACTCTTGTAAACACAACTCCCATGTGGTTTGGGCCAGGGAGAAGACTTTGCACATACTTCTCCATGTGGGGATATACTCAATGTAGCATTGCCAGTCATAGAAGTAGCGGTTTGTTGACATTGCTATAACACCTTTATAGCTGCTATTTGACAGCACTCTCTACAAAATGGCGTATTGCGTAACAATAACAATTTGTTCAAATTCCCTTACACAAGTATATAGAAGTATAGTGCCAGAATTGTTCCACTTGGATCATTGACTGTATGTGCCTTCAGTGGATCATCAAATTCATAAAAGCTGTAATAGTCATTTGAAAATAATGTAAAGTTTTTGTAAAATTATACAATAGGATTACTGTAGAATAAAATAAGGGTGTGATTGCTTTCAAAACCTCACTCAGGTGAACAACTCATAACTGTGATTTTAACTTTATAATCATAGTCTCTCTCCAATACATTTATTGGAAATGTAACCACTGTGTTTAGTGCATATCCGGCTGCTGGAGCTTCCTGCTACTACTCATGCATTCTGTGATGTCATCTTGTAATACAGTCCTCCTGAAGTTGCATTTCATCAGCTTTCGTTTTCAACTCATGAACTTCTTGTGTATGTTCTCAACTTCTCATTGAATATCTAGTAGTGCCAAATTGGAGACTCAAGGTTCCTGTGTTGCAAAGGAAGCCTTTACTTATTCCATCGGGAAAATAATATACAGTGGAGAAATCATGTTTGGGAAATGACCAGCAGTTTTCAAATTTTGTTATTGTTCAAATTAAAAATACGCACTTGTGATCATTTCCTTTGGTTTTGTACTTCTGCTATATATGTTGGTGTTGGACCATTAGCTGAAATAATGAGCCTGAAAATTTGACTAATTAATTCTGCAAACCAAAGATTTCACTCACTTGCACTTTTTCTCAAAGAAAATACATCATTTCCAGAATAGATCCCCTGCAGGCTGCAGCACTGCACCATAGCGCTGCACCACGATGCATTGGTTGCAGGAACCTTGAGTCGAAGTTTAAAATTCATTTGTCTTTGATCCAATGGCCCAGCAGCCACTGCACCGTGTGCAGTGCTGCAGGGGATCCCAGTCCTACATTTCACTCTCATCGTCCACTATAGGGTCTATTTGATTTGCAAAAAGTTGTTTTCACGCAGTTTTTTCTTTCAATTTTTTTTTTTACATTAAATAGGGATAATGTTTCTGCCTAGAAACACAATTATTGTCATTTGTCACCTTATTGGTAATGAATCCTTCCTAGCTTGTTGCATCCTTAACTTTTGCTACAATGCTTCCCCTATAATGACGGGATGTACTTTCAAGATATTTTGATGCCAAAGTAAGGTTTAAGAGTGGAGTATACGTGGATGGGGAGGGTAGGAGGTTACCCCCTCTTTATAGTAGTTATGTGATCTGAGGGATGTCCTTAAGTGGCATATTCTGATCGGTGTTGATGACATGTCACATATCCACATTAGGTTCAAATTCCCCTTAGTGTTGAGAGTCTTTACATGATAAGTGGAAGTTGAACCTCAGGTTTTTCCGTTGAGGCTGAAGTTGAATTTGAGCCTGACGGGCTTTGTCTGCAATTAAAGGCATGACTTGGCTTTTGGGCTCCAAAGCCTTCTCTTCATGTACTCATCATGAATCTGACTCCAACGTCACATGATGGCGATTTTATTATCCCGTAGTCCATCCCGGTACAGAAAACAACATTTGTTTTTTGTTTTCATTACTTTCTATACATGTCTTCCTTGAAAATAAATGAAACCATTTAGAATATGAAAACATGTCTTCCTTGAAAGTTATCTTGCTAGTGTACTGTACATGTCTTCCTTGAAAATTTAGGGAAAAAAAATTTCATTTATTTTTTTGAAAGCTATGATGCATTATTCTGTATGGTGGATACTTTTACTATAACTTTATTCTTGTAATCTATCAAATGATTTAATTGCGTCTGAATGTGCAGGTAGCGGAGAGGGCTTTGTTCTTATGGAATAATGATCATATTGAGAACTTGATCAAACAGAACTACAAAATTATACTTCCTATAGTCTTACCTGCTTTGGAGCAAAATGCACGGAGCCACTGGAACCAAGCCGTCCGAAGCTTGACAATAAACGTCAGCAAGATCTTCTCGGACACTGATCCTGCATTCTACGAGGAGTGCATGACCAAATTCAGAGAAGATGAAGCGCAAGTGAATGATATGAAGTCAAAACACGAAGCCAGATGGAAGCGCTTGGAAGAAATGGGAGGCATGAAAGTTGCAATCAACGAACCGGTTTTGGTTTCTCCAAGAACTCATGCAACTTCTGGTAAGGCGGCAGGCAAGTAGGCCTCAATTGGATTGATCCTTGAATTTTTCGGCATTCCAGGGTGGAAAAGCATGAGAGCTATTCTAAGGATGATAATGTGCTGTGTTTGTTGGTTCCCTTTACCAGATGAAAAACTGAGGCCAAATTTAGGTTACAAAATAGCTCCAACTTTGTTTTACAAGCATGAAATGTATATATTGAATTGCACGAGACTTTGATGGATGTCTCAAGCCACTGTTTATTTTGGAATTCACTTTCTGTAGCTGCCAAGTTTGATCTATGTAGCACTGACACTATACCGACACATGTGCTTACATTCAATTATTCTATTTTCTCAAATTATTACCGGTGTCAACATGTCAGTGTTAGTGTTTCATAGAGATTGATGCTACCAAGAATCACAAAATGGCTTGAGTTACACGTTTAATCTGTTTTCATACTTTTGTTTGATGGATACATGTTTCTATCGTGTTTCCAATTTTTAGTGTTAATTTTGGTTTTCTTGTGTAGTTGAGTTGGTTGTTTAAGGAAAGTTGATAATTAGGTGTTACCTTGTAATGAATTGTGGTTGTTTTATATATATTTTGAAAGCAATTTATTTAGCACATTTGTTATTTGTGACAAGAATTAATGGAATCTTTTTCTTTTTACCTTTTCCTTTTTTCTTAGTCTCAAAAGGTATAAATATTTGGTTTAAATATGTTTTTGCGCCTTGATTTTCAGTTTTACTCCCTTAAATTTTATATTCTGATTTTAATCCTAGATGTCTTTACTTCAATATCAAAGACAACTATTGTAGAACACTAGTATCAAATCATATTTTATCTTAGCCGAAACATCAACAGTGTTTCTTGGTACGAGTCTTGAGAAGATGCTACGATTCTAAATGTTGATGGGAGTACCATTGAAAATCCTGGATCCTGGAATTGCCGGGTTTGGTTGTCTTCCGAGATCTGGTGATGGTGATTGGGATCATTGGCTATCATGATCACATTGGTGTGAGTAATATTCTGCAGGCAGAATTACTAGGTATTTTTAATGGACTCAGAAATGTTATACATGCTGTTTTGATTCTCTAAATGCTCTCATATTGATTAAAGGAACAACTCCGCCTCTGCATGCTTATGCTATTGTGTTGGATTGTGGATCTCCGCCACACCCTCAGCGAATTGAACCAATGTGCAGATTTTTTGGCGAAGTCGAGATCTAAAGATGAAAGGAGCCTCTGTTTGATTCAGTTACTACTGTTATAAGATTACTATGTTTCATCTCGTCACCATATTTATAGTCATATTAATTTGTATTGCTTATAATCTTATTTACTAAAATTCAAGAATGAATACCTTTTTTTATTAACATAAATAATATCACTGTGGTATAAGCTTTTTCGAGGTAAAAAAAATAAAACAAACATTAAATCACACCATATTTTATTACTATTATCAAACAAGTCGCATTTCTCTTTTTAGTTGCATCGTAACATTGCTATAACTTTGAAAGTAACATGATAACTTTTCACAACCACCTTTTTATCAACAACCATTTTGAAAGTAACATAATAACTTCCCAGAACCATAGTTTAAAAACTCAGGTTTACCGGAAAATCAACAGAGATGCCACCAAAGCAAATACGAAATCACGATAAAGATTTCCTGCAATTATGAAATCACTCATTTGACGCAGTCACATAATCTAGACTATCTGATCAAGATTAGAGTACAACTTGAGTAAATCAAATTCAAAGTCAGAACGTGAGAATTTTAATCTTAATCCGACGGTTTAGATTGACAGTATCATGATTGCGTAAAAGCTGAGAATCCAAATCCATTTATCACTCTCTGACGATGCAAACTGCGTCAGAGTGGCTCTCATTCCCTCAAAGTGCTTCCAATATTGAGACAAACAAGCTATATTGAATTGACTTGGTTTATGAAGATTGTTTTAATCTCAAATCTCTGTGCTTCATGAGAGGTTCTCTATATATACACAAACATGAAACCTCCACATGGTTCCCCCTCCCCACAAATCAAAGGGGAGGGAATCAGTGTGGACAATCATGTGAAGGCCATGGCATTTATATAATGGAATTACATAAGACACAACAATGAAAAATAAGATAATGATGAAACATTTGTTTGTAATGGAGACAAACATTGTTCCCAACAAAGCAAACTATGCAAAACATTGGCCTTAACTTTTGGTTAAATATTAATAAAGAAACTTCATATCATCCTAGATAGTCACTAAATGGTATCTTATGACCAATTGTTATTTTTTAATCTAAAATCTGAATCTTATTGAGAAACAAAGAACTCGTCAATGGCACATATTGTAACAATGAGAAACAAAGAACTCGTCTATGGCACATATTGTAACAATGGAATAAAAGAATAATGAACGAAATATTATGTATTTTTCATGAGAAATATTACATAATACACAGGAAAAAATGGAACAGGGGTTACCAAATGTGGTGCTGATGAGGTGCATCCATCTCACAGGTTCGACTAATACCACTTTCAAATAACTGTATCTTGGATTGAACCGGTCAATTGCCGGAAGAGAGCCTTTTTAAGTATCAAAACAAATCAAGTAATATATCACATATCCACAAGTTAATTGGCAGCGGAAGAGCGACCTGAAGAGAAAAGTTTTCCTCGCAGATCATCGTTATAATCTGGCGTGACGGAGGAAGAAGAGCAACCTGAAGCTTATCTCAACAATGGGGAAATAATTTTCTCACTGATCATTGCAATAATCTGGTTTACCATACTCAATATGAGAATTCATGACCTCGAAGTGAAATATACTTTTTGACCCAGATGGCGATGTCCTCAGCACAAACCTGAGCCTGAGTACTTCTGAGAAGTACATCAAGTGTTGCAAATTCATGGACTGCATCTTTATACTCAAGAACAGGTGCATCAACATTTACCTTTCTAAGCTCTTCTGAGTAAGCTATGGCACGGTCTCTCATCCAGTCATGTTCCGCTACCACTGTTAATGTTGGAGGCATACGCTTTAAAGGTGGACCGTGGCCTGGGACTAGGGGATTGGAAGCTGGATGGTCTAGGCTAAATTGGTCCTCGGGTAGGAATAGTTTCCATGCCAGCATACACATAGCCTTGTCATAAAAATAAGAGTTTGCTAACTTTATTTCAGAAGGTGTGGGCACACTTCCGACAAAAAACGGATACATCAGGATCTGTGCCACCACCTTGACAGGGTCTAGAAGCTTTCCTGTTTCTACAGCTTTTCGAGCTACATAGTTTGCAATATTTGCACCACAACTCACACCAAGAAGAACACACCTGATTCAATATAAAAAAAAAACGTTAAGCCGCGAAAGAGTACAGTGCGCAACTCCATCAACATTCAACACTATCTTTGAATAGAAATTATGACTTGAAAAAAATAAGTGAACAGACAATCCAAAAGCTTATCTAAAGAAGTGTCGGCCTTCAAGTCAAGCTATCAATGTAGGGCAATCAAACAAACCTGTTTTGAAGAGGCGTAGAGTTATAAAAACCAGCCCTTATCCATAAATTGGATAAAACAAGCATTGTCTAGGACTTATAAACATTCATGTACTTTTCGAATGGTTGTTCCTTTACTAATCAAATAAGTCTTTTTACCCATAAAATTTGAAAACTAACAAAAGTTCCAAAGGGATGACTGGGATGCTACTATTATACATAGAGGGGGAAAAACAATACACAGCTGGAATATAAAAGGAAATGAATTATTTAAAAATGAAATATAATCGGAAGACAAGCAAGAATGACCAACTCCAAGGAGAAATAGGTTCACATAAACTATTGTTTAAGCACCTTAGGTCCACAAGTCCTTTTTCTTATCATCAACACAATCTAATTTCCATATCCAATAGTGCAGGAAGGGACAAAGGCAACAAACCATATGATTAATTTTGAGATCCAAATCAATTAGAACACCATACTTCTCTACATAATAACTAGTGATAATTTCATCATGCATAAGATGATTCTCTGACTTGTCTCTACATCAACTGAAAATCCTATACCAAATATCTGACTGAACCTAATCAGTTTTTCAGATACATGAAGATGCAATGAGATGTGATTTAACTTGAGAACACTCTAGGAGAAGCTAGTTAATCAGCAAAACAAGGTTTTTGGTAGATTTCTTTTGCTCCAAATTTGAAACTTCCTTAAAATTTGACCAATCAAATGTGTAAAACAATGTTGAAGAATAAATCTCTAGGCAGAATCCTAGTTGTTTACCATGCCAAACTAGGTCAATTCCTAGTTCATTGCAATTGATATCATCTAGAAAATCCCAATTCAAACTTGGGTTGTCCTTCAATTCAAAAACCATAATATCAAAATAATAATTCAGAAACCCTACTACTGCTCTGCAGTGCGCAGTGGCCGTTACCCCCTCCTCAACTCATGATCCCATGACCATCTTACTCTACATACTCTAATCTCTAAATACATTTCAATCACACTATGAAAGTCACATATTGATCATATCACAACAGCATCGTCAAATAGCCTTAGCAGGGCTATTGCCTAGACGAATTTTAACAAATCACTATTCTTCCTTGACACGCGATTTAGCACAAAGCTAAGTCAAACAGTGACTATAACAGCACTGTGTAGAATTTGAACAAACCACTATTTTCCGCAATTAACAACGGTGTCATAGTTAGGATAATCATTTTGAATGGCACAATGTTAGTTAATGGTAAATTAGTAGTTACGTTAGTGTCCATCTGTTGCCAATTGATCTAGTTATGACAAGTTCGTTGCAATTGACACGACTTGAAAATCTCAATTCAAACTTGGTTCATTAAATTCAAAAGGATCCTACAACACTGCACGAGCCATTACTCCCTCCCTAACTTTAGAATACGTGACCAATTTCTCATCTTACCTTACATAACCTAATCTCTACACACTTATATCACACAATCAAAGCCAAATAAAAATTACTAATACAAACCAAAGCTTTCAATTCAATCACAACTAGTTATATATAAAAACAAATCAATCTACAATAGCAAGACAATGGTATAAAGCCTAGTTTGGATAAACAACTCTATTAAGCTCTTATAATATAAACATGTATCATATATATGTTTAAGTATGTATAAACTATTTCTACAACAAAAGATAAAATAAAGTCAGACTAATTTCATATCAATTACGTTGTTTTCACAAGCTATCCTACAGAGCTTATGGAAATAACTGAAAACAACCTACAAAGATGTCATGAGTTGTTTTCATAAGCTCTTCTATATAGTCTAACAAGTGCTTAAACCAGCAGATTGGCTCAAATAACGTCAATCCAAACAAGCCCTAAATTAAACATAGCACAATTCATTCACAAAGGCATTGATTAACAACAAAAAAACAACAATGTGGAAGGTGTAACAACCTTGATAGATTCCCATGAGCAGCTAACCAAGGTTCAACCAAAGAAGAAGCACCAAAAGAATCAACAATATGTCTCTTCCCACCATCCCCTCCCATTTTCTTAATCCCCAAATTCGACTTGCTACACTCTGCCAAATTCGCTTGTTTCGCCAACCAACTCAAAACCTTAAATCCGTCCTCAAATGCTGCTGGATACCTACTCTCCGGTGCAAGCCTGTATCCAACCGCCACCACCACCACATCACACAATTTTGCTATCCTCCTACAAAAAAAATCATTCGCTACCGTTTCATTACTCCCACTCACCCATCCACCTCCATGAAACTGCACCATCACCGGCAACTTCTTCCTTCGATCATTCTCCACCATCGATGGTAAATATCCTCCATATCCACCACCTGTATTCAAATTATCCAAACAATTCAAATTCTCTAAATCACACTAACACTATTCCATGTAAAGCCTATAACAATTTAACTAATATAAACTATGCGTATACAATTGTACACATGGATACAATGATCTGTTGTCACGTCAACTAATGAATATGAAAAAAGTTTCATTACTATTCACGGACAGACGGATTACTATTCACTGATGGTATAAGGTTATTGAACACGCATCAAACAATGTATTGTCACGTCAAATAATGAATATGCATATTCAATTATATTAATTGACGCGACAATGAGTTTTATTAGTACACTTCGTAAGCGTACAATTATTCGTAGATATGCATTCATTCAATGATGTGTTGTCACGTCAGTTAATGAATATGACAACTCATGTGTGTGTTTTCACATCGATTAATTGACGTGGCAATACATACTTGAATGCATATCTACAAATAATTGTACTAAATACTGATTAAATTCAATAATATTCATTAATTGACGTGATCACACATTATTGATATATCTCTAAGATAATTTAATAATTTTACACTCTAATAGTAATTAAACTCTTTCTATAATAAAATTAAAATTCATTGACACAATTTTCAATATGACAAACAAATTATACCTGAATTCAAATTATCCGAATCACCGCTAACACTCTTCCTTCTAACATCCTCCTTCACCGGAAAATCCAGTGAAGAAGGATCATAACTATTTCTCCTCTGCGGCGGCTGCGACAACGACGATAACGACAAAATCTTTTCACGTCTCTTTCCAGATCCTTTCTTCTTTTCCGGATCCCTTAAAGCGGTATCCGGAAGAAAGATTCTAACGGAAAGAGAAGTGAAAGAATCAATATGAATGTCTTTCGTCGCAACACCGTCGTTAAAAGACGGATTAGGCGACGAGAGAGATTCGTCGGGTCGAGTAGTGATACCGAATGAATCGGATGGGTCGGGTGGGGATTGAATACGGGTTTGGAGTCGGTGTTTTAAGAGGAATTTGAAGAATACGCTGTAGAGTTTTACCGCTACCGTTGGCATTTTGAAGGAATGTGGAAAATGTGTTATGTTAGAGCAATGTTATTGTTAATGATGGTTGCATTATGATTATGGATTAGAATGAGGTTAATGTGTGTTTTGATTTGTAATTAGGTGGGATTAGGGGAAAAATTTTTTTGTTGAAGGTTGTGTTTCAATGGTGGTGGTGTTGGAGAGGTTACTGGTGGTGGAGAGGTGAAAGATGGAGGAAGAAAAACAAGAGAAAGGTATTGATTTTTCTTTTTTTCATTTATTTTAAATAAAAAATAATTCAAAAATTTCAAATTTAGTCTATTGAGTACAAATAAGGACAACTCTTTAATGAGCTATTTGAGTTTGAATTTAGTCTTAATTAATATGACAACCATGTTTTTTTTTTTTTTTGGGAGAACCTTATCATAATTTATTTATTGTTAGATTAATCTCTACATTAATTTTTTTTTTTAAGGAAACCTCAACATTAACTTAACGTGTAAAAATACACAATTTATTAATGAGTCTCGTTAACGAGTGCTTTCGGAGCACTATTTAAGCATCTCATATTTAGTAATTATTTTTTTAAAAAGTCAACTATTACAATTTCCAATGCATTTAATACACAACTTTTCATTAAAAACCTATTATTTAAAGTGCTTAAAGAGTGTTCCGAGGACACTCGTTAACATTTCCTTTTATTAAAAAATACTTTAAAGGAAATCGGCGGACCCATATTTATACTTATGTATAAAATAAATGGAATATATAATTTTAGGATTGTTTCAAGCTGGACTAAAGCATAATCCGGTTATGCTTGAGATTAAATAAAAATCACTAAGTAGATGATATCATACGATGGACACGTCCTAAAATCCACTAGATTAGGGTACGAGCTGAGGGTTACACACGAGGTCTGAGAGTTGACCATACCTCCATGGGCTGAGGGAAGCTCATCGGGGCTGAGGGTTACCAACATCCGTACTAACATATACAATTGTCAAGACAAGGTTTGACGGACAAGCCTTACTTAACTCCTATATATAGCCATGCATTAGCTTTGAGACATATTTAACACTTCTTACACTATACTTGTGACTCCTTCTCTTGAACCCCTTACTTATTTGGGCGTCGGAGAAAGTGTAGGTACACAACTCCCTTTCGTCTCACCGGAGGCTGACGATCAACCAACCTCGCTAGAATCATCACCTCACTGCAATTCAATGAAACCATGCTCAAGGTAACAGATCGGTGGATCAACCTCTGCAAGCATTAGATCCAAACAACTCCACCATCCTCTTAGGTCCAACCGGATCAAGGATGACTTTTTCACTTTCAATTTTATCTTTTGTTTAAATTATTATAATTACAATTTTATTTTTTACTTTATTATTTAAATTATTAATTAAAAAATAATTAAATCTCAATAAAACATTAGAAAACATCACAGAACAATTTTACACTATTAAATGAGATTATTATAATCTTATTTGTTAAAAACATTTTGATCATAAATTACTATCTCTTTTTTAGTAGATGGACGAAATAGCAAAGTTGTCATAAACTCACACACACAAAATGAAGATGTTGGGATTCAAACCTCGATTATGACGTTCGACCTAACAATTTCAACATTTTTGTCAGTTGAGTTAAGACTTATGCGACAAATTACTATCTCTTTCTATATAGAATTAACTTGTCCCATCTATCTACGAGTTAAAATACAGATAAAACTTAAGTACAATTCTTTAGGTCTTTTCGTATGGCTCTTAACTAAAAATATACCTATGTTTGAATATAACAAACTTTGAGAAAATCATGGATTTAAGAGAATCATAGTAAATTTAGTTAAAAACCATACGAAAAGCACCCGAGGAATTGTACCTAAGTTTTTTCCTTAAAATAGTATCATTTTGACTTTTCAAAGAAAATCATGGGTAGTGTTTGTGTTATTTTTTTTTTTTAGTATTATCCTCTTTTATTTTTCGGGGGGTTATAGTATTTGGAATTTTCTACGACATTTTTTTTTTTGAATATTACGACATTTTTTTTGTAGAAAGGGAAATTGACTCTCAAAATTAGCATTATCAATTTAAAAAGTAATTAATTTTTTATTTGTTTTACCATTTGAAGAAAAAATATATGATGTCGTGCACTAACCGAATATGAGACTGATTTGTACGTAAATATTATTATATACTAGCCAAAAGACGGGCAGTTTGTGCCCGACGGACACGTCGTGTCCGTCCTTTTTTTTTTTTTTTTATTGTGCTAACGTTTTAAAAGATAGAGTATATCTTATCTTATCTTATTTACATTAATGTGGAAAGGCCGTCGTGGTTTAAGAAATTGATGCAGAAGTGTTGTAGAACCAAACATAAGCTTAGTTTATGTACAATTGTATTTATTGATAGATTAGTGGTAGAAAAAGATAAATTTTAGATCGGAAGATTTCGGGTTAGAACTTCTGCCACTATCCTTGAAAATAGGAAAATGTGAATTATTTTGTAAATGTCGAGCTCTAAATTTACAGTTTTGGATTTCTGTTTTAATTTTGATGCATTATTATTTGCATGTGTGTTCACGTGGGAACTATGGTGGCCTTTGCAGGGTGGTATAGGAAGTGGTTATGGTTACATTACATGAATGTATACTTAATTACTTATATTCTTACGTTATGTTTTTGGCTCATGTCCTAAAATTTCTTTTCGTTAGGAAAACAATGTGCAAATGACTATAGTTTCCAAGTATTACAACTCCTCATCTTTCAATTTATTTAAAATATGTTCAAAGACATCCTTGTTAATATGTTTTGAGGGTTGATTAAGTCTCTCATAGTTAATCATGCTTTTTAAGTGTTTTACCAAACACGTGCAAATTTCATTGATGATTGGGTTAATTTGAAACATCTCTTTGCAAATTATTATGGGTTGTATTTTTTTTAAACATCAAAATAAAAACAAGTTAAGATGAAAAGTAGTTAGTGGGAGATGCATAGTGATTATGATGAGGAGAATCGTAGCAAGAGCTTCACCGACGATAGAATCGTAGTCGCATGTTACAAAATTGATACCTGTTGGCGAATTAGTGCCGAGAAGAGAAGTTTTGTAGACAATGGAGGTAGACACTAGAAAACTGTGAAGAAAATCATAGGAAGAGCTACACTGAGACTAGAACCGTAGTCACCTGTAACAAATTGATGTTTGTCAAATCGGCTCCGAGAAGATAAGCATTGCAACTGGTGGAGATGGACGCCGGCAGAGAAGCATCGACGATGGTGGAAGCCGACACCGGAAGAGAAGCATCGCTAGCTAGCAAGTGTGATAAGCAAGAATCGCAGGGAGGAAGAAAATTTCATGATAGTTTGAGAAACGTAGATTAAGTTTTAGAGGAGTGTCAAATCTAATCAATTGAAAACGAAAACGTAAGTAAAGTATTTATATGAGGTTGCTAGCGAGAATGAAAATATAAAATTGTTAGACAAGCGTGTGTTTCTATTAGAGGTTTAAAAGCGTGCCAAATTTTTTTTGTATTACCCTAATTTTGTCCGAGCAAATTTGAAAAATCATAAAAATAAGTTATAATTTGTTTAATTTTATTGTTTTCCATCATTATTAATTTTCTAAAAGAAATCTAAAAAAGGCTTAAAATGTGATTTGTTTTATCGAGATTGATCTGGAGCATAGACAATAACATTCTTGAACATTCTAGCCGCAGAAAAATAAAAATAAGGTGACATCATTAAAGACGGCTATGATGACATCATCAAAGCCAACCAAGATGAAATCATAGGACACTTTGCTTTCAATAGCTTCAGACTTAATCTCCAAATTTTAATTTAAGCTTGATCTCAAGTTTCTCTTCTTCTATAAATAGAGGGAGAATTTACCATTCAAGAGAGAACATTCTGGTGGTTAGATTTATTTTAACCTAGGTAGAAAATCAACAAAAGACCCTCTCTTACAACATAAAAAATAAAAAATAAGACAACAACAAAAGATATGCATTAAGGAAGGAACTACTCTGTTGTGAAGTAGTAATACATATAGTTTGAGTGACTTGTTTGACAAGTAGTTAGTTAGTTAGTGTTGAGTTTGTAAGTTGATTGAATTACTTGTTATATAATCAGTTTATTAGTACCTTTATTTGGTGACTAAGCTTCTCAATAGTGAGAACATGTTGGAACATTGATGTGATGTTGAATGAAAAATTGGAAGATTAAACATCAAGTAATTATACTTTAATCTAATATTGTGTGAATTGAAAAAATAGAGTGTGGGGGTCCCACATAAAATAGAACATACACATTAGTAGTGTTTAAATTGCAGTATTTAATTTTAAATACTTGATAATGATAAAGATAATATTTTTATTCGAGAATATCACTTCCCATAAATTTAACTTATGGTGGTTGCGATAAGAATAAAAATTTAATTAAATTTCTTATATTTCCTTCATTCAAATTCAATGGTTTGTTTCGTCCACTTTTGTGGATTTGTTTCAAATTGATCTTATCCACAAGTGTTGTTGAACTGATTAATGGATATGTTCCCTTTTGGTCTTATCCATTAGAGTAACTGCTGCAACAATTTTTGCTAAAACAGTTACAGAATCTCTATATAAATAGAGGACTCCACTCAGTTCAAAAAACACACCAAAAAGTTTCATTGAGTTGTCGGGAACTCTTTCTCTCTTCTCCCTTTCTTGACTTGTGTTGACGAGTCTTTCTTTTCTTCATCTCCTTTTTTCTGTCCCTTCGGAATTAAGAGTGTTCTTAAGACCATAATCCCTTTTCAGTTTAATGTCCCTTCAGAATTAAGAATGGTCTTAAAAACATAGTCCCTTCGATAATATATGTCCCTTCGAAATAATAATGTCCCGTCGGAATTAAGAATGATCTTAATGGTATATAAAAATTATTTCAATATTTTTCTATTTGAGGAGAAATGGTGGTATCACCATATTTGATTGGTCGTAGTACCATATTGATAGTTTGGAGAACTTAAAAGTTAGAATGGTGGTAATACCATATTTGAGTGGTCTCAGCACCATAATAGAGTGGTAACAATACCATATTAAAGTGATTTCAGTATTAAAAGAATGATCTTGGTACCATATTGGAGGTGTAATTCTCGAACGATTTTCTACAGTGCAGTAGTTAATCGAACAGTTGTAGCTGAGCTGGTTTTATCCTGGAGGCGGCGTGGTTGATAGTCTGTCTTGCACAATTTTGGGCAGTGCCACGAAACGTCTTAAAGAGTTAGAATATTAAGTTAGAATTCAAAAAATTTCCTCTCATTGATGGGAAATATATTAAGTTAGAATTTTGAAAAGAATTCAAAAAATTTATTCCTCAATTTTTACGAATTCTTTTTTGAAATCAAAAAATAAGAAAATTCGATTTTTTTTATTCTAATTATTTAATTTCGAAAAAAAATATTTGTTTTTTTTTATTTTGAAAATTAAATTTAAAAAATCTGAATGTTTTTCGATAGATTTTTTTTTTGAAAAAATTTAAAATTTCAATTTTTTTAAATTTTTGAAAAAAAAAGTATGATTTTTTTTCGATTTTTAAAATAATTTTAGCTTTTTAAAAATTAATTAAAAACAATTAGAAAAAGTTTTTTTCGTTTTTAAAAAAAATGTTTTTTTAATAAAAAACAATTTTTTTGTAATTTTAAATTTATATTTTTTTTGAGTAAAAAATGACGTGGCAGTTATTTACACACGTGACATGGTAAAAAAAATAAAAAAAATGACATGTCACTGCCACGTAGGAGATTCTGCTGACTCAATGGGGTCGGGGGCCAATCCTGAAGAATCTTCATTTTTCAAGGGTGGAATCTAATTTTTTTATACAGGGGCTAAACCCAAAAGTGCACTATATTACAGGGGCCAAAAACACTATTAACTCTAAAAATTATTTCAATATTTTTCTATTTGAGGAGAAATGGTGGTATCACCATATTTGATTGGTCGTAGTACCATATTGATAGTTTAAAGAACTTAAAAGTTAGAATGGTGGTAACACCATATTTGAGTGGTCTCAGCACCATAATAGAGTGATAACAATACCATATTAAAGTGGTTTCAGTATTAAAAGAATGATTTTTGTACCATATTGGAGATGTAATTTTCGAACGGTTTTCTACAGTGCAGTAGTTAATCGAACAGTTGTAGCTGAGCTGGTTTTCTCCTGGAGGCGGCGTGGTTGATAGTCTGCCTTGCACAATTTTGGGCAGTGCCACGAAACGTCTTAAAGAGAGCGACCTGGTCGTGACTCAACCTAGTAGCAACTTCGATAGATAATAAAATTTGAAAATTCAAATACAATGGTTTGGAAATTCAAATACAACAGAACATAACTTACTTCCATTTTTTGATCAATCAGATCTTCTAATTTACACTTGAGATTGATTTCCTTCATCACTTGTCGATCTTGTTTTGAATCTGAATTATTGATGAGATGCTTCTGAACTCAATCTGAAATCCTTCTTAAGACCTTTTGATGTTCATATTCATGTTTCGTTGGATAAAATTTTATTTGTGCATTTGTAATATTTTGTTCCAAAAATCATTAATAAAAACTTGTTAGATAACGAAACATATCAGAATGAATTTGATCTTTATTCAATTAAATTTGTTATTATTAAAAAGGCTTTATTACAGTTTTAACCCCCTAACTTTTACAAAGTTGCGTTTTTGGCCCCCTAAGAAAAAAAACTATAAAACGGTCCCCTAAATTTTGTATCTGTAGCAGTTTTGGCCCCCCAAGGCCAATTTTTTTTTTAAGAAAATAACACGTGGCACCTCACTTAGAGTGCCACGTCAGCGTAGACCGAGTCAAAATTGACATTCGGGGCCAAAACTGCCACAAATGCGAAACTTAGGGGGCCGTTTTGTAGTTTTTTTGTCAGGGGGTCAGAATCGCAACTTTGTGAAAGTTAAGGGGTTAAAACTGCAATTAAGCCTATTACAAATATTCAGATTTTCCTCAACTTTGTAAAGTTGCTTTATAAACATGATTTTTTTTGTGATGGTCGGGGTTTGAACCCCGAACCTTGCATATATTTATGCATTGTCTCTACCAACTGAGCTAAGCTCACGAGAACTTAGAAACATGGTTGTTGAAACGGATTATGAAGCCATAATTCATGTCATCAATTAGAAGAAACCCCCTAGAAATATTTGAGGATCAATGGTGATGAAGGTTATTATGAATCCTAGGTTTGTCCAAAATTTATTTATTGTTTCTACTAAAAGATGTAATAACCAGGCTGCTCGCTTTATAAAGCAGAGAATAATAGGATGTGTTAGATTACTGTCCAACAGAGATCCAAGCCCAAGTGTACATTCATTTTCCAAATTTTCAATAAATCCTTTTTTCAGTAAAAACAAAAAATACAGTGAATAAAATTTTGATTCTCTGTGTCATTTCTTTTTTAATTCTCATCACTTTTACGTGTGCTCATCTTTCACTAAACAATTACTCTCTCCATTTTCATTCCTTGATCCATTTCATTCCAATTAATAAGTGTGAAACAACAATGTGCTTCAACACACTCATGAAATAATAAACAATACAATAATTTTTTTTGATCGGTTTACTGTTTTATTCTGTGATTGTTATTCATTATTGTTCGTCTAAATGCTAATTATAATAAAACACTTGCATTCTAAGATAGAATATTGGAAAGGGAGGAACTAGGGTATATTTTTTTTTTGTGCTTTTCGTATGTTTTAACTTAAAATATAATTTTTGTGATTATAGCAAACTTTGAGAAAATTACTATTTTGAAGAAATTGTTTTCTTTTTAAGAGATCAAAAAGAAAATAATCATACAAAAAAAAAAAGTATGAAAATCCACATAGTTTATGTCATATTGAAAATTGTATCTAGGAAATGCTAATTTTATTATAAAAGTTACATGGAAATATTGAATAATAGTTGTATGACAGAATGCAAATTGTAAGACAAAATATATCAATTAGTTATCGTCTTAAAAAATATGTGTTTCATCATACGATATAATTCCTTAAATGAGAATCGCATGACGTAATGTAAATTGTCTCATGTTATGTGATTGTATCATTAAGTTTATCGTTGGTGTAATCTTTAAAAATGATTTGTTAGGGAGTTAGGAGGAAAAAAGAGGGAAGAACTTTAAGGAAGAGATGTGAGGAAAAGAGAGGAATCACTCATCTTAATTATTTGTGAGTAGGGAAGTTTACATCCAAACTAATCCAAAATAAAACAGTAAATTGATCTAAAAAATAAAAAATCACACAAAACCGAAATTTATTGGATTTGCTTTTGTAACAATCACTCTGATCAGATTGTGTTTTAGATTCATTTTTTAAACAACCACATAAATAAATGTTAATATTATTTTGATATTATTTGTTGGTTTTTAAATTTTTTTAATAATACTTATTAGTTAAATTTAATATATTTTTTACTATTTCATATGTTTCAAACATAATTATTATCATTCTTAATTGTTAATTTTTAGTATATTATGTTTCTCTTAAAAAATAGTATATTATATTGTATTTAACATCATACCTATGATTTTATTGTGTCATGCTAACTTGTATGCTAACGACACATGTTTAAGAAACTCAAAATAAAAAAAAATTACGTTGTTTTTTTTTGTTTTGTTGTACTTGTAAGAATATGAATGCAACAGTTTTGAGACATATTTACTATATGTATCCTTAAAATTTGGCCATAAAATATCACTTAGATTTTTCATAAATTGTAATTTGTATATCCAAAAACCTATCAATATTTGTTTTGTTGCATAAAACTGGATTTGATAGAATTTATTTTATAAGGCATCCTAAACCAAACCGTAAATATTTAATTTTTTGGATCATATGTATTTTTATCTCATAATTGATTCAAACCACGCAGCAAACACGTGGGAGTATTTTTCAGACGAGAGGGGACAATTATACATATATCAATATCAACGAGAGATCCAATTTTTTCGATTTGCAGAGACAAAATTATTTACTACAGATGTTTATGTAAAACATATCAATATAAAATCATTTAATTATCACCAAGTGTAGAGTTAGAGAGTACAAAAAAAAAGAGTGCAAAATATCTACAGATGTCAAATGATATTTCCTTACATATTTTTATATTTTGAAATTTTTATATGATATTTTCATTTTTCACACTATCAAATAATTTTATATGTATAAGTGACAGAACTATCATTCAAGAATTATTCATTATATCATTGTGTACTTGAATTTTCACAAATAAAAGTATTCAATAATTTTTATGAGAGGGAAATATCATTTTTTTAGTAGAAACAAACATAAAATTGTCAATTAGCTTGTAACGAAACAGATGAACAAGCATGCATCTACCCCTAATTCGATTAGTTAATGAAATATATAGTATTTAGATTGAGTACAGAACAACAATAATCTTAGTGTTGTGGAAGGAGGAGTCAGGCTCAGGTGATGATTTAAAAGATCACAAGGAACTCGATTCTTCTTGGTGAATCTCCAGGGGAAAAATAGTGTTTTTTTGCGAGGAGAATCGCAGTGAGAGCTTCACCAAGGATAGAATCATAGTCGCATGTAACAACATATGTCGGCAAATCGGTGCCGAGAAGAGAAGTATCACAGAGAGTGGAGGTAGACACTTGAAAATCAATGAAGAAGATCGTAGTAAGAGCTATAATTGTAGTCACTTATAGCAAAATTGATATTTGTCGAATTGGCTCCGAGAAGAGAAGCATCGCCGATGATGAACGCCGACATTGGAATAGAAGAATCTCTAGCTATCACTAACCTTGAAGTTGAAGAGAACAAAGTGATGAGCAAGAATCGAAGAAATTTTAATGGCAGTTTGAGAAACTTAGATTAAGTTTTAGAGGAGTGTGAAATGTATCAAATGACAATGAAAACCTAAGTATTCATATGAGTTTGCTAGCGAGAATGAATATGAGACGGTTAGACAAGTGTGGAGTTACAAGTTTAAAAACGTGCAAAAAAGATTTGTATTATGCTAATTTTGTTCGAGCGAATTTTAAAAAAACTAAAAAAAAGTTATAATTTGTTTAATTTTATTGTTTTCCATTATTAATTTCCTACAAACAAATCTAAAAAAGAACTTAAAATGAATTTGTTTTATCGAGATTGATTTGGATCATATATCATAACGTTCTCGAAACATTCTGGTCGTACTACAAAAAAATAAAAATAAGGTGACATGATCAAGGACAACTATGATGAAATCATCAAAGCTAACCAAAATAACATCATATGACAACTTGCTTTCAATGGCTTCCGACTTAATCTCCAATCTTCAATTTAAGCTTGATCTCCAAGTTTCTCTTCTATAAATAGAGGGAGAGTTTACCATTCAAGAGGGGAAGTTTTTGAGGGAGAAAAACAAATACAAAGAGGAAAAAACAAGTGAAAAAACACCAGAGAACATTTGGGCAGTATTTGCTCACCATAACAATGATGTTAGATCATGGTGGAATTTGGTACATTTAATACGTTTGTCACGTCATAGTTTTCTGTTCTGGATTGCTGTTTTAATTTTGATGCATTATCACGTGTGTTCACGTGGGAACTGGGAAGAAGTTGTTAAGGTTGCAAGAAAATTAAACTTATAAGGTGGATTGGTGAAATGCACAAATATTTAGTTACCGGAAGTTGCATGAAGTTATTGTCACAACATAGCATTTATAGACAAGTTTTTTTTTGTTTTTTTTTTCTAACGAAAATTATAGACAAAAGTTATTGAGTAGTACATTTTGAATGACATTTTATAATTTTGACAATATACTTAATAAATCTGAAAAATGATGAACTAATTTTAGGCAGGAATTTTCTAGTATTGCTTTAATAATTTTCTGCTCTGGATTTCTGTTTTGATTCTAATGCGTTATTATTATTTGCATGTGTGTTCACGTGGTGGGATCTGTGGTGGCCTTTGAGGGTGGTACGAAGTGGTTATGGTTACATGAATGTCATACTTACAGGGTGGATTAGGAAGGTATTGTCTTTGAGATCTATCTTATGTCATGTTTTTGGCTCATGTCCTAAATCTTCTTTCTTTAGGAAAACAATGTGCAAATGGCTATAGTTGGTCTAAATATTACAACTCTTCGTGTTCAACTTATTTAAAATATGTTCAAAGACATCACTCGTTAATATGATTTGAGGGTTGTGTAAGTCTCTTATAGTGCATCATGTTTTTTTTTTTTTTTTCTTTCAGAAATGTTAGATGGTACGATAGAAATTAAACGAAAAACAACGGATGAAGTTACTAAGGATTTGTTATTACATTTTTATCCCTATCTTATTTCTTTATGGCCACTTTACCCTTAAATGGTAAGTGTTGCTGATGTTTTGTCCAATTTTGTCACTACATCTCCCATACAGCATAGCATTGCTCTTTTTTTTAATAAATCAAATTAGTTCGTCGAAATTGACACTTAACTTTAAGCATACTCCAAAGTTTCAAGCAAAACCACAATGTCAATCTAAATGGGTTTTAATTCATAATGCTTTTTAAGTGTCTTAACAAACACATGCAAATTTCATTGATGACTGGGTTAATTTGAAACATCTCATTGCAAATTATTATAAGTTGTAATTTTTTAAACATCAAAATAAAGACATTTTATGTTCACTGTATATTTATTTTCATCTCTAATAAGCACTTGTAACAAACTTTGAAAAACTATTGTTTTGAAGAAAAGTTAAGTTACAAATCATACGAAAACATTTAAGGTAATACACATAAGTTTTTTGTCAAATTAAAAATTGTATGAGAAATTTATTGTAGAATTAACATGGAAGTATTAAATGTGAATTGCATGAGGAATGCAAATTGTAAGACAAAAAATGTTACCCGTCTTAAGGAGAGTATGTATTTTGTTACAAGATATGGTTCCTTAAATGAGAATTGTATGATGATGTAATATCAATTATGTGGTTGTACTCTTTAAATGGACTTTATCAGGGAGTTAAGAGATAAATATCTCATCTTTTTTGTGAGCATATTTTTTAAACCGGAGAGAATAAAATTATGAATAAACTAGAGATAATAAAATTATAAATATATAGTATTTACTTTAAGTTTTTTTTTTTCGACAGAAAGTATTTACTCTAAGTTGAGAATACAATATGGAAGATTGGGAGAATACTCTACCAGTTCCTCTCCAAACTTAAAAATATTGTTTATTGATCGCTTACAAATTTTGTTTTTGTGTCTAAAATAAGTCTTACCTTGCCTCTGGTCTCGCAACTAATGGCATATCATGAACCCTAGATGAGGGGTGATGACTTTTTAAATGCATTGATAATTTTTGGCGTAGTGACTTTTCTTCTTTATATTTTACTGTTTATTTGAGCTACAAATGTTATATATATATATATATATATATATATATATATATATATATATATATATATATATAAATAAAAGGTGCATAAAATTGCATATTTTCTATAATTTTTTTTATAAATTATAATATATTTACCACTAAAAATTTGAAAGAGTCACGTAGTTACTAATTATAGTCATATACTTTAGAGTCTAAAGAAAAAGAGAAGGAATAAATGAAAATAGTCGAAAATAACTATATCCTAATATTTTTTACACAAATTAATAAAAATATAAATAATTTATAAAATGTCGCTATTTCATAACCAAATTGTGAATTGAAATATAATGACTTGAAAATGAATTGAAAGTAATCTAGACAATATTAATTTAAGGTACAATCCAGAAGATAATAATAAAGGAGACATTAAAAACTAAAAATGAATTCTATCCACTAAACTATTTGATAAAAAAAAAAAAAAACTCAAAATGATATTTATTTTAAAATATATTATATTTTAAAATGAATACTATTTTTGAACCAATGGAGTAGGAAAAAAAAAAGGATGTCTTGAACTTGAAATAAAAGGATGAGAGATATCGAAAAATATACTTCGAAAACAATAAGTTATATAATTAACCGATTAAAGGATATATTTGTGTAGTTCTAAGTTATATTATTCACTTCCCTCAATTTATTTTTTTAAATAGTTCATTGATTAAAGGAACATATGAGTTTATTTTTTCCATTTTATTTTAGACTTTAGAATAGAAACATCAACAAATTACTTGATAAATTCCCTAAGACAAATAATGATAAGAAAATGAGAAAAAAATAATCTAAAGACAACTAATGTATAACAATTTCTTAAAAAAATAACTAAAGTATAACAAACCAAGTCAAGAAAAAGAAAAGGAGATTGCTATATAGTACGAAAAATTTAAACATGACCTGCACACGATACATGATGGGCAGTGGTATTATAGTTTTTAAATAAATAAAAGTCAACATAAGTAACCATCCAAAGCACATCCAAGCATTAATAAACATTAATATTCATTTGTCGTTTGTCGTGCATTGACTTGTCGCACTAAAAAGCATTTTCCAAAAGAAAAATATTGTGTCAGACTAATCAAAAAGACATAAGAGTTTGAAGTATTTGGGTCATTAGCGGAATGCCACGTCATTACCTGAATTGTGAACTACTTTGTAAATTAGTGTTGCATCTAAGAAAGTTTCAAACCCAAACACTTTCACTATGTCAATTACTCACCCAAACACTGTGATAACAAAAATTCTACTTGAATCCCTCGCGTGGGATTCAAAAAGGATTAAAAAATCCAACACTTCCTCGTCGGATCTCTCAACCACCGTACAATCTCATCAATCTCAGACGTCGGCATCTTCGAATCTCTAACCACTGATCACTTCCTTTCCAAAACATCACCGTTTTAGGCATCACCATTCATTCACTTCACAACCGTTCCTCGTCATCATCCATGCTATGAAACCCCTCACTTAATTCAACACATTCAATCGAAAGCTTCATCTAGAAAATCACTGTTAAAGAAGAATCGTCAATTTTTTCAACTTCGATGAGGTTCGTGGAACAACTAGTGTACTGTGATATACCGTATAGTGTACGTGGATAAAACAGAATTGCTTGTGTCAACAATGGTCGCGTATAAGTTAAACATGCTTCAATTATTGTTAGATAGTCATAAACTCTATATAAACTATTGTGGGTTAACTAGAGTATTAACTATAGTTTCGCCAAGTATTGCAACTCTTCATATTCAATTTATTTAAAATATGTTCAAAAAGATAAGTTGTTAATATGGTTTGAGAGTGGTGTACGTCTCTTATAGTTCATCATTTTTTTAAAAAAAGAGTTAAATTACTTCATCGAAATTGACACTTAACAAAATTGAACTTGATATCTTGAAAGTAGCATACTCCAAGGTTCCAAATCAAACCACGATGCCAACCAAAATGAGGTTTAGTTCATGATGCTTTTTAAGTGTCTTAACAAACACATGCAAATTTCATTGATGATTGGGTTAATTTGAAACATCTCTTTGCAAATTATTATAAGTTGTATTTTATTAAAGGTTGTTTGAATTTTTTATGCTCTGCTATGGTTTGCTCTTGATCACCATTTTTTCTGTCATCGTTCTCCTCCATGCTACCGGTTTGCACCATCACTGTCGTGAGACCAACCATGGCTTTTGATTGGCAAACTGAACTAGCATCTACGGGGAAACCACCCTCAATCGCGGTGGAACCAACACACCATATTCCGCCACCAAAGACAAAATCCTTCGCGCAGGCTCTTGTTTCTGCGAATGGGACAGATAATTCAGTACCACTGCCATCTCCGATTATTCGTGGTGAGAATCTATGCATTCAGATTTCTCAGGAGACATACGCAAGAGGAATTGAGGTATGCAAGCGTAACCTCTGTGGCAAACTTGTATTAAGTAAAGGCGACAAACCCTATGGTTATAGGGAAGTTTTGACAAAGCTTCAACAACTTTGGGCGAATATTGGGCCATAGAAGATGACACCTCTGGGCAAGGGCTATTTTGAATTTGCTTTTGCTTCATATGTTGATATGCGATCAGTCTGGGCCAAGGGAACCTTGAATCTTAAACCGGGTTTGCTTCGGCTTTTTGAATGGTCAAAGGATTTTAGTGCACGAACGCAACGCCAAACTCATGCTCAGGTTTGGATTAGATTACATGAGCTGCCCCAGGAATATTGGATGGACCGTACTTTAAAGGAGATTGCAAGTGCGGTTGGAACCCCACTGCTTGTTGATTCAGCCACCCAAAATCGCGTCTTCAGACACTACGCGCACATTTTAATGGATATGGACCTGTCAAAACATATTTTCAATGAGGTTATGATTGAGAGGGAAGGCTACTCCTTTGCTATTGAAATTACTTATGAGCGTTTGCCTTCTTTTTGCACTCACTACCGAAACATTGGACACCACATTTCTAGTTTCGGTGGCTGCAACTGGCTAAGGATACTCACGTGCTTGATAAACAAAAAAAGAGTATAGTATCACAGAGGCCGCAGGTTCAGAAATGGTAGCCCAAGGATAATCCCGATGGTATTGGTTCATCAAGAGCTTTTCAGGCTCCAGAGGTCAATAATAAGGCAACTGATTATACAATGTCTCAAGCGGATGCTATTCTGTTACAATTAGAGATGGAAGCCACTACCAGACAAGAGGAAGAAGCTGCAAATGTTTCTATCCCGATTGCTCAATTAGAACCGCAGACAGATGCACAAATGGAGAAAGAGCCTGCGGACTTGACTTTCACCTATGAAAATGTTGAATATGACATTCACGAAGAAACACTGCCTTCGACATTTGTTCATGTGCTAGAGGAAATCGATGAAGCAGAAGATGAAATACAAGATGAAAATGCAAACGGTGATTCTGCAAAATTACACCAGCAAGCATCTTTTGACGCTATGACATTGGAACATTCAGCACAAGTGCCACCAAAACCTATTGAGACAACAAGCAACTCATGTGATGACGTTAATGATGTTAGTGCAATTCCTGTGCGTGACGTTTCCATTCAGCACCAAGAAATTATGGTTTCAAAAAATGTGCAAAGTGACTTGGATTTATGGGCTCGCATTCGTGAGTATGACCAACGGATGGCGGACGAGGGCTTCTCACAGGTTTTATCCAAAAAGCAGCAGCAAGTAATGAAAAAACAAGTTTTAGGAAAAAGCTTCGTACAATACCCGTGCAAAGGGTACACATCCTTCTTCTCAATGAATCTCCTTTATTGGAACATCCGAGGTATAGGTAATTTTGAATCTAAGATTGCCTTGAGAAATTTATTTATGTCACATAAACCGTTAATTATTTTTATTGCGGAGCCAAAGATCTCTTTTGAACATGTTCCTTCTTGGTATTGGAATAGTATTGGAGTTTTGAAATATTGTCTGAATGCTAGAGAAAATATGATGCCAAATCTATGGGCTCTTTGGGGAAATGATGTTTCCTCAACTATTTTATTTGTGTATGATCAATGCATAGGTTTAGAAATTACTTGTCATCAGTAAACAATTTATATTGCCGCAATTTATGCTAGTACTTATTATTTGAAGCGCCGTGCACTTTGGGCTGATTTAACTCATCTTCAAGGATGTTTCCACGGTCCTTGGTTATTTATTGGTGATTTTAACGCGGTGTTGGGTGCTCATGAGAAGCGTGGTCGTAGACCTCCGCCACCTTTATCGTGTCTGGATTTTTTGAATTAGTCTAATGCAAATTTGTTAAATCATCTTCCTACTTTGGAAGCTTTACTATACTTGGACTAATGGCAGGTTCGGCTCGGAAAATGTTGCTCTCCGTCTTGATAGGGCTATTTGTAATGAGGAGTGGATTAATTTTTGGCGTAGCACTTCTTGTTCCGCTCTGGTGAAACATCAATCGGATCATCATCCGCTTCTCCTATCAGTTGATTTATCTATGGTGAATCGTAGGAGCACTTTCAAATTTTTTAAAACTTGGACTTCTCATGAAGATTGTCAGAGGCTTGTAATGGAAACTTGGGCTAAATTTTTTAGGGGGCATGGTATGGCTCGACTTCAGGCAAAGTTTATGCACATGAAGCTGTTGGAACAAAGGGTGTTTCACAAGTATACCACTTGAGTTTTGATGATAACAAGGTATTAAAAATTATCAATTGGATATGCTAAACATTTATTCAAGTGTACAGGACTATTATCAAAGTTTTATTTACAAGAGGTTCTAATTGAATAAATTAAAGAGCAAATGAAATTTAGACTGAAGCTTGAAGAACATCTGAATGAAAGCGCTCTTGGAAAATCAGAGTCAGATTGCGTCTGAAGAAAGAGCTTCTGAAGATGACGTCATCAGAAGCAAGTTCATCAGAGGCAGACTCATCAGAAGCAAATGGTATCCAGAGGCAGATTCATCAGAAGCAAAGATTCTTCAAACACTGAGAAGCGTTGACAAAGTACAATGTACGAAAAGTACAACCACTATGCCTACGCCTGTTCCTGCAACCACCAACTCTGCACAGTGTCTTCTATACACGACAAGAATAACAGTAACTAAAGCAGAAACTTTTCCATATTTGCTGGAATGGATTTGAATTTGATTTCATTATACAAGTCTCAAATCAAGCAAAGGATCAAAGGTGTCAAATCAGCTTTGGTAAAGAAAAAGTGATGAGCTGGCAGTTTTCCAACGTCTCTCAAACTCTCTATAAATAGAGATGAAGACATGAAGAAATATATACAACAATATACATACACGCGAATTGAGTTCTTCTCTCATATTCCAAGTCGCAAACACTGCTCATCAACAACTTAGATAATTCTTACAAAAGCTCACATTTTAGAATTTCTAAGTATCTAGGAAAACAGAGTCTGTTCTGTTTCGTTTTGTATTGTGAATACCTCTGATAGTATATCAAGTATTCAAAACTCTTTTCAATTCTCTGTAATTGTTTTAAAGTCTCTTGCTTGTGTGCTTGAGCATCTGAAGTCTCTTTCTTGTGTGATTGAGCAAAGGAAGTCTCTTACTTGTGTGTTTGAGAAACTTGTAATTTGATATTACTTTTTAGTGAAACTCTCCTTGGAAGTGCAAGGAGGACAGGACTACTTCCGGTTTGTGGAAGGAACCTGTATAAAATTGCTTGTGTCTTCTTTCTTTCTTGCATCTGTTCTTTATTCCGCTGCTAAGACTCTGAACTCTGATCAGAGTCTGAACTCCATCAGACTCTGTATCCTGAGAACAGTGTTATTTTACGTAAGAAAGAAACGTTTTTGAAAACACAATTCAACCCCCCCTTCTTGTGTTTTTCCCACCTTCAGTTGGTATCAGAGCTTCGACTCTATAGTTAGCACTTAACCGTGTTACAGTAAACGATCGGTGAAAAACATGTCTGGGGATGAAGCTTCTGCATCTGCATCTGGTTCTGGTGTTGGTTCTGGAGCTGCTGTGCATTATGACTACAGCAACATCAACAAAAGTGAAAAATCTTCTAATCACAACAAACCACCTATGTTCAATGGTGATCCTGAAATGTTCTCTTGGTGGAAGACCAAGATGTACAGTCACATCATGGGAATGGATGAAGAGTTGTGGGATGTTCTTGAAGATGGTGTTGGTGATCTAAGGTTAGATGAAGAAGGTGCTGCTCTTGATAGGAAAGCTCACACTCCTGAGCAGAAAAAGCTTTATAAGAAATATCATACGATCAGAGGCATTCTCGTAGCTTCCTTGCCTCATAAAGAGTACTTAAAGATGAGTGACAAATCAACAGCAAAGGCTATGTTCACCTCATTGTGCTCACTTTATGAGGGTAACAAGAAAGTCAGAGAGGCCAAGGCTACTATGCTTGTTCATCAGTATGAGTTGTTCAGAATGAAGGAGGATGAAAACATTGAGACCATGTACTCAAGGTTTCAGACTCTTGTTTCTGGACTTCAGATTCTGAAGAAAAGCTACGTAACGTCTGATCATGTGAACAAGATTCTGAGAAGTTTACCTGCAAAATGGAGACCAAAAGTGACAGCCATTGAGGAAGCTAAAGATTTAAACACCTTGAGTGTTGAGGATCTCATAAGCTCCTTGAAATGTCATGAAATAGGTCTTAATGAGCAAGAACCTGTCAAGAAGTCCAAGTCTATCGCATTAAAGTCCAGAGGCAAGTCAAGTAAGGCTCTGAAGGCTTTGGAGTCTGAAGAAGAATCTACATCTGAAGATTCTGATGAAGACTCTGAGATTGTTCAAGAGATGGCTATGCTCACCAACAGATTACAATACCTTGCTAAGAAGAACAAGAAGTTTATGAACAGAGGTAGTAATCACAAAAGTTCAAGAAAGGAAGATCAGAAAGGTTGCTTCAACTGTAAAAAGGTTGGACACTTCATTGCTGAATGTCCAGACTTGCAGAAAGAGAAATCCAAAGAAAAATCTAAGAAAGCATTCTTCAAGTCTAACAAATTCAAGAAGCAATTCAAGAAGAGCTTGATGGCAACTTGGGAAGATCTGGATAATGAGTCTGAGTCTGACAAAGATGATGCTGAAAATGAAGCTAAAATAGCTCTGGCTTTGGTAGCTACTACTAATAACAAAGAAGAATCATCTGATGCTGAGTCAAGTACAGACTCTAAAACTGAAACTGAGGTATATTCTAAACTCACTAGATCTGAACTAATTGATTCTCTCAAAGAACTTCTTTGTCATTATGAAAACCAATCCACTGAGTTGAGGAGAGTTAAGCAACGATACATTAAGCTGCTGAAACTCCATGAATCAACTAAGACGGAAATGAAAGCTTTAAAACAAGAAAATTATGATTTGAAAACAATGATTAAGAAGGGTGAGAATAAAACCTTGACTGAGCAGGATGCTGCTCTTCAAGAGTTTATTAACACAGGAATTGATAGAACCAAAGTTGCATCCATGATTTATAGCATAAATCAGAACAACAAAAAGGGAATTGGTTTCACAGGAGGAAACTCTAGTGAAGTAATTTTGAAACCTTGTTCTGATAACATCAAAGAAGGTCTGAAAACTCATTTTGTGTCTGAGTCTGAAAAGGCTTCTCATTCAAAATCTAAGTCTTCAAATTCAGAGGAATTGACTAAGTCAAAACCTAAGAGTTATAAGACAAAGGTCACGAATAACTCTAAATCAAAAGCTCCAGCGTTACAGATTCTGAAAAGATCAGAACCCATCAAACAGGTTCTGAAGAAAACAGAGTCTGAAACTCAAAAGCCTAGATTTCAGAGAAAAGAAGCTATTTCTACTAAGTCACATTCTAAGACTAAAGGTTCTGAACCCAAAGTCTGGAAGAAGACTGATAAAGAAAAATTCAGACAGAGTACACAAAAGAGATTCAGAACTTCTAGGACTAACCCAAGAGGACCCATGAAAGTATGGGTACCTAAGACACAAATTATTGATGCTGCAGATGTGTCTAAAAGGAAATACAAAGCAGAAGTCCTGGTATCTGGACAGTGGCTGCTCGCGACATATGACGGGAGAAAAGTCTATGTTCCTAACCCTGACCATGAAAGAGGGAGGAACTGTGGGATTTGGAGGAAACCAAACTGGCAAAATCATTGGTACTGGAACAATTGGTAATTCCTCAGTCTCAATCAATAATGTGTGGTTTGTAGATGGACTAAGGCATAACCTACTTAGCATAAGTCAATTTTGTGATAATGGTTATGACGTCTTGTTTAATAAGAACAACTGCACAGTAATCAACACTGATGACCAATCTGTAGTGTTTAAGGGAAAGAGAAAGAACAATGTCTACAAGATCAATTTTTCAGAACTGATTGATCAGAAGGTATTTTGCCTTCTGTCAGTGAGTGATAAGAAATGGCTGTGGCACAGAAGGTTGGGACATGCTAACTGGAGATTAATCTCCAAGCTTAGCAAGTTACAACTTGTCAAAGGCCTACCAGACATTGATTATCATTCAGATGCACTTTGTGGTGCATGTCAGAAGGGAAAAATTGTTAAAACTTCTTTCAAATCTAAAGACACTGTTTCTACCTCCAGACCCTTAGAACTACTTCATATTGACTTATTTGGACCAGTCAGTACTGCATCCATATATGGAAGTAAATATGGATTGGTGATTGTTGATGATTACAGTAGATGGAGTTGGGTTAAGTTTCTCAAATCTAAAGACGATTCATATGATGTGTTCACAAAATTCTGTATTCAAGTCCAATCTGAAAAAGAACTTAAAATTCTAAAAGTTAGAAGTGATCGTGGGGGAGAATTTGAAAATGAGCCATTTGAAATATTTTGTGAAAAATTTGGAATTGTCCATGAATTCTCTTCTCCTAGAACTCCACAACAAAATGGAGTTGTAGAGAGAAAGAATAGGACTCTTCAAGAAATGGCAAGAACCATGATTCATGAAAACAATCTGGCAAAACACTTTTGGGCAGAAGCAGTGAACACAACATGTTATGTTCAGAACCGGATCTACATCAGACCCATTCTGAACAAAACAGCATATGAACTCTTTAAAGGTAGGAAACCCAACATTTCTTATTTTCATCAGTTTGGATGTACTTGTTACATTTTGAACAATAAAGTCTATCTGAAGAAATTTGATGCAAAAGCTCAAAAGGGAATCTTTCTAGGTTACTCTGAGAGATCTAAGGCATACAGACTGTATAACTTGGAAACACTCTGTCTCGAAGAGTCTATACATGTCAAATTTGATGACAAAGAGCCTGGAAGTCAAATTCCAGAGCAAACTGAAAACAATGCAGGTTCAGAAGAGTCTGATGATTATTCAGAACCTGATCAATCTTCAGAGACACATGAAACTTCAGAAGCTGTGACAGCTCCTGATGTCCCAATTGCTGAAGCTTCTGAAGAAAATCAAGATGATTCACAGCAAGTTATCCAATCCAAAAATTCATTCAAATACAAGTCTTCTCATCCTGAGGATCAGATCATTGGTAGCAAAGAAAGCCCCAGAAGAACTAGATCTCATTTCAGACCTGAAGAGTCTGCCTTGGGTCTGCTATCCATGATAGAACCTACAACTGTTGATGAAGCACTAACTGATGATGGATGGATCTTAGCAATGCAAGATGAGCTCAATCAATTTAAAAGGAATGACATATGGGATCTTGTATCTAAGCCTGAACACAAGAACATTATTGGAACTAAATGGGTGTTTAGGAACAAGCTGGATGAACAGGGAGAAGTAATCAGAAACAAAGCCAGACTTGTTGCTCAAGGATACAGTCAACAAGAAGGCATTGATTACACTGAAACTTTTGCTCCAGTTGCGAGATTGGAAGCAATCAGGTTACTTCTTTCCTACGTAGTAAATCACAACATAACCTTGTATCAAATGGACGTTAAAAGTGCATTTCTCAATGGAGTCATATCTGAAGAAGTGTTTGTAAAACAACCACCTGGTTTTGAGGACTTAAAACATCCTGACCATGTTTATAAGCTAAAGAAATCTCTGTATGGTCTGAAACAAGCTCCCAGAGCTTGGTATGACAGACTGAGTAATTTCTTGCTTAAAAATGATTTTAAAAGAGGATAGGTTGACACAACACTCTTCAAGAAGACACTTGTGAAAGACATTCTGATTGTACAAATTTATGTTGATGATATCATTTTTGGTTCAACTAATGGATCTCTTTGCAAGGAATTTTCTAAGATGATGCAGGAGGAATTTGAAATGAGCATGATGGGAGAACTGAAGTTCTTTCTAGGAATTCAGATCAATCAATGCAAAGAAGGAGTGTATGTTCATCAGTCCAAGTATACCAAAGAGTTTCTGAAAAAGTTTAAGCTTGAAGACTGCAAGGAAATGAGCACTCCAATGCATCCTACCTGCACTCTGAACAAAGAAGATCAAGGAACCAAGGTTGATCAAAAGCTGTATCGAGGTATGATTGGTTCTCTGTTGTATCTCACTGCATCTAGACCTGATATTTTGTTTAGTGTCTGCTTGTGTGCAAGATTTCAATCAGATCCTAGAGAATCACATTTAACTGCGGTTAAAAGAATCTTTAGATATCTGAGAGGAACAACTAATCTTGGACTTCTCTATAAGAAATCCTCAGATTACAAGCTAGTTGGATTCTGTGATGCTGATTATGCTGGTGACAGGATTGAAAGAAAATCAACCAGTGGAAACTGTCAGTTTCTTGGTGAGAATCTGATATCCTGGGCCAGTAAGAGACAAGCAACTATTGCTTTGTCAACAGCAGAAGCAGAATACATCTCAGCTGCTAGTTGTTGCACACAACTGCTTTGGATGAAACATCAGTTAGAAGACTACCAAATAACTGAAAACTGTATCCCAATTTTTTGTGACAATACTGCTGCTATTTGTTTGTCTAAAAATCCTATTCTTCATTCAAGAGCCAAACACATTGAAATCAAACATCATTTTATCAGAGACTATGTTCAAAAGGGGATATTAGATATACAATTCATTGATACTGATCATCAATGGGCTGATATCTTTACAAAACCCTTAACTGTTGAAAGATTCGATTTTATAAAGAAAAATTGGAACATGCATTTTGTCTCTGAGTAATGTTTGACTCTGGATGAAAAATCAGACTCTGAAAATTATCAGACGCTATTGAAGGTTCAGACTCTCTTTGGAGAATCTGAAAAGACTCAGCCTCTGAGAAAATTATCAGACTCTGAAAAGGAATCTTTTTGACTCTGAAAGTACTGGGAAGTGGAAAGGTTAAAATTATTTTGTGTAGGCTTCTGACACGTCTATCTGCATTGGGAAACAACGCTATTTAAGGGCAATGATGGTTTTTCTTTCTCAAAATTTTTCGCGCCCCTCAAGTCATTAATACGCATGTTTGGCTATTACTTCTGAAATGTGAAGAGTTGTTTTTAAATCACTATAAATACCAAACACACACTACTCACTCACTTTCCTACACTTTCAAGTCTTAAGCGATTTCAATCGAAAATCAACTTTCTCTCTTCTCTCAACTTAGAAACCCTAAACCCTCAAACTTCATCTTCTCTAATGGCTTCGTCTACAAGCGGTTCAAGTTCTAAATCAAACATCTCCATCAAACCTGTAACCGTTCCTCTTCCAATGGATTCGTTGGTTGTTCAAATCGAATCACCGGTGGATTTCGCCTCTTTAAAAAGAAACGGTGTTGATATGGAGGCTTTCATCTCTGCTCAAAAGATGATTGGGTACTTTCAGATGTTAAACGGTCCAACTTATGTGAATCTGGTTAAGGAATTCTGGACTAGGGCTGAAGTTTTTGATGTTGAGTCAGCCAAGGCACAAGAAAGGGAAGCTGTGTCAAGAAACCCCTCCTTAAGAGGAAAGACAAGAAAAGAAATGGGTCTTGAACCTTTTCATGGCCTTGAAATCAAGTCTGCTGTGATGGGTATCCCTGTATCTATCACTGAAGGAGTGATTGCTCAGGCGTGCAGAATGCCTCTGGAAGGAAGGTTCCAATGGAACGTCAGCAGTAAGGATGCCATGCTGGACAGCTTTACAAGACTGCTGCTGAAGGGAAATCCTGCAACCAGACTGGTTGAAATGGATATTGAGCACAGGGTGCTTCTGAAGATCATGAATGAGTGCTTCTTCCAGAAGGGAGGAGGTGCTGACCAACCAAATTCTGATCATAAACTGGTGCTGTATTTCTTGGCTGGATGTCAGCCAATAAATCTTCCAAGATATATCATGCATCATTTATGCTGGGCTGTCAAGGAAGCCTATAAAGGAAAAAGGAAACAAATCCCTTGTGGAAGACTTCTCTCTGAAATCTTCTACCAAGGAGGTGTACTGAGGACTCTAGAGACATTCAATTTGGCGTCAGACAGAGTGTTGGGTATCACTACTGGGAGGATGATCAATGGCACATCCCTCTTCAACATGAAGGCCATCAAGATGATCCTCACTGATTCAAAGGATCTGAAGGAGTCTGAAGCCCCTCTCTCTTTAATCAGAAATTTTCCTTCTGTTCTTAAAGAAAACAACCCTGAAGCATTATCTGCTTATCTAGCAGCTTTTGCTAAGGAGTCTGGAGAAGCCCAGAGGAAATCTGAAGTTGCAGTGGCCAGAAAGCAGAAGGCTGCTAATACTCAAGCAACTACCTTTGGAACTGTAACTACTCCAAAGAGGAAAAGAGGAAAGGCTGATTCAAACATTGAGGAAAGATTTCAACGAGCCCAGGAGGAAAAAGAAGCTGGTTTTGTTGAAGTTGTCAGACCACTCAAGAGGCTAGCAACTGGGGAGATTGTGATGCCTATGTTTGAACCCACTCCTGAACAGCAGAAGAGCAATGAGGAATATTATCAGAATCTCAAGAATGAGAAGAAGAGGTTAAAAGCTCAATGCCGAATTGACAGAGACAAGGCTCTGGCAGCTATAGGCATTGACCATGATGAAGATCAACACCTCATTGAGAAGGTTATTGAGGCTCAGAATTTGGCCAAGAAGCTGGAAAAAAGTGCTGTGAAGGGAGCTCAGAAGGTTCTGCAAGCAACTTCAAAAACTTCTGAAGCTGATACCTCAGATGCTGTCCCTCAAAAGAATGATTCAGTAGCTGCTGGTCCTCCACCAGTAATACGCAGGAGTGTTTCTCTCCCAGAGAGATCAGTAACAGGGACTGCATCAGAAGCTACTGCTTCAGGAGCTGCTGGACCTTCACCAGTAATCCGGACAAGTGTTTCTCTCCCGGACAAATCAGTCACTGGGATTACATCAGAAGCTGCAGCTTCAGAGGCTGCTACCTCAGATGCCCCCAAAATATCTAAGGTAACTCAGAATCCAATTCCTCCACCTGCTACTTCTACTTCATCTTCTACAGACTCTGACTTAGATGATGCACCTCTAAGTCAGAAATTCAAGATATCCATACCTGTACCTAAGGCCAAACGAACTCTTAAAACTAAAACAACCACTACAAAATCCAAACCTTCTCCTAAACCCAAACCCTACAAAGAAGTCTCAGATGATATTTACAAAACAATAGGGGAGCTAAGTGAAAGGAGGATAGGTATCTGTAACAAGCTACCTGCCAACCATCCCTTCCAACCACCTGTTATCAAACCACTATATATGCTTGCTTCTGATGCTTCTATTCCACCTTCCTCAACCACAAACCCAGACAGTCCACAAGTTGTTGATTTAACAGCTACTGTTGAAGAGCAAGTGGTCATTGAAAATCCACCAACAAACAACCAACAACAACCACCCTCTTCACCACAAACCAAACCTACTGAACAGGATGATCTATCCAACCTTGAAAAACATTATTCAGGAGAACTTCCTAAATACCAACAACAAAAAATACCACTGTCAACCAACCACCAGATGAAACCATTCCAGAATCTGTTATGGAGACTGCGGCTACAGAGTCTGTCCCAGTGACAGAGTCTGAACCCACTGTGTCTGTTCCACCTTCTGAACCAACACAAACCCATACCTCTGATTCTGACCAATCCTCACCCTCCTCACCAATCCAAATGTCTGACCAACCTCCCATAAATATTTTGGATTCTGAATACCTGGATGAGCGTCTGGTAGCTCTTAATGATGAAATGCAGAGTTTGGTGCTTCTAAGGAACACTCCATTTCTACCATTTGTTTATCAAGAAAGCTGGTGTAATCTCACGAACAGGGCATTGAATTTCTTTGATGGTGTTGCCCAGAAGTGTTGTGATATTCAAGCTCGCGCCATGACACGACGTTTGCGAGAATCCCACACTTCTTCTCAACTCCAGACCAAGCCTCTGTATCTGGCTAATGCTCCGTTCTACGCTGAGTCTGAGTATGTAACAAGGGACTCCAAGGTCTTCAAGATGCTGAAGCAAAAGGTGCTGAAGCAGCAAGAAGAAGCTAAGGCTAGGGAAGATCACCTTCTTCAGAGACAATTGGCTCTGGAAGAAACTGTTAGGAAGCAGTCTGAAGACATCAAGCGTCTGATGGCTCTTGTCCAACAGCAACAGCAACAACCCCAACCCAACCCTTAGTTGCACACCTTGTTTTGTTTTCTTGTCACATGTTTTAATTGCTTGCTTTCAATGCTTTGATACTCTGTACTTTTCTGACTATCTCTTATATAAAAGTTTCTAATTCTTCACTTTTGTTTTCTACATGTTATTTTTACTATTTTTGATCTTTTTAATAGATGACAAAAGGGGGAATAATAGAAAGTATTTAACAGAAGCTGAACCCAAGAATGAAATAAAATTTATCTTAACAAATTTTATCTCATCTGAAATTTATGATTTTTTATTAAGCTTAAAAATGAACTTAATTAACCTGGATAGGACTTAGGGGGAGCTTACAAACCTCACCTTAAAGAATATCAGACTCAGGGGGAGTCTGAGCTTACAAAACTCAGAATCTTTAAAAGTCAACTTGTTAATTAAGTTAACAGCAATTGATCTTTTTAAATACTTATGTTTGTCATCATCAAAAAGGGGGAGATTGTTGGAACAAAGGGTGTTTCACAAGTATACCACTTGAGTTTTGATGATAACAAGGTATTAAAAATTATCAATTGGATATGCTAAACATTTATTCAAGTGTACAGGACTATTATCAAAGTTTTATTTACAAGAGGTTCTAATTGAATAAATTAAAGAGCAAAGGAAATTTAGACTGAAGCTTGAAGAACATCTGAATGAAAGCGCTCCTGGAAAATCAGAGTCAGATTGCGTCTGAAGAAAGAGCTTCTGAAGATGACGTCATCAGAAGCAAGTTCATCAGAGGCAGACTCATCAGAAGCAAATGGTATCCAGAGGCAGATTCATCAGAAGCAAAGATTCTTCAGACACTGAGAATCGTTGACAAAGTACAATGTACGAAAAGTACAACCACTATGCCTACGCCTGTTCCTGCAACCACCAACTCTGCACAGTGTCTTCTATACACGACAAGAATAACAGTAACTAAAGCAGAAACTTTTCCATATTTGCTGGAATGGATTTGAATTTGATTTCATTATACAAGTCTCAAATCAAGCAAAGGATCAAAGGTGTCAAATCAGCTTTGGTAAAGAAAAAGTGATGAGCTGGCAGTTTTCCAACGTCTCTCAAACTCTCTATAAATAGAGATGAAGACATGAAGAAATATATACAACAATATACATACACGCGAATTGAGTTCTTCTCTCATATTCCAAGTCGCAAACACTGCTCATCAACAACTTAGATAATTCTTACAAAAGCTCACATTTTAGAATTTCTAAGTATCTAGGAAAACAGAGTCTGTTCTGTTTCGTTTTGTATTGTGAATACCTCTGATAGTATATCAAGTATTCAAAACTCTTTTCAATTCTCTGTAATTGTTTTAAAGTCTCTTGCTTGTGTGCTTGAGCATCTGAAGTCTCTTTCTTGTGTGATTGAGCAAAGGAAGTCTCTTACTTGTGTGTTTGAGAAACTTGTAATTTGATATTACTTTTTAGTGAAACTCTCCTTGGAAGTGCAAGGAGGACAGGACTACTTCCGGTTTGTGGAAGGAACCTGTATAAAATTGCTTGTGTCTTCTTTCTTTCTTGCATCTGTTCTTTATTCCGCTGCTAAGACTCTGAACTCTGATCAGAGTCTGAACTCCATCAGACTCTGTATCCTGAGAACAGTGTTATTTTACGTAAGAAAGAAACGTTTTTGAAAACACAATTCAACCCCCCCCTTCTTGTGTTTTTCCCACCTTCAGAAGCAAACCTTTCAGCATTGCAATAGGACAGTGTTTGGCAATGTTGAGAGGCAGATCCGTTTGGCGGTGGACGAAGTTAACCGTATACAACAAATTATTGACACTGATGGTTTTTCTGATGAACACTATGTACAGGAGCTAGAGGCTCAACTTCTTCTAACCAAGGCATTGAATCATCAGGAGGATGTTTGGAGAGAGAAAGCTAGAGATCAAAGATTTATTCATGGTGATAGAAACACAGCTTATTTTCATCGCTTAGAAAAAATCCGAGCTTCAAAAAATTCTATTAATTTTTTGCAAGATAGTGAGCTTGTTATTACAGAGCCTGCTGACATTGAGGTGCACGTAATTAATTACTTCCAATCCATTTTTACTGTGGCTTATAATTGTACTCCTAATGACTTGATTACGGAAACTATTCCTTCTTTGGTGTCTGTTGAGGAGAACCACATGCTGCTGAGGATTCCTCAACGTGAGGAGATCAAGGGTGCGGTGTTTGCTGTTAATGGGGATGGATCCCCGGGGCCTGATGGGTTTGGTGGTCATTTTTACCAAACCTATTGGGACATAATTGGTGCTGATGTGATTCAATCAGTCCAAGAGTTTTTTTTACTTCTGGTGTGCTTGCTAATAATATTAATAACAATCTTATTGTACTCATTCCGAAGGTGCATGGTCCGTGAGTAATGGGGGTCTATCTTCCTATTGCTCTGGCTAATTTTCAGTTCAAAATTATTACTAAAATTCTTGCAGACAGGTTGGCAATTATTACTATGCGAATTATATCTATTGAGCAACGTGGGTTCATCCGTGATCGCAAAATCTCTGAATGTGTGATTCTGGCATCTGAAGCTATTAATATCCTTGATAAGCGGCAGTACAGTGGTAATATAGCTTTGAAGGTTGATATTGCTAAGGCTTTCGACACATTGGACTGAAATTTTTTGCTTGCAGTCCTTAGAAGGTTTGGGTTTGATGAAATTTTTTGCTTGCAGTCCTTAGCTGTTATTTTAATTTCCTAACTTTGCAAATGAGTTATATCTTGAGGATCAAGAAGAGACAATAATATTTCTTTTCAAATAATTTATTTGAACTTCAGGTTCATATTTTTCAGTTGCTTATTCTCTCCCCCTAATATTGGAAAAACTAATTCATCAATTTTTAATAAGCCTACTGAGCTGTAAACAAGTTGGCTCAATATAATTTATAATAGATGAAGATTCATATCAAATAGATTTTCTCAATATTCTTTCAAGATCTATTTAAGTACATTATATTGGAGCAATTGTGATAGACACAACACATCCAAAAATTTACTTAGATGAGAAATAATAAGTTGTTAACCTAAAATAAATTATAAATTAAGGGGAGGACTTACATATTGTAACTTGTTGGCTTGATGCGAATCAATATATCAACATACATGATCGTTGATTCCCGAAATAAAGCTTAAAAGGCAAGGTCTCGTAACCAAAATAGAGTTTATAAGGTATGGTCATATAAGTATCAATTATACAATTAACTTTAGACGTCTAAAGAATGGATCTTCAAGTCCACTTTTATGAGAATATGCTACAAGTTGTTCAATATAAATTTCAAATGATAATTGATACTTATCAAACGTTTTTTGTAAAGTTCAAAAAATAAACTCTCAATCAACTTTGGGGAAACAATCTCACAAACTTCTAGCTGTGAGTTGACAACAAATATGCATGTTATCATTTAGTTGATGCATAAAATATCTAAGTGATCCACATGATCGATATTGCTTACAAATATCATCTTATATAAGTTCTATCAAACTGTCAACTTTCTTTGGGAATCAATAATACACAAATATTTTTGGTTGAAGAATCTTCTCGTTCTTCAATAAATGTCCATAAAAATTGTTTACTATTTTTTGCATCATAATAGATCCGGGATAACCCAACCGGTCTTGCCAACGAAAAACTTAATATAATACACAAACTTCTGGTTTACGCTAATGTGCACTAATAAAAGTGTAGCACAAATCATAGGAACAAGTAACTTTTTCACTACACTAATTTTCTCTATTGTATGTTTCGTAATATACAGATATATAACATCTCCATTTTTTTTTATTCAATATGATGTGCATTTAGATTAATATCTTAAAATTCAATAAATTTTTATAAGAATGCAATCTTAATATGCAACTTTGTTCCTCCATATAATAATACAATAGCTCTCAAGGAGCTTTACTTCATTAATCTTGCAGTTCTTCGGGAACTATATCATAAATGATCAAGATAAATCTTTATTTGAGCAATCCTTCAGGGGTTGTTTAATACACTCAAGAACGAGCATTTAAAACATGATCCATAAACTTCTGGTTTACAATAGAATGTGTTTCATTTGTTCATATCCATTTGAAACAATAATGAATGAAAAAATATTATATCCACGTGAAGCTATATAATAAAAATTCTAAAGCCTTAATTTATCTTTTGCATTATCATAGATAGAAAAAGAGATAACATAAATTTTCTCCAACAAATAAGACTTTATAAATCATACACATTTTCCAAGTGAGTAATTAGGCAACACAAGTTGTCAATGAGATATATTTTTAAAGTTTGACATCTCCAAAGTTTTTATTATATGTAAGATCAAAATCAAATAAATTTATTTCATAAGAAAATATACATATCTCCCATGTAATATCTACGAGATAAAAATCTTGTGCAATATAAAAAAATATCATAATTAAATATATTAATTTGTTCATAGAATAAGAGAGAAATTTTGCAAGATTCTATCCATATAATAGAAACATGATCATATCAAGAAAATCTTTGATCAAAAAGTAATTTTTCAACTGATCTAAGTCCATACTAAAGGAATTGTACGACCTTGACATATATCATATCAACAGTAATCTTTACTAAATCAATTATTATAACCATGACATTAGTTATATAAAACAAATAGTATGAACCATTCACTTCTGGGAATGATGTTCAATGTGACATTTCACCATTTTGATCAAAAAACACTCTTTGTTCAATTACAAATGTGACTAATCGTACAAAATATTCTTGAAATATTCACTTATTTGCTACTTCAGGAGTATATTCGAGTGGTATAGAGATACACATATTGTCTCATATTTCCCCTCTTTTTCTTATAAATTTCTATCTGTTTTAAATGTGTAGTTCTTTAGTAACACAAGATTCATAAATGATGACCAATAAAAAATTCTTTCTTTAATCAATCCTTCAAGGATGCTTTTAATATTAAATATTTACTTCTACAGGAAGCATGTCCCAAATGATCAATACCAAAGTCTTAGTTCTTCAGGAACTATATTACATTTTTTTTTAGGATGCTTGAATATTAAATATTTACTTCTTTAAGAATATTTACTTCTTTAAGAAGCATGTCCCAAATGTCTTAGTTCTTCAGGAACTATATTACATTTTTTTTTAGAGTGAATAAAAAAAACAGGGTTTCAAGTGTTTCGGGACAAATTGGAATTCATGTGATCAACCAAGTCTCTAAACTCTTGCAAATCAAAATTTTATTTAATATTGTGTTCACCTGCAATTTTAAATTGAAGGCTACCCAATTTGGATCCAATAAAAGAAGGGATTTAAAAGTCATGCTTAATGATACTCATATATCATCCCATGAATTTTCAAAAGGATTTAGAGTAATGTATCCAGTAATATTGTTTTTTAAATCAACTGAATCAAAAATATTATACATGAAATCCTTAATGTTTCATCATCTCAGAAAATAAATATCGTATGTGTCGGATCAACTTTAGACACTGTTTCTTTTCCACTTAATTAGTTCTTCAGTTGAAACATAAAACAACATTTTAAAACCAGACACGAACCAAAAACAAGACTTATTTTGAACTTATAGTTGTGCAATACTTCGCATCATTATTGAATTCTTCTTGGATTCATAGAAGAAAAAAAATTAGGGTTTTAAAGTTTTTCAAGAACTATACACAACACATACCATTGAATTCCTCGGGAAACTCATGGAGAATAAACTTTAGGTTTTAAAGTTTTTCAGCAACTATATACAATCAAATCAATTATTTGTATAATCTTCGAAAGATACATCATCATTGAATTGAATTCTACAGGAATTCATTGGGAATAAAACTTCAATTTCTTCAAAAATTTATGGAGAATAAAAATTGATTTTTTTTAAAAATTAATTGTATCATTACGTGTCCATCTTTGAGTTATTTGTTCCTAAAATTTTGCTCAAATTACGTATGCTGAAATTGTGCTCTAATTAGTTAATTTTTGTCCTTCAAGGATATATACTTAATAAATTCTTGAGTTATGCAAGAACTACATACTAAATTTGATAAATCATTTGTGCAATTCTTCAGGGATGCATCACTGTTGAATTCATCAGGAATTCATTAAAAAATTGATTTTTTAACTGATCCTGCAGGGATGCAGGGATGCATCAGTATTGAATTCTTAAGGAATTCATTAAGAAATTTTGTATGTACAATCCTTCAGCACTATTTTTGAATTCTTTAGGAATACATTAAGAATTTGTTTTATACGTGCAATCTTTCAGGGATGCATTAGTATTAGTGTTGAATTCTTCAAGAATTCATTAAGAAAATTTTGTTTGTGCAATCTTTCAGGATGCATTAGTATTGAATTCTTCAAGAATTCATTAGAGTTTCTTTATTTTCTTTATTTCCTTTTAAGCAGTCCTTCAAAGATGCATGGATGTTGAATTAAAATAAATAAACACTATAATTTGCACAACAAAAATTGTGTGTATCTATAAGGTACTGACTTCATTTGATGGAATTATAACAACCACCTATAATCATCGATACAAGGGTATAATTATCACAACAATTAAATAGGCACATAGATATCATGGTTATACACTTGTCGACAACCAAAAGAAAAGCAAAAGAAACTATTCACGTATATACACAACTACATGATAAGGAAAAAAAAACTATCAATTAGTGAAATATATTATATTAATACCTTTTCAGTGATTAGAGCATGCTGATAACGTGTTATGAAAATAAGTAAATAGAGACAGTAATAGAGAGAAGGAGAAGAAGAGAGGATAGGGAGAAATATTCTTATTCACTGATGTCCTCATAATGTTACAGATGAACTATATTTATAGGGAAATAGAGTAGTTTATGGACTAAGCCCAATAGGTTAGTAGTATGGCCCATTAACCTATTTGCTATATGGACATCCACTTACAATATTAATAACACTTTGTTTATTCTCGTCAAATTTTGCAATAATTTAATATAGAACATCCATGAAGGATCGCATAACGAATGAATTGTTCTTGATCATCATGAAGATCATGTGTAATATAGTTCCTGAAGAACTAATTATTTTAAATATTAAAGCATCCTCAAAGATTTGCTCAAATAATGAATTTATCTTAACCATTCTTTATGAATATTGGCGGTGTAATTTTTGAAGAACTAAAATTTAATATTAAATCATCCTTGAAGGATTGCAAAATTGTGATTTTACTTGCTTATTGTTCGTAGAGGTTTGTGGAGTTCTTTACCACAATTCATATATATAAGATCTATTTGATCTTAGTATCAGTTGAACACAATAAAATTTGAATATGCTTCTGAAGTAGCAAAATCGAGAAAATAATATTAAGAATTGATATAGTAGAGATTATCATTTATATAATACATACGAGTATCATATGAAGATGGTAAAAGTTTATTATGACTTATGATGATTATGATTTTTGCTACTATTGAGTTATGAGAAGGCATATAAATTAGAGGTATTGTCATCTATGTCATCTCTTTGCACATTCAACACTTATAGTTTGTGCTCCACATAATTTCTTTTCTAACGAAATAGTAAATATTATAGTTGTGAGTTTGCCAATATTTTTATTTTTAATAGATTAAGATTTAAGATCAACATGTGTTGAATTAAAATAGTTCCTGAAGAACAACACATTTAAAGAGAAAATATGTCTATTTCTATGTCATTTGAAATGCTCCTGAAGTAGCAAAATAAGTGAGTATCTTCAAGAATATTTTTGAAAGAATAGTCACACTTGTAATTGAACAAAGAGTGGATCTTGATCAAAATGGTGAAAGGTCGCATTGAACGTCATTTCAAGAAGTGAATGGTTCATAGTGCTTGTTTCATATAACCAATGATGTGGTTATGGTAATTGATTTACTGGAGTCTACTATTGATACAATACATGTCAAGAACATAAAATTCCATTAGTACGGACTTAGATCGTTTGGGTAATTAGTGTTTGATCAAAGATTTTCTTGATACGATCATGTCTCTATTATATGGACTGAAACGTGCAATATTGTTTCCTTATTCCATGATCAAAGTTTGGTTATAATTTTCTTCTTACTTATTGCATATGACTTCTAGAAGGTCTGAATTACAAGGTAAGTAAGCACAAACTCTTTTCTACATAATTGTTGAAAACATCTTATATGAGTTACGTTCTCTTATTTACTTCTAAATCCTTCAAGATTATTATATGTTAGATATGTATATTTTCTTTTTAAATTTATTTGATTTTGATCTTATATAATATAAACTTTGGAGATGTCAAACTTTAAAAAATATATTCTATTGATAGTTTGTGTTGCCTAACTACTCACAGGATAAATGTGTATGATTTATAAAGTCTTATATATTGGTAATGCAAAAGATAAATAAAGGTTGTATAATATTTATTATATAGCTTCACTTTGACATAATATTTTTTTGTTCATTATTGTTTCAAATAGACAAGAACAAATGAAACACATACTATTATAAACCAGAAGTTCACAAATCATGTTTCAAAATGGATTATCCCGGATCTATTATGATGCAGAAACTAATTTGTGAGATTATTAGGTCAACAATTTGACTAAGAGTTTATTTTTTGAACTTTTCAGAAAACATTTGATAAGTATCATTTGTCAATTGATATTGAATAACGGGTAGCATATGCTCATAAAAATGGACTTGAATATCCATTCTTTAGACGTCTAAAGTTAATTTTATAATTGATACTTATCATACCATACCTTATAAACTCTAGTTTGGTTATTAGACCATGACTTATAGACTCTATTTTGGGAATCAACAATCTTGTATGTTGAGATATTGATTTGCATAAAGCCAACACATTACTATATATTAGGTTAATAACCTAATATTTCTCATCTAAGTGGATTTTGGATGTGTTATGTATATCACAATTGCTCCAATATATTGCACTAAGATAATTCTTGAAAGAATATTGGGAAAATATATTTGATACAAATCTCCATCTATCATTAATTGTGCTGAACCAACTTATTTACAGTCCAGTAGGCTGATTATCAATGATGGATTATTGTTCCCAATATTAGAGGGAGATAATAAGCAGCTGAAAATGTGAACCTGAAGTTCAAATAAATTATTTGAAAGATTATTGTCTCGTCTTGATCCTCAAGATATAACTTATTTGCAAAGGTAAATAAATCAAATATCAGTTGTGAATGTTCCAAACGAAATAGATTTCCATGTCGGATAATCTAATATTGCAAATGAGTCTCAAACCGTGCCTGAAGCATGGTAGATCAATCGGTTCCAAATATAAAAAGCCTTGAATAAGAAAAGGAGCTTAAAGGAATGATAACCCAAACGAGGATATAGAAACTTTAAAATAATTTTTTGACATAATTGATTTTTCAGTTCCAGAAGAACTGACCAGGTACCTGAAACTTATGAAATATTAATAAATTATGTCATGAATGAAAGATCTCGATGGAATGAGATGGAACCGAAATGAAGTTAACGTCGACGTGTTTTTGGATATAATATAGCGCTATATGTGACCAGTAATAATGAGGATCATGAATTCAAGTCTATTAAAGATTATAGAAAAAGACAATATCTGCAGATAGAAAGAGACAATTCCAGTGAAATCAAACTCACTTTGCAAAGCTAAATTTTTTGGACATGTAGTCCGCACACTTGAAGATGTGAAGTTAATTAGATATGTATGATTTTTCGCGCGAAAAGAGAATTAGAATGGTAAAATACATATATATATAGAGTTTGATATGTTCACCTGAAGTGAATTGGTAACTATCTACCATTTATTTTTAAGAGACATATATTCTTTAGACACATATTCACCTCAAGTGAATTGAAGAAATTTTTCATACTTGATTAAGTTCAATAGCACATAAAATGCTCAAATTATATGAAAGATGTGCTACAATATATTTTTATGGCTCAATTGATAGTGACATATGAAGCTCCCTGAAAGATTTCATTTGTGTAATAGACACTATCAAAATTATTGAAAAGATGACATCATTTGTCCATTTTCAAGATATGGAAATAAATTTCTTATAATCAATTTTATGATAATCGTATAAATATTATTAGAACACCTGATGAGATTCTAAAATTTGTTATATAAAGGTCGATATGAACAAATCTAGTTGATTATGGAATAGAATGATTGTGATGTCACTTGATGTGAGTAAAGATCACGTCCTTTAGTAAATTATGAACAATTTAAATTGGTCAGGTAAGGACACTAATGTATTTTGCTTATTATATATATATATATATATATATATATATATCATGGTATTTTATTTTTGTCAATGTTAGGAAATACAGATATTGCAGCAAAGTTAAGCATACAATTTGTATCTTAAAGAAACAACAATATTATCCGATCATTTGAAAATGTTAGCAAGTGGAGAATGCTCTTTGTTATGGATTATGATTTCACACATACAAGAAACTTGTGATTTTCTAATTTTATAAGGAGACTCTTTCAACAACTCAATATGAAGATATCTTATGAGCCACTAATTTGGAGAAGAGTATGGAGATAGATCATATCTTTCTACAAAGTCACCGTCAAGTAAAGATTTTGATTAACCAGTATAAAAGATTATTGAAATTTCTTCGTTCCTTTATGAGGGGAGACAAAAATGTGTTATGCACTTTTTTTCTCTTAACCATGGTTTTATCCCACTGAGTTTTCTTGGTAAGGTTTTTAACGAGGCAAATTATGACACAAAAGGATGTTGTACTCTTTTTCCTTCACTAGAGTTTTTTTTCCCACCGGGTTTTTCTCTAGTAAGGTTTTAATGAGGCATATCCTTCATGGACATCCAATGCGGCGTGTTATGAATAATATTATTATGATGTGGATGTCCATATTCCCTAAGACTCTCTATGTTCCTTAACTCCTATGAATGAATGTCTATATTCATTATTAGTGGCACTTAGTCTTATGGCTCTTCATGTACTTGTAACTTACCACATTTGTATAGGACTTATATTTCAATGTAAAGTACACACAAAGTGAAAGAGAATAATACAAAGACTTTCATCATCATCATCATCTTCTTCTTCTTTGATCTTGTCATTTAGTTTATTTTATAACAAGTGTTTAGTTGTTGAGTTTTATTTTAGTTATAGTTCAATTAGACTTTTCTACCATTGGTCTCGTCAAATAATTATCCATTATCACCACCATATGTAACGTCTCATATACACTACATATAACATGATAATAGATAATCAGTAGAAGAAACTAAAGGCTAGAAAGAATCCATTTTAATATATTAATTAATAATTAAAATAAACTTCAATTACTATAAATATTCTAACTAGACTTTTTACCGTCTAATACAATTCTAGTTGCAGCATTTATATCAAATCTCAGCAAAGACCGCTTGATACAAGACAAAAGTGTTACTATGTGATAGTTGGGTGAAATGTGGCTGTGCAATTTGCTAATAGAAATAATGAGAAAAGGAAGAGTTTATGAGATGATTGATGAGGAAGTATGGTAGGAAGAGATTATTTATAAGTGAAAAGGATGAATGTTTATTGGTTAAAAAGAGAGCACACATATCACCATCTTCGACGTATCAAGAGAGAAATTCTCAGCCTTTGGATGAAATATTATAACGGTGGGGGTGACCAGACTCAAGAGGTACGGAACCTAACTTCACATGGGAGGATAAAACAAACAACTCTTGTTAGAAAAAAATTGCCAAACATCTCATTCATCCAACCCGCACCTCTTCTCTTTCTTGGTTTTCCACCATATCCTCTGGTGTTGGATATATTAAACGTATGAAATGACTGACTTTAGTATTCGACAACATGAAGTAGCAACCCTGCACGTGATACGAAGAAGGATTAACTCCATTAAATGGCTGTAATTCTTTTTGCATGGGAAGATGCACTGAAACCTGCATAGTTTACAAGTTTAGGAATATGTACTAGTTCTGGTTTCAAAATTGATGTTTCATTCCATTTTTAAGACTCTTGGTTTCGGATATATGGAGACTAATGTCATTTCCTTCTATATGGCCACCAATGACAGTTGAATTATATGTGAAGGTTGCTTTGTGATTTTATTCTAAGAAGGTGTATGCTAGGTTAAAAAATTTGATTGCATAATAGATATATTTTATTTAGGTTTAAAGGAGTGTTTGGTGTCTTACTTATGTGGGTGTCGGACATTGATATATGTGATTATATTCAATAACTTTTATGTTCTCGAATTATTATGGATGCAAACGCATTAGTGTGTTCGTATTTGTGTCAATGCTTCATATATAAAATATGATGCAGTAAACAAAAATTTAAAACCTTGAAATAGTCCTAAACCAAATAGTGCATTGACCTCAACTTCTAATATATAATGAAATAACACATTACTCCCCAACTTACATTGATCGTTCATTTTTTGTTTAATTAATGAAACAACCATTTGGGTGTTAAATATCCCTTCGAGTAATAGTTTGCACATGTTCTGGAATGGAGTAGGTAGGGAGAAACTGAATACAAGAAGATAAGCTTCAAGATCATTAGATTTCGATGCTTAAACAAATTCATGCTACGCCGTTTGATAACAACAGGACAAGGGTCAAACTCAAGATAAGTTGATAGGGGATACCTTAGAGTAGTGGTTTGTTTACTTCATGTGTTTTCAGTTTTTATTTCCATTGATAAAATAAACATTAGAGAAGATATTATGAAAGCTTTGAAAATGTATTTAAAGCATGTACACAATCCTAAAAGTATGAGGTAAAATGTTCAAATTGAAAACAACAACACGTCAAATTGAAGACGTGTCGTGTTTTTGTCTGACACCAATATGACACCGACACCAATTACATTCAAGTATTTCACTTCAAATTATTACCAACATTATGGGAAATCACCTAGTATCAAACTGTCCTAAAAGCTCAGTCATTAATATTACAAGTGGCTACTTATCCTTATCAACATTTTTAACTATAAACTTGCATTTTCAAGAATGAAAACAAATTGAAGGTTAAAAGGGTTGAAAATTAAGACAATGTTAGATCTAATTCGAAGCCACTTGCCGTAATCACAACCTAGAAACTAAGACTGCTTGATACAAGACAATGGCGTTATTGACATGTGATAGTTGGATATGTGGCTGTGCAATTTAGTAAAAGAAATGGTGAGTAAGGGAATAGTAGTTGATAAGGAAGTGGTTGGAAGAGATTATTTATAGATGAAAAGGGTGAATAGTTATTGGTTGAAAAGAGATCACATGGATTACAATATCTTTTACATGTGAGGAGAAGAATCCCAACCTTTGGATACACTATTATCAATGGTGGATAATCTGACTCACGAGGCAAGGATCCCAACATCACATGTTAAAAGAGGATAAGACAAACAACTCTTGTAATTCATGTGTTGGTTAGTGTTGACATTAGTTAGTTAGTTTGTTCAATGACTTGCTAGACAAGTAATCAATTTGTTAGTTAGTTTGTGTTGAGTTTCCTATTTGGTTGAATTAATTTCAATATAATCAATCACTCAAAGTTGTAAGTACAATGAATAAATTTTTGATTCTCTTTTCTTGTGTATTCGTCTTTTGATAAATAGTTATCCTCTCCATTCTAATTTCTTGATTTTTTTTATTTCCAATTAATCAAGTTTGCAACGACGAAGTGTTTTGACACACTCATCAAATAAAAATAACACACCATTATAAAACTAAATTTAAAAACTTTTTACCTTTGGTACCCGGTAAACATTTTCAACGAATTATTATTGAGCAGATGCAAAATACATTATAAAAATGTATTGAACTATTTAATAATTTTTCATATATTTTTAAGATTTACCTGGTAAGCGTTTACTACAAGTTTAGGAATAAGTACTGGTTCTGGTTGCAAAATTGATGTTCCATTCCATTCTTCAAGACTCTTAGTTACTTATTACACGGAGACTAATTTCATTTAGTTCCATATGGCCACCAATAACAGTTCATTATTCAAGTTTGAAGGCATATTTGATGTGTCACATATGTGGTTGTCTATGTGATTATATTCGATTACTTTTATATTCTCAAATTATTATGGGTGTAAATAAATTAGGTGTTCATATTGTGTCAATGCTTCATATATAAGATATGATGCAGTAAACAAAAATTTAAAACCTTGGATTAGTCCTAAACCAAATTGTGCATTGACCTCAACTTCTAATACATAATGAAATCAGCTAACACATTATTCCCCAATTAACAAAGATCATTCGTTTTTTGTTTAATTAATGAAATGCCAAATACCTCCCTGGGTCCTTTAAGTTTCATGTTTGTTTTAGATAGGTCCTTTAAGTTTCTAAGGTTTCAGACAAGTCCTTTAAGTTTTGAGTTTGTTTCGGATAGGTCTTTCTGTCAACCTCCGTTATGCAAAAGTTGTTCTGTCCGTTAAGCCAAAGCTGATATGTCCGTTAAGTGGGTGAGGTGGTTCTCTCTGACACTTGACATCAATTTTTTCCCCAACCAGATCAACTTTGGCTTAACGGACATATTAACTTTGGCTTAACGGAGATTGATAGACATGACCTATCTGAAACAAACTCGAAACTTAAAAGGATCTATCTGAAACCTTAGAAACTTAAATGATTTATCCGAAACAAACTCGAAATTTAAAAGACATATCTGAAACCTTAGAAACTTAAAGTATCTATCTGAAACAAACATGAAACTTAAAGGACCCAGAGAGGTGTTTGACCTTAATGAAACAACCATTTGAGGCTATAGTTTTCTGTAGGGTGTTAAATATCCCTTGCATAATAGTTGCAGTTGTAACACCCCGTTTTCCCAAAACAACATAAACATGTATAATTATCAGAGTTATCAACATACAACGGAGTATTACATCTATTCTTCAAAATTATTTAAATAGAATATAAAAACTATTTAAAAACATCAACGCGTTTCATCATATTAAAATTCTGCAGCGGAAAATCTTTAATTGGAAATCATACCCAACAACTATATCATATCCTTGGCACCAAGGCCATCAACATAGTAAAATTATTCAACAATTAAATCTCAACAACATCTGCTTCAAAAGAAATGATACATAAAGGAACGCAAGACAAGACAACGATTTCCCCATCCCTACTATGTATCAGAGCCCTAGACGCAAGAGCCAACATCACTAGTCTTCGCTACCTGCACTTGCCCACGAGGCGGCAATTCCAGCAGAAGGGGTGAGTTCACAAATCAAAAGTAATATACAAATATATGAATCATCAAAGTAAATTGAAACAACAACAATTCATAACAACTATCAGCAACAACATCATCAATATCATCTCAACTTTATAATTTAGATTCATCTTTGATTAACATCGACAACAACACGCTTGTGGCGACATCTCACCAACAACAATTCCAACAGGACAACTCACACCTACAACTAATGCAAGACTCCATCAACAACTAATGCATCATGCATGTGGTACCATACTACGCGCGTTGAATGCTAAGCATTCCAGGGCAATAAGCCCCCAACAGTTTGGATGATTAAAGCATCCCAGGGCAATAAGCCCCCAACAGGTGAACGATTAAAGCGTTCCAGGGCAATAAGCCCCCAACAGGTGAATGATAAACATTCCAGGGCAATAAGCCCCCAACAAATGCAAATGAGTATGAATGACTCTATGGTGTATATCTGCATACAACCCAACATCTTAATGGAGCATATCAGCATGCAACCAACAACAACAACAACTTAGGATACCCTCCCCAACTGGACAAGACCACTCAACATCAACAAGGCAACTCAAGTTTAGCAAAATATAATTAATTTCATGTAATCATACATAAACCCATCTTAATCATCTTCATAATATAGTTTTTACCATCCAAACAATTCTTAATAAATCCAACAATCAAGTTAGGAAGCTTAGGTTTGGGTTTGGAACACTTTGGAAAATCACACAAAATGGTCGCACAGGACTCAGCTCGCTAAAGCGAGCAGCTGCTCGCTTGAGCGAACAAAAAGACGTAAGTTAGAGTTTGGTTCGCTTGAAGCTCGCTTCTGGTTCGCTTAAGCGAACAGGCTATTTTCTAAAGTTCTGGGCAAAATTCGCGTTGCTCGCTTAAGCGACGGGCAGCTCGCTTAAGCGACCAAAAAGACGTAACTTCAGGTCTTGCACGCTTGGAGTTCGCTTGGCGCTCACTTGAGCGAACGGGCGCGAAACAATTCTGGGCAAGGGAAAGTGCCGCTCGCTTAAGCGACGGCTAGCTCGCTTGAGCGAGAATTCATCTGGGCAGAATTACAACTTACGATTTCCTAACCCTTTTTCATCCAAAAACCCAATTTTTGATTCCCCAATCACCCAAAATGATTTTAGAATATGGTTATGGGTTCATTACTCATTCAAGGCATCAAGACAACTTATAGAAACACAATCAATCAGCACAAATCAGCAATATTAGGCAATCCATCATACTCTTGAAACCTAAACTAGAACAACAATTTCAATCCAAAATCATGAAAACATACATGTATATATTAACCAATGAATTGCACTACAAGAAAATCTCTTGTTACCCAGGGACAAAATCCGTCTATAGGAGCAAAAAGCCGTGGGTAATCTTAATTACCCATGGCTTACCGAGGGTCCAGAGGCTGTGGGAAAATGCCTCGTCGGTAACGTTACCCACGGCCATGTAAACCCTCTGTATTTATCGTCGGCCACACCATGGATAATATGTGGGTAATCGTGGTTTCAACAACAAAATTTTGGTCATATATTACCCACGGCTTAGCCGTCAGTAACATTACCCATGGCTTAGCCGTCTGTAACGTTACCCACGGCTTAACCATCAGTAATATTACCCACGGCTGAGCCGTCAGTAACATTACCTAAGCCATCTGTAATTCTTTGGTTTGCTTTGAGCTTCAATCATTAATACCCACGGCTAAGCCTTCAGTAATGATTTTTTCCCTGTATACAATAATACACACAATATATCTCATTCAATTGATGGTTCTTTTGTTTCATATATAGATTGCACATTAGCCTTCAAGATTGCTATAATTTTAGAACCACCTATCTATATATATAATACATTGACCTTTATGTAATCAACAAAAGCTAAAATAAAATCAAAACTCAATAACTTTCATAACTCCAATGGATTTTAACATAAACAAGTCTCAATCATTATCAATCCACAATTCTCCGAATGAAATAAACATTAATATAGCAAGCAGTTTGACATGAAGTTAAACAAAACATAAAACAAGTCTTCAATAAAACATAGTGTGGATGTCAAAGTAATACTAAAGCATAATTTAATCCTCTACACTGTCAACAGAGTCGGCATCAGTGTCAGAGTCATCATCATAGTCTGGATGGTGACGTTGTCGGCGACCCTTGATGGTAGCAACACTTTCAGCCAATTCCTTCAGTTGTCTCTCCAAATCCTTTGTACGCTTATTCGCCTTGAGACATTCCTCACGTGCAACTCGAGCATCACCCTCTGCTGCATTTGCTCTCTCTTCAATTGCTGCCATCTGTGCAGCAATTCCGGCAGAAACTTGGCTACTATATGGAGATACGTGTGACTGCTGGGTTAGGGAGGAAACACCTGGCTTGTAGCGCTTTGCCATGTCACCAGTACCATAAAGACGTCCCCGAGTCTTTCCCCCAGCTGATTCAGCCCATAAGTTCAATTGAGTTGCAGGATCAACCTCCTTGGTGCCATTATCAGATGCCTTCTTCATCTTCTCCTTATATGTTTCCTGCTCAACATAACAAAGTAACATACATATTACATTTAAGTTGTCACACAATGTATGAAATTACTTAGCAATCAAAAGTATACAAACATACACATTTTTATATGATGACTGAAGCATACATACTGCAGTAGGAAAATAGCCTTCAATAACTTTCCATCATACTGCAGTAGGTATATATCCTTCAACAACTTAGTTCTCTAATATGTAATAAATATTGTCGATCTACAGTTAAATCAAAAATTGTTGTTTCCCACACTTCACCATAATAAACATAGCAAGTAGAAATTGGCTGAGAGATGCACATTATCACATTTATCACTTTTTTCCTATGTATTTTTTGTCTCTATTATGCATTATCAGATAGATAAAAAAGTACCTACATGTTCATTTATTATTTGATCTTAATATTATAACACTTCTGCATATTGCATGCAGAAACTTAATTCTATTATGTAATCTAATGAGAAGAAAGAGAGAGATGCAAAATGGATGAATCATGCAACAAAAGTCTATGAAATGAATAATAACTTTCTTGACAGAAACATTCATTATGTTTTTTTTTTTTGCAAATAATCAACTTTAGAGGACCCATTAGTGTATTTGAACAAAAAACAACAAAAAGGCCGAAACCCAAAACCAGCAACACCCAAAATATAAACTACATCTACTGAATCAATAGACACTTACATATGTCCTCTTGGATCTTTCGTCCACCCATGAAGATCTGTCCTCCTTCCTCGTATGAGTCCATAAGAAGACCTCATCAACTGTGGGCTCTCTACCCATTTCTTGACGCTTATACATGATAAAAAAATTGTTTATGAATGTTAGAAACATTAAATATTGAACCTACAAGTTGAATTTTAAGAAATCAAGTGTTTAACATTAAAAAACATACCATTCGTATGATATACTCATTTGTGGATATGGATCCACCTGTATGGACGGATCCACCCTTGGCAGAAGCACGATTATTCTTATTTCGGGCAGATTTCACCTTATAATCTGTAGATTGCCATTTCCTTTCAAGCCCTTTCCAAAAACGCGGGCCAATCCATGATGGGCGTTCATTCTTGTTCCTTGCCTCCATTAGCATCTCAGAAAGACGCTTTGAGCCCTTGCTCTTGAAGATAATCTTTAGCTCAAACTCATCCTCAGGCCGCCATGCAACTTTTTTCTGCAATAAGAATCAACATAAACAAAAAAAAAAAACATCAGAGTGAAAAACTTCACACAACTTTGAATAGCTAAGCAAAGTGACAAATTTACACAAACTTCGTATAACTAAGAAAAGTGACAAACTTACCCCAAGTTTTAAGAACATGCGCTCCACCCTCTTAGGTGGGATCTCTCCCCATCTAGACCATGCATTTCGAAACTGAGATTGAATCACTGAGGTCAGGGCCCTCGAAGCCACCCTACACGGGTTCCACCTACAAACAAGTTATAAAAAAAGACTAAAATACCTTATAGACACATAATCATATAATTGATAAGTTAACAATAATTAATTATGTACCCTTTCCCATCTGGAAAAATATATGGTCTTCCATCAGGTGCTTTATCAAGATCATGATTAGTGTGTCTTGACAGTTGTGCCCTATCATCACTACTGTGCGCATGCACTGAACTTGATTGATTGTTAGGATTTGGCGTCTGTCGTGACCCCTGTGCTGATGGGGAAGGATCAATGGTAGGTGAAGATGAGGGTATTGCATCTAGTGACACCCTTGGATCCAACTGCCCTGCATCTAGATGCCCTGTATCCGACTGCACTGCATCCAGCTGCTCGACATCTCGCTCCCCTTCATTCAGCTGATATGCATCCTGCTGCCATGGTGTTGTAGCGTCATCACTGAAAGGCGACTTTGTAGCAGATGCATGTAGGTTCTTAGTAGCTTGTTTCAACTTATGTGGCATAATCATCCGCTTTTTCATCTGTGAACCTTTGAACTTCTTACAGTTTTCTTTAGGAGCCATGATCTGTCCAAAAAACATAAAAGAATATAGTTGATAATGAGAAACAACAAAAAATATATGCTAACTTTAAAGAAGTGGAAAAGATAAGCTATGAATAAAATCAGAGTATTTTTTAATCATATCTAAAGAGAGAATTTATATTACTTTGAAAGAATGACTTCATTCTTCTAATACAGTTGAAACATAGCACACAAAATGAGACAAACAGTGAGGTGGAAATTTGATTCTTCTAATTTCAAACAAAGACACAAGAGAGATGAAAACATAGTTTAGTGTGCTTAAAAGTATTAGAACTTTTTAAGTACAACATCAGTATCAAATTTTGATTCCTTGTGTGCAATCTCTTTCATATTATGAAGTGGTGATGACTTTTACCTTATGACAGTCGATGTGGTCATTCAACAAGTTAATCAAATGGAGCATATTGTGATCTGTCCAAAAAATATATGCTAACAAAAAATATACGCTCACAACCAAAGAAAGAACTAACAAACAATGGACAACAAAAATGACAAAATGGACACAAATGTAGATGTACATACACAAAAACATACACAATCAGTTACCAAATTTTCTTCAAAAATTAGTTAATATTTTTGGAACATAGATTTTTTGTTGAATCAGGTTTTGATACTCAAAAGTTAATTTTCATTTCAAAACGAATCACTATCTTCGTCATCACTATGTGACTTCATGGCTGCATCACTATCTTCACTATTTGCATCATTGTCTTCGCTACAATCCGTGTCTGCCCCCTTATCATTTTGCATGGTTCGAACTAACATAACATCGACCTCTTCATCACTATGTGCTTCATCATGCAAGCCAGTCATTTCTTCAATTTCAGTTATTTGTTCAATGTGTATCATTTCATCATCTTGATAGGGTGTGTCCTCGACAATGTCATCCACCTCTACACGACCTCTAGGCTTCGTCTTTATCACTGCACACCAACCACGTTTGTTTGTGCACATATCTGGGTAGGGTACATAATACACTTGTATGGCCTTTTGTGCAATTATGAATGGATCATAGCGATCATACTTTCTGTTCATCTTGATATCTACAATATCGTAATTGGGATGTACTTTTGTTCCTCTGTTCCTCTTCGGATCAAACCATTGACAATAAAATAAGGTTACCTTGTGAGACAATCCATGATATTCTAACTCAAATATATGTTGGATGACTCCATAGAAATCATCTTCCCCTCCTTCTGTAACCCCTTTCACATAAACTCCACTGTTTGTGGTTTTTTTACCCCGAGTCCATGCTTCTGTGTGAAACTTGTACCCATTAATGAAGTACTTGTGCCAACTTATGGCATTTGACTCTGGACCCCAAGCTAATGATATCAAGTTAGTGTCGGTCACTGTAACACCCCGTTTTCCCAACATAAAAATTTCTTAAACAATTATCAGAGTATGCAAACACAACAACGGGATATTACATGAAACTTAATCCAAAACAATTTAAATTATAATTTAAATTAACCAAATTACTTCAAACTTTGCAGCGGAATTGTTACTAAAAATTCATAATGTTTGGCACGCAGGCCCCATAATAATATCTCAAGGAGTTAGTCCCATTATTTGCAAAATAATATAAATAGTCACGTAAAAGAATGAAGCATGCATAAAAGACAACCCCATCCTGTTACGTATCAGAGCGACCTAAACGACACAGTGATGCAAGGCCACTCACGAGCAACTGCACACTAAGCACGATCACCTGCACTTGCCCACAAGGCGGCAATTCCAGCAGAAGGGGTGAGAATTCATAACAAAATAATATTAATCAACATAATACGGAATAACAATTAACATCAAAACATTAATAGCATTCTTGCATCATTTAATAACATATAGCACGTAATCACATAATCAATTTCATATCATCTTTAAGCAAGTAGCATAGATAAATAACACTTATCACTTAATCATATATTCATTCTTTATCAATAACATGACATCATAAATATGACCATGTGACAATGCTCTTAGACTCCTTATATGCATGTGGTACCAAACTTCATCATAAGTATTAATATACTTTTAAACGTGCGGAGGACAAAGCTCCTAATAAACGTGCGGAGGACAAAGCTCCTATCATGGTGAGGACTAAGCTCAATGTATGCTATGCATGGACTCAACTCAAATAACATTTATCCTTAATCACCTTATCGACATGCATCCAAGAAATTGGAGCTAAAAAACAACTTATCATTGCATATATAACATATATACATATATCATAACGGTTCAGTTTAATAACATCAGCAGCACAACTCAAATCACAAGAACAGAATGATATCATCATATCAATTACATTCAGGGCAACATAAACTTTAACATTTTAGCATAAGGTTTATTACCTAATTTCTTGCTCACTAAACAATCCATACCTAGAACAGCTCTGCACAGGACTCTCAACATTACTACTAGGTCTATAAAACACTCAGGGAACACCTCCAAATCAAATCACACGGAACAGATCACACAACCCTCACAACTTCCAAAGGCTGGCAGTGTTCGCGAGGCGAGTGGGTTAGCTCGCCGTGGCGAGCTGCCAGAAGCAACTCGCGAGGCGAGGATAAGTACTCGCCGTGGCGAGCGATGAGGCTCATCACTCGCGAGGCGAGGATCACTGCTCGCCGTGGCGAGCGATGAATTTCGCTGCGGCCAGAACTGCTATACTCTCAAAATCTCACAAATTCTCATGGTTCTAAGCCTGCTATTGATCCCAGAATTCATCCTAAACATATTCTAAGGTCAAGGAACACTTTCTACATCAATTAAACCTATTCCAACCGTTAATCCATCAATTTATAAGGTTTTGACCTAGTTTTCACCTTCTCTCAATCAATCCTAATCCTTGTTAATTGCTATCAGAACTATGCTAATCAATATCACTTAATCATGAATCTCACCCTTACCTGAATTGAAGCAGCAAATCGCAGGTCCACTCTTCTCTTCTCCTTCACGTGCGTGCGTTTTTCTTTCTTTCCGTTTCCTCAGTCTGATACGTTACTGACTGCCTAACCCTAGTTTCCTTATTTATACTGCCAACAAATCTTATCTTATTTACTCTTTCTCCCACATAACTCTCTAAAATCTAAAACTAACCCATAACTAAATATTTTATTTTCTTTTCAAATCTTATTTTATTTAACAATAAAATAAGTCTCTTAACCTTATCCTTAATCATTATATCTTACCACAAAATCATCCCAAGCATAACAAATCACATCAAAACATATCAAAACATATCGAAACATATCAAACACTTATATATTATATAAATATAATATAATCACCTAAACTCGATTTAAATAAATACTAAAACGAACGTGGGCGTTACAACTCTCCCCCACTTAAAAGATTTTCGTCCTCGAAAATTACCTCAAGCAAATAACTCTGGATAAGACTCCAGCATCTTACTTTCAAGCTCCCAAGTCAAGCTTTCACCAGTCGCTCCCGACCAAACGACTCTAACGAGAGGTATATCCTTGCCCCTCAACGTCTTCATTTTCCGATCATCAATCCTTACCGGTAAAGTCTCCACCGTAAGGTTGTCTCTAACTTGCACATCATCGCTCTGGATCACATGAGATGGATCCGGAACATACTTCCGAAGCTGCGACACATGGAAAACATTATGTAAATTCGAAAGATGCGGTGGTAACCCAACTCGGTACGCCACCGTTCCAACCCTCTCTAAAATCTGATACGGGCCAATAAATCTCGGAGTCAACTTCCTTGACTTCAACGCACGTCCAACACCAGTCATAGGTGTGACCCTCAAAAACACGTGGTCTCCCTCCTGAAACTCAAGATCTTTCCTTCGCTTATCATGGTAACTCTTTTGTCGACTCTGCGACGCTTTCATTTTCTCCTGAATCATCTTAACTTTCTCAGTAGTCTGTTGAACGATCTCCGGTCCTAAGACCACCCTTTCACCTGACTCAAACCAACACAACGGAGTTCTGCATCTCCGACCATACAAAGCCTCAAAAGGTGCCATTCCAATACTAGAATGATAACTATTATTGTATGTGAACTCGATTAACGGAAGATGACTATCCCAAGTTCCTCCTTGTTCAAGAACACAAACTCTTAACAAATCCTCTAGCGACTGAATTGTCCTCTCCGACTGACCATCTGTCTGCGGATGATACGCCGAACTCAATCTCAACTTAGAACCCAAAGCCTCTTGCAAACTTTTCCAAAATCTAGAAGTACATCTTGGATCTCTATCTGATACTATGCTCGAAGGAACACCATGCAACCTCACAATCTCCTTGATATAAATCTCTGCCAACTGAGCAACAGGAAAACTAATATTAATCGGTAGAAAATGAGCCGACTTAGTCAATCTGTCAACTACCACCCAAATGGCGTCATTCCCCCTTGGAGTATTCGGCAAACTAGTCACAAAATCCATGGATATACTATCCCATTTCCACTCTGGCACATCTAAAGATACCATCATGCCAGCCGGTTTCTGATGCTCAATTTTCGACTTCTGGCAAACTAAACAAGCATACACAAACTGAGCTACATCACGTTTCAATCCAGACCACCAAAACAACTTCTTCAAATCATGATACATCTTCGTAGCTCCCGGGTGGATACTCAAGCTACTTCTATGACTCTCTTCAAGAATCATCTTCTTAATCTCTTCATTGTCAGGAATGCAAATCCTACCTCGGAATCTCAACACTCCCTGATCGTCGACTTGAAAATCACTATCTTCAGTCTGATTACCCGCAACCATTAAATCCACAAACTTGACATCTTCTTTCTGCGCCTCTCTTATACTCATCAAGAAGTCACTATCAATCTTCAGCATCCCTAGCTTCACGCTCTGAGGCGTCCTTTCACAAACCAAACTCAAATCTCTAAATTGCTCAAGTAATTCGAACTCCTTAACCATCATAGCAGACATATGCAAGGTCTTCCTACTCAAAGCATCAGCTACCACATTCGCTTTACCCGGATGATAATTCAACCCAAAGTCGAAGTCCTTCAAAAGTTCTAACCATCTTCTCTGCCTCATATTCAATTCCTTCTGGTCAAATAAGTACTTCAAACTCTTGTGATCACTGAACACTTCAAATCTCGCACCATATAAGTAGTGTCTCCACATCTTCAATACAAAAACCACAGCTGCTAATTCTAAATCATGCGTCGGGTAATTCTTCTCATGAATCCTCAACTGTCTTGAAGCGTAAGCTACCACCTTACCTTCCTGCATAAGCACACCTCCTAAACCCAACTTGGACGCATCACAATACACTACAAATGGCGCATCAGACTTCGGCAAAATCAAAACTGGAGCCGTCGTCAAACGCTTCTTCAACTCGTTGAAACTGTTCTCACAATGAACATCCCAAACAAAAGCTCTACCTTTACAAGTCAACTGGGTCAACGGAAGAGCCAACTTGGAGAATCCTTCAATAAACCTTCTATAATAACCAGCTAAACCCAAAAAGCTCGTGATCTCGGTAACTGACTTCGGAGTCTCCCATTGCGATACGGCTTCAATCTTAGACGGATCTACTGCAATACCATCACCAGAGATAACATGACCAAGGAAACTCACTTCTTTCAACCAGAACTCACACTTAGACAATTTGGCATAAAGTTTCTTCTCTTTCAACACTTGCAAGACAATCTTTAGATGTTCAGCATGCTCTTCCTCAGTCTTGGAGTAAATCAGGATATCATCAATAAATACAACTACGAACTGATCCAGAAATGCATGGAAGATGCGATTCATATACTCCATAAATACTCCCGGTGCATTAGTAACTCCAAAAGGCATAACCTTGTACTCATAATGGCCATAACGCGTTCTGAAAGCTGTCTTCTGCATATCTTCATCCTTTACTTTAATCTGGTGATAACCTGACCTCAAATCAATCTTGCTGAAAACACGTGCACCCACTAACTGATCCATCAAATCATCAATTCTCGGTAGTGGATACCTATTCTTGATAGTCACCTTATTCAACTGCCGATAATCGATACATAGCCTCATACTACCATCCTTCTTCTTTACTAGTAACACTGGCGCTCCCCAAGGTGAAACACTTGGTCTAACAAATTTCTTCTCAAGTAAATCTTCCAACTGTTTCTTCAATTCAGCTAATTCGGAAGCAGACATACGATAAGGTGCCATCGACACCGGCTTAGTTCCAGGAACAAGATCAATAGAAAACTCGACTTCCCTCTCTGGAGGCACATCAGGAATTTCATCTGGGAAAACTTCAGGAAAGTCGCATACCACTTGCAATTTATCGATCACTGCTTGATTCTCTAAAGATAAAGAAGCCATCAACGAAAACATCAACATACCATCACGTTCTAGTTGCTTCAGCTGTTTAGTAGATAAGAACTCGGCGCCACTTTCCTCTTCAGGAGACGAGAATTGCACCGTCTTGCGAAAACAATTGATAAGAACGTGGTTGTACTCTAACCAATTCATACCCAGAATCACGTCCATACCGCTCAAAGGTAGACAAACTAAATCCATCTCAAAATCGCGACCAAACATAGACAAAGGACAACTTAAGCATACGAGAGAAGTAGTCACCGAACCCTTAGCTGGAGTTTCGACAACCATCTCTCCATTCATATCAGACATAGCAAGACTCAAAGCAGAAACACAGTTTAAAGCAATAAAGCAATGTGTAGCACCAGTATCAATAATAGCAACTAAAGGAGTATTATTAATATAGCAAGTACCTCTGATCAAACGATCATCACTGTCTGTCTGAGTACCAGTCAGGGCAAAAACTCGACCCGTAGTAGGCGCCCTCTTTGGCTGCTTGCACTGGGAACCAATATGACCCTCTTCATTGCAATTAAAGCACACGATATCATTACGCTTGCAATCGGCTACTAAATGACCCTTCTTGCCACACCGGACACACTTCTTGATCTCTTCTGGACAAACATTGCTCTTGTGGCCTTTCACACCACAGTTGAAACACACGGTCTCAGCAGGGGTACCCTTCCTCGCGGTCTGCCTATCCACGACCATCTTCTGTTTCCCTTTATCAGCAGGGGCACTATAAGGTTTAGGGCGACTCTGCTGGCCCTTGGCTTTCCTCTCATTCACTACCTTGTAGTGAGCCTTCGTATCCTCTTCATATATCCGACAGCTGTTTACCAAATCCGGAAACACTCTAATCTGTTGGTACCCAATCGCCCTCTTAATGTCGGGCCTCAAACCGTTCTCGAACTTGATGCATCTTGAAAACTCTGCAGTCTCAGCAGTGTAGTGCGGATAGAACTTTGCCAACTCCACGAACTTGGCAGCATACTCGGTCACGGACATATTTCCTTGCTTCAGCTCAAGGAACTCGATCTCTTTCTTCCCGCGAACGTCCTCCGGAAAGTATCTCCTCAGGAACTCTCTCCTGAAAACAGCCCAAGTCACAACAGCCCCATCCTGCTCGAGGCTAGGTAACACACTGACCCACCAATCATCAGCTTCCTCTGACAGCTGATGTGTACCAAAGCGCACTTGTTGAACTTCAGTACACTGCATCACTCTGAAGATCCTCTCTATCTCCTTAAGCCACGTCTGGGCTCCGTCGGGGTCATACCTTCCCTTGAACGTTGGAGGATGATTCCTCATGAAAGTCTCCAACATTCTCGTCTCAGCATTCACACCAGCATTTGCATTAGGTTGTCCCACAGCTTGGGCAACAGCTTGAAGTGCAGCAGCTAACGCGGTATCGTTTCTTCCAGCCATTCTGATATTCTACAACAAACAGTAGCAGCAACATAAGATTTAGTAATACAAATATTACTAAGACTCAACAAGACTCTCTAATTGGCCGGACAGACCGACTTGCTCTGATACCAATTGTAACACCCCGTTTTCCCAACATAAAAATTTCTTAAACAATTATCAGAGTATGCAAACACAACAACGGGATATTACATGAAACTTAATCCAAAACAATTTAAATTATAATTTAAATTAACCAAATTACTTCAAACTTTGCAGCGGAATTGTTACTAAAAATTCATAATGTTTGGCACGCAGGCCCCATAATAATATCTCAAGGAGTTAGTCCCATTATTTGCAAAATAATATAAATAGTCACGTAAAAGAATGAAGCATGCATAAAAGACAACCCCATCCCGTTACGTATCAGAGCGACCTAAACGACACAGTGATGCAAGGCCACTCACGAGCAACTGCACACTAAGCACGATCACCTGCACTTGCCCACAAGGCGGCAATTCCAGCAGAAGGGGTGAGAATTCATAACAAAATAATATTAATCAACATAATACGGAATAACAATTAACATCAAAACATTAATAGCATTCTTGCATCATTTAATAACATATAGCACGTAATCACATAATCAATTTCATATCATCTTTAAGCAAGTAGCATAGATAAATAACACTTATCACTTAATCATATATTCATTCTTTATCAATAACATGACATCATAAATATGACCATGTGACAATGCTCTTAGACTCCTTATATGCATGTGGTACCAAACTTCATCATAAGTATTAATATACTTTTAAACGTGCGGAGGACAAAGCTCCTAATAAACGTGCGGAGGACAAAGCTCCTATCATGGTGAGGACTAAGCTCAATGTATGCTATGCATGGACTCAACTCAAATAACATTTATCCTTAATCACCTTATCGACATGCATCCAAGAAATTGGAGCTAAACAACAACTTATCATTGCATATATAACATATATACATATATCATAACGGTTCAGTTTAATAACATCAGCAGCACAACTCAAATCACAAGAACAGAATGATATCATCATATCAATTACATTCAGGGCAACATAAACTTTAACATTTTAGCATAAGGTTTATTACCTAATTTCTTGCTCACTAAACAATCCATACCTAGAACAGCTCTGCACAGGACTCTCAACATTACTACTAGGTCTATAAAACACTCAGGGAACACCTCCAAATCAAATCACACGGAACAGATCACACAACCCTCACAACTTCCAAAGGCTGGCAGTGTTCGCGAGGCGAGTGGGTTAGCTCGCCGTGGCGAGCTGCTAGAAGCAACTCGCGAGGCGAGGATAAGTACTCGCCGTGGCGAGCGATGAGGCTCATCACTCGCGAGGCGAGGATCACTGCTCGCCGTGGCGAGCGATGAATTTCGCTGCGGCCAGAACTGCTATACTCTCAAAATCTCACAAATTCTCATGGTTCTAAGCCTGCTATTGATCCCAGAATTCATCCTAAACATATTCTAAGGTCAAGGAACACTTTCTACATCAATTAAACCTATTCCAACCGTTAATCCATCAATTTATAAGGTTTTGACCTAGTTTTCACCTTCTCTCAATCAATCCTAATCCTTGTTAATTGCTATCAGAACTATGCTAATCAATATCACTTAATCATGAATCTCACCCTTACCTGAATTGAAGCAGCAAATCGCAGGTCCACTCTTCTCTTCTCCTTCACGTGCGTGCGTTTTTCTTTCTTTCCGTTTCCTCAGTCTGATACGTTACTGACTGCCTAACCCTAGTTTCCTTATTTATACTGCCAACAAATCTTATCTTATTTACTCTTTCTCCCACATAACTCTCTAAAATCTAAAACTAACCCATAACTAAATATTTTATTTTCTTTTCAAATCTTATTTTATTTAACAATAAAATAAGTCTCTTAACCTTATCCTTAATCATTATATCTTACCACAAAATCATCCCAAGCATAACAAATCACATCAAAACATATCAAAACATATCGAAACATATCAAACACTTATATATTATATAAATATAATATAATCACCTAAACTCGATTTAAATAAATACTAAAACGAACGTGGGCGTTACAGTCACACCATTTGCCTCATCAGTTACCTATATAAATAAGAAATTCTCAATAAGGGTAATGAAGCTCAAGTTCTTTTGAAACACATTTGAACTCCACCACTTACATAATTCTGAAACCATTGTGGGAATTCTTCATGTATAAGAGCTTGAGCTGAAGGATCTTCTTCATTGATGGAGTTATATTGCAAAAAAGCACTGTCAATAAAGAAATAATTGTTGTAATATTTGGAAGTTAAATACACTTTGTGATGATTAATTTGATATACTTACTTAATATATGGCTTAACCTCATTGCAATTTATGAGAATGTGTACATGCGCAGATGACCATTCAGCTTCTGTCAACCAATGTGTTTGGTGTTGCCCACTAGGACGTCCTAGTGGATTGCATATTGATAATGTTGATGTAACATCATTGTTGAATCCAAAGGCTTCATTACGTTGACTTTTTGCAGACAGAGAGACAGATTTAAAATAGAGGGAATACAAATATGTTGCCTCCTTTTCTAAGTACGATGAACATATTGAGCCTTCCACTCTTGCCTTGTTTTTCACTGAACGCTTAAAATCACCCATCATTCTAAAAAAATAAGAGTGGTACAAATTTTAACAAATGTGAAATATCGAGAAAAGAAAAAATATTTATAATGTATACAAAATACCTTTCAAATGGATACATCCATCGGTATTGAACTGGACCTCCAAGCTTTGCCTCATACGGGAGGTGAATTGGAAGATGCTCCATTGAATCAAAGAATCCAGGTGGGAAGATTCTTTCAAGTTTGCATATGATAATTGGAATGTTCTCTTCCAATTTTATTAATTCATCATGTCTTAAGGTGTTGCTGCATAAGCCTTTAAAGAATTGACTTAATTCTGTAAGTGATTTCCAGACTACATCAGGCAACGAACTAAACGCAAATGGAAGTAAACGCTCCATAAATACGTGACCATCATGACTTTTCATCCCATGAACTTTCCCTTTATCAACATCCACACATCTAGCCAAGTTTGATGCATAACCATCAGGCATCTTAAGTTCCTTAATCCATTTACAAACTTTCTTAGCCTCGTCCGACGAAAGGCAATAAGCTGCCTTAGGTTTTGTTATCTTTCCATTGGCATGGTGAACTAACTCCAAGTCACTACGTTGACAAATAATGGCCAAGTCCATTCTTGCTTTTTCGTTGTCCTTTGTCTTGTTCTTAAAGTTCATGACTGTGTTAAACACATTGTCGAATACATTTTTCTCAATGTGCATCACGTCTAGATTATGCCTTAATAAATTATCTTTCCAATATGGAAGATCCCAAAATATGCTTCGTTTATACCAATTGTGTTTGTCTCCATATCCAGGTAATTTAGAAATTTGTTTATCTATCACTCTTGGAAAATCACGAACCCAACACCATACTTCTTCACCTGTCAATATAGGCGGCGGCTCATCCATAACAACCTCATTTTTAGTGAATCGTTTCTTATTTCTTCGGAAGGCATGATTATGTCGTAAGAACTTACGGTGACGATCGAACCATGAAGTTTTTCCACCATGAGTCAAGGTAAAACCCTTGTTGCCATCCATACACACCGGACACGCCAACCTACCTTGAGTACGCCACCCAGATAACATAGCATAAGCAGGAAAGTCATTAATTGTCCACATTAACATTGCCTTCATTACAAAGTTTTGTTTCGTGGAGATATCATAAGTCAAATCCCCATGACTCCATAAATTTTGAAGTTCATCCATTAAAGGTTGCAAGTACACATCAATGTGTAATTTTGGGTCCGATGGTCCAGGTATGAGGCATGTTAAAAACATAAATGGTTTAGTCATGCACATTTCAGGGGGGAGATTATATGGGGTCACAATAATAGGCCAACAAGAATATGGGGATGAAGATGCCTGAATGTAAGGTGTGAAACCATCAGAACATAAACCTAGCCTCACATTTCTTGGTTCTTTCGCAAAGTCTGGATACATCATATCGAAATGCTTCCAAGCTTTGCCATCAGATGGATGACATAAAACGCTTGAACTTGAACTTGAACTATTACGATGATGCCATCTCATTTCTTTTGCGGTTTCCGTTGAGGCATACAACCTTTTCAACCTGGGGGTGATTGGCAGGTAGAACATTCTCTTAGCTGGAACGTCTTTGTGCTTACCCATCCCAGTCTTACTAGGAATGTATCGGGGTTTATGACAAAACTTACACTCTCGATCTGCAGCTGTATCTTTGTAGTACAACATGCACCCATTAACACAACAATCAATTTTCTGTGAATTCAAACCTAGCTTGGAAACCAATTTTTTCGCTTGGTAAAAATTTTCTGGCAATGAATTTTTCGAAGGACACACATCAGCAAGCATGCTTGCAAAGAAATCAAGACACTTTTGAGGAACATTCCAATTTGTTTTGCAAGCCATAAGTTTAACGCATACTGAAAGTTTGGATTCAGAAGCACCCTCGTATAATGGTAGGTTGGCAGATAGCAAATTATAAAAGTCTTGAGTGGCCTCGTCAGGTGGATCTTCATTATTCTCTTCCCTTATTCCCTCATCCTCGTTAACCTCTTCTTCGTTGCCCTGATTCATGTTGACCTCATCCTCGTTTCCCACATCCTCGTTGCCCTCATACTCGTTAACATCTTCATCGTCCTCATCCATATCAACCTCATCCTCGTTGACCTCATCACCTATACTTTGGAAGTTAAACCCGGGCCTCAAGGCATCCTCCACCATATGTTGCATTAATGCAAAGGGATCCTCATTATTCATATGTTGACTACTAGTCGACACATTTCTTGGGTTGTTACGTGGGACTTTTTCACCCTGATCTGTCCAATACAAATAATTCGGTTGGAATCCATGTTTATACAAGTGAACTTTGATTTGATTCGGAGACGATACTCTGCCACACATGCACTTGTCACAGGGACATCTAATTCCACCCTCATCCTTAACCTTACGTCGTTGTTTTCTTGCTATCTTTATGAACTCATTTACCCCTTCTATGAAGCTTGGTTTCAATCCCCCTCTACGAGGATTGTGTCTATCATATACCCAACTACGATCTAGAGGGTAACCATCCATTTTATGGAAGTTATCGAGAACGAAGGATCTAAAATAAAAAAACTATCAGTAGTCTTATTCAAGACAATGACAAGTAATTTAACATATTATACATCAAAATTCTAAAGATATTTGGAGATGATATTAAATAAAGAGAGGTAATGCATCATGATAATTTTTTAACATTCTAAGGGAAGTAACCGAGAGGCAACTTTTATAAGTGAAAACAACTTTTATAATGCACCAAATGACCATACGAAAAAACAGGTAAAAACAGTGTTAGAACATTATTCCATAACACACTATTTTCTTATCAAATTGCAAATTTATACACCCTTAAAAATATGAATATAGTCATTGCAAATCAAACCTACATACAAATTATATTATGAACATTCATCTTTAGTGCAAAATTAATCGGATCACACTACTATTAGATATGAAAAAAAATTAAATCATAATTATTTGCAAAATTAAACACTAAAATATTTGGATCACATAAATACAGATATACATTAGCACTAGATACACTAAAAAAATATTATTAAAAATACAAACTTTAGATCATCATTGACTAAAAAATGCAGCAAAACTTAAATTTCATAACAGGGTATAAAGTGAAATGTCATAACTCTGATTAGTGAATTACAACAACACAAGATTGGATCAAAGTTGAACAGATCATATTAGCATTAAAGTACTACCAAAAAAATGATCATATAATTATTTGCAAAATTAAACAATAAAACATCCCGGATCACATCATATATAGGTTATACATTAGCATTAGATAAACTGAAAAAAAAATATTAAAAATACAAACTTTAGATGAGCATTGACTAAAAAATATAGTAATACTTACAATTTCATATCAGGGTAGAGTAAAAAATATCAAATTTATGCTAGCAATTTTTTTTAACATCAAAATATTATTATAAAGCCATCTCACAAAGCAAGGTGGGAAGGACTATAGGAATAGAGAGGCCAAAAAGGCTACACCCGCGCAACACACCTAAAGAAACACCCGCGCAAACAAAGGCCAAAACACAGTACAGAAAAATAAAAACAGTAGCAGCATCTGTCAAACACCCTCTAATGACAGAAAAAGGTAGATATAAAACAGGTGTGTTGATGTAAAACAGGGTCATAAATGGGAACAATTTCATTAAACAGATCATCCATGAAGATTCATGGCCTATATGTGTATTATTTTAAGTTCATAGGTATCAAACTTATACTTGCCTTTGCTGGTAATTGCAACAGAAGAAGCACCTTTCTTAAAACCCTGAATTTGGTGAATACAAGTGATCTTGCAAACGTAGTTCCTGCCATGTTTTTATATACATTTAAATCACATCAAATGACAAAAAAAATTGCTAATAATAGAGTAAGTGTATATAGCTCATCTTATGAAACAAAAATAGAAAAGACAAAATAAATTCAAAAGTAACATGAAAAACTTAATTTACAAGAAAATTGTAAGAGACGGACATCAGTTATGAAACAGTTAGCTTCAATCAACATGAACCTTTGTGTATTATAAAAAAATGACACTTTTGTTTCATATAAAATGGATGAGAGGGATTATTAGATAAAAAAAAATTAACATACATCATCTCTTTACTACTTCAAAAGGCATTTCAGTAAACAAAAACCATCAAAAGAAAAGTGGGCCATCAAAAGATCTTTGGAAGCAAAAAGTTATCATATATATCCAAGCAACTTTTTTTTATACCTTTTATGTCTCTTAAGATTGATGTGCAATTTATTTGTTTAATTACAAATTGATTCTCTTTTTGAGATTAATGATTTTCTGCATAACAAGATGATAATTGAATTGTTTTTCTTTAACAGCCAACAATTTATTAGGCCAACACAGCCATCTCAAGAAGAGAAAAGTCGGGCGAAAACACAGAATAAAACACGCAGGCCCTCATCCTACAACACAGCAGGAAAAAAAAGACAGCAGAACACCAAAAGAAGGCACTCGCAGCCGCAGCACAGGCTGCTGCCAGCCCTAACAGAAACAGCAGCCGGAAGCAAACAGAGAGTCCGACAGAACCCTGCTGTACTTCCAGCCAAAAAACAGCAGCCAAAACACAACCGACCCAACAGCCCCGCATCAAACTCGCAAACAAAAGTGAGGGTTCCAACACCACTCATTGAATTGTGAATTGGACCATTGTTACTTGTACTCACTAGTGTTCATCTATTTTTTGTACGGTTATCAATTGCTGTAGGAAAAAACCACGGCTGATGAGCTTGTTTGATGTAACTTTTTCATTATATTATTACTCACTTCACCTTGATATCTTAACGACCTATGTACTGTGAGGCTGAGGCAAGAGCAAAATGATGGTTGCTATTTTAGGGTACTAAAACTAATTTCAGTGTACTAAACAAAAACAAATATTTTCATATAAGTTATAACTACCGATATGAAAACAAATCATAGCTTATACAAAAAACAATTTAACCATATTTAATCTATTCATATAGAAACAACTTATTGACTTATCTACAAGAACAATTTGAATCAACCTAACATTTAACTAATAATATAAATCAGCCACAATCACATTTAACAATATGAATCATGCACAAACACATTAAACAATTTGAACCACAATAAGCCACAATCACAGTTGATTGAAAAACACAATCAAATGAAAATTTAAACCCTAATAACCACAAATATACATGTATGAAATACATATCTGTAATTAACAATGAAGAAGGTGAGAAAACTTACCAGAATCCAAAATAGAGAATCCCCTTCCTTACGAATACCCCCTTTTGATCTCACAAGAACCCTTTCTCACGAGTATGCCAAAATCAGAGAGAGAGAGAGAGAGAGAGAGAGAGAGAGAGAGAGATATTTGGTGGGCAATCGAAGTGGAGAATGAGATGATAGTGTGCAATCGAAGTGGAGAATGAGATGATAGTGTGCAACGAGGTTTCACGGAGAGTGGGGGAATCGTAACTGTTAAATGAATAAATTTATTATACTTTTTGTTTTGTTTCTAAGTCAATATGTGTTTTGGCAAAAAAAATTGGAGCCAAATCATTGAAATTTTGGGATTGGGAAAAAAGTTTGGAGCCAAAATCATAAACAAATATATTTTTGCTATTATAAATATGAATTAATATAATAAAAAAAATAAATGCATCATATAGAGGGTTAGACCGTGGGTAACTATTGACGACAAAAAGCCGTCTATAATTATTGATGGTTAAGCCGTGGGTAGCAATTTCAAAAAATTCACATTGAGCTTTTAACCATATTGACGGTTTAGCCGTGGGTAATCCGTCACTACTCTAAAAAATTACCCACGGCCTCATGGCCGCGGGTAATTGTTCGTGGGTAATGGCAGGTTTTCTTGTAGTGTTGCTAGCCCACCCTTACCTGATTAGATGAACAATTGCTACAGAAAATCTCTCCTCTTGGCTAATCCCCCCTTTGCTCTTGGCTCTTCTCTCTTTCTCCCAAAAAGTCTGTTTCTTTTTCTTGTTTCTACTGATACGTACTCTGTTCCTTATTTCCTTTTACTGACTTTTGCTATTCTATCCCTAACAAAGTATAACTCCCTTTTTCTATCTTAACTCCCCACTAATTTTCTATTAATTCCTCCTTAATTCTATTAATTCTAATAAATCCCTTTTTCAACCACATAAATATTATTTCTCCTATTTTCATAAAATTCTACAAATAATTATATTTCTTCTATTTTCTTAAATAACATAAAATCACATAAATAATTATAAACAAATAAACACACCACATATTCACATAATCATTTATAAATTCAAATAAAATATGCCAAACAACTAAAAATAACAAAATAGCAACTAGGGCGTTACAGCAGTCGTGTCACCGCCCTTGATATGATGAAAAATTGAGTTTAAATACAGCCGATACGGTCTCAATTGCAGTTGTATCGTGATTTCAACATCAAAACTTATCTTCCAATATGATCAACTTCACTATTTCGAGTGCTACTGCTCTTGCCACTTCTCTTGCAACGACATTTCAACTTCGTATTAATCAGTTGTTTGGATTCTAGGAAGAGTAATAATACATGAGTTAACTTTACAAAAAGGATAATTTGAAACAAAACTTTGACCATAATTTAAATATGTGGTTAATTATATTTATTGTCACTGATTAGTTGAATAACCACCAAAGTAATAAACCAAAGTTTCAAATGTCATTAACCATAATTTTCAAATATTCAAATATACATTATATTCATTCATCATCCAAATTGTGTTCAAATTTAAATGATTTTGAGGTGTTCAAATATACATAATATCCATTAATCACTATTTCTGTTCAGATAAATACTTGAAAACCATGGTTAATTGTGTTCACCATATGGTTAATGAGTTGCGACACTCAGTTTTCATGTTTTGTCCATTAATCATTCACTAAACACAATTAACCATATATCTGAACTATGTCAAAATAATATAACTCTAATTTAAACCATGTAGCCAAATAGATGAGGAACAGTTTCAAAGTACAATTGCTCATTCCATGAAAATTAAAAATAAAATAAACTTAAAGGAAATTGTCACAGTGAGAGGGAAAGAGATAATTCCCGAAAGAGATAGCACACATCAAATCAAAAATGGTACATGCATTCCATTTATGAAGGTCATGATGAAACACATGTTCTGGAATGGAGTCCTGAGGAACTAGGTAGGGAGAAACTGAATACAAGAAGATAATCTTCAAGATCATTAGATTTAGATGCTAAAAGAAATTCATGCTATACGGTTTGATAACAACAGGGCAGCAAGGGTCAAACTCAAGATAAGTTGATCAAAGAGGATACCTTAGGGTAGGGTTTGTTTACTTGATGTGTTTTCACTTTTTATTTCCAATGATAAAATAAGCATTAGAGAAGATATTATGAAAGCTTTGAGAATGCATTTAAAGCAGGTACCACAATCCAAAAGTTTGAGGTAAAATGTTTCTATATAACACCAACACTTCAAATTGAAGATGCGTCGTGTTTTTGTCTGACATCAATATGACACCGATACATATTACACATTTACATTCAAGTATTTTACTTCAAATTACCAACATTATGGAAAATCGTCTAGTATCGAATTGTCCCAGAAGATCCAGTTTATAATCTTACAAGTGGCTACTTAACCTTTTCATCAACATTTTTAACTTGCATTTTCAAGAATGAAAACAAATTGAACGTGGAAAGGGTTGAAGATTAGGACAATGTTAGATCTGATCCAAAGCCACTTGCAGTATTCACAACCTAGCAACCGGGACAACTTGATACAAGACAATGGCGTTATTGACATGTGATAGTTGTGTATGTGGCTGTGCAATTTAGTAAAAGAAATGGTGAGAAGGGGAAGAGTTGTTAAGATGATTGATGAGGAAGTGGTTAGAAGAGATTATTTATAGATGAATGAAAAGGGTGAATAGTTATTGGTTGAAAAGAGATCACATGGATCACCGTCTTTTACGTGTAAGGAGAAGAATCTCAGCCTTTGGATACAATATTATCAACGGTGGATAATCCGACTCAATAGACATGGATCCCAACATCACATGTTAAAAAAGGATAGTACAAACAACTCTTGTTAACAATTCGGTTTGACCACGACAGAAGAGGATAAAGCTTATACTGTTCCTTAGCTTTGTTTCAATTCAAACACAACAATGCAAGTCTTTAGTTTATGAACTAATTAGTTAGTAATCTACTAGGAGTGAAACAACAATATAATATCTTGCCTTTTTATATTTTTATTTTGTTATTTTTCAACAAGGCAAAATGAATTATATTAACATTGCTGTAACATTCCCCTCAGCACAAGGCGTACCGAAGAGGCCACTAAAAAGAGTACAAGCAGTTCAAGGAATACACAATGTGGACTAGCCAATACCTAAACACGACAAAGGGCTCGTCGACCACAAATGTTCACCAAATACAAACACAGTCTTTTTTGCTTTCAGCCACCACAACGATTGAGACTTTACTTTATCTAATAGTTGAACAATAAAGCTTTCTTTATTATTAAATAACCTATTATTTAGCTCATTCCACAAAGCTCAAACAGTAAGGAGCCAAACAAGTTGGAGAAAAGACCTCCGCGATTTCAGAGCATCTGTGGAGAAAGTAAACTGAGTAAAATATCTGAAATGTCTTGATGATCTTCACCTTCAAATCCAATCCACCACCGCAATAAAGGCCACATAGACCCAAAAAATGTACATGCCTCCCACGACTGAAAGATTCTACAAAGAAACATCAAGTAGTAACAATCTACACACCTCTAGTAAGTCCTCCTCCCACACCCACAACCGCCTGCGCCACTTCCATGCCTTCCCCATCCTTCTAACCTTGCAAAAATATACTTCTAACTGTAACTGATTTATCCACCGCTAAATCAAATTAACGGCTAAAACAAACACAAAACATAACATCAACATACCACCTATCACGCCAAAAACACGTGTTTGCTCCATCACCCAACAGCCCCACCACAAACCCGCCAAACCACCCTGCCATGCCATCACCTACCCCATCCTGAATTTTAACTACCTCCTTCCACCACGCAGAACAAATCTGGCCCCCAACCTCTAACCTCCTGTCCTCCTCACCATATCTAGCTACCAACACTTTATACCACAAACCCCCTCTATCTACTAAAAGTCTCCGACACCACTTTCCCAACAACGGCTCATTAAATTCCTTCAACTGCCTAACCTCCAATCCACCATCCTCCTTCTGCATACAAACAGAACTCCATGAGAGATTTTCTATCATCCTCACTTCTCCCACACACTATTTCTATTTTGTTGTATTAATATTTCTAAAAGAAACATGATCAACTAAACGTTAGTAGTTAATTTTCAAAAAATTTCTATAATTTTGATTTAGATTTATATTTTATTGGTGTTCAACTTTAAAGTTATCAAACAACTTTTAATTTTTTTTACCTTTTTTAAATAGTTTTTTTTTGTCGCTCATACTTTTTTATTTTTACCGAATTTGCACCTTATAATATTTTGAGCTAACAAGCAGGAATATATATATGTATGTGTGGTTTGACAAATTTATATTCTCTCCCTCCAAAATTCTCTTGATTTTTCTCGAACTAAATCTTAGCCAGGAAACATGAAGAGAGGAGAGGTGTAAATCGTGAGATTTGCTACAAAGTAGCATAACTATTACCTTCATAATAAAGGGTGCGAACAATGAATATTGTCAAAGCAAGGTTGAGAAGATCTTATATGTCTTATAATCAATGTGGCATACTTGTGGTATTGAGGAGTTAGCTCCTTGAGAACAGTCTCTAAAGAATAGGATGAAGTTCAACGAAAAGGATTTCAGTGTTGCCTCCAATGTAGCATGCGTCACAAGAAATTAGTAAATATGAATAATATTTTTTATCACAATTATAATATTAAATTTTATACTTTCGATTATATTATAAATTTGTTAACTTTTTCCATTTAAATATATTAGTCTACATTAGGTTTTCAAATATTTAAATGTATTATTATAAACTATAATTAAAATATGTCAATTTCTTTAAAATATTAATGTTAAATGTCTAAATAGAGTTTAATCTCATTACTCTACTAGTTGGTCATTCTATTTGAACATAAACCAGACAACTTATTTCAATATTTTAATATGAAATAGACTCTTACGCAAATTAACTAGTCATATCAGATCTTTGAAATATCAAACTCAGGTCTAAAATATAAACTTTTGACAAACCATAGACTTCATTATATTTTTTTTTTTGACAACTCAAGTTTAGGCTTTGCAAAATCTAACTTGTCCCAGCATATTCCCACCCTTAGATAAAATGATGCATGGTTGAACACAAACTTTGGATGAAACATATCACACCACAATTTTCTCCTAGGTTATGTTATGTCCAATATATATGCATCAACATAACATTGTCGCTTCTTTTTATATCTTCTTTTACACCCCTTTTGTTTCTTGTTAGGTAGGTAAATCGTAGTGAGAACGAGTCATGGGAAAGTTCAAGATTGGCATAAATGATATTTCTTTTTTTCGTTTGTCACACAACTTTGTTAGATGTTTCAACTTGTTTTAACTTTGATCATTAAAGAATAAAGTGGCTCATATAACTTCAATAGAAATAACATCAACAATATACAAATTATAGTACATTATAAGCTGCTACATTTGCTTGACGACTAACATATTAACCAGGTAATTTGATTTCGCTTGAAGAGGCATATACGGCTCAACAATAATAAATGAATCAAACAGAGACACCATATGATAATTTTAGCATTAGATTGGATCAAAGCTCAATAAAGATTCTAATGAGGAGCTCGTTAGAGAATTTTGAGGTGTGAAACGTACCATTGATCATGCTATTCTAATGCCTAAAATTAGAATAGTAGCATTTAGCTCATGACACTCATACTCAGATTGGGGTGGGATACCAAGATGATAAAAATAGTATTGTTGGATACTTGTTTATAGTTTTTGAAGCTCCAATCTCATGGTCTTCAAAGAAGAAAAAAATGTTGCTTTTTCCTCATTTGAAGTAAATTATGTGGCAACTTCATTTGGACCATGTCAAGGATTACGAATTGGATTTGCTTTAAGAATTTAAACTAGAGGAAACTATAAGAATGAAACTATTTGTAGATAACAAATCAAAAATTGATTCAACCAAGCATCATGCATGTTGAAACTCGAGACCAAGTGCATAAGCAAAAATTGAAACTTGAGTACCGCAACACTAATATACAATTACCTAATATACTCACATAACCTTTGAACAAAATCAAGTTTGATGAGTTGAAGAAATCAATAAGGATGGAATCATTAATCAATAGGGATGTAATCTATATGAGTTAGTTAGTGAGTGTTGAGATTAGTTAGTTAGTTTGTTGAGTGACTTGTTTGGCAAGTAATCAATTTGTTAGTTAGTTTGTGTTGAGTTTGCTAATTGTTCAATTAATTTCTGTATAATCAATCACTCAATGTAAGTTGTAAATACAACGAATAAAATTATAATTATCTTCTCTTTTAATAAATAATTACCATTTCCATTCTGATTCCTTGATCCTTTTCCTTTCATTTAATCAAGTTTGAAACGGAAAAGTGTTTCAACACACTTATCAAATAAAAATAACACCCCATCATGAAACCAAATTTAAAACGTTTTACCTTATGTATCCTTTCACCTTTTCATTGTAATTATCTTTGATTATTTTATTATTATTTTTAAATTAATACAAATTTATTTCTAATTTTATATATATATATATATATATATATATATATAATTTGTAATCAATTTTCATATATTTTTAAGATTTACCCGCAAAACAATATTATAAAGAAATTATAACAAATTGCAATCTAAGATAGAATGTTGACAAGAGAAGAGCTTTAGGTGTATTTGTTTAGATGTTTTCTCATAGATTTAATTTTTGTTGAGCAAATATCAATCTTAATTTTTTTCTTTTTTTGTGGTTATAACAAACTTTGAAACAACTAACGTTTTGAAGAAATCATAAGTAGTTAAGTTACAAATCATATGAAAAGCATCTAAGAAAATTGTAGGCTTAATAGGACATTTGGTCCTCATTAATTATCAGTTTTCATTTTGGTCTCATGATTGATAAAACTCATATTTTGGTCCCTCAAGTTTGTCTTTGCCGGTTAAATAAATCCCTGACGGTTAAGTTTAACCCCAAATGTCTATGGTAGACCAACCTTGAGAGTGGTCTACCATAGATTTAATTAATTTTTTAAATTTTAACCATTTGATATTTTTAAAAAAAAGACTACCATTGGATTATGAAGGAGTACTTTATCATCTTACAATGATCCAACAATAACTACCATTGGATTAAAAAAACTGCTACCATTGGATTATATTTCCTTTTCTTCATCTTCTTCCTTCCTCTTCTTCATATATTCAACATAATCTTCATCATTCATTCATAAACAACCCATAATTTTTTTTTCCAGAATAATATCAAAATTGATAAATTCTTTTTTGTTTTATTTAATTTGTTTCATCATGCCCTTCATCACAAAACATAAATAAATAAAAAACCACAGATCTCCATTTTTTTCGCCATGAATCTTCAACCTAAAATAATCTCTCGCGTGTCTCACAGAACCCAAAAGAATCTTCATTTTCTCGACATGAACGTGGACGGGATTGGACACGAGAACGAGAGAGAAGAACAGAGGTTTCTGGGTTTGTGTTCTAGATGTCTCGCATGTGGGGTTTTAGATCTGAAGTTAAAAATTGTTCTGTTTGCTTTAGAAATTTTCAAATTCTTCTTCCAGGATGCGAATATGGCTGTGGGAAAACATGCTTATGAACATGAGATTCCAATTTCCCAATTTCAATTCATAGTTTTCTTTTGTGTGATTGTGAGATCTACGAATGAAAAAGGAAAGTATGAAGATGGTGGTTTGTTGAGTAATGAAAAGAAAGGAGATTGGTGGAGAATGAAGGTCTTTTTATTGGACCATTCCTAACCAGTGTTGATTAAAATACATAGCAATTTGATTTCCATTATAACTGAGAGGTCTTAATTTAGAGATAATCCTTATGTTTTGAATATTGATTTATGGGTAGGTAATGAGTATGAAATTGAAGAGGATAAATTACAAGGAATGTTTGGTGGATGAAGTTGTTAATTAATTAATTAAATCTAAGTTGAACTCTTAATTAAGGGTAATCTGACTTTGTGAATTTGGTTGGGTTTGTTAGTTCTTGTTGTTGTTGATTAATGCAATGATTATGGATTTTGTTTTAAAAAAAAATTACTCTTTTTTTTTTTTTTTTTTTTTTTAAGTTTATGTTGATGAAGGTATGAAGATAGTGATGAAGATGATGAAGAGAACAAGGGAAGAAGATGAAGAAAGTTGAAAAAAATTTGGTGGTGGTGATGTACAATTAGATATAGTAGACATGCATGATCTAATGGTTGTATTTTTCAGAAAAAAGATCAAACGGTTAAAATTTAAAAAATTAATGAAGTCTATGGTGGACTACTCTTAAAGTTGGTCTACCATAGACATTTGGGGTTAAACTTAACCGTCAGGGATTTATTTGACCGACGGAGGCAAACTTGAGGGACCAAAACATGAGTTTTATTAATTATAGGACCAAAATGAAAACCGATAATTAATTAGAGGACAAAATGACCTATTAAGCCAAAATTGTATGAAGGAATTTTAATTTTATTGATACAAGGAACTTACATGAAAATATGGAATGTGAATTGCATGATGGAATGCACTTTGTAGGATAAAAATGTTAATTGTCTTAAGGAGGGTATGCATTTTATCACAAGGTATGGTTCCTTGAATGAGAATTGTATGATGTAACATAAATTGAGGTTGTATCATGAAATTTATACGTTGGTGTACTCCTTAAATGGACTTTGTGAGTTATAAGGAAAAAAGAGGTAGAACTTTGAGGATGAATCCCATCTTGTTTGTGAGCGTATTTTTCAGAAGACAGAACAAAATTATGAATTTATGAATATATAATATTTACTTTGAGTATCGAATACAAGATGGGAGAATAACTCTCCATTTTTCATGTCTTTCCTGCTCCATTTGTTCTTTAAACCCTCTCTCAATTCACTTCCAATCTTTAAACCCTCTCTCTCGATTCCCTTCCAAACTTAAAAACACCGTTTATTGATCGCTTATAAATTTTTCTTTTGTGCCTATATTGGTTTCAGAGTTCCTAAAATCAATATTACCTATTAAAAAAAAAATCTTTAACAAGTTTTAACAAAAACTGTTTTAAAAAAATTAACGTAAAACTATAAGAAATACTAAAAATAACCTTACCTCATACCTCATAGCTAGTGGAGGATCCAAAACCCTGGATGAGGGAGGGCAGACTTTTTAACTGCATTAATAATTATATATATTTGGTGTAATGATTTTTTTTTTCTTTATATTTTACCGTTTATTTGAGCTATAAATGTTATATTCTGTAAATAAGCACAAGAAATTGCATATCATCCATATTTTTTAGACAAATTATCTATACTATATATAAAGAAAATATAACAATCTGGACTGAAATTTTCAATTTCCAATTTTACCCTTCATTAAAAGTATTTTATTTACTATTTCATCCTTTTCTTAATATTACTTTAATTACTAATAAAAAATAGTTAAATCCCATTTATACATATAATTTTAATCAAAATCTAAATTTCACAAAAAAATATTGTTAATACTTTTACACACATTAATGTAATAAAATGAGCGGACAGACAGACACAGATTGTCCGTCAGAACGCTAGTAAATTATAATATCTTTACCACTTGAAATTTGTAAGAGAAAAATTATCAATAATAAATAGTTAGTTCCTTCAAAGAAAATAGTTAGTTATTATAGTCATATACTTTTAGAGTCCGAAGTGAAAGTATAAATGAAAATATTTCTTTAAAAAAAAAAATAAACAAAAAATATTTCATTTGTTTTTTTTTTTTGACAGAATATATTTCATTTGTTTAATAACTATCATCCTAATTTATTTTTGCACAAAATTAGGAAAAATGTAAATAACTTATAAAATGTCGCAATTTAATAAATAAAAATGTGAATTGAAATATAATGACTTGAAAGTAATGTAGGAAATATATATTAAGGTATAATCAAGAAGATAATAATTAATATGACATTCCCCTCAAAAATTAATTAATATGACATTAAAAAACACAAAATAGGAGAGAAAGAAGAGAAGGAGAGGATTCAAATTCTCTCCAACTGTTTCTCTCCTTCTCCCCAACATGGAGAAGGAGAAGGAGAGAATGGTGAGAAAGAGAGGATCCAAATATATGAAGGAGAGAATCCAAAGTAATATTTGAAAAATAATATAAGTTACATAATTCACTAGTTAAAAGATATATTTGCCTAGTTCTAAGTTATATAATTCACTTCCCTATAATTTTTTTCTTCATATAATTCAGGTATTAAAGGAAAGGAACATGATCTTATTTTTTATTTTTATTTGTTACATATTATTTTAACCTTTTGAATAAAATCATTAACAAAATAGTTCTCATATCCGATCAGCAAAACCCTCCTAAAAACTCTCACTTAATCAATTTCTGGCAACAACTTTTGCCCCAAAACCATCGCCTGATACACTCAACCACCACACAATCTCATCAATAATTTGGTATAAACCTTAATCACCGGTCCATCCCTCCAAAAACGTCACCTTTTTAGATATCAACATTGATTCATTTCACAACTGCCTCAATTCAATGCCCTTGCCGCATACGATCTCAACTGCCGCATACAATCTCAACTCCGGCAACTGTCTAGTCATGTCGCTCCTCCTATATGATGATCCACCCACCCGTTTTTTCTAATGACGTGCCGTTGATTTTAACGTACACCGTCAACAATGGTGGCTTCTTAATAAAAGAATATATCGCGTGTCATCTTAGTGGTTTAAGAAGGAAACGAAATGGATCTCGCGAATCTTCATTTTAGTGGTTTAACAACAAGGGAACAAAAGAATAAGTTGTGGACTCATGATGGAGAAGATTTATTTATAAATAAATAAATTCGATAAAGAGTATCAACTTCAGTTGTTGTAAAGGACATTTTTACATTTTGTTTATGTATTAAATGTTAATGCAGTTTTAATGTTTTATTCTATATAAAAAACGAATTTATGTTTTCTATACATGTAACTGTCAATTATTATTATTCTAATTTACGGGATGACTAATATCCATGTTCTTATTTGTAAATAAATAAATTCGATAAAGAGTATCAACTTCAGTTGTTGTAAAGGACATTCATAAGTATTTTAGTTGACATTTTTACATTTTGTTATTTTGTTTATGTATTCAATGTTAATGCAGTTTTAATGTTTTATTCTATATAAAAAACGAATTTATGTTTTCTATACATGTAACTGTCAATTATTATTATTCTAATTTACGGGATGACTAATATACATGTTCAAGGATATGTTATTACCCCTAATGGCATGCCCTCCAAATCAAATATGTGAGTTAATTTTAATCCTAGGTAATTTTTACTATTTTAACTTTTAGTTAATTATATCTTAGGTGTTTAACTGAAAACTATAGCTCCAAATGGTTGTTTTATTAATATAACCAATGATCTTTGTAAGTTGGGGTAGTTATGTGTTAGGTGATTTCATTATGTATTGGAAGTTGATGTCAATCCACTATTGAACATTTGAGTAATTTGTGTAGTTGGGTCAATTGGAGTTATATGGTAGCCAGCAAAAATGATTTAGATTTTTAGAATTTAAACTGTTTTAGTAAATTAGATTGGTTTATGACTCTTTCAAAGTTTTAAATTTTTGTTTACTACATTATATTTTATCTATGAAGCATTGATACAAACACAGATACCTAATTAATTTAAATTGTTATAATGTGTTTACACTCATAATAACTTAAAAACATAAAAGTAATTGAATATGATCACACATATCAATGTCTGACCCCGACATATGTGACACCAAATAATCTTTCAAACTTGAATAAAATATATCTTTTATGCAATCAATTTTGTTAACCAACCATTGATCGTTAAAATATAAACACCACGTTAGAATAAAAATCACATAGCAACCTTCAAATATATTTCAACTATCATTGGTGGCCATATAGAAGGAAATGTGTTTAGTCTCCTTATATCAGAAACCAAGAGTCTTAAAGAATGGCACATAACATCAATCTTACAACAAGAAGAACTAGTAAATATTCCTAAACTTGCAGTAAACTCTACAGGTTTTGTTGGATATTTTATATGTTGCCATCACTTTTGCCTAAAACACATATTCAAATAAAATGTTGGACACAATGTTCCAACATCCAGGCATGGTTCAGTATGCCCTGTACCTTGCCTTACTTTACGCACGCGTTTATTTATTTAACGAATCCACGCCTTAATTCTTGTTGGTCAAACTGCGTGTCTTTAATAGAGAATCAGATCATTTTATGATTTCCTGAAGGATTGCTATCTACTTAGGAAAGTTTGGAGGTGATCAGAATGTTCCTAAAGATGTGCCTACATTTTAGGAGTTTCCTTATCTGGTTATAACTCATGAGAAATGGATCACCGGTTTATTCTGAAGCCCAACAAGTTGCTGACCCGTATTGCTTCAGTATAAAAACAAGACTACAAGACCTAATTCATTATTCAAGCCGTCACTTTGAAGATTAGATCTTTTTGGGTTTTGAGTATGTTATTTGTAAGCCTTTCGTGTATCATCTTGATGCATGCTTAGGACTGCGTTTGTGTTGTAATTTGTTCACTACCCTAAAGCAAAGAGTTAGGTAGTTTGTGTAATATACCAAAGCTGTGAAGCACGGTTGTAGGTAGTGTGTGTTTTGAAGGTAACTTCGTATTTGATTGTGTCTGTAATCTAAGAATCACAAGGGTTGTGATCATTTGTAGGGAGTGAGATGAGATCTCATATCTAGGATTTCCTAGGTTGAAGTCAATACGGGTGGGTCCTAGGTCTTTAGTGAAAATATGTAGTTTGCTGAGAGCTATTGAATAAGGACTACACTAGTGGATTTCCTTCATGGCTTGGTAGCCCTCAGAGTAGGTGATGTTGCACCGAACTGGGTTAACAAACTCTGTGCATTTTACTTTCCTGTATATTATTTTTACTTTCTTTTATTTGCACCTGTTAGCTTAATGTTCTAAACATCTTATTGAACATCTGTTTGTGTGTAACTAGTGTTGGAACATTGCACAGAACATCATAATTCTAATGTGCCAAAATTTCAATTGGTATCAGAGCTGGCACCCTACCTGTTTTTGGGTGAGATCTAGAGGAGACTATTTCTGGCATTATGGAAAATGAAGGAGGGTTTGTTAACAGACCACCTCTGTTGGATGGAACCAACTATGACTATTGGAAATCATAGATGAGTGCTTACCTTAAATCTATTGACAACAAGACCTGGAAAGCAGTGTTGAAAGGTTGGGAACATCCTGTGGTACTTGACAATGATGGGAACAAAATTGAAGCTTTGAAACCTGAAGAAGAATGGTCTGCTACTGAAGATCAGCAGGCTCTTGCAAAACTCTAAAGCTTTAAATGCCCTTTTTAATGGAGTGGACAATAATATGTTCAGGCTTATCAAGAAATGTAATGTTGTTAAAGATGCCTGCGAAATTCTTAGAACTGCACATGAAGGTACGTCCAAGGTGAAAAGCTTAAGGACTCAACTTCTGACTTCAAAATTCGAAAGCTTAAAAATGAAGGAGGATGAGACCATACAGGACTACTATATGAATGTGCTTGAGATTGCTAATTAATTTGACTCACTTGGAGAAAAATTGTCAGATAAAAAACTGGTGAGAAAAATTCTCAGATCTCTTCCCAAGAGGTTTGATACGAAGGTCACACTAATTGAAGAAACACAAGATATGTCCAGTATTCAGGTTAATGAACTCATAGGGTCTCTTCAGAACTTTGAGCTGGTTGTGGATAACAGAACTGAGAAGAAAGGCAAAGACATTGCTTTTACAACAAACACTGCTGATGAGGAGGCACATGGAGACATTGTAGAGGATGATAATCTGTCAGAAAATTTGGTGTTTCTTGGAAGACAGTTCAATAGGATTCTGAAACAGGTAAACATGAGATCCAAAGGTAATGGGCAGAACATCAGATTCAACATTGACAAGCAACAAGCAATGCAAAGAATGATAGAACTGATTAAAAGAATAGCTAATACAAAGGTGTCCAATGCCATGAATGTGAAGGGTATGGTCACATTAGAACTAAGTGTGCCACTTTTCTTAAGAAGCAAAAGAAAGGGATGACTGTGTCTTGGTCTGATGATGAGGAAGCTGATGGAGATGGAGAGAGTGATACTGTTAAACGTGTCACTGCTATGATTTGGAGAATTGACTCTGAGTCTGAATCTGGTGATGAAGTTCTGTACCATGAGAAGTTGACTATTCCTTACAATTATCAAGATATCAACAATATTGACACTTTCAAACAACTGGAAGAGCAGAAAAAAATCAATCATCTACAGGAGGAAAGAATCGGTCATCTTGCAAAAATTTCTGAGCTAAACAAAGAGGTAATGTTACTGAACTCACAACTTGAGAATGTCTTGTTCCAACACCAGACACATATTACGGATGTTGAATAAGATGTTTACAACATTTAGCTAACAAACATAAACAAAGCAAATATAAAATGCATGAAAGTAAAAGGCACAATGAGTTTGTTAACCCAGTTCGGTGCAACGTCGCCTACTCTGGGGCTACCAAGCCAGGAAGGAAATCCCCTAGTGTAGTCCTTATTCTAAGTTCTCAGTAAACCCCGTTTACAACTCTTGTAGTCTTGTATAAATACTGAAGCAATAAGGGTTAAAACATCTTGTTGGGCTTCAGAACAATCTATAAACAAACGGTATTCTGTTTCACAAGAATCATCAACAAATAAGGAAAGTCCTAAAATGTAGGCACATCTCTAGGAACATTCCAAACACATCCAAAGTTTCCTAAGCATATAACACTCCTTCAGGAAATAACAAATGATATGATTCTGTACTAAAAGCACACAACTTGGCCAACAAGAGATAAGGCGTGGATTCCTTAAGAAGATAACACGTGCGTAAATCGTGGCACAAGTACGGGGCACACTGAACCGTGCTAGGATGTTGGAAAATCGTGTCCAACATCACAGTTGAATATTTGTTTTAGAAAAAGTGAAGCCAACATACAAATATCCAACAGTTTTATTTTGTTCATCTTTAACTAAACAAGTAGTAATCTCTTCATCTCCAATCACATGATATGGAACAAAGAGTGGTTCTGAAACTTGAAAATAATATTGTAGCATTGTCTCGAGTACTTGCTAAGTCTTAGTGAAAAGAAAATATGATTGTTAGGTTTATAGACTATAGTTGGCCGCATTATCTTAAAACAAAGAGTTCTAGCAAGATGTCAGACAAGATCTCTTAACATGTTGGTGCGACATCATAGCATACCTTGTTCGGTTTTCTTAGAGATTGTTTTTAAATGTGTGATCCCTGAAGATTTTATGAAGATATGATTCATGTGGAGAGTTTACCAGGAAGCGTGTGGTTTCTAGAAGCAGAGATAGGCGGTTATTGTTTGGCGTGTTTCTTAAGTTTAATGTTGTAACATTTAAGGAAACATTTTATCTGCTTTAGAATATTGTGCTGATGACCGTGTGATTCAGCTGGATGTTTGGCCCAATTTGTGCTTCAAGACCATTCTGCATTCAGGCTATATAAAGGAAGACTCAAGACCTAATTCACCACTGAAGCCATCATTTACAAAAGTGTCATTTAGGGTTTTAGTATGTCCTTGTTATTTGTGATCCACTCTTGTAACACGTTGATACTAGAGATGGACTGTAGTTGAGTTGTAAACTCTGAATCACTCATAAGCTTGTAAGCAAGAGTGGATTCTACTGTCTAGGAGTGTGTCCCCATTTATGTTATTACTATTGAGTCAATCACTGAGATGGTGGTTGAGAGGAAGTGAGATGGAGGTCTCATATCTAGGATTGTGTTAGATAGAAATTACATGGGTAGTGATTAGGTGCAATGCTAGTAGACTGGAGATAGTTTTTATGTATGCTTCAAACTAATATTATAATAGTGAATTTCCTTCATGGCTTGGTAGCTCGTAGACATAGACGACGTTGCACCGAAATGTGTTAACAAACAACATGTGCCTTTTACTTCCTGCCTTTATTATTAAAGTTGTTGTTTGTTATTTGTGTTGTCACGATGTCTTGAAATCTTTCTTCACATCTCGCTTGTCTTAACATCGTGTTCAACATCTACTGTGTGTCAGAATTTGAATGACCATGAATCTATCATTTATTAGGTCTTGTATGCTCCAAGTATGAAGAGCAACATGATTAATTTTGGTCAATTACTAAATGAATTACAAAATGGAGTTAGAGGACAAGGAGATTAAAATGTTTGATGAAGTTGGAAAATTTATATATGAATATATTAGTATATACAACCAACTTGTTATTTTCTTTCTTCAGTTACTTGACCCTAAGCTTCTTGGTGCCTAAGAAATAATGCACAATTCTCTCTGTCATTGAAAAAAAAAAAAATAAGCTTACTCGATTCATTCTTAAATTTGGAAACCAAACTAATTAAATGAACTATATATGTCTTCATAATTGTCGAATAAATCAAGGAACCAACAAATCTTCTACATATTTTTGATATATTTTGCAACTCTCTCCAATCTAAATTTTTTAGGAAAATCATGAATGTATTTTTGCATTGTAGAAATTCACAATGTAGAATAGAAAACTCCATTGGAGTGAATACATAGAGAACTGAATATAGAATAAAATTTGATTCTCTTGAATGAATGAAAGTAGAGTACATAATACATATATGTAGATGAGTCACTCCAACTAACTTGCTGACTTCAGCATAACCAACAAAATAACTCTTCTAACTAACTTCAATTAACCACTAATTACTTCTTCTATCTTATCTATATTTCTAAACCATACAACGATTTCACCAGTTTGTAATCATGTTGGAGACTATAATCTCGTGCCCCAAATTCGACGATGTAACATGCCTGAAATATGGGGCACAAGATGCACAAATTGAAAGAATTAAAGTTTATTCAATTGCATAGTTTTGAGTTACAACATGAAACTTGCTTATTTAGCAAGCATCTCAACTAAATACACTTACTTGCATTTCAAGTAACAGTTAGAAAACTAACCACATTAATAGTTAACTAACTCTAATAGTTAACTAATCACTAACTAACCAACATTGAATTACTCAATAACAAATATAACACATGATTATTGAACTTGTAACATGCACAACACCAATAAATTCTGTAGTTACATAATTTCCATTAGGTAATTGAACTTGTATGCCATCAATCGTCTTATAAAATATCCAATGAACAACATATATGATCACAAGTTCAGGTGACAGTGCAGGTACATTGAGGGATAGCCTTATATGCCCCGTTCTTTGTAATAAATTAGAAACGACTTGGAGATAAATATACCAATAACTACAAAAAATAAATAAATAGATCCTTGCATAAAAGAGATTATAAATCCGTAAAATAAAAAAAGCGAGATAAATAATGACATCGTTATATTTTTTTATGGAAAAAATGACACCATTATCATCAAGTGCCTAAAAAAAGGAAAATGTTAACGTATGCCCCAGAACACTCTTTAAGCATTTAAATTAGTAAGATTTTATGAAAATTTGTGTATTTATTGCATTGGAAATGCAATAAAGAGGAATGCTTAAAGAGGAATGCTTACGAGGAATGCTTAAAGAGTGCTCCAGGGGCACTCGTTAACAAGACCGAAAAAAAAGCTAAATTGCATTTTTTGTCCCTTAACTATTTAGGTAGTATCGCTTTGGTCCTTTAATTAAAATTTGATTTATTTTGGTCCCTTAATTTCTCTCCGTTACACATTTTGGTCCTTTCCGTTAGTTTTAATTCAAAAACGTTAGGTTTTCTTCTGGATTTTTTTTGGGATTCTTGTTGTTGAAGGTTGATGGAGATGATATGAAGATGAAAAAGATGAAGAAAACCTAACGCTTTTGAATTTAAACTAACGGAAAAGACCAAAATATGTAACGGAGAGAAGTTAAAGGACCAAAATAAATCGAATTTTAATTAAGGGACCAAAACGATACTACCTAAATAGTTAAAGGACCAAAAATGCAATTTAGCCAAAAAAAAAAAAAAACTATTGTGTCTAAACTAAAGAAACTAGCATTATATACCCAAAGAATTGGTGACACCACAATATTTACAAACCATAATAATTTTCATCACGAAAAAAAGTGTAAGATAAAAAAAACTATTTATTTTTTTGGTCAAAGAGTCCATTGACTATAAATTCATCTTTTTTAAAAATGAATAAGTAGGGTGTAGGAGGTTCAAACTCAATCCCTTCATATATATTATTCATCGTCCTTGCCAATTGAGCTAAGCGACAAAATCCATTGCTGAGAAATTCTTTTCAATAACTTACCGGAGGAAAACACTTCATTTTTAGTAGAAAATAAAACAAGCTTTTTGAACCATTAGTAATAAAAAATGCTATAATTTTTATTTATTTTTTTAAAATTTGAAAATAAAACAAGCTTTTTGAACCATTAGTAATAAAAAATGCTATATAACTTTTAAATTTTTTTTTTTCTTTCAATAGTTTAACTTTAATATTATTTTTTTAATTTGCACCTTCTATTTTTTTTACGGAATTTGTACCTTCTAATTAATCTTTTGAGCCATACCAAAAAAAATAAAAATAATAATAATCTTTTGAGCTTCTTTAAAAATAAAATTTAATCTTTTGAGCTAACAAGTTTCAATATCCGTGATCTTTCAAAAAAAAAAGTTTCAATATATGTGTGTATGATTTGACTCATTCTTCTTCTCCAACTATTTGGGGACAGTTATGTTTTGTGCGTTTGAACCTTAATTTCTCTCGAGATCAAAGGATGCATGGTTGAACCACAAACTTTGTGGAACACATCACACCACAACTTTCTTCTACTTAATGTCCAATATATATGCATCAACACTGTCACTTCTCTTTGATTGTTACACTTCTTTTGTTTCTTGTTAGGTAAATCACAGTGAGAAAGAGTCATGGGAAAGATCAAGATTGGCATCAATGGTACTCTAATAATGACATTTCTTTTTTCGTTTATGTCACATAATTTTGTTAAATGTTTCAACATGTTTTTACTCGATAGCGTTACACTACTCAATAACATTTTACTCGATACATATTTTATGAAACCGATTGTTCAATCGAAAGTTTATGTAAATGATCTTGATTGTGACGATGAAGGATTTGGAAGGATTGGTCGTTTGGTGGCCAGGGTGGCATTGGAGAGAGATGACGTGGAGCTTGTTGCAGTTAACGATCCTTTCATCACCACTGATTACATGGTAAGCAAACCACTTAGCGTTTGTTTGGTACTGTATCATGTTTCTCGAAAGCATGGCGTGTTTTCACGTTGACAATATATGTACTACATTGCAGTAGAAAATGCGGAATCAAACATGCTATTGGTTTCTATTTTGAATCGCGTCCAATAACTTTAAACAAACACTTTTGACTCTTCTCGCTATGAAATTTAAGAAGTTAGAAATTGTAGCTTTAAAATGGACATGCATGTTCATAACATAAGTTGACCGTTGAAACAAACACATACTTAACATCATTTTCCAATGTTATATATGATTTTTTCGCAGTCAATGTTGGTTTGGTAATAATCAACCTTTGTTGAGTTTGTGAATGTCATCCAAAAAATTTATTTATTTCATATGTCACACTTACTTTATCCATAATAATAATTTGGAAATGTTTCTCGCAGACTTACATGTTCAAGTATGACACAGTTCACGGGTCTTGGAAAAACCGTGAAATTACTGTCAAGGACAGCAAAACTCTTCTTTTCGGTGGCAGTCCTGTCACTGTTTTTGGTGTAAGGTATGTTCTATAACATGTAAATAAACCCTCAAGTTTGTAAAATGTAGCACATTGCATTTATGCTAGCTGATAAGGAATGAAATTATAGCTGCTAAGTTAACGAATTGAATTTGAAGTGTTCGGCAAAATTCACGGTTGAACTAATTGATTAATATAAAAGATATTTTTAATTAATATTTAAATTTTTAAATTACGATAATGAAAGAAAGAATTTTTTTTTATAAGCTATAAACTCAAATCTTACATGGAGTAACATCTAAAAAGGCATTAAAAGTAATTGAAAAATATGCTATAAGCTCGTGATATGGTGAGAAAACAACTGTTACCGAATACAACTATTTTATGGCTATAAGCTATCCAGATATGAACTAAATGTTTTTCATTTAGCAAATAGAGTCTAACTTGTTTGAATTTTCAGGCTTAATGTTTTTTAATTCCTATTTTATCAGGAATCCTGAGGAAATTCCATGGAGTGAGGCAGGAGCTGAATATGTTGTTGAGTCAACTGGAGTTTTCACTGATCAAGACAAGGCTGCTGCCCATTTGAAGGTTTGATATTAAATATTCACATAACCTATGGTTTTGTTATTCAATTTTATATGTGACTGCAGAATCTATATTTTTCTTGCAAAGTAATTTGGCAATCTTTGTTTACAATCTTATATAATAACTATGATGTGATAATGTAAAAACATATTATACATACATTCAATGTGGTAAAATAGCCGATATTGCGATGCTATAGCATAGGGGACTTTGAGAAAATCGTTCTTTTCCGTAATTTGGGATTGACAACACTTATATTTTATCAACCTGTTCAAGAATTTAGACCCCGTTTGATTTCATGTTTGATCTTTTTCGATTAAATTAATCGTGATTATATTCTTTGATATTTAGGGTGGTGCAAAGAAGGTGATTATTTCTGCCCCTAGCAAGGATGCACCGATGTATGTAGTTGGTGTCAATGAGAAAGAATATAAGTCAGATATTCATATTGTTTCTAATGCTAGCTGCACAACCAACTGTCTTGCTCCACTAGCAAAGGTATGTTTGTCTTATAATTGCTTAAATCTGGAAATATATATCTTTTTTATATAGTGAAAAAAAAATAAAAATAAAAATTTAATGTTCTTGTTGAAATATATTCAGGTTGTTCATGACAAATTTGGTATTGTTGAAGGTCTCATGAGTACTATTCATTCTATTACTGGTAAGTACTAGAATTAGACTCTCTTTGGATAAATAATTTAATCAAGCATCAGAAACATTTATCGTATAAGTACTTATGCATAAGCTACTTCTAAAAAATTTCATTATGTCTTGTTAAGTTGGAAGTTGTTTTTATGTGAAATCTTGGAAAGCTTTTGAATATGAGCTGAAAACAGTTTATAGACTTATCATAAGTTGTTTCATAAGCTCTTCCAAACAGTCTCACATGGTCTATGATATTATATAAACTCAAATAAGTTAATCCAAACATGTCTTTGTTTGTCATACAGCCACTCAAAAAACTGTGGATGGACCATCAATGAAGGATTGGAGAGGTGGTAGAGCTGCTTCTGTTAACATCATTCCTAGTAGTACCGGAGCTGCAAAGGTATCTGACTTGTATATTAATCATTGTTGTCAAATAGCGGCTATACCAGCGCTATAGTGCTATAGCATAGCAGCATTTGAACAAGTTATTGTTCTACGTTACACAATTTGTATAATGTGTTGTCAAATAGGGGCGTTATAGCACTATAACATAGTAGAATTTGAACTAATCGCTATTTTCCATGATTTGCGATGACATGGCTGATATGATTTACATGCCGATCTCATTCCCTCCTTTTGGCCAATGGCCACTTGTTTGTATATTCAATCCACCTCTTTTAATAATTGGTGACAGAATAACTCATAGGTAAATGCAAGTCAAACATATAGGTTCAATAAGTGATGTGCTTTCTTTTCAAGTCTCCTATGTTATGGGACTCATACATATAACATTGTAATCTAGACCGTTGTTTTTAAACAAAGCATGTACTCTGCAACTCTAACTATTGCATAATAGAAAACTACATCAGTCGCTCTAGTGTCGGATACAATAGGTACAATCGGCTGAATTCTGTTATCGATCATTGTTTTCTTGTTTACTTATTTTAGAAATTGACTTGCTATTCTAACACTCACAATGCCTAATAGATCATTTCATCATCATCTTCATTTATTACATTTTTCGATATACTTCTGCTATATTATGTTGCATTATTGTAATTTTTTCATATTTAATTATATATTTTTATCATACTTTGCAGGCTGTTGGTAAGGTACTTCCATCATTGAACAATAAGTTGACAGGAATGTCATTCAGAGTTCCAACTGTAGATGTTTCAGTGGTTGATCTTACTGTTAGACTTGAAAAGGGAGCTAGTTATGATGAAATTAAAGCTGCAATTAAGTAAGAATATAAAACTTTTGCTTTCAAGGGACAAGGATATTTAATCTTTATTTACTTTTTTTCCTATAATGTAGTTACTATAATGAATGCTAATTTTCCATAGGCAAGCATCTGAGGGAGATTTGAAGGGAATCCTTGGTTACACAGAGGATGATGTTGTGTCTACTGATTTTGTTGGTGACAGCAGGTGATGATGATACTAATTGTTACCAAATTATAATATGCAATAATCAAGCATTGTGCACCTAATATAGTAATAAAATGATTTTATCTTGATTTTTTTACTATTCTTTTGGAGTTGTGGCGATGTCTAGAATGAGCAAGTGGTTCATATGGTTAACGGTACTTTAAAATGGCTTGAAACTTCAATAACTAATGTCGTTCGTTGTAAATAGAAGATCATAACGGCTGAGATGATGACTCAATTGGTGTAGAATGAGATGATGTCTAGAATGAGCAAGTGGTTCATAGTATTATTCGTCCTAACGGCTGAGATGATGACTCAATTGGTGTAGGTTTGACAAATAACAAGAAAAGACCATATTAGTGTTTCAAAATTTAATTTCTTTGTTTTTTCTGTTTTCTCAAATCAATTCTGACAATGACGATGTTGGTCATCGTCAAAATTTTGAGCGATTTTCAATCATCGGGTTACCACAGAATACATGAGACTCCAACCTCAGAATTGTATGGACTTATTTCCATTATGCAAGATTGTTACTTTCTCAAGAGAATTAACTGAAGTTCACAATTAATCCCAATGGAAGAGCAAAAGTGTAAACCCTTAAAAGGACTAATGTTAGGGCTTGAGAGCTTCTTGGTTGCAACATTGTCTAAGGGAATAATCCGAAGGGAATTGGTGTAGGAATATCCTTATCAAAGGAAAAAGTTATATAATTTTTTTCTCGCACTTTGTTTTGACTTCAAAGTTGTGCAAATGAGTTAGTTTCATGCAGCTTACCGTATGATCCACCTTTTGCTTGCACAGGTCTAGCATATTTGATGCAAAGGCAGGAATTTCTTTGAATGACAATTTTGTGAAACTTGTCTCTTGGTATGATAATGAATGGGGATACAGGTATCACAAATTTCTAAGCCTTTCCTCTTTTTCTTCCTCTAATATGTTAATAAATTTCTTTGAATAACAATTTTGCAAAAGGCAATAGAATAAATAAGATAACAGTTGGTTCAACTACAGTTCAGATGGTGAGACCTTATGTTCATGGTTGAATTGGTTGAACTGGTTCAACTACGGTTGGATTAGATGGCAAATAAATAACTAAGAGAACCGGTTGAACCAACTGCGGTTCAATATGATTTAACACTGCATTACAATCAAGATGAAATATTTGGTATATATACTATAAATAAGTGTAGATAAAGGTTACACTTACACATATTCCTGAAGTTATGTACATTTTGAATCCTAAATTTGGTTTTTAATATTTTTTCTCTCTCCCAATACAGCTCACGCGTGGTTGACTTGATCCGACACATGGCTTCAGTTGGTTAATCTGCTACGAGTTTTTGGCATACATCTATTCCAATGACACTTCTTTCTTGCAAATCAAGCATTCAGTAAAGTAGATTTTTGGAATAATTTTGCTTCTGTTAAATGAGGAGAATATGTGTCCACACAACTTAATTCATGTCTTCAAGCTTCTATATTTTGGATTAGCTTTCAGCTTATATATTGTTCTAAAGAAATATTTGGAATATGTTCAATTTCTGGAAAATATTGGTTGATGTTTGTCAAATTTTGTTGTTTTTGGTGTGGTTTGGTTTACAGTTTAATTTGGTTTTTGTTTTTTTTGTACATCCCTATCTACGATCATTACCAATAAGAAAACTAGAGTAACCGGCGTTACATGTCAACTTCAAATCAATTTGATCCATAAAAGAAAGAGATTCGTCAAGAAGGAGCCGTATATGAAGTTATCAGTCTTTCAAGCAAAAATCATGTTAATCATTATGAGACTTTGTTACATGTCAACTTTAAACCATGGACTAAGCCCCAAATTTTAGCAAAAACTATAGTGGACCGACGGAGATTACATGTAAAATCACTAATAGAACGGGCATTAGGATTCTTGATAAGGCCGCGAAAAGCTGAAATGCCTACATTACATATATAAGACTCGTCGTCACCATTGATCTTGAAGACATTGACAAGCAGAGGGTACCACTTCACATTACCGATATAAGTCGTATGATTATTCAGTTATGTTTGTGTATATAATGATTTTCTCTATCTAATCGATTTGGAGTTGAATTAAGGAAATAATTCACTATTGACCATAGATTTTGTAATTGGACATAGGATAGTTGTTCATTGGATGATGGCTTTAGAATAGTAATCATAGGATGATCAATTGTTATATCTAGACTAGGATATTTATTACCAAGTAGTGACAATGAGTGGATTCAAAAATCTTAATGGTTTTCTCTTTTAACATCCGATTAAACCAATTTTATTTCTCGATTAACAAAATCATTCACGGAATAACCCCAAATTTATCACCTAAGTTTAATTGAAATTGCTGTGTTTTAGTTAACAACAATCCACGTGAATACAAATTATATTATGATTTGAACGAAGTATTTGAAATTGTAAGGAGACACAATGACAAAACTAATAGTCACAAGTTAACACAAAAAAATAGAGATTCTCCATAATATTTTACATTAAAGTTGCATTATTTCAAGTAAATATACAGAATAGATAGAGATAAAACTATAAAATAGTACAACTCAAATGATAAAATGTTGTAGAGATATTCGGCATTCTAGGGCGCCGGTTGGGCCTTCCTTTGATGGGCCTTTTATTATATAAATACCAACCAAGTTGGAGAATTGAGATCATAGGTTTTGTGTTAATAGGGTTTTGCGTTGATTCAGCTATGAAGAAGAGGTATCGAGCATCTGAGAAAGAAGAGCAGGTTCGCTATTCTGCCTTGATCGTTTCTGCTTTTTTAGGGTTTCCTTATTATCTTCTTAATAGGGTTTCCTTATTCTCTTGTTAACGAAAATCGATATATTTCGTATTTATTTGTTTTTTGTTTATGTTTTAGGTGAACTATGATGCACTATGTAATGGCGGAAACGGTTTGGTCGATAGAATCAGTGGTTTGCCAGATGAATTGTTGTTTCACATACTCTCATTTCTTCCCATTAAACAAGCTTTCATTACAACCCTTCTTTCCAAGCGGTGGACCCCAATCTGCTATTCACTCCCTTCTTTCCGATTTAACTTTGACTATGTTGAGCCAAACGCCTATACCTTCCCCGTTCTCAGCTTGCATGATCAAACCGAGAAAGACGACGGTGAAGACGACTTCTATCGGTTCTGTCGTTTTGTTAATACTCTCATGCTCTCTCCCCTCTCAATCAACCAACCCCTTAAAAAATTTCACCTCAGCTATTACTTTGGATATAGAAAGAGACTTGGAAACCACAAGGGTGATTGTCAGATTGAAGTCTTCAAGGAATGTTTAGAATCTGTAAAACTGCGTGGTGTTGAGGATTTATATCTCTCTTTGAGCTACCACGCCTTCAATCCTACTATTTTCATCTCACGAACCCTTGTTGTTCTCAGACTTGTAATGTTATATATTGCAAGTGATACTTCGTGTGTTGATCTTCCCTCGCTCAAAACCCTAGATTTGAGATATGTTTATTTTAAAATTCAGAATGATTACATAAATTTTCTTTCTGGTTGTCCTATCATACAAGACTTGCATGTTGACCGTATCGACATACGGAGTGAGATGGATCGTGTTAAAAACAATGCACCAGAAGAAGGTTTGAGATCCCTGACCTTGTCTAATTTGGTTAGAGCGAGTTTCAGTTCAATGGATCCTTTGTTTAATGGTATTGATAATGTTGAGTTTCTAAGTATAAGCACAAGATTCAGAGAGGCTTCTTTCAAAGTCATTACAGTGTTTACTAACTTAATTCACCTCGAAGTAATGTTTTTATGTAACTCATGTTGGGATGGTGTAGTAGAACTGCTCCGACATTGTCCCAAGCTTCAAATTATTTCGATTAGAAAGGTTTGTTGAGTAGTATGTTTCTTTGTTTTCTTGTTCTTTTTTCTTTTCTTCATGTTTTGATAAATGTTATTTTCTTAACCCTTTGACAGTTCACATACAAAAACTCATCCAAGGAATGGAAATGCCCAGTTTCGGTTTTTGAATGCGTTTTGTCTCACCTGCGATCATGTACTATTATAAACATTGATGGCTCGGCAAATGATCTTCGATTTGCAACTTATATTTTGCAGAATGCGAGCCTTTTAAAAGACATGACAATAGGCATTGATATTGGATCCTCAAATGGAAAGCTTCTGGAAAAAGGGCAGATTGTAGAAGAACTTTCCTCCTGTCCAAGGATATCTCCAGAATGTCGTCTTATAATTAAGGATAACTACTAGAATTATTGGGGTTTTTCATTACCTTCTTTTCTAATATGCTATAACCATTTAGTTTGATATCTTGGATAACATATATAAGCTTTGTCTTCTTGTATACATTAGCTGGTATGATCACGGTCTTTAATTTCAACGAATTCTAGAGTGTCTTGGTAATGATTATGTTTGGATGCTTTTAAATTTATTTTGCTTTATTGCATTAAAAATACAATGACCGGCGATAGTTACAACTTACAATTTTGTGTGTTGCACTTTCTCTTTATTGCTCTTTACCTCTTTGGCCAAGTTGTCTTTTGTTCAAAAACCATTCCCAAAAGCTTAAATTGTTAGGTGCAAATGCCTGAATTGTTTTATATTGAACACGAAGTTTACGATTTTGTTCGCCAATCCGAACATTCTACGAAGATTAAAGAGAAAGTTGTTGAGTGATCATTAATCTGTTATAAGATGGGAAGAGGGAGAAATGGAAAGATGAGATCACTTCCATCACTGCCTTATTTTTTTTTTTCCATTCGGCTGCAATACTCAAATCTGTGAACACAGAACAAAGAGCTAGTTGTTTCTTTTTCTAATGAATGATTGTGTCATTGGGTTACATGAAGTAGTAGCATTAATCTACAAAATGAAGTAGCAACATTAATAGCAAAACAAGAATATTAGTTAGAACTAGAAGTTATCAAGTTCTACAAGAGTTTTGTTGGAAACACGTGTGCTGCTTAATATTTGTTTTATGATTGTCAAAAGTCGTCTATGCCAACAAGCACAATTTTATTGTAAACTAAACATGCCGGTTAAAGTCTTAAATCAAACAGATCAATCATTCAGATATATAGCATTAAGCAGATGATATCAGGTTCACAAAAAATAATAACTAACCTTAATCACAGACACACCTGAATTGAACACGCAATTTCTAAATTGTCAACACCCCCGTTTGGTTCGCAAGAAATAATAACAAGCTCGTATGAGTTTATTAGCAGACAAGAATATATAGTTGTTCATATCATTTTTTGGGCTAGTCACCATGGTTTTTAGATATATCCTCGCTGCATTGTGTACTTTTTGATTAACGATGAGTTATGTCTTACAATGGTGCATCTCTTGGCACCATTACCTGCGTCAGAGAGCAATAAAATTGATGTAGAGCTTGTACACAAATGCTGAAATATAATACTTGGAATTTGTATAAATTTTGATCATTATGTGTAACTTCTATATTTCCTACCATTTAAATTTCGAGGGTCAGACAATAACATGGTTAACTCCTCATTTACTGCAACAGGTTGTGTCCAATGATGTTGACATTCCTACCAAGCTAATTTTTTTTGCAATTTCATATTAATGTTCATATTTTGTGTCTTCATTCTGTTAATGCATCAACATTGATGTCATCACAATTATTAAGACTTTTAACATTTTACTAATATCCTTAACTTCATAATGAATTGCTACAGCCTCTTCTTCGGTTTGTAAATTTCCGCCTCTATCATTCTTTAAACCTGGAGTATCCTCCCAGGCTTGATACTCGGTCGGAAGCTTTCGCAGCATGTACCATTTTCTTAACTTAGACGGACCTTCAGTAACTTGAATTTCTGTATATACTCTATTAGTCTACTGATCAATTCTCTTTTCAAACTGTAGATCTTTATGCACTGTCAAGATATGCCAATGTGACCAAACCCTCTGGGCTGATATTTGAAGCTTCTCAGTTAGATGACTCTAAACAAGTGGAGTCCAAGAGAAAAGGGGCAGATGTTTCTTTTCAAATTAAATTTATAAAAAAGTAAAAAAAATTAATAATATACGGATGCTGTGCACGTAACACAACAAAGATTATTAGACTTTTTTATTGATGTTAGTCCTGGAAACAACCTCTTGTGTAAAAAACAGGGTAAGGCTGCATACAATACACCAAATGGTGGGACCCCTTCCCGGACCCTGCGAATGCGCGAGCTTTAGTGCACCGGGTTGCCCTTTTTTTATATCTCTCGAACTTGTTTATGAAATCATTTATATGATTGATTGCTATGTCATTATTTGCACGATTTTGTCCTAATTACTCAGGTACAAAGGGAATCATTGCATTTTGTTATTCCTGCGTCTGGCGGTACTGTTTCTTGGGAGGGAAAGGGGGCGCCTTTCGATGAATCTGATCAGAGAATTACTCATCAGGTTTGTGATTAAGCATATCATCTTCTATGTGACAACTTTTCAAGCCTTCCTTTTGTATTCACCAAGCTATTGCTTTCATATCTCCAACCACAGTGGATATTTGATTGTGTGAATACAGGCATAATTTTGCGGACAGAAAATTATATGGTGGGAAGGTAATTTGTTTCCATTTTCCGTGCTTATTGTTTTGGGTTCATTAGGGTTCTTATTTGTTGTATCAATCTTGGTTGGAGTGTCCTATATTATATTCTGAGCAAATTTGTGTTTTCTTCCAGGGATATCTTCTTGTGGAATCACAAATCCACGCATCCTTTTTTCTTTTCATATTGTTTGATTAATGTTTCTAGTTGAAAATTTAATTTTCTAAATGTTAAAAACTTAAAATGTTTCTTTTGTTAACAGGGAAAATAATAATTACATTACGGAGCAATAAAAATTCCAAAAGTTTTTTTTAAGATAAAAATAAAAAAGAAGTTATAAAAATAAATAAATGGGTTAATAGGTATTGATTTCTCATTCTCATTACTAGTGTCTTTACACATTCCAGCGCGCGCTCTCTCTCCATTTCTAATACGACCCATTTATCTCATATCCGGGTCAAAATCTTGGTGACAGGAACATTCTGGTGGTGCCAGGTATTGATTTCATTGAAACACGTCTCTTGGTTGTCTCTTGTTTTTCTTTTTTATATTGTTCTGTCTCTTTTTTCTTCCTTCTTTGTCACTTATTATGTTTGTTGGTGTCAGAGACCGAACACGTCTTCAATCAGAAGTGTCGGTGTTACGATCTCTATTTACTTGTTGGGTGGTGTTTTAGTTTTCTGTCTTATTTTGAAACTTCAAATTTTTCTGTTACACAAGGAAGAATGGAAAGTAAGCATTCAAAGAATGTGGGCAATCTTTTCAACGAGTTTGCGTATGTCGACAATCCTTTCAGAGTACGCGTATAAGGGAAATTATCTTAGAAAGAGTGAAGTTGAGGAGGATTCTTGTCGTACTGGGAAGGTCTCGAAATATTTTCAAAAAGTCGAACACAGGTGTAAAGTGGAGCATCCAAAGAGAGTTGTGTCTCGTTATATTCAGAAAAAAAACATGGTAGGAAGGATTCTGATGATGTTTATAGAGATTTTTTATGTCATCGCAGAACATTTGATGAAAACTTGAAAGTGGAAGAGGATTCTTGTCGTATCAGGAAGGTCAGAAAGATGATCAAAAGTCTAAAATGGAGAATCCAAAGAGGGTTGTATATTGTTTTCAAAACTATTCTATGAAGAGCGATAAAGAATTGTTAAGTCAATTTAAATATCAGAGTAAAAGTGTGTAAGTCTCAGAAAGTGTGTTAAGAAGAGTGAACATGAAGGAACTGTTGAAGAGGACTCATCTCCTCTTCCCCCTAAGATTTCCAAAGACTCTCGAAAGAGACCGAAAGTTGAAAAGCCTAGGAAAACAGAGAAAAAGGTCGCCATTGTTCTTCTTTACGATGAATTCAAAATGACTCGTAAGGATTTTTACCTTTTATGTTAACTTGTGTTTACTAATTTATAGGGATTGGGAGTAATTCAATAAAACTCAACTGATGCTAACGGTTTGCATCTCTTTCAACATGTAGTCATCAACAAGATTCTAACAGAAGCAGCAGCTCAACACCAAATTCTTTATCATAATTTCCTAAGCAAGACCCTCAAGAGGATGAATTTCAAATATGACATTATAGCATTACGATACAAAGACGATTAACAGTTTAGAAAGCCAAAACAACGAACAATAGCAGTAAACCTTTCTAAAGCAAATAAGAAATAATATTTCTTAATCACTAAAATAGAAAGATACAGTATCATAATATATTTTGGACCGACAATAAAACATCGACATAAAATATAAGGGATGCAATAAAGAAAAACTAAGGAAATACTTCGATGAATGTACTTGTACACCTTTAGTGCGGTTCAGTAGCAAACATATAACAATGACCCTCCAAGGATCATGGAAATGATACTCTTGAAGAAGAGGCTCTTCAAGGATAGGACGTGTAGAACATGGAGTCACCCAATTATTTTCCGGTGTTTTCCTTTTGTAAGCCTCCCTACATCTATCAACCTTGATAAAAGGTTTAGTTTTTCTTTCAGATTTTCTAGGCTTTTCAACTTTCGGTCTCTTTTGAGTGTCTTTGGAAATCTTAGGAGGAAGAGGAGATGAATCCTCTTCAACAGTTCCTTAATGTTCACTCTTCTTAACACACTTTCTGAGACTTGACACACTTTTACCCTGATATTTAAACTGAGTTAAAAATTCTTCAATGCTCTTCGTAGAACAGTTTTGAAAACAATGAGATACCACCCTCTTTGGATGCTCCATTTTAGACTCTTGTTCGTCTTTCTGAGAATATTTTGAAACCTTCTTGATACGACAAGAATTCTCTTCCACTTTCAAGTGTTCATCAAATGTTCTGCGCTGACATAAAAATTCTCTAGAAACATCATAAGAATCCTTCCAACCACGTTTGTTCTGAAAATAACGAGACACAACTCTACTTGGTTCTCCACTTTACACTCGTGTTCTACTTTCTAAAAATATTTCGAGACCTTCCTAGTACGACAAGAATCCTCTTCAATTTCACTCTTTCTAAGATGATTTCCCTTATACGTGTACTCACTGAAAGGATTGTCGACATATGCAAACTCGTTGAAAGGATTGCCCACATTCTTTGAATGCTTACTTTCCATTTTCCTTGTGTAATAGAAAAATTTGAAGTTACAAAATAAGAAAAAAGAAATTAAAAAATCACCCAACAAGTAAATAGAGGCCGGGTTCAGTAACACCGACAACTTTGATCAAAGACGTGTTCTGTGTCTGACACCAACAAACATAATAACTGACAAAGAAGGAATAAATTAAAAAGAGACAGAACAATATAAAAAAGAAAAACAAGAGACAAACAAGAGACGTGTTTCAATGAAATCAATACCTGACACCACCGGAATGTTTCTGTCACCACCGATCACCGAGATTTGACCCGGAAATGAGCTAAATGGGTCTGGTTAGAAATGGAGAGAGAGAGGGAGAGAGAATGCGCGCGCTGGAATGTGTAAGGCAGTAGTGATGAGAATGAGAAATGGTTTAAGTTGTGAACCTTACCTACCTACTAACCAATTTATTTTCTTTTATAACTTCTTTTTTATTTTTATCTTAAAAAAAAACTTTTGAAATTTTAATTGTCTAAATGTTAAAACCTTAAAATGTTCGTCCACCACACTTGTCACCTTTTGTTAACTACGATGAAGAAGGCTACATTCTCGACTATGCAAAGACTAACAACCACTTGCAAGCTGCTGCCAGAAAGGAATTTCTTCTGCTTTCTGGTGCTGGAAAAGAAGATTCACTTCAGGGTAATATTACATATACTTCAGCAGATTCTAAGGTTGAAAAAGAAACAACTGCTGGTGTGCTACAGACCGGAGAATCAACAACGAATGGCCAAGAAAATGTCGATATTGATATGAGTTTACTTGTGATGTCTCGTAAAAATAGAAAGATATTCTAAGCTGTGAAGGTAAACTTTTTCAATCTCCTTATGCATACTTGAGCTGATTACTTCTTTATCCTCTGCATAAATGGTTGCAAAGTGATTGATGGGTTAAGTCTTTACAATTGGTTCTAAATTTCTTCAACTTTGTGTATTACTTATTTTGTTGTAAATCTGTTATTCAGATATCTAATAGCTATGACTTCATTTTTGGTATTGAAATTTAGGCAAGAGGAATGTGTTTCAATTTTAAGGTAGAAAAAGCCTTAAAGAGCTCATGCAAGTCACTTTGTATTTATCATATCACAAAGACATTAGCGGGGGCACAAATATCTGGCCGGGGGTCTTACATAAATGTTTTCCAGATGTCAAATTTTCCAGATGTCAAAACTTGACATCTGACACAATTTTACGGTTTCCGAAATTTTAATAATTTTCTCTCTCTTCTTGGAATAAGACCAACATGAATGTGTGCAATTGCAAACCTCATAATTTTATTTTAAGAGTTTGAAATCTCAGAAATCTTGATGATATTTTTATTGTATTTTGTCTAATACATGTTAATTTATATGAATGATACTATAGCAGATTATTTATTTATGTAGGAGATGTTCAATAACAAGTACAAACACATTTCTGATTTTTGCAAGAACCACTATACCAGCCTGATCCTCTCCTGCAAAGATTGTCACATTCTTGGTTGTCAGATGAACCAATACATGCCCCCTTAAAGAATTGATTTGGGAACACACAAGCTTCAATTTGCACAACTGCTTCATCTGCAATTTCCAAAATAACAATATTATTTTTCTTAAGCAATATATTTTCAACACTCGATAGTTAACAAAATTACTATTTTAAATTTCTTAACAAATACAAATTTGCACATGATAGAAAAACTTTTTTATTATTAGTATATTATGTTACATATGTTTTTTCAATATGTAACAAATACTATGATGAAAACATTAGCTAATTGTTTCTCTTGAAGAAAAATTTGTAAGAGCAAAATCAATTGCCAACAAATTTATAATATCATAGTCAAGCTTCTAGATTCCCGTCATTTAAGACACTCCTTTTGTCTCAAATTATATGTCGTTTTGAAAAAGAAAAAAAAAATTGTCTTAAATTATATGTCGCATTACTATACAAATGAAGCATTACTTTTCCTATTATATCTCTAACTTTTTATCACTCTTTCTTTTTTCAACTCTTTAATTTATCTTTTTCATACTATTTGTTAAGGACAATTTTGTAAAACAACTAATAATATCTCTTTTTCATAAGAAATTAATTACATTTCTTAATACATGTGAAATGACAAAATCAACATATAATTTGGAACGGAGGGAGTCTAATTTTTAGGGATAAAGATAGTAAATAGATAAAAAATTATTACATCAAATTTAAGATTTGTTTTTATGTTTTTCTCCTTCAATTCTCAAGGGAAGAGGGCCATAGTGATATATAATTTGATGGAGAGATAAGTAAATTTTGGCAAGATTATTTCAATTAGAATTTACAATCAAATTCTCTAAAATGATTTATTATTAACTGAATCTCATTAACCACATTTGATCCAAGTATTTCAAAATTTGATTGAAATAGTTTCAAGCAATCATGAATAATATATATATATATATATATATATATATATATATATATATATATATATATATATATATTCAATATCTTTAATAATGTATCAATTTATAATTACTGACCTAATAAAATATTTTTAAAAAATCGTAAGCATATAAAAATTAAAGTCTAAATTATAGCTTGCATACATGATTTTATCTTCCAATAAAAATTTATTGTAATAAAAAATGGTTTTATGAGTTAAACATTATGACTAAAATCCAAAATCATATCCCAAATTACTATAATATAAACTTACGAGCAGCTAAGAGAACAATGAAAAAGAAGCACAAGCTAGCAAGTGTTTTCCTCTCCATCACCTTTTTTTGTCTTCTAAAAAATTGTAAGTGGTTATGTGCTATCACATTGTTGATAGATGTAGCCAATTTATAGAACCCCACAACTTGCAAAAGTATTCCCACCATCAAAAGTCACCATGAATGTGACCCAGACCATCCTTAACACATTTTTTTAAATATTGAAAAATTGAAACGTAATGATATGAATTTATTAATAGTTAATTAGTGTGTTCCATTTAAAAAATTATAAATGAGTGGTGTGTATACACATGAGAGTGAGACTCATTTAAGTATTATAAAATAGATATATTCATTGTGAATATTCTGTGATAAGACCGCAATTCTTACTTTGCTAAATTGCTCTCCGAATTAAAAATCTTCACTTTAAATTTAGTCAGTTAGTTATTGTTGTCTTCTATGGGGGTATCATTATCAATAATCAATCAATAACTCTTACCAAAGAGAATAGCCAATTGTTTTACGGTAGACCAACAAGAATATTTTAGTAATATTTTATTGGATCTGATATGTTTTCTTTCTTTCAAAGGTCACTTCAAATTCGTTAGGCCTAATATTTGAAAGGTCCATGCAAATATGATTTACTTTGCATTTGATCCTTATAATATATTTTTTTTTGCGAAAATTCCTTTGGAAAAGATTTTGTTTTTTAAAAAGGTTCCTGAACCTATTTAAAGTGCTAGGTTCGATTATTGCGATGATGCTGTTGATTATGCAATGTTGTCCACGTGACGCTGACATGGAAAATCCACTAATTTATAAGTTTTAAAAAAAAATTAACAAATCAAAAATAATTTTCGAAAAAGTAAATTAAATATTTTTTTCCATTTTTTCGTAAATATTCAGATTAATTAATTTTCAAAAATTTATTTTCGTTTTATTTTTAATTTGAAATTATAAAATTTTAGAAATATGTTTTTTGAAAAATTTATTTTTAGATTTTAATTTTAAAGATTTTATATTCAAATATTTTATTTCAAAAAATGTCTCATCAACGGCACGTGGCAAATAGTAAACAGTCGACATTGTTACTTTAACTCGAAAACCATTTGCTACTCTTATTCTCGCAATCCCTATTATTAACCCAAACTATTTAGGATTTGATCTAGCCGTGGCTTGGGACCCTAAAATGTGCTACTCTTTATGATTTAATTGGTCATTAGGCGGCCGAATAGTGAGTTTCCAAATTTATTATTAATTGGTCAATTAGGCGGCCGAATAGTGAGTTTCCAAACTTATTTTTTATCCCAAACTCTCCTAATCACCTCTTGAAAACCTGGAAGGAAGCATTATGCCTTACTCCATTTCTCAATTTGAATAGCAAATTTCCAAAACAATCCAAAATGAATTACTTCCTATTCAAACCTTACATATCACCATCCAAATAATAATGTTACCAGAGGTTTTCAAGTACTCTTCACAAAATCTTGCTAATTTTACACTATTTGTTGAGCATGTTAATAATTTCTACCTTAAATTGATGGATTTATATGTTTATGAGTTACTTTTTTTAAAGAAGTCAAACTTGACCACTGAAATTGGCACCATAAAAAATTGAACTTGAGATCTGGAGAGAAGATCACTTCAAAGTCTCAAGTCAACACAACCAGATCAACACAAGTGGTGTTGATGGATCTTATGAACGTGAGACTTTGAGGTATCTTACGAACCAATTACCCCATATCTAAAACTTTTATGAGAAAAACAAGATAATTACGGACTGTCCAGACCAAACGAGTAAAAAAAAAAACCTCGCCTAAACTTATCTCACCTAGGTAACCCCAATTCCTCCACATACTCATGATGCTTACTTTTATCTACAAAAAACTTAACCTAATAAACAACCTCAGCAGCACCCTTTTAAATTAATAATTTCAAGTATCACCTATAAGCTACAACATAAACCAAGCCATAAAAAGTTACTTATTTAAGCATAATGCAATGCAAGAAATAGAATAAATTTATATTTCACTACTTTAAATATAAAACTTAAATAAGGATAATTTCGATTTCTCTACTTTAAGTATAAAAACGGGAAAAGTTCAAAAGAAAATTCATCATACTGATTAAAGTTAATTTACATATATCCCCCCTCTACCACTACAACATAATTGAGATTTAGTAACACTTAAAAAAGTATTACTAAACCAAGAAAAATGTTACTAATTAAATTTAGTAACATTTGAACAATTGTTAGGTAAAACTCCTGTTACTAAAGAGTTTTAGTTACATTTTAAAGTATTATCCGTAACATTCAAAAAGTATCGCAGAATATTACATTATAGTAAACCTTTTCTAATCACCGGTACCAATAAAAAAATGTTACATTTATCATTTTTGAAAAGTTGTAAAAAGTGTCACAAAATTTTCTAGAATAAAAAATTGTGAATCTACCAAATTTCTCGTTCCTTAGACTTCATTCATATTTGAATTCATCAATATTAGAAGATCAAACATCATTCAAATTTACAACTCTAAATATGTTACAAATGTTTGAAATTTGATTTCATAATGGGAACGAACTATGCAACACAACAACAGTTACATACTAAGTACTGCACATCTCTAGCCCCATTAATTTTGTTCCTTATTATGTAACACAACAACAGTTACACATCTCTAGCCCCATTAATTTGTTCCTTATTATGTTTTCATTTTCGCACTAAGTAGTGCATATCTATTGCACCAATAATTTTTGCAATAGCAATATCCTCAATCATGCCATTGTTTAGCCTCCTAAGCTTTCACCACCACAACTTGACCACAAGGCTTTTTACTTTTGAAAACCTGAATCAAATTTGAAAAATTATAGCATTCAGCTCTATGGATATATATCATCTATAAACCATAGACAAAACCATAGATTTCATCTTATTAAGCCAAAACCCAATAAAACTAGTAAAGAGACACAAGATAAAAGCCAGAAATTCTCCCAAGCCTACAACCATAAAATGCCACTTCTGATATGAGCCCAAATCAGACCCTGCTACTAACTGTCAATAAGCAGGCAGCAACATAGACAAACATCAACTGATATAAATAACCTCGGACCAACATACAACAACAATACCAAATATTATTGAACCAAAAAATGCAAACAATACTCAAAACTGAGCAACAGAACAAAACACTCCAAAAACTAAGAATCCTTCAACAACTATAACAACAAACAAAAAGATATCCCAGAGTCTGATATCAACAACCTCAAACTATTCAATTTCATATTGCATTGTATATTCAATTCCATAATACATATGAAGCAAGCATGCCATTAGATCAAAAAATTGAATTACCTTCTGTTTTCCCTATTGAACCACCAAGCAAGAGTTTCACTTCTCTAAATATACTATGCATTAAGCTTTAAGTTTCCTGGAAATATGTATTTGAAAGATGTGTGTGTCCAACCATAGCAGATTGTCTTCTGATGTTTGATTGGTTAAGAGTCCCACATTGGGTAGGTGATGGTCTGACAATGTATTTATAAGTGGGGGCTATCCTCACATCACAAGCCGGTTTTGTGGGGTTGTGTTAGGCTCAACCTCCATTTCTAAAAGATTTGTCATTTGAACTCCAAATGCAACAATCAAGCCGGTTTTGTGGGGTTGTGTTAGGCTCAACCTCCATTTCTAAAAGATGGGTCAATAACCACTTTTTCTTTCATTTCCAGCTTAGCAGCATGTTTATCATAAACAGATGCTCTTACCCAGAAGTGTCTTGTGAGATTCACATAGGTTGGACCATTTAGCATATCAAAGTAGTGTAAGAGGTCATGAGCTTTGTAGAATTCCTTGATGTTGCAGCCATGATAAGCTAGAGAAGTGAAATCAACTGGGCTTTCAACTTGTACTGTTAACTCCCATTCTTCCAAAGACATGGTTCTTCCTTTAATCTCATACGAAGGAGTTTCCTGTTGAGTAGACGTTCCTTGTGCTAATTCTTGTTTAGTTGATTCTGGAACTGAGCTTGATGATGCCATTGACTAAGATGAAATTTCTAGGGTTCTAGGTTTGATTGAAGTGAAATGCGTTTTACTTCGCACAAAACAGTTGAAAAGAGAAAGTGTAGGCTGTGAAGTGAGTAGTGTGTGTATTGTCTAAGTGTTTTGAGCAAAAACCAAACGATTGCAATTCAGAGGGGACAAACAAACACAACATTAATGACAGTTGGGGGCGCGAGTATAGTACATTCAAAGCTTAAACATCATCATTGCCCTCTTAAGTTACACACCAATACAAATAAGCCACGTTAGCAAACTTCAGATGCGCTGTCTAGTTAGTGGGACAGGTGTTACCAGAAGAAACTCCAACAATTCCACTAGCTCTGCTATTCAAAAACACAAAATCCAGCTTCTGAAGTTGAAGTACTGATGTCATCTTCAAAATCACATTTTCCTCAAAACCTCAGTTAAGAGCTTCTGATGGACCATAACTTTTGAACTAACTTCAGGACCTAACTTCTAGTTCAAGAGCAAGCAATTTTAATCAGACACAAAGTGCATGTTCAAATTTTTCTTTATAAAATCAAATATTTGCACAGTTAAAGGTTTAGTGAATATATCAGCCCACTAATGTTCAGTATCAATGAATTGTATATCCAAGATTCCTTTTTGAACATAATCTCTAATAAAATGGTGTTTGATTTCAATATGCTTGGCTCTTGAATGTAGAATTGGATTCTTTGATAAATAAATAGCAGCAGTATTATCACAATAAATGGGAATACTGTTAGCATTAATCTGATAATCTTCCAACTGATGTTTCATCTAGAGTAGACATAGCAATAGTTGCTTGTCTTTTGCTAGCCCAAGATATTAGATTCTCTGCCAGGAACTGGCAGTTGCCACTAGTTGATTTTCTTTCAATCCTGTCACCAACATAGTCAGCATCATAAAATCTAACCAACTGATAATCTAGGGATTTCCTATAAAGGAGTCCAAGATTAGTTGTTCCTTTCAGATACTTGAAGATTCTCTTAACAGCTGTTAAATGAGATTCTCTAGGATCTGACTGGAATCTTGCACACAAGCATACACTAAATAAAATATTTGTCTATCAAAATAGTTTGACTTGCGTTGCTTCAAAATGGTACATGGGTCTGAACAGTGCTAATATCAAAACTTTCAAGGATTTGAGTGAGGCTTTTGTCAACCAATACAACTACAATGTGGACATAGCTCCAGACAGAGATGAACTTCGGGCCATGACTCAAGAGGATCAAGAAACTTTCAAGGAATATGCCCAAAGATGGAGAAATATTGCCGCTCAAGTTAGTCCGCCTCTAGATGAAAAGGAGTTAACAAGGATCTTCCTCAACACTCTTAGCCCATTTTACTATGACATGATGGTTGCGAGTGCACCTAATGACTTCGCAGAAATCATGCGCATGGGTATGCGTCTTGAAGAAGGGGTCCGAGAAGGGCGACTAGTCAAAGAAAGTTTTTCCACTGACATCTCAAAGAAGGAAGACCAGGAAATAAGTATGGTGAAAGGTTGGCCCCAACAACAATATCTGGCCTATCACCTTATTGCTGTTGTTATACCCGACACCAATACTGTTCAAAATTTGGGTTATCAACCCCAGTATCCAAAATATCAACAACAACCTCAACAATAGGCTCATCAACAATTTATCCCTCCGAATCGGGCTCAGAAAGCACCGCAATATGATCAGATTCCTCTGAAGTATGAAGAGTTGCTTCCTGTTTTACTTAGGGAGCACTGTGTCCAGACCAGGCCACCTCCTCAGGTGCCTAAGAATCTACTGGCTCGGTGGAGACCTGACCTCTTTTGTGCATTCCATCAAGGGGCACAAGGTCATGATGTGGAACACTGTTTCTCTTTGAAGATCGAAGTCCAGAATTTGATCGAGGCCAACATTTTATCTTTCGAGGGTTCGACTCCAATCGTGCAAGCAAATCAGTGGGCGTAGTCTATCGACATAGTGCAAGACAATACCGGATCATGGTACTTAATGTCAACACATGGATTGGTTAGCGGTACTTGGGTCGCTGCTGACGTTCTTTCTACTACTCTTTTGTTCGAATAATATGTCTGGTTGTTGTTTTTTGTTTTTGAAAAAAAATCATTTCGTCCCACCCGAGACGGAAGTGAACTTGTTTAGGGCTTTTTGCTTTATGTATTTTCATCATTAATAAAAAGGTCGTCTCGATCCCGACCTTGTTATATTTTATTTTGTGCTTCTTCTGGAAAAATGGTAATACAAAAAACCAAAAAAAATATATTTTCTTTTTTTCAATGTCTGCATAATCATAATATTTATTTACTTGTCAAAATCAACAAAATCATGCATTAATAATCTCGTTGAACACTTTAACCCTGTGCTCTCTCCCAACTTTGAGTTCCTTGCATTTGAGGCTGAAGGAGAGGAAAATGAATGGATTCCCGATGAGATTTCTTGTCTAATGGGGGCATCTTAGCCGTCAAAGCTACAAACAAAGACATCAAGAAGATTGTCTAAAAGGAGGCATTCATTTACAAAGACTGACATGAGATGATACCATCTGCTTTGCACAAGTATCATACTTTAAGTGCATACATCAATAGGGGCAACCCACCTCCTTCCCTCAATGAACGACATGGATATCGTACTTCAGTACGCACTTCAACAGGGGCAACCCACCCACCCTTCATGTCCCCCACAAAGGTCAAGGTCCTATCAATGGAGAGTCCTAAACAGTTACATTTAAAGGATGAAACAAGCTTTCAACAGGAAGATTCGTCCCCGTGAATTTCAAGAAGACCTTATGCTAAAAAGGACATTATCTTTTCAACTAGAATCCAAGGGCAAAGAAATGCCTAATCACAAAGGATGATTACAAACTCACATGTCTTATGAACACTGATGCAGTTAAGAAATACTTTGTCAAAAAAAAAAAAGCTCGATAAGTCGCAAACCTGAAAAGGCGGCTTAGGAAAAAAAGAGCGTCTCGATGGATTGAAAACCCGAAAGGGCGGTCCATGCAAAAGTTAGAGATGTAACGCCCTCTCTAATTATTTAATTATTTTATTAGAGGATATAGTATATAATTATATATATTATATGATTTTGATGGTTTTGTGACGTATTTGTGACGTGTGACGTGTTATTATTTTATTGTTTAATAAAATAATATAAGTGATGTTTATATGGATATTTATTTGATAAATAAATAGATTTGTTGGAAAAATATATTATTTTGAGAAGTGGGGTTATATGTATAATTAGGAAGAGTTTTGAGGGCTGAGATAGGATAAGATAAGTTGGGAGGGAGTATAAAAGGAAATAGGTTAAGGAAAGTAGGCAGAACGCGTATCAGACATTGGAAAGAGAGGTTGAACGGTTGAAGGAAGAGGAAAAGCTAGGCTGCAAATTCTGCAATTTTTCCAGGTAAGGGTGAGCCTAACTCAGTAATTTTAATGATAAATCATCTGTCAATGATTAGCTAAGTGATTAGGAAGAATTGGGAAGAGTTTCATGAATTAGGGTTATGATGGATTTTGTGAAATTGATGTGAGAATTGTGTTGTAATGCTGTAGAAACGTGTTACAGAACCTAGATTATCCCCTAGGACAACATTGCAGACGAATTAGAGGTTTGATTGGAGAGAATTGGCAGGTTTTGGTGAGTTTTGGTCTGAACCCGTGTGGGTTCTGAGATCGCTCGCCTGTGGCGAGTGACCACTCGCCGTGGCGAGTACCCCTTAGTCGCTCGCGAGGCGAGCAGTATAGCTCGCCGTGGCGAGCTTGTCCCTTAATTTTAGGATTTTGGCCCAATTGAAGATGGTTTTGAGTGCCTTAATATTTATAGAGATGACTTGTGAAGTTGGTTTAGCCAAATTGGATTTAGGGAACTTGAAAATGAAGATTTTTGGTGAAAAATGTCAGAAAGGCCGAGAGCACCCAGGATTTCTCGCCTCCAGCTCGCCCCCAACTCGCCTTTGGCAAGTAAGTTGTTGTGAGTACTCGCCTGTGGCGAGCAGATGCACTCGCCGTGGCGAGTTAGTGCCTACCTGAACCGTTGTTTTGCTTTTACGATCTGTTTCGCATGGGACTTTGAGAGGAACCCTTTGGGTAGTGTTAGTAAGGTTTTATACCCTTTAATGTATTCTGTAAAGATGATTGCTGATGTTTCTCTTGAGCTGTTGATAAATGATATATTGTTGTGTATAAGTGATGTATGAGTATGATGATAGGTGAATGATGCTAAATGTTGCAATGTGTATGAATAACAAGATGATGTTCTGCCATGTAATTATTATAACTGCATGTGTCAGTCTTGAAAGTGTAATGATGTCTGAGACGGTGTATTAAGTTGTTAAACGACGAGTCCATGCATTTGCATATTTATGAGACGGTGGAGCATTTGCTCAAAGCGACGGTGAAGCATATTAATGCTATAATCATATGGTACCACATGCATGATGTTGAGACGTTAAGTGTTGCATTTAGTCGAGTCAATTATGACATATAAGTGATGATGTTTGAGACGTTGTGATGTATGTTGTGATGTTGATTATGATGATGTTTATGATGATGTTATGATGTGCTATAATGTATATTATTATGAGATAGATGTATGATTGTTAATGTTGACGTTTGATTTATATATTAATATTATTGTTGTGAATCTCACCCCTTCTGCTGGAATTGCCGCCTCGTGGGCAAGTGCAGGTACCCAGTCTTAGGTGCGATGATGCGAGGAGTCTGTGTGAAGTAGGGTTGCTCTGATACGTAATGGGATGGGGTCTTTTGTAGAGTCTATTCCATTTATGTATCTTGTTAGAATAAATTTGACTTTGCAATGATGTTGAAACATTAATATTGAGACGTTTTTGCTGGCTTTTAAGCCAAGACTATTTATGAGATGAGACTTTTAAATTCCGCTGCTTAATTGAGTATTTTTGTAAATGATAAATGATTATCTAAGTTGTTTTTAAGATGAAATGTGACACTCCTTTTGAGACGTACTCTGATTTTATGTGATTTGTTTAATGAAATTTTTAAGACGGGAAATTGGGGTGTTACAAGAGACATATATAAAAAAAAATTTAAAAAAAGATTATCTTGATAGGTCGAAACCCACAAGGGCGATCTATGCAAAAGTTAAGGGTCATGACAAAGTAACTGCGTCAGATCGGACGTGACTCACTTGGGGCACTTCAATTGTCAAAAGGACCTACATTAAGTCAGATATGACTCACTTGCGGCATTTCAGCAGTCCGAGGACCTCCATTTTGAAGTTGCCGCAAATCAAAGACTCGAAACAGTGGAATTTCAAAGTTGTCAGGGAGAATAACGGTTATTGTGTTGAATGTACCTTTCCCATATAATTACCATTTTCCAAACTTTTAAAATTCGTGGAGTCATGTCTTTGGCGGGCCACCACTCCATTTACATTAACTTGAGCCTGTGCCCATTTATTTTGAAACTCTCATTTTATTCTGTGTGCATTATTCTCTTCTATTTTTTGATGTTAATATTTAAAGCAAAAAATATTAAAAAAAAACTTTTTCAAGTCTTTTGAAATGCATAAACAACATGTACATTTTCTTTGAACTCATGAGTAGAAGAAGTATACATCAACATCCGTCTCAAGGACAGTTAAACCCTGCATGATGAGTATGACCAAAGGCCGTGAGATGAGCTCTGTCAAAAAAAAAGAATACAAAAAAAGAGAGAAAAGCTCGCTAAGTCGAAAACCCGAAAGGGCGGTCCAGGCAAAAGTTAGGGATTTGTCAAAAAAAAAAAAAAAGACAGAGGTATCATATTTCCAATGGGCCAAACAGAAGAATACACCTTGTGCTGGTTTACAAATGGCGATTTCTGCCAGTTTGATTGATTGATGGGTTTTATCCCGAGAAATGGCGACTGCTGCATGTGGTTTGATTAATGGCGACTTCTGCCTGTGGTTTGATTAATGACGACTGCTGCCTGTGGTTTGATTAATGGTGTATCCTGCCTGTGGTTTGATTTATGGTGACTTCTGCCTATGCTTTGATTAATGGCGTCTTTTGCATGTGGTTTGAGTGACGACGATTTGTGTCAGGCTTTTGACGAATGGGCTTTACCCTTTCAGTGTTTTGATTATTGAGCTTCCTCTCATTAGTGGTTTGATATTGGGCTTTACCCCGATAGTGATTTGATTCATCTCCAATAATATCATCCCACAATGAAGATTGTCGAGTGTTTGTACTGCGATGTCAGTCCACTTCCCATCTTATTTGTCCAGTCTTGTCAACTTCATTTGGTATACAGAGTCGTCTAAATCATACATTCATATAGTCATATATTCATGTACTCATACATTCATTCATACATATATTCATGCATATAAACATTCTTGCAGATATAACTTGCATACAATCATCATTTATACATGAATGCATTGACCACCTGTTGTCTTATTTCAATTGTATCTCACAAAAGCGTTATCCCCAATTGTGTCTAATCCAGAGAGGTCACCAATCAAACCATTTTTCAAGTGTCGGTTTCTACAAACGACCAACATACAAATACATTTCAATTTCCCTAGTATCTGTCCAATTTTATTTCATTTGTCTTCATGCAGCTATCTTACAGATAATAGACAACATACCTTTTTTTTGTCTTCATACAATTATCTTACAGATAGTAGACAACTATCTTACAGATAGTAGACAACATACCTTTCATTTGTCGCCATACAACTATCTTACAGATAATAGACAACATACCTTTCATTTGTCTTCATACAGCTATCTTACAGATAGTAGACAACATACCTTTCATTTGTCTTCATACAACTATCTTACAGATAGTAGACAACGTCTTTTTCATTTGTCTTCATACAACTATCTTACAGATAGTAGACAACATACCTTTCATTTGTCTTCATACAGCTATCTTACGTATAGTAGACAATGTGCCTTTTCATCTTACCTTCTACAACTATCGATCCAGATAGTAGGTAATTCAGTTGTCTTCATACGGCTATCATACGGGTAGTAGACAATGTCATTTTTTCAATTTTACCTTCATACAGCTATCATTGTACGATAGTAGGTAACCTTTTGTCTTCATACAACTATCTTACAGATAGTAGAGAATGTCATCTCTTTCAGTTTACCTTACCTTATGTTTTGCTCTCCAACAATGACAGCAAACACCAACACTGCATTTACCTTTTTACTTGTGTCTTGCTCTCCAACAATGACAACAAACACCAACATTGTGTTTACCCTTACCATCTTCAAGCTTTTGTTCCCCATTGAACTTTTTGTCCCCAGTCAGGTCGTCATCACCATCTAGCATTCATAACATTGCATTCATAGCATTTTTGTAGTTAATATTGGTAAAAAATGGTGTACTCTGATATTAAAGTCTCTTCGACCCGTCAATTTAAAACTTTCGTTTTCAAACCTCCATGACAAAGAAACTTAAATAGGGGCATCTGTCATACCCCATTTTTTGACCACCTTTTTTTCTTTTTACTCGTCTTTTGAACTCATTTTACCCAGTCATTTTCTCAACATTCTACAGTTTATTTCACAACATTTTATCAGTTTATCTCCCAACATTTTACCTGTTTATATTTCAGCATTTTATCTGTCTAGTTTGCAAGCATTTTACTTGTTTATTCCTCAGTTTTTTAACCATTTAAAACTAAACTTTTTACCAACATTTTATCTGTTTACTTTTCAACTTTTCACTTTTTATTGTCTCGCTTTAAATAGTTTTGTCGTTTCACATGAAATTTCGGCAGAGAGGTATTTTAAAATACCTCATTTTTGTTCCGAAGGGACAATTTTAAATCTTATTATTTTATCTTTACTATTTTGGTGTTTTTACCTTTTTATTATTTTTACCTTCTTATTTTTTATTATTAGTTGTTTTTAGTAATTTTTCTGTTTTTATTTTAGTCCAACTCTAGTCCTTTTGATTTTTGTTGTCCAAGCCCAAGGGCATTTTTGTCCAAGATATTTTCAGCCACAACCCTAGTTTTTGCAGGCTATTTAAGACCTGTCATTATTACAGTCAAAAGGAGGTTGGCACACATCCCAAGACCAATCACAGCCGCAGCAGTCAGACACAATCACACAAACATTTTCTTTTTTCCTTCTTCCATTTTTTCGGATCAAAAACACAAACAACCACAAAAATCATCAAGAACACTCATCAATCTTTTTCTCTAGTCACAACAAAAAAATCGAAATCATCACTCACAAGCATAGCTACAAGGCCGAATCACAAGGAATGACAACAATAATACATTTCTGAACCGAAATGCTCAGAAAACACAACAACATAATCATCACCGCCGATCCAAGATCAAACCGGCATCAAGGAATCACATGTAAACCGGAGCCGAATCGAAACTGAAACTAAAACGGATAACTGAGGTATCGTACACGTTCATGTTCAGAAAAACCAAAAGCAACCTCCGTCGTTGAAGAAGGTAAAGAGGTAGAAGTTTTTGTTGTGTTTCCGTTTTTGTGTCAGAATCTTAGATCTAGACTTGTGGGTGTGTGATTTGGAAAAACTAAGTTCGGATTTGAGAAGGGGAGGAAAAAGGATTTAAGAAACTGTAATTTTTTTTGAAAAAGGAGGAGTTTGGAGGTTTGCCGGCGGCAGCGCCGCCACCGGCAAACCTCCTCCAAACACCTCCTTTTTCAAAAAAAAAATTACAGTTTCCTAGGGTGGCCGACCACCGCGCCGACGTTCGTTGTTGATCGGAGAAGAAGAACTGAAATTTTAGAGCTTCTCTCTCTAAGTAAGTTTTTAGAGAGAGAATTACATGTGAGAAATGAAAAAAACCGGTGCTGGCTTCTTTATAGAGCTGCTAACCGGTTCGGTTCGCCTGTGAACCGATCCAGGCTTGAAGCGGACCGGTTCACGCTAAGCCCATTGGATCTCTCTCTCTCGGCCCAAACCTTTCTCCTTTTTTTCTGTTTTCTTTCCTGCTTACCTTTTTTTACCCTCCTGTGTTGCTACTGCACCCCCCTGTTTCTTTGAAAAATCTTTTTCTCTTACATGTTAATTTTAGCTACTTTCATGAATTTTTGTTCAAATTAGTTTTTTATATCATATTTGTCCTAACATATAGTTTACTTGTGGATTAATTTTCATCAAAGGCATTTTAATTCAAATCATTTTTCATATAATGCATTTTTTTATCTAATTCATTTAATGACTATTTTTTTATCTCATGCATTTTAGACCTTAAAAAAAATCATTACATGCATATTTGGTTTGTTTAGCATATGTGCCTATTCTATGTGTTTGCATTTTATTTGCGTTATCGCTTTATTATTTTTATTTGTTTAAATTTCATGATATTAGCCTGTATTTAGGATTTATGTAATTTAATTTTCCGCATTTTTATTTTTCTCGTCATTTATTTTTATGCAAGATATTATCATGTATCTAGGTCCTATGTAAATATCCAATAATGAGAATATGCACCGACACCACACTTTATTTTTTACCGCTTTATGCTTGTTGGTGAGTGAGGACTAAATTAAATTAAGGACAAACTAGGACTAAAAACTTGACTAATATGAGTGCCTTAAAATCAACTAATTAGTAATTTTAGGTTGAGATCTTAGTTTGGGATCCAATATCCCCGATTTTTATTTTTATGCTTTTTCGTTACGTTTTACGTATAGTTTTTTAACCGTTAGTTAAAAAAATATTTTTTCTAAAAAAATCAAATAATCAAAACACCAAAAATATTTTCTTAAGAAACCTTGGATTTTAACCCAAGTGGTCTCTTTCTTTTATTTTCTTAATCAAAGTTTTAATCAATTGTAATCTACATTTATACTTACTTTCTTGCAAATAAAAATCAACCAACTTCACACCATTTTATTCTTCTATACCTTGAGGTCTCGCAACCCTTCTAAAAACCTTTTTTCTAAAAACTTTAAAATCAACCTAACTCACCAAATAAATTTTTGAGGTGAACTACATAATTTTGATCCCACTTGTGGGTATGTAGGCAAAAGACTTATGTCTTTCCAAATCAATAAAAACAACAAAAAACATACTTCTTCTCCCTCCATTCTTTCACTTAGACTTTAGGCAATATTTTACAAATAAAGAAGCAAGTAATTAGCACGAGATAATTTAGGCAAGAGGCTTCTTCGGAGTACCGAAGTCGTTTAGGGTACTTAACACCTTCCCTATTCGAAACCAACACCCGGACCTTGATCTCTTAAGGGTTTTTACTCATTTTTTCCGTTCCCAAGAATAAAAGTTGAGAGTTCAAATATTAGAAGGTTCAAAACTTACTAATGGAATGATACCCGAAAATCGCGAGCACAATAAGTAAATGTGTAGGTGTCGTGTCTCTCCGTTATCCATGCCAAGGGGGATACGAGAGGTTCACCCCAAGGGGGACGGGATAAGCTCTGCAAGGGGGGCCATCACGGCACTGAGGGAGTCCGATGTACCTTAGCTAGGTTTTCATCGGTAATGTATGGGAATATATTCCGGGGTTACTCCACTCGGGATTATTCCGTAAAATGAACCAAGATAATTATGTTTGTTCAACGCTAACCTCTAACTTGATGAATGAATACGATTACGATTATGAATATGATTATGTTATATTACGATGACGACATGGTTTATTGTAGGTAAAGCTTATGTACCAAGTTAAGGTTATGATGTCACATCGTAGACGAATTAGGAACTCCCCAATCGTCCCATGATTAAACGTGTCATGAATAAGCTATGTTTAGGTCTCGATGCATTTAGTGTATCTTGACAGAGCGGTCTTAGGTTCCCTTGATCGCCATGACACGCATGATGTAAGACAAGACCTATATGTTATAGTAAGAAGAACCTTATGACAACCTTAGCATGCACGACCGTCTAAGTATGCAAGTCCCCACACACGTATAATCAACCGTCAAGTTGTATTGTAGACATGTGGTGACCATAGGTTTCCCCCGAGGTTACCGATAGCCTAGCATTAGGTAGAACTCACTGAGACATTATGTCTCATCCCAATCCTTTTTGTTTCAGATAAGCATGTTGGTTTAGCAAGCTTGAAGCCTGTTGGATAATCAACAAATGCTCGTTCGTACCCGCTGCAGAATATTATGGACTTTAAGGATGTATTTTCTATGTTTTGGACGAGTAGTGTTGTATTATTCATTGTACGAATGCGTAATGTTGTATAAAATACTCATTCGATGAATCTAAGTTGTAAATTTTAATGTATCCAGTACTAAGTTAATGCACATGCTAAACTTTCTAAATACGTTTAGTGTGGGCATTACACCAGATGAGTTGTTGTGCCACATACTCGCATTTCTTCCTATTAAACAAGCTTTCATTCAACCCTTCTTTAAAAGTGGTGGACCCCACTCTGCTATTCACTCTCTCTTCTCCTCTTTGACTATGTTGACACTTCTTTCCCCTGCTTGGACCATCAAACCGAGAAAGACGACAACTTCTATCGGTTCTGTCGTTTTGTCAATGCTCTCATGCTCTCTGCTCTCTCAACCAACCAATGCCTTAAAAAATTCCGCCTCAGCTATTTCATTGGATTTAGAAAGAGTCTTGAAAACTGCAAGGGTGATTGTCACCTCGAAGTCTTCAAGGCATGTTTAGAAGTTGCAAAATGACCTGGTGTTGAGGATTTACATCTCTCTTTGAGATACCGCACCTTCAATCCTACTATTTTCATCTCCCGAACCGTTGTTGTTCTTAGACTTGTAATGTTACATATTGCAAGTGATACTTCATCTGTTGATCTTCCTTCGCTTAAAGCCCTAGATTTGAGATATGTTTTTTTTTTTAAAATCGAAACGATTACTTAAATTTTCTTTCTGGTTGTCCTATCATACAAGACTTACATGTTGATCGTATCAACATACGGAGTGAGATGCATCGTGTTGAAAACAATGCACCAGAAGAAGGGTTGGGGTCCCTGACCTTGTCTAAGTTGGTTAGAGCGAGTTTCAGTTCAATGGATCCTTTGTTTAATGGTATTGCTAATGTCGAGTTTCTTCGTATAACCTCAGGATTTACAGAGGCTTCTTTCAAAGTCATTACAGTGTTTACTAACTTAATTCACGACGAACTGACTTTTTTTATAATGATTGTTGGGATCGTGTAGTAGAACTGCTCCGACATTGTCCCAAGCTTCAAATTCTTTCGATTAGAAAGGTTTGTTGTGTAGTATGTTTGTTTGTTTTCTTATTCTTTCTTCTTTTCATCATATAACATTTTCTTAACCCTTTGACAGATCCCATTGGAAAACTCATCCAAGGAATGGAAATGCCTAGTTTCGGTTTTTGAATATGTTTCTTCTCATTTGCGATCATGTACTATTTTAAACATAGATAGCTTGGCAAATGATCTTTGATTTGCAACTTATATTTTGCAGAATGCGAGTCTTTTACAAGACATGACAATAGGCATTGATACTGGGTCCTTAAATGAAAACTTTTGAAAAAAGGTCAGATTGTAGAAGAATTGTCCTCCTGTCCAAGGATGTCTCCATAATGTAAACTTTTAATTACGGATAACTACTAGAAATTGGGGTTTTTCATTACTTTCTTTTCTAATATGCCGTAACCATTTAGTTTGATAGCTTTTCTAATGTATAAGCTTGGACTACCATTGTGCCTTGGTAATGATTGTGTTTAGATGCTTTAATTATTTTTTTGCTTTATTGCATTGAAAGTGAAAATTGTTCCAAGTTCTATTTGTTGTCAGTGTTGTTTGATTGTGCTTGATATTATTATATTTTGCTTGATATTGTTGGCATTATGGAGCTTGAGATATTCCAATTGCCACTATTATCTTTCCTTTGTTAACAGTAAATAGAAAGATCCAAAGAAAATACAAAGGCAAGAGATAGTTACAACTTACAATTTTGTGTGTTGCACTTTCACTTTATTGCTTTTACATCTTTGGCCAAGTTGTCTTTTCTTCAAGAACCGTTCCCAAAAGCTTAAATTGTTAGGTGGAAATGCATGAATTGTTTTATATTGAACACGATGTTTTGACGATTTTGTTCGCTAATCTTAACTTTTTACGAAGATTAAGGAGCATGTTGTTGAGTGATCATTCTGTTATAAGAAGTGTCAACAGAAAGTGGAATTGGAACAATACTGTGAAAATAGACTGTGTTTCTATTTGCTTTGCTATACAAGAATACAATATAGGGAAATATATACAACTCAGCAATAGCTAATTTGGTAATGTAAATCTCCTATAATAAAGCTGAAATCTCCTATAATTAATCTATCATCAAAAGGTATCCCTATAATTTCTCTTAACACCCTCCCTCAAACTCTAGTTGGTATTGTGGATGCCAACTAGAGTTTGCTTGATAAATCTTTGAAGCGCGCCGGATGATGTGTTTTGGTGAATATATCAGCCGCTTGCTCTGCAGAAGGAATGGAAATCAAATGTATGGTGCCATTAGTAACATGATGATGTACAAGATGACAATCAATTTCGATGTGTTTTGTGCGCTCATGAAAAACATCATTATGGGAAATCTGGATAGCACTTCTATTATCACAATGAAGTATAGTGGCAGAAGATTGTGTAACACCCATATCATTTAACAACCATCGTAACCAAAGTAACTCAGAAGTAGCATCAGCAAGAGCACGATATTCAGATTCTGTGCTTGAACGAGCAACAACTGTTTGCTTTTTGCTACGCCAAGAAAGAAGAGAACTTCCTAAGAAGAAACACTACCCTGTTGTTGAGCAACGATCTATTGGGTCACCCGCCCAATCCGCATCAGAGTATCCAGATAGGACCAAGGATGAATTAGCGGAGAAGCGTAAACCATGAAAAAGAGTACCTTTAACGTAGCGGATAATACGAAGAACTGCAGAGAAATGGGATGACCGAGGAGCAGACATAAATTGACTAACTTTATGAACAACATATGCAATATCAGGGCGAGTGACAGTCAGGTAAACAAGACTACCAACCAGTTGTCGATACAAGGTGGCATCTTCAAGAGGAGTGCCGTCAAGTGGTGTGAGTTTGCAGTTGACTTCCAGTGGTGTCAATTCAGTCTTGCAGTCTGTGATGCTTGCACGAGAAAGCAAGTCTAAGGCATACTTGGCATGGGAAAGATAATAGCCTTCAGAGTCTTGGGAAACTTCAAGCCCCAAAAAGTAACTAAGACAACCAAGGTCTTTCATTTCAAAATGTTGACTGAGATATTGTTGTAATGCTGAGATTCCAGACTTGTCATCTCCAGTTATGATCATATCATCTACATAAAGAAGCAGAATTGCAATACCACTATCACTTCTTCGAGTGAATAAAGCAGAGTCATGTGGACTAGAGAGAAAACCAAATTGTGTTAGAGTAGAACTGAACTTGGCAAACCAGGCTCTAGGAGCTTGTTTCAAACCATATAAGGCTTTCTGAAGCTTACAGACCTTATGAGGTGAATGATAACCTGGAGGAGGGTGCATGTATACTTCCTCTGTCAAATCACCGTGAAGGAAGGCATTTTTGACATCCATCTGAAAAAGCTTCCATTGACGAACTGCAGCAATAGCCAAGAGACTACGGACAGATGTTATTCGAGCTACCGGAGCAAATGTTTCTTCATAGTCTATCCCATACTCTTGAGTGTACCCTTTGGCTACTAGGCGAGCTTTATAACGTTCTACAGTTCCATCAAAACGAGTTTTGATTTTGTAGATCCACTTGCATCCAATAGGAATCTTGTCTGGAGGAAGATCAACTAAGTCCCAAGTATGTGTCTTTTCTAAAGCTTGAATTTCTTCAGCCAAAGCTTGCTGCCAAATGGGGTCAGTACTCGCCTCTCGATAAGAAGAAGGCTCATGAAGAGTTTTAATAGCAGAATAACAATGGTAATCATTAAGATGAGTTGGTGGATTACTTACTCGGGTGGAATGACGAGTTGCAGGCACAATATCAACATCCGGAACAGGTTCAACAGGAGCAGGTGAGGGTGGACGAATATTGAGCTCAACAGAGTTATCCTCATTTGAGCTTGGAAACAACTCAACTGAGGCATCAGTGAAATAAAATGATTCAGTGCTAAGAGAATGATGAAATGTAGAAAGAGAGGAGAACATGGTGTTTTCCCAAAAGGTAACATGACGTGAGATGCGTAATCTGTTGGAGATTGGATCCCAACAGCGATATCCTTTGTGTTCCGTGCCATAACCAAGAAAGCAACACAAGCGAGAACGCGGTTGTAATTTTGTGCGCTCATGAGGCTGCAAGAGAACAAAACAAGCACATCCAAAAGGTTTAAGAATGGAATATTCAGGAGACTTACCAAACAGTTTTTCAAAAGGAGATAAGTTTTGAAGATTTATGGTGGGAAGTCGATTAATTGTATAGACAGCATTAAGAGTTGCTTCCCCCCAAAACTTTTCTGGACACGAGGCTGAGAGGAGAAGGGCACGAACTGAGTCAAGGATATGACGATGTTTTCGTTCAGCCCAACCATTTTGTTGGGAGGTGTGAGGACATGAACGTTGAACCGTAGTGCCTTGTTGACTGAGAAACTGCAGCAAGAAAGAATCACGATATTCCATCGCATTGTCTGTGCGTAGAATCTTAATAGCACAAGAAAAATGTGTTTTAACCATACGAGCAAAAGAAATATAAATTTGTGGTAACTCAAAGCGATTTTTCAGAAAATATATCCATGTAAAACGAGAAAAGCCGTCAATAAACAATACAAAATAACGAAAACCATCTATTGAAGAAACAGGAGAAGGCCCCCAAATGTCTGAATGGATCAAATCAAAAGGACTATTTGAAATAGAAACACTACGATTAAAGGACAAAGCAGGCTATTTGCCAAGTTTACAATGTTAACAATCAAAAGACTCAAACTTTGTGGATCCTAATAACCCACGAGATATTAGAGGTTGAATTTTGCTTGCTGAGGCGTGACCAAGTCGAAGATGCCATTGATGAATGAGGGAGTTGACAGTAGCAGCAGAGATATGATCTTTAGGAAGGTGGAGAGATTGAAGCTCAAATAACCGACCCACCCTGCGACCCGTCCCAATGATTTGCTTCGTCTGTGGATTTTATACCTGAACACCAGATGTTGAAAAATAAACATTCAGACCTTGTTCACACAATTGACCGACAAAAATAAGATTAAGTGCCAAGTTAGGAATGTAATATGTATCAGGAAGGGTGAGATTTGAGGTGGATACATGACCGTTATGAGTGATGTTCATTGTATTGCCACTAGCTGTGTGGATTGGTGGCAAAGAAGAAATAGGTGTCGCAGAAGGCAATGATTTAATATCAGTGGTCATATGATTACAACATGCAGAATAAAAAAACCAACGAAAATTACCGTGAGTAGCAGACATGGCAGTAGAGGTGTTGGAAGATATAACCTGTTTGATTAGAGCTTCAATATCACTCATAGTAATGGCAATCTAACCGTCAGTGGCAGCAGCAGAGATAGAGGAAGATCCAGTCTTTGGAACATTCTTGGATTTGGTGAAGCCACGATTTTGTTTTGGAGGTTGCGTGGGACAATTTTCAAGAATATGGACAATACCATGACAGTACCTACACTCTATAGTAGGATAATTAGCAAATACATGACCAGTACGATTGCAATTCTCACATGGATGATGATTCGATTTCTGGTGTGAGAATTGAGTAGTTGCAAGAGCAACATCCATTTGAGGAGTTTTGTCTAGATTCAGACGGGTTTCTTCAAAAATGATTTCTTGAATTACAGTATCCAACGATGGAAGCGGATTTCGATGTAGCAGTGAGGCTCGTACGACTTGATATTCAGGTCGAAGAGCCATAAGAATTTGAATGAGATGAAGATGGTCTTCACTGATTTTTGCCAGAGATATTTGATGCCAAATTGGTTGGACTTGAGCAAGAAAATCATTTACTGATTGACCAGGTTCTTGCTTGATGTTGATAAGTGTGGTCCACAACTGATAATAGTGAGCAAGTCCAATGGTCTGATAGCGGTTTTTCAAGAAATCCCAAATTTCTTTTGCAGAATCATAGTTATCAAACTGAATATGAATAGACGGTACAGACGTGTTGCGCAGCCACGTGATGATCTGGTGATTTTTGCTATCCTAATCCTCAAGACGATCAGCAAATTTTGTAGCAGATTCATCTTTTTCTCGAGTTGGCTTGACGACATCTCCGGTGACTATGCGCCAAAGTTTGCGGCCGATCAGAAAACTCTTCATTCCTTGAACCCAAAGATTGTAGTTTGGTGGTCCGGTCAAGGTGGTTGTAATGGGTTTAGCAATCTCAGATTTCTCCATGATGCAGAGATGAACAGATAATGGAGGACTGAGTTTGTACAGATTCAGATACAAATTTGCACAAAAAAAAAGGAAAAAAAGGACAGAGCAAGGACAAATGGGCAGACAGATATGCAGATGTTGCAGGAAGAAAAAAACAAAAAATTGGGGATCAATGACCTATGCTCTGTATACCATGTCAACAGAAAGTGGAATTGGAACAATACTGTGAAAATAGACTGTGTTTCTATTTGCTTTGCTATACAAGAATACAATATAGGGAAATATATACAACTCAGCAATAGCTAATTTGGTAATGTAAATCTCCTATAATAAAGCTGAAATCTCCTATAATTAATCTATTATCAAAAGGTATCCCTATAATTTCTCTTAACAAGAAGATAGGAAGAGGGAGGAATGGGTATGATGAGAGAATCATTTTCTCATCAATCAATACACAAAATTCTGATTTTAATTGGTTATTATGATATTTCCTCTCTCTGATTAGGTTATGCATGCTTTATGGTAAGCAAAGTTTTTTTTCTTTTCGAAACAACATATAAATTATGGGAAATGCTTATTTTTACGAACAGTAAAAACAAGAATTGCAAGAATAGATCTCTACCGTTCTTTACACCCACTAACCGGTGAATTCTGCCAAACAAGTACAAAAAACGCGCATGAATTGCGGCGGTTTTAATGTAATTTTGCGGCGGTTTTTAACCTCCACAAGATGTTTTGCCGGAGTTTTCAAAACCCCCGTTTATTCTAATCCCACAAATTATTTGCTGGAGTTTTGGCCAACCGCTGGTATTGTATTCCATAAACCCCCGCAATATTTCAAGACCATTTTGAGGGGGTTTTTAACCTCCTCAAGCTTTTTCTTCTTCTAATTTAAAGGAATTATAAATATCTAATAAATTATATTATTGCACTCAAAATTACATAATAATATATAACCATAATAACATAAATGTACTACATCCTTGGCTGCTGAGTCAAGTTAACCAGAATAAGTGAACAATAGTGAACTAGTGCCGAAAAACCGAGGCAGCAACACCCAAGAAAACTTCCATTTCCAGTCATGCGACCGACCAGATAACTTAATGCCTCAATAGAGGAAACCTGTTGCAGAAAAATTGAAAAACAGCCAACAATCACTATCAAAAATATTGCAGGAAAGTCAAGAGATGTTATGCTATAGTGCACCTAAACTACAACAAAACTAGGATCAGGGGCCATAAAAAGAGACATTTATTCACCCAAAGCATATATTTTAATAGCAAGACATTATTTCATAATCCACATCCACAATTTCCATCTCAAACTATTGGGAATTGGGCACTCAATAGAGACTAAAATACCATGCAGCTGTTCAATATAAGCATTGATAAGGAAACCAGTGAGCTATTTATCATAGAAAGAGATGGGAAATTGAAAGAAAAAAAGTTGGAGACAATGCTTATTACAATGAAAAGACTTAGCATACACCATGATTCTCAATTTCTAAATTTAGGAAGAAGATATACCTTATAAGATAATTGATTTCAAATCCACTCACATCATCAAGGAAGAAGAACCTGATATTATAAATGAAATAATAAGAAGAAAAAAAAAATGTGAAGTTCAAACTAGTGCAATGACCAAGTAAAAAGAAAACATATTTTTCAATTTAGCATGGCCATTGTAGATAAAGAAACTGGTACAATATAAATTAGGAAATTAAAATCATCATAACTGCTACATAGCTACTATACAGTCCCACCCCAATGGCAAATCAATGTAGCATATTAATTATGATAGTTTTAGAAATTCACTTACTCTTCAGATTCAGACTACATGTAAAATGCTATTTGTATTCATTATTTATCTCCACCAACAATACACAGAGTTATCCTGTACAGAACAAAATGTAAATACTAGAATCAAAAGACAGATTGTTCTTACCAAAGACCGAAAAATAATAATAAACCAAATTATGAACAAGTTATCAACAACTTCAAAAACAAAGTTAAAGATTTATGTACTAATCTTACCAAAGACAATGTTTCCGCTCCAAATTCAACCCTGACAGGGTCCCTCAATTCTGCTTTGGCAACTCTTCCAATCTCATTTCTAATAGTCTATCAGCTTCAGGTAAGATCAAAATAAAATCACAATCTTACTCATACTAATACATGACCGAATAACTCATAAATCAAAAACTTGGCAACAAATCAAATTTAAAGAACCCAAAAACCTAAAATCCCAAATTGGCAGCAAATCAAATATGAAGGAGCACATAAATTAAAAACCCCAAATCAGAACATTTCCGAGGGGAAAGTTAGCTTCAATTTTGCGGGGGTTTTTTGAACCGCTACAGTTTAATGAACATTTCCGTAGTCATCACTTTTTAACTAAACTGAGGGGTTTTTCTAAAACCGCCTTTAAAAAACTGCCACAATCAAGTGGTCATTCTTGCGTTTCGTTTATGAAAATATTCGTAAGAAATAGAATGACTTGTGTATTATATATGTTTTTAGTTATTTTATATTGTGTTGCTATCGGTTTACGATGACCATTGACGTGGTAGTTCTGGTCCGGATACATTAGCTTACTTCTTGCTGCAAATTATTGTTCACCCATGTTCAGTTTGTAACAAATTGACAAAGAGTTATTGTAATGTTTACTTAAACTTTGTTCATTGAGTATAATTTGTACCAAGACCATAGGTCCCAAAGTTACATTGATCTGTTTGATAAAACTGTACCCCTTGACTTGAAAAGATGAGATCACTTCCATCATTGCCTTATCTTTTTCATTGGACTGGAATACTCAAATCTGTGAACACAGAATAAACTTCCAACCTTGAGAGCTAGTTGTTTCATTTTCTAATGAATGAACTTGTGATTGGGTATGGTGAAGTAGTCGCATTAATCTGTAAAATGAAATAGCAACATTAATAGCAAAACAAGAATATTAATTAGAACTAGAAGTTATCAAGTTCTACAAGAGTTTTGTCGGAAACACGTGCTGCTTAAAGTTTTATGATTGTCAAAAGTCTTCTTTGCCAACAAGAACTATTCAGATATATAGCATTAAATTAGAGGTTTTACGTGCAAATGATATTAGGTTCACAAAAAATAATAACTAGTCTTAATCCAATTAGGCAAGGATAAAAGAAATGCTAATTTCACAACTACATCTTAGATGATACAAGATTGCAAACACACCCGATTTGAACTCGCAATTTCTAAATTTTCAACACCCCGTTTGGTTCACAAGCAACAACAACCTTGAATGTGCAGCCCAACCACAGATAATGGTAGCTCGCAGTAGGAGATGCCAACAGAGGGTTGGATTACGTTTAGTGTCAACTTCAATGATTTTATATTGAAGAGTAACATTTGTGCGAGCGCTCGACCACCTGTGCACAAAACTAGTTTTAATTTTACCACAGTTTGAGATTGCGATGCTTCCCGAGACTCCCCATAATAGTAACCATCCTATGTTGCAAATCATCCACAAGGTGTTGAAGTAGATAGAAAATGCATCTCTGGGTCGAAGCACTAGTAGTAAGTTCATGGGAAACATCTTCCCAAAGGTCAGCCAAACGCCAAACCCGCACAACAACCATACATGCGAAAAAGTAATGGGCAAGATCCTCCATAGGAGGATCACAAATGACACATGAGAGAGGGCATTGAAACCCCTTATCTTGAATTCTAATGCGTGTTGGGAAGCACCTGCGACACATTCTCCGTATAAGATTCTTAATTTTTGATGGCACCTTCAATTTCCAAATTCCCGCCTGGCTCCTAGTTGCCCGGTTGTCGCAAATGAGAATAGTCTACAAGTTCCTCGACACATAAGCGGTAGGCGCTCTTGACCGAGCAACCAAAGGAGTTCTAAGAATATCGTTGGCAATATTGGGACCGAACACTTGTTGAATCAAATGCGACCAACATTTGGTGCTGTGATCTATTAACGATGCCGCTTTGAATTCCTGCACAAAATTTGCCCCTTGTATATTCGCATCAATGCAACGACCATCTCTAAGCCACGGTTTATCCAAGATAGGAATGGATAACCCATAACCAATACACCAATGGGAACCTCATCTCACAATAAATCATGCACGAAGGATGCTATGCCAAACGTAGCTTGGTTTATGACCTAATGTAGCGTAAGATAACTAAGGAAGGGGAAATATTGTGCTTTAAAGATGTGAGAAACAAGTGATTGTGGCTCGGTTTGGAACTTCCACCCTTGTTTATCAGGAATTGCAAGGTTGAAAGTAGATAAATTTGGAAAACCCATTCCACCTTGATTCTTACACATAGACAACTTCTCCCAAGACAATCAGTTAATACGTCTATTGTTGGAACCTCCATAAATTGATTCTTTGCCAAACCTGAAGAAAACAGTACAGACGAAAAAAACCTTAATTATTTTTGTACTATAAAAAAAACCTTAACATTTTTGGTCGTAAGCGGTGGTTTCACTTTCATCAACGACAATGGTGAAACACAACAGAGCCCGGATAGTATACTCCAAACCCTTTTCAATCTCTCTTTCACAATTTCCAAACTCTCTATTCTTACAATTATATGTATAATCAAGTTTATGTTTTCAAGTAATGTGGATACATGCATTCATAATCTACGAAGCCTTGACACATACACGACAATGACACTAAGAGTTTAGAAAAATGAAAAAGTTCAATGAAATCATATGTGTCGAAGTATCGTCCGCGTCGAATGTCGTCGGAAACCAGACACACTTTCGATTAGAAGTGTCAGTGCTGCAAAGTTCATAATAAAATAAGGGTCTCAATCTTAAAAGTTTCAGCTATTATTATCTTGTTATGCTGAAATGTTGGATCTTATTGTTAATTGTTATTGCTTTTTGCATACGAAGCACAAACACGGACACTAACAAGTCAACACCGAAAATAATTTGAGAAAATAACATAATGAAATGCTTTTTGCCTGAAGTGTCGGTGCTACACTCTCTGCTATGGTTGGCGTCGAAGGACGGAAATTTGTAGATTTTTTTTTTTTTTTTTGGAATTTATAGTTTTAAACGTAACTAGTTAGAAAAGAAGAATGAAAATTTTCTAGCTGAAAGTTAGTCCTTTCATATATTTGAAGCATGTTAGCATTAAAGTTAGCTATATTAGTTTGATCAAGCATCATTTTACAAAATCAAGTTTGATTAAAATGAGTCCGCTCTAGCGTTGTTTATGTTTGGGTAACTCTTGTCAAAAGCGTGTATGATGAAAGGTAAATCATTTAGATAATAGTTATCGAAAGTACTTTTGGATAATAGTTCAAATTGTAAAGGGAACATCACAACCGGCAAAAGGAGAATGAAAAAGTATCAGGGTCCATACAAACGTATGTTTGAAGCAAAATTTGGTTTTTGCATCTATATAATGTGTTGAAGTGTTAATACTTCGATTCTTACGTTGGCTTTTGCAAATATTAGGAAACTAAGCATTTGAAAAGGTGTAACACCCCGGCAGCCTAAGAAAAAGGTCAAGGGAACTCATCAGACTTATTACCACTTGATATATGTTAGCTTTCTTCATCGCGAACCTTTGCTGGAAGAACATAGAACAATCAGAATGCATGACAGAAAAATAAAGAAAGCCGAGGCAAAGAAAAACTACAAACATTCAGACAGGCTACGGGAGAAAGCACCAAAACCAAAAATAGATATGATTATTTGGCAGAGGTTTGCCTTCTTTTTTGTGTAACTCAATTTATATCCTCTAGCTGGTGATAAATTTTCCAGTTTATTTGATTTATCTATGTATTATAAGTACCCAAGACTTGTGGATGCACTTGGAGAATTGGACGATTGTCTTACAACGATGCATCTCTTTGCAGCATTACCTGTGTCAAAGAGCAAGAAAATTGATGTAGAGCTTGTACACAAATGCCGAAGGTATATAATACTTGGAATTTGTATAAATTTTTACCATTATGTGTAACTTTTATATTTCCTTTAAGAAAGTGCAAATTTGAAGACAGTAATATCCTATCTTCTTAATTTATTTATTCTTGCTTACCTGTATATCATCTCTATCAATAATTGGGAAGTATGAGACGCATCATTTTCCTAATTTCATTTCATGTTTCTTTTCAAATAAAATTTATAAAAAAGTAAACTAAATTAATAATATACGGATGCTGTGCACGTAACACAACATAGCTTATTAGACTTTTTTATTGATGCTATATCTCTTGAACTTATTTATGAAATCATTTACATGATTGATTGCTATGTCATTATTTGCACTGTTTTGGCCTAATTACTCAGGTAGAAAGGGAATCATTGCTTCTTGTTATTCCTGCGTTTGGTGGTACTGTTTCTTGGGAGGGAAAGGGGGTGCCTTTCGATGAATGTGACCAGAGCATTACTTATCTGGTTTGTGATTTAGCATATCATCTTCTATGTGACATAACTTTTCAAGCCTTCCTTTTGTATTCACCAAACTATTGCTTTTATATGTTTAGATTGTTGACAGGGATGCGCAAGGCCATAGGTTTCAATCTAGATATTTGGTTCTTCAAGGGATATTTTCTTGTGAATCATAAATCCACACATCCTTTTTTCTTTTCATTTTGTTCGATTAATTTGTTTCTAAAAACTTAAAATGTTTCTTTTGTTAAAAAGATTCCTCAATCTCACTTGTCAAGTTTCGTTAACTACGATGAAGAAGGCTACATTCCCGACTATGCAAAGACTATCAACCACTTGCAAGCTGCTGCCAGAAAGGAATTTCTTCCACTTCCTGGTGTTGGAAAAGAAGATTCACTTCAGGGTGCTATAACATATACTTCAGCAGATTCTAATGTCGAAAAAGAAACATCTGCTTGTGTGGCACAGACCAAAGAATCAACAACGAATGGCCAAGAAAATGTCGACACTGATATGAGTTTACTTGTGATGTCTCCTTATGCATATACTTAGTTGCAAAGTGATTGATGGGTTAAGTCTTTACAGTTGGTTTTGAATTTCCTCAACTTTGTTTATTACTTATTTTGTTGTAAATCTGTTATTCAGATATCTAATAAGCACAAGCAGAATGAGACTGATATGAAGCTAAGGGTCAAAGGAGTTGAAGACTCTAGCTATGACTTCACTTTTGATATTGACATTAAGGCAAGAGGAATGTGTTTCAATTTTAAGGTAGAAAAAGCCTTATAGCTCAAAGAGCTCATGCAAGTGATTTTGTGTTTATAAATATTTTCCATATGTCAAAACTTGACATCTGACACAATTTTACGGTTTCCGAAATTTTAATATTTTTTCTCTCTTCTTGGAATAAGACCAACATGAATATGTGCAACTGTAGACCTTATAATTTCATATTAAGAGTTTGAATTCTCAGAACTCTTGATCATATTTTTGTTGTATTTTGTCTAATACATGTCGATTTATATTTTTTTTAGCGATAATTTTTGTAGAGATAGATAGGGACTTCGTTCTTTCCGTTATTCTTAGGTCTCTTACTTTGTTTTTGGCTCTTTGTTTGCTGTTTAATAAAATTTTCGAGCAAGGTGGTAGAGGAATATGGGGGTAGTAGCTGTGGGGTGTCCACCTAGTTGGGATGTCAAGTTATCTCCCGCTGCCTTCCTTCGCTTTTGATTTATAAAAAAAAAAAATTATATTTTTGTTCTTAACTCTTAGTTCTGTTACTCTACGTTGGTCTATAAATTTTGAACAAATAAATATAACACTACAAACATAATTAACACATATTTTATTTAATAAGACAACATGCTATCCTGTCACACATATTACTCAATATAAAGAATTTTTTCTTATATTTGAGACCGGAGTGAGTATTGATTATTTCTATTCTCACTCAAGGGAACAGAATTGATCAATGATTTATTCCATGAACATAATCTAGCTAGAAATGATACTGTAGCAAATTAATTATTTATGTAGAGATGTTCAAGAACAGGCACAAACACAATTCTGATTTTTGCAAGAACCAGTATACCAGCCTGGTACTCTCCTGCAATGATTGTCACATTCTTGGTTGCCAGATGAACCAATACATGCACCCCTGAAGAATTGATATGAGAACTCACAAGCCTCAATTTGCACCACTGCTTTATCTGCAATTTCCAAAAGAACAATATTATTTTTCTTAAGCAATATATTTTCAACACTCGATAGTTAACAAATTACTATTTTAAATTTCTAGTTATTAGTTGAAAAAGCATATTCTCATATTCTCACATAACAAACTCATTCTCACTAGATATGTCCTCTATATATATATATATATATATATATATATATATATATATATATTCAATATCTCTATCTCATTTTATAATTACTGACCAGATAAAATATTCTTTAAAAATCGTAAACATATAAAAATTGAACTCTAAATTATAGCTTGCATACATGTTTTTATTTTCTAATAAAAAGTATTGTAATAAAAAATGGTTTTATAAGTTAAACATAATGACCAAAATACAAAATCATATTCCAAATTACTATAATATAAACTTACAAGCAGCCAAGAGAACAATGAGAAAGAAGCACAAGCTAGCAAGTGTTTTCCTCTCCATCACCTTTTTTTGTCTTCTAAAAAAATGTAAGTGGTTATGTTTGATAGATGTAGCCAATTTATAGAACCCCAAACCTTGGAAAAGTACATTCCCACCATCAATTTAAACTGTGATAGGAACTACATTAAGTCACTGATTGCTGTTTGAAAAGTCACCATCAATGTGACCCAGATCATCCCTAACAGGTTGTAAACTTTTAAGACTTAATACTTATTAGGTACCTCATTTGAGAGAAAAGTTTTTTGAGTCTTACAAGACTCAATGTCTCGTTTAAAACCTCAGTGTTAAGTAAGACCCACATTTTTTTAATATTGAAAAACTGAAATATAGTGATATGAATTTATTAATAGTTGATTAGTGAGTCCCATTTAAAAAATATGTAAGATCTCGAGTTGAAGGATTGAATACTTATTAGATACTACTATTAAAAAATTATAAATAAGTGATGTGTACACAAGTGAAACACATTTAAGTATTATAAAATAGATGTCCACGTTGTGAATATTCTTCATAAAAGTGATAAGACCGCAATTCTTACTTTACTAAATTGCTCCACAAATTAAGAATTTCCACTTTAAATTGAAATTGTGATAGGAACTATATTTAGTCAATTGTTGTTGTCTTTTATGGGTATGAGTATCAATAATCATTCAATAACTCTTACAAAAAGAATAGCCAATTTTTTTACCGTAGACTAACAAGAATCTTTTAGTAATATTTTATTGGATCTGATATGTTTTCTTCCTTTCAAAGATCACATCAAATTCTTTAGGATTAATATTTGAAAGGTCATGCAGATATGATTTACTTAGTATTTTTTTTTGGGCTTAAACCATGTATCTTTCATGTGCAATTGTAGAGATTAATCCCTTGAGCATTGTGGAACCTAAATAGGTGACAAACTCTCTCTAAGAGTTTTAACGTTGCTGCATTAAAACTCTTATAATTTACTTCTCATTTCATTCTTATATATATTTATTTTTTTGCAAAAATATCTTTGGAAAAGATTTTGTTTTTTAAAAAGATCCCAGAACCCATTATGGTGCTGACGTTGCTAATTGTGCAACGTTGTCCACGTGACGATGACGTGTAAAATCCATTAATTTATAAGTTTTAAAAATAATTTAACAAATCAAAAATAAATTTTTGAAAAATTAAATTAAAATTTTTGAGAATTTATTTTCCATTTTTTCGTAAATATTCAGATTATTTAATTTTCAACAATATATTTTCATTTTTTTAATTTAAAATTATAAAGTTTTTGAAAATTTTAATTTTAAAAAAATTATTTTTAGATTTTAATATTATATTTTTTATATTCAGATTTTTTATTTCAAAACATCTCAGATTAAATAATATTTTAAAGGTTTAATTTAAATTTTTATTTTTAAATTAATAGAAATGTCTTGTCAACACCATATGGTAAATAGTACATAGTCAACAATTGTTACGTTAACTCGAGAATCATTTGCTACTCGTATTCCTGCAATCCCTATTATTAACCCAAACTCTTTAGGATTTGATCTAGCGGTGGCTTGGGACCCTAAAATGTGCTACTCTTTAGGTCTCCGATTCGATCCTCCTGGTCCATATAATTGTTGTGTTGGGTAAGTCTATACATTGATTTGCTCTAACTTAGACATCTATTAGTAGATGGTGAGATTCATCCTCCAAATTAATTGATCATTAGGCGGCCGAATAGCGAGTTTCCAAACTTAATTTTTTATCCTAAACTCTTTGAATCATGTAATATCCCGCTCGACGATTATTGGGATATTACCAGTCAAACGTGTCAGAGGACCAATGTTCATGGAAAGCAAGTACGACGGAGAATGTCTATTAGACGATATTAGTTAAGCATGGGTTAAGTATCAGTGTCAGGCTAAACGTGTTTAAGACAGAGGGCATTTTAGTCTTTTCACACAAGGAGTATATAAAGGTGGTTGGTTACTAAATCTTCATTCTCCGTTTGGTTTCCTCTCTCTGAGTTTGGACCAAGAGAATTGTCTCCTCCTTCTCTCTAAAACCGCCCCCTTTCCCTCAATCTTCATTCATCAACATTTCTATTTGTATACAATGGTGAATCAAGCAAGAAACAAGTGGAAAAGAGGATTAAGCTTTGGGGTTGGTTTAATGAGCCAAAGGCCATGGGTTCATGATGAATCAAGAGCTAGGGTTTTGGTGATGAAAGATTTGAGTTGCATTGGAAGCTTGAAGATGCTGTAATTTAATCAGGTGAGTTCTTAGATAGCTTAACCTCCCTTTGGTTTGAGTAATTCTAGTAAGAAAATCATAGATCTTGCTAAGTTAGAAAAGTATGATTTTAGCTCCCAAATGCCAATCTTGTTGTTGTATGTTGAAATTGCCATGCAAGATGATTTCTAAATGTTTATATGAGTTTCTATGAGTGTATTGTGCATTGCAGGACCAATTTTGAAGAATTTGGGGGTCAAAACTCGAATTTTGCACTTCGGGACCTGAAGAAACTCGCCATAAGTCTAAAACTCGCTTATAGCGAGTTTCCCCAAAAAACCAACACGCCATAGGCGAGTTGGTTCTGCCACCTCCCATTTCTATGGCTTGTTGGCTTGCCTTGGGGCCTGTAGTGCAGTCTAAAGCCCTTCTTGTGATGTTTTCCAACTTTATAACCCCTAAACAACATCTAAGCAATGCACATAACATCAAATGATACTTGGAATGAAAATCATAGCAATCTTAGCATATACGGTAAGAATGGCACAAGAGAGTTTTAGCATGTTATTCGGGTAGCAATAAACTAAGAATGGGGATAATCATAGAACTTCGACATAGACCGTCGAGAACTAGAACGATAACATGAATCCCTAAGTATGTTAAGATATGAGTTGTTGAGTATAAGCTCTTCACTATGAACAAGAATGAATATTCAAGCAAGCAATGACTCACCGCTAAACGAGTAGATCACAGACTCGTGGTGATCATTCATGTAAGATAGCACGCCTCTAACGTAACATGTATATGAGTATGACCATGTAAGCATATTTACCGCTAATCAGGTAGATCGAGGACCCATGGTAAATAAGTAAGCAAGTAATAGTATATGTTATCATGTATGAACAAGACTTTAAGCAAGATGTAGGTGTCGTGTCTCTTGCTATCCACGTCAGGGGGATACAAGAGGTTCACGCAAGGGGAACGGGACACGCTCCGCAAGGTAGGCCCGCACGACACTGAGGGAGTCTGATGTACCTTAGCTAGGTTTTCATCGGTCATGTATGGGATTATACTCGGGGTTACTCCACTCGGGGCTCTCCGTAAAATGAATCAAGATAATAATGTTTGTTCAACGCTAACCTCTAACCTAATGAATGAATATGACTATGTATGATACAATATGATTATGATTATGATATGATGTTATACATGTGTAGGTTGGGCATTAGAGCAAGCTATGAAGTTATACCGACGACGATCTTAGGTTTCCCTAATCGTCCGGTTTAGGATCGTGTCATGAATAAGCATGTTAAGTCTCGATGCGTGTACCGTATCTTGATAGAGCGGTTTTAGGTTCCCTCGACCGCCATGACACGTTTGATGTAAAGCAAGACCTATAAGACAAGTTAAGATGAACCAACGACGGATCTAGTATGCACGACCGTCTAAGTATGCAAGCCCCCACACACGTATAATCAACCGTCAGGTTGTATTGTAGACACGTGGTGACTATAGGTTTCCCAGAAGTCACCTATAACCTAGGATTAGGTAGAACTCACTGAGACGTTATGTCTCATCCCAATCCTTATTTGTTTCAGATAAACAGGATGGTATTGCAAGCTCGTAGCCGGATGGATATTTCAGCAAGTGCTCGTTCGTACCCACTATAGGATGTCATGGATTTTAAGGATGTTTTTACTATGTCTTAGACAAGTAATGTTGTTTTGTTGATGTACGAACGCGTATTGTTTTATAATATATTCATTCGATTGTTTCAAGTTGTAAATTTTAATGTATCCAGTACATAAGATAATGCACATGCTAAACTTTCTAGATACGTTTAGTGTGGGCGTTACAAATCACCTCTTCAAAACTGGGAAGGAAGCATTAGGCCTGACTCCATTTCTCAATTTGAATACAAAATTTCAGAAACAATCCATAATGAATTCCTTCCTATTCAAACCTTACATATCACCATCCAAATAGTGATGTCACCAGAGGTTTTCAAGTCAGACACTACACAAAATCTTGCAAATTTTATACTATTTGTTGAGCATGATAATAAGTTCTATTTGCGTAGCTTGCTTCCAACAGTCATATTTGTTAGCCCTCAACGTAGGTTTTGGGGTTCATTATGTGCATGTAAAGACAAAACAATAGAAGAATGATTAGTAGACAATTTATTATGGTCAATATAATTGGAAATGGGGTAAGTAGTGGAGTGAAAACTGTTGGAGACATAGTCTTGCAGATAAGAAGGGGGAAGTTGTATGTCTAGTGGAATGTCTAAGTAAAGGTGTTGAAGGTAAAGAGGAAGTTGATAGCAGGAAGGTCATCATCAATGATAGGAGAAGTACGTGAAGGTGGAGATGTAAGGATGGAAGATGTATCTGGTGCAGGCAAAGATGAAAAATACTCCCAATCAGGAGAAGTAGAAGATGGGGTGAATTTGTATTAAGGAAATGTTTCATGAAAATTTACATGTCTAGAAACAAATATTTCTCTAGAAGTTAGATCAAACAAATGGTAACCTTGGTATCCTGATTTATAACCTAAGAAAATGGACTTCCTCACTCTAGGTTGAGGTTTAGATTTGTGGGAATGTAATGTGGAAGCACAACGTAAACAACGAGACACTTTAAACAAGGTGATATATGGTTATTTGTGAAACAAAATGTGATAAGGAGACTCATTATGAAGGATAGGTGTGGGAACATGGTTGATAAGGAAGACAGCATGAAGTATAGCATAAAACCAGAAAGAAGGAGGTAATTTTGAATGAAAAAGTAAAGCTCTCCTAACATTAAGGATATGTTGGTGCTTTCTTTCCACCCTACCATTTTGTTGAGGTGTCTCAACACAAGACTTTTGATGGACAATTCCACGAGAAGAGTAAAAATCATGGAGTAAAAATTCAGGGCCATTATCAGTTCCGACAAACTTATGAGTGGTGTTAAACTAAGTTTTAATCATGGTAATGATGTGTTTAACATGTGTAGCAACTTTTGTTTTGGTTTTTAATAGGATAATCTAGAGAAATCTATTATGATCATCCAATATAGTGAGAAAATATCTTAAGCCAAACGCCTATACCTTCCCCGTTCTCGGCTTGGACGATCAAAGCGAGAAAGATGACGACATTAATGATGACGAATTCTATATAGGTTCTGTCGTTTTGTCAATACTCTCATGCTCTCTCCTCTCTCTACCAACCAACCCCTCAAAACTTTTTCTTTAAGCTCTGCCTTTGGATTTTTAAAGGGACTTGGAAACAGCCAACGTGATTGTCACATTAAAGTCTTCAAGCCATGGTTAGAAGCTGAAAAATGGCGAGGTGTTGAGGAGTTAGATCTCTCTTTGAGCTACCACACCTTCAATCCTAATATTTTCATCTCCCGAACCCTTGTTGTTCTCAAACTTGAAATGTTATATATTGAAAGTAATACTTCGTGTGTTGGTCTTCCCTTGCTCAAATCCCTAGATTGGAGATATGTTTATTTTAAAATTGGAATGATTACATAAATTTTCTTTCTGCTTGTCCTATCATAGAAGACTTACATGTTAAGTGTATTTATATACAGAGTGAGATTCATCGTGATGAAAACAATATACCAAAAGAAAGGTTGAGGTCCTTGACCTTGTCTAAGTTGGTTAGAGTTGGTTTCAGGTCAATGGATCCTTTGTGTCATGGTATTAATAATGTTGAGTTTCTAAGTTTAAGAATAAGATTCACAGAGGCTTCTTTCAAAGTCATTATAGTGTTTACTAACTTAATTCACCTTGAACTAATGTTTTATTATAACGCATGTTGGTATGGTGTATTAGAACTGCTCCGACATTGTCCCAAGCTTCAAATAATGGTTTTTTGAGTCCTATGTTTGTTTGTTTGTTTGCGTGTTCCTTTTTCTTTTCTTCATATTTTGATAAATGTTATTTTCTTAACCCTTTGACAGTTCACACGCAAAAACTCATCTAAGGAATGGAAATGCCCAATTTAAGTTTTCGAATGTGTTTGTCGCACCTGAGATTATATACTATTTTAGACATTAATGGTTCGACAAATGATCTTTGATTTGCAACTTATATCTTGGAGAATGCGAGTCTTTTACAAGACATGACGTTAGGCATTGATACTGGCTCCTCAAATGAAAAACTTTTGGAAAATGATCAGATTATAGAAGAATTGTCCTCTTGTCCAAGGATATCTCCACAATATGTAAACTTTTATTTAAGGATAACTACTAGAATTATTGGGGTTTTTCATTACTTTCTTTTCCAATATGCTGCAACCATTTAGTTCGATAGCTTGGACAACATATACAAGTTTTGTGTTCAACATTCATGTCATCACAATTAATAAGACTATTGACATTCTAATAATATCCTTAACTTCATAATGAATTGCTACAGCCTCGTCTTCGGTTTGTAAATTTCCGTCCCTATCATTCTAAGACCTTTTGATTGTGTGAATGCACGCATATTTTTGCCGACATAAAGTTATATGGTGGGAAGTTAATTTGTTTCCACTTTCCGTGCTTATTGTTTTGGGTTCATTAGGGTTCTTATTTGTTATAGAAATCTTGGTTGGAGTGTCCTATATTATATTCTGAGCAAATTTGTGTTTTCTTTAAGGGAATCACAAATCCACACATCCTTTTTTCTTTTCATTTTGTAAGGCTACATTCCCGACTATGCAAGGACTATCAACCACTTGCAAGTAAACTTTTTTAATCTCCTTATGCATACTTTTATTTTAACGGAAAAATTTATTAATAACAAAGTCCCTACACAAGTTCTGTTTATAATTACGGACCTGATAAAATATTCTTTAAAAATTGTATCAATTTAATAATGTATCAATTTATAATTACGGACCTGATAAAATATTCTTTAAAAATTGTAAACATATATATAAAAATTAAACTCTAAATTATAGCTTGCATACATGTTTTTATTTTCTAATAAAAAAGTATTGTCATAAAAAATGGTTTTATGAGTTAAACATAATGACTAAAATACAAAATCATATCCCAAATTACTATAATATAAACTTACGAGCAGCTATAAGAGAACAATGAGAAAGAAGCACAAGCTAGCAAGTGTTTTCCTCTCCATCACCGTTTTTTGGCTTTTAAAAACATATAAGTGGTTATGTGCTATAACATTGTTGATAGATGTAGCCAATTTATAGAATCCCAAACCTTCACGGCCGACCTAACATGACAAGAGGCCTAAAGGAAATTTTATCATGAGGTTTTTTGGATTTTAAAAAAAAAAATAGCACATTGCTTATTAAAAGCATAATAAATCAAGTTTTGTTGAATCCAAGATTTGAACTTAAGAACAAAAGGATTTGAGGCTATAAGATCCCGCAAAATTCTCAACAGACTGCGATATCAATGAACGTGTCAGAGAAAAAATATTAGGAAGGGTTAATTATATGACGGAGAATATTTAACGGTGCAGAGTGAAATAACTTAGAACAAGTGAAGAATTATAAGGTTTAGTTAAGAAAGGGTTGGACGGTATTTTTTAGTGAGGAGACTATATATATGCCAAATCTATTATTTCCTTCATTTTCCAACACTCTTTTCTCTCTCAAAAACTCAGAATCCTTCCCCTTCTCTCTAACCCTCTCACGACCCACTTCCTCTCCCTCATAAACTTCTATTTTCTTCCATTATTCATCAAATCAAAGAAATCAACATGCAAGCAAAGACCCTTGATCCTCAACACATTTTAAACCGCTAGAAAGCTTTAGATCCTTGTATGTTTCTTTTTTGGCTGTGACCCATCCTTCCTCTTGGTTTGGGAAACTTATGATTAAGTTGTTTGATTATGTTAGAGCATGTAAATTGGCACTAGTTCTGTTTAGATTGGATTGCTAGATGCATGATATAAGAACTGAAGCATGAATTGATGTTGAGGTTTTGCCATGAAGAGGAGTTGAGTTGTTATGATTATGGTTCTGTGGTGACTAAGCTCTAGTTGGTTGTTGTGTGGTAATAAGTTGTTCATGAATGAGAATTATAGCTGAATTGTATTTTGAAATTGTGGGGATTATGGCTGTGAATTTCATGAAATAATATAGTAAGCGCAAGTTCTGTTTGATTCGTATATGTTGCTGTGTAACTTGGATTTGATTGATTGTTAAAATCATGGATTCTTCATTCAATTCCCTTTAATTCGGATATAGACTTTGTATGATTCGGATTAGAAACGGATTCGGAAAACGCATTTGAAGTTTCGTAATTTATGCTGGATTTTGGTTAACGTTTTAGTGAATTCACTAAAACGGTAATAACCCTTTCTCTGTAGCTTGGAATTCAGTGAACTTTGTTGCTATGGTTAGCTAACGTAACACCCGACATTTTGGCACCGATTCCATGATTTTAGGTTCAGTATTGAGGCCTGGAGGAGAGTTTGATGTAAGGGGACTGATATGGGTTTGTGCTGAAACAAGGAATCGAGTTGTTGGTGATAACTGATAAGCTATAGACTAGGGTTCGGTGTAGAAGCTTAGGAGCTTGAAGCAAATCTAAGTAAATACATGTGAGTTCTTATATAGATTAACTTACCTTGGGTTTGTGTAATCCTAATGATATGCTATGTTTAGAATAATGTGTTTTAGTACCCAATGCCAATCTTGTTGTGATTCATGTTAAAAATTTCCATGCAAGTTAAATTCTACTGTTATATGAATTGTTGGATGCATATTGAACATTGCAGGATCGAAATTGGTGAGTTTGGGGTCAAAAACTCAGATTTTGCATCACAGGCCCGAAGAAACTCGCCATGAGCGAAATAATTCGCTTATCGCGAGTTTACCCAGAAACCACTCGCCATTGGCGAAATGGCTCTGCCACTTCCCACTTTGAAATGGCGTGTTGGCTTGCCTGGGGCCCGTGGTGCAATCCGAGGGCTTTTCTCGCAACGTTCATCAACCGTAAAACCCCCAAACATCGTTTAATTAACACAATATACATCCAACGATTCTTGATTATGAAAATTATGGCTAATCTTAACATGTACAATGAGAATGGCTTATGAAAGTTTACATACGAACATGATCGGGTAGCAATGTACCTAAGCACGGGAATTATAGAACCTCGACATAGGTAGTCGAGAAAATGTAGGATAGTACGCCCTTTAAGACGTAACATGAGTATGACAAGTATATGATTATGAACAAGAATGACCATGTAAGCATTATTACCGCTAATCGGGTAGATCACGGACCCGTGGTAAATAAGTAGCAAGTTTCAAGTTAAGCTTTCCTGTATGATCAAGACTTTAAGCAAGATGTAGGTGTCGTGTCTCTTGCTTTCTATGCTAGGGGGATACAAGAGGTTCACGCCAGGGGAACGGGACACGCTCCGCAAGGTAGACCCGCATGACACTGAGGGAGTCTGATGTACCCTAGCTAGGTTTCATCGGTCATGTATGGGATTGTACTCGGGGTTACTCCACCCGATGGACTCTGTAAAATTAACCAAGATAATGTTATTGTTACACGCTAACTTCTCTATGAATATGAACATGATATGATTAGCACATGGAAATGACAAGTAAAGCTTATGTATCAATTAAGGCTATGATGTTACATCATAGACGATTTAGGAACTCCTCAATCATCCGATGATGGACTGTGTCATGAATGACTTATGTTTAGGTCTCGATGCGTTTAGCGTATCTTGACATAGCGATCTTAGGTTCCCTTGACCACCATGACATGCATGATGTATAGCAGGACCTTTAATTTATAGCATGAATAACCTACGACGGATCTAGTATGCATGACAGTCTAGGCAAGCAAGTCCCCACACACGTATAATTAACCGGCATGTTGTATTGTAGACTTGTGGTGACCGTAGGTTTTTTCCCGAGGTTACCTATAGCCTAGGATTAGGTAGAACTCACTAAGACATTATGTCTCATCCCAATCCTTATTTGTTTTAGATCAGCAGATTGGTTTAGCAAGAGTTAGCAAGCTGAAGCCGGATGGATAATCAACAAGTGTTCATTCGTACCCGCTGCAGGATGTCATGGACTTAAGGATGTTTTTTCTATGTTCTTGGACGAGTAGTATTATATGTTTATTGTACGAACGGATATTGTTGTATAAAATATTCATTCGAAGTGTTTATGTTGTAAATTTTAATGTATCCAGTACTAAAGTTAATGCACATACTAAATTTCCTAGATACGTTTAGTGTGAGCGTTACAGAGGCCTTAAAATTGACCAACTAAGTTATATAAATATTGATTATTAGTATGTCATATTATTTATTTATAGCTAAATTGACTTATTTTGAGGCCTTTTTTAAACCCGAAATCTTGAGGTCTAAAGCCCTTGCTTGAGTGGCTTAACCCTTAGGCCGGCTCTCAAACCTTGGAAAAGTATTCCCACCATCAATTTAAATTGTGATCGGAACTATATTTAGTCACTAGTTGCTGTTTGAAAAGTCACCATGAATGTGACCCATACCATCCCTAATAGGTTTCAAACTTTTAAGACTGGATACCTTTTAGGTACCTTATATAAGTCTTATAAGATTCAATGTCTCATTTAAAACCTCAATGTTAAGTAAGATTCACATTTTTTTAATATTGAAAAATTGAAATGTAGTGATATGTATTTATTAATAGATTAGTGAGTTTCATTAAAAAAAATTGTGTAAAATGTTGGGTTGAGGAATTGAATACTTATTAGATATTACTATTTAAAAATTATAAAAGAGTGATGTATACACATATAGACTCATTTAAGTATTATAAAATAGATATGTTCATTGTGAATATTCTTGATAAAAGTAAATAAGACCACAATCCTTACTTTACTAAATTGCTCCACAAATTAAGAATTTCCACTTTAAGTTTAAATTGTGATAGGAACTATATTTAGTTACTTATTGTTGTCTTTTATGGGTATGAGGTTCAATAAACAATCAATAACTCTTACAAAAAAGAATAGCAAATTTTTTTACCGTAGACCAACAAGAATTTTTAGTAATATTTTATTGGATCTGATATGTTTTCTTTCTTTCGAAGATCACATCAAATTCTTTAGGCTTATTATTAATTGATCATTAGCGGCCAAATAGTGAGTTTCCAAACTTATTTTTTATCCCAAACTCTTCACAACTTGGAAGGAAGCATTAGGCTTGACTCCATTTCTCAATTTGAATAGCAAATTTCCGAAACAATCCAAAATGAATTCCTTCCCATTCAAACCTTACATATCACCATCCAAATAATAATGTCACCAGAAGTTTTCAAGTCAGACTCTGCACAAAATCTTGCAAATTTTATACTATTTTTTGAGCATGTTAATAAGGTCTACTTTAAATTGATGGATTTACAATTACTTTTTTTTAAAGAAGTCAAACTAGACCACCAAAATTGGCACCATAAAGAATTAAACCTGAAACCCCTGAGAGAGGCTTACTCCAAGTCCCAAATCAATATCACCAGATCAACTCAAGTGGTGTTGATGGATCTTATGAATTTGAGACCTTGATGGATCTTACAAATCAATTCCTCCACATCTAAAACCTGAAAAATATAAGATATTTACGGTCCATTCAGATAGACACACAATAATATGTAAAACCACGCCTAAACTTATCTCTCCTAAGTAACCACAATTCCTCCACATACTTATGTGCTTTCTTTAAATTTCAAACAACTCAACCTAATAAACAACCTTAGCTGCACCCCTTTTTAATAATTTCAAGCATCACCCATAAGGATAATGCAAGCAAGAAATAGAATAAATTTATATTTCTCTATTTTAAATATAAAAACGGGAAAAGTTCAAAAGAAAATTCATCATACTGATTAAAGTTCATACATCTATTCTTTGATATGTCCACTGGTGCTCGTACTTCTGCCAGTCATACACACTACAAGAAAATTGCCATATAGCAACGGTCACTTTTAGCAACTGCAGAAAAAAGAGTTGATATAGATAAAATTTAGCAACTGATGTTTCAATACCCCGTTGCTATAGGTTAAGAATTAAGAATGAAAAAGCACGAAACATTTTCACCAAATATTCCATTAGCTCCAAAACATAATCGCTTTTATCATAATCGCTTTTCTTATAATCTCCTTCAATTAGTTTTCTCAAAATCGGTTATTGCTCAAAACCCCCCAAATCAATTTCTTGTTCCTCTTATGTCAGAGCTTGTGAAAAAGGTTTCACGAAATCAATTTCTTCTTCCTCATACTTGGTACTTCTTCTTCTACCTCGTACTTCTTCTTCTTCTTCCTCATTCCTTTCATATTCTTTTCACACGTATCAGAAATCTACTCCCATCCTTTTCTCATTCTGCTCTCACGGTCTCCTCTCTCTCCACTCTCAATCTCCAACAAATCATATTTTTACTTCAATCCAATTAAAATGCAAGCTACCCTTTTTTATCCTCATCTGATTTAATTTATGTTTCAACTTCAAGCTCAATAATTTTTCCCTCCTCACCTTTCCCTCTCAGTCGTGCCTTCACATCCTTGGTTTCTTAGAAGATTTGTTTCAATTTTAAAATGAAGGCCACACTTGTTTGTTTCATCTGACTTATTGAGATTTTTGGCAAATATTAGAAGCTGAAATAGAAATTGAACTTGGGTTAAGCATAATCTGCTGGAAGTGTCATAGAAGGATTAAAGAATGGTTTAAGTTGCTGCATATGTGGGTTTAGTGTTGTTGTTCATGTTTGGATCGCTGGGTTATGGTTTTAGAGTTGGCATGAGAAAAAGTAAGACATAAGCTGTTTTGTAGAAGTCCCCATAAGTGCTTAATTAGTAGTTAAGCTGTTTTGGGAACCTATAAAAGTGCTTCGTTGGTGGTTAAGCTGTTGTGGAAACCTGCAGAAGTGATTAATGGGTGATTAAGCCGTTTTTGGAAGAAGTTTGGTGAAACCCGTATTTGGGACAGGGCTCCACTAAAACGGTAAAAACTCTCTCCCTGTAACTCAGAATTGAGTGATTTTTGATTCTATGGAAAGCTAACGAAATTTCGGACATTTTGGCACCAGTTTCATGATTTTAAGTTCAGAATTGAGGTCTGGAGACGACCAGGAAGTATGAGGCTGAAATGAGTTTTGTGCTGAACCAATGTTGAGTGGTTGATGATGAGCTATGAGTAGAAGATTGGAGCATGAATTTAAAGAGGAAGTGCTTAGGCTGAACATAATCTGTTTTTGGATGTTACCAGAAGTGCTAGGTGAGTTCCTATAGATTTAGTTCCCACCATGGGTTTTTATGTGAATTTGTGAGGAAAACATGAACATTAGATATGAATTATGCATATAAGCTTCCCCCATGAATTACCTGAGTTATGTTATGTTTGTTGTTGGTTTGTCGAGTAGATGCAACAATTTATGTTTCAATATAGAAGTATAAGCAATTCCATGAATTCATTGTACTTAAAATAGCTTAATTTCAAGCTAAAACCCGAATTTTTACTTAGTGTAATCGGTTACCTGTTAGGTGTAGCCGGCTGCGTATACATTCTCTACAATGTAATTGGTTACACCCCTTACAGTAATCGGTTACACCTTCTGAAAATTCAAGAAAATGCTTAAAAACTTCCAAACTTTGTATCCTCTTTTTATCATCTGTTAGAACACAGCAATAACACTGTCCAAACTTGCCTTTGTCCTCTCTAAGACCTTGATTTATGCTAGATATGATATTGTTCTGATGTTACTTTCAAATTCCAAAGTTAATAAACTTTCTTTTAACAACTTTAAGACAAGATTGTTGAAAACATTGATTTGTGCCGGTTATGATAAATGTTCTAATGTGACTTTACTCTTCAAAAGTAACCAAATTTTCCTTTGTTTTAATAAACTCTAAGACAACTTTGTTGAAAACATTGATTTGTGCTGGAGATGATGAAGTTCTAATGTGTGACTTTTTAACTTTCAAAATAACCAAATTTTTCATTTCTTTTAATAAAGGTTCAGAAAGGTCATCAAAAGATTTAGAAGTTTCTAACAATTTGGATGACAATCTTGATCAAGAGTGGTCACAGATTTCTAGGATGCACGACAGGTATTTTTATAACCTTCTAACTGACCTATTTTTTATAGGCATTCATTATCTTGAAATATTGCATTTTTATACTTATATCTCTTGTTTCATGATATGAAGCACGGACACTGTACATGACACTGGTAATCATTTGAAAAAATGGCATAATTGAATGTAATTAATCAAATGTGTCGGTGTCAGACACTAGATACGGCTTCTATCAAGTGTTGGTGCTACAGAGGTTTCCTGAGCCTTATCTTTGTGTCAATCATGCTTGTAACTTATCCATGCCGCAACTTTTGCACACTTGGCTCCATTTCTATCTTAAAAATGTGCTGTTCTTTTTGCCTGTCTGCTTGGCTGATGCTATTATAATTGTATCTTGCAGTATGGCAACTTTCAGGGACAAGTCAATCAACAAATGGCAGAGGATGACACAAGTGACAACCGGTGCGGCTGCAATTAAAGGAAAGTTGCATGCTTTTAATCAGGTAAAGTTCTGTGACTGGACTGTGAATTTTTACTATGTCTATGTGACAAGCCTATTATTTTACTCCTGATTTGTTGTGTTGCAGGATATCAGCCATCAAGTTGCTTCTTATATGAGAGATCCCAGTAGAATGATCAAGCAGATGCAACTGAGAAAATCAGCTATTAAAATATTTGGATCAGTAAGTCAGTTTTAATCTTAATTGTTTGAAAACAGTAAGTCAGTTTTAATCTTAGTTTTAAAATATTAAGATCAGCTATTAAAATATTTGGATCATGTCTCCAGGTTGCCGAGGTTAATGATAGCTCTAATGAACCGGTAAGCCTTATACATTACTAAAGTCTGTGTTTAATTTTGTAATAACTTAAAATTACAATATAGGTACTTGAGTTTGTCTTGTAACATTGGGATGTTGTCATATTGTCAAGTCCTTTTTTTTCATTTTACACCGCCTCTCGTTATGCTCCTTGTTTATTTTTTTTGTCATTTCAGTTTTCAACTTCATAGTTTTGAATTTAATTGTGCTCAGGAAATACATGCTGACGGTGATCCTGACCTTCTGGACGATTCTGAATTTTATCAGCAATTATTGAAAGAATTTTTTGAGACAATTGATCCTACATCATCAGGTAAACAATTTCTTTTCAACACCCGATTTTTTATTTGGTTAAGTTCATGTAGGTTCCACAGCTTCGAGAATAATTTCAACATAAAGTTGTGGGGTCCAAATAAATTTCACACAATAAGAAAGGAATATCGAAAAGATAATGTTAGAATGAGTGTTGGTAGCACTTTTTTTTTGTTTTTATTAAAATATTTTTACTTCTAGTACAATTAAACTAGTTTGAGCCTTTACTTTTCATGATCATTAACTGAATATGCTATCCATGTACAATGATACCTATAAATAAGGAAAAATGGTTGGTCACTCCAATTTGGACGCACATTTGGGAATAGGTTGAAAGAGAAAATAATTAAATGATATATATTTTTGTTTGTGCGCATCCAAATACTTGTGACCAAGCAAGCCTACCTCTATAAATAAAATGTATTGGCATTTATGACTGTGAAAAGGTCGCTGAAAAGTTACAGGTTGGTATTTTCTTGTGCTGAACTGTCTGTGATTTTCTTCTGTTCAAGCTCTTCTTTCTTTATCTTCCCCTTTTTATCATTCTTTGTTGTTTGTGTTTCATTGTCTCTATCTGATATGAGATTTGATAAACCATATGACTGCACTCTTGTGACCTCCTGAACTCTTAGTCTTATGTAAATGTGAAGGTGGCATCTAATTGTGTGGCTTGTGAATTCATTGTTTAGGAATGTGGGCATAAATGTGCATTTTATCATAAGCATGTTTGGTAGTAGTATTCATTTTAAGAACTTCAATTGCAGTATACACAATTGTATGTTACGATAATGTTGTCTGGCATGTGCAAATGGAGTTAATAATCATTGTTTGATTTATGTGTTTGTTCATCCTTATTTGCAGGATCACTTTAGCTTTTTTCACAGTACTAGAAAAGCTTTCTGATGTAGTTATTGGGTGGTGAGTCCTTGAGTTTTTAGTCATTTGTATATTGTTCAAGTTCGATCAATTAGATTTATACAAAAAATTAACGCTGGAACTTTATGAAGGTTTCCCATGTATGGAGAATTGAAGCTTGCCCTGTTCATATTCATGTGGTATCCCAAAACTAAGGTAAGAACATAACATGTTTGAGGGAATGTCAATTTGGACACTTCGTTTCACCCTGTCATATTATTGATAATGGCTCACCTTGTCATGTATGATCGCGTAATTTGCTTATGCCATTGTTTTGCGTTGTACGAGGTTTAGTTTTAAATTGAATATCTGGATATTTATATATTGTTATGGACATCGATTTGTTTGTTAGGATGCATATATATGGAATTTTAGGAGTTGTGGTGGATTGGACATATTTTATGTAGTAACTATTCAATATTGCGCAGGGGACTAAACTAAATAATAGGTTTCTTTGAGCTGAAAAACAATTCATCAACCCTGATCAAACATTGTAAGTTTGTTCATGTCCTAATCCATATATTATGTAAAAATATATAGGTGTTGTTATTCCTCTGTTATTTATCTGATTTAACTAAAGGATTACAAGTTCAAATGTGTTGAGAAATAAATCTATGAAAAAGGTACCGACTAAAGCTAGATTATAGATCATTCATTTGATAATGATAATCATGGCAGGTTTGAAATTTTGAATATGTAATCTTCAAAGTTTAAACCATAATGTGATCAGTAATTTATTTTTTATATTTCAAATACATGCAGATTTTTTAAACAAATGTGCTTTGTTGGTCTGTGAGATTGGTCTGAACTTTGAGAATTAGCCATTATGATGATCCTCATATTTATGCTTGCCCATTCTGTAGATGATGCTTTGGCTTTTTAGCACATTCTTATAGTCTCCTTCATTCTTTTCTTACTTTTTAGCATAATTTTGGCATCATCTTGAGAAGTCTGGAAGCAGCTCTACCACATATTTGCAAAAGGTTTGTTTTTGGCTTTTTTTACTTTGGCAAGAAAATAACAGTGACAAGAATAATAGAATGAGGGAGTGTAATATATTAATTCTACCGATTTTCAAGGGTCAAATGAATATGACATGTTCTTTTTGGAGCTACATATTTGATTTTATGTTAATATACATTATGGTTGTACTATTGTTCAGTTTTTTTGTTAACTAGCATGAAGAGAAATGATATTATTATAAGATGAGCCCTTTATATTGATGTGAACAAAGCCAAGCTTACATGAATTGGTGTTTAGATAACTCATGACCAGTAGAGATAACACATGGATTTACAACAACAACAACTATAACAGCCTAACCTTAATTTAATTCCCTCAGCTTTGACAGTCAACTTGAATAGTCAATGTTGATCTTCAAACGATTACTACAGGTAAAACTTACTTCATTTAAGAAATTTCCTTTGTGTCTTAGTTTGCTTTGCTGATATTAAATTCATTATTCATATTGAACTCATTGTAGTTGGCCATTGAACTAAGTTGCAGTGCTTGTATGGTTAGTTTTAGTCTAATTCAATTAATAATCACTTTTATACCACTTTGTCACATATTTTTTTTAAAAATGAAAATCTAAAGTAAAATAAAAAAATAACAATTCCTTAAAATCATAAGCATTTTTTTAGTTGCTTCAGTTATCCAGTAGGAGTTATGTCCATCGTGGAAAATCTGTTAAAGTCACTCCTCGGTTTCATGAAAATTGATTTCCATATTGTTCATTGTTGTTGTGCGTTGCCGCGGAGACAGTGCAATCCTTGCCACTTTCGACTCATTTTACTTACAGTAATAATTTTTCTTCCTTGCAGACGAGTTAGTGAAGCAGCTTGGAATTACTGATAATGTCAGAGGTGAGATTCATTATTCTGATCTTACCAACAAAATTCTTAAAATGTAAACTAGGATTCCTCATACAAACTTGTTGAAGTTTCTTGTTTAGCAGAAGTGGACTTGCAACTCTCTTCTGTCATGATGGTTGGAGTATACTTAATGCTACTAATTTAGTTTCTTGAAAACAAAGTGGCCATAGAGCATGCTTTTCCTTCTATTATTATGAAAACCATTCTGGACAATTTAAAGAGTTTATATACATGTCCAATAGCTTCCTAATGAAGGGCGTGATATGGTTCTGTCAATTCCTATACATCAGCTCTTCACTTGGAACTCCTTGTGGTCATTTTTTTTAAGCAAAAGTTGAACTGTATTTGCTAAAAAATTTATATTATTCAAGACTGGATGGAGTACATGTTTATTTGTGAATGGTGAAAATTGATGTTCATATCTAAACTACTAGATCAAAATAGGCAGCAAGGGTCATATATTTTTTTCCTCTAATGGTTCAAATTCTGTTGAAATCTTCAATCACTTATTTACTTTTTTGTTTGGGTTGTTCCAGGCCTAGAGGCGGTCGAGGTGGAAGTCCTGCCATGCTGAATCGTGGCGCAGGGTAAGTTTCTGAGATCAGTAGTGATGAGTATTCTGTTTATTTTTTTAGTGAAATCTGTAAATTTAACTTGTTACATATTTACTGAACTCCTCGTTTGTTATCCATCTTCGAAGAAAAAACATCTCTTTTTAAAGCAAAATAATCACTTTTATATCAGTTTCTTGTAAAAAAAAATTACTTTTTTAAAACAAAATAATCACTTTTGTAGCAGTTTGATTAATATATAAAAAAAACAGAAAGAATCTAAAAGAAATACCTAACAAATGCTTAAAATCATAAACATTTTTTCAGTAGCTTCTTAGAAAACTACGTAGACAAGAAATTAGCCAAAGAGGCTCCTTCAAACAATAAACCAAACCTAAATCGCAGAGGCGGAAAATACGTAGAACAGATTTAAGGCTATATGAAGAAAAGTAAATTACACCAACTATAGAAAAGCAAAGTTATGGCTAAGCAATATGTAATTCTCAAAAAGAAGATAAACTAATGCAATACTAAAAATAAAATGTTTTTATGTTTTACTAGACTAGACGGTGTCATTGATTGAAAGTTGGAAACTTTGATTCAAAGTTCCTCTTTATTTCAAATCTAAAATCAAAATAAAATGGGTTTCAATAAAATTTAGGAAGAAGCTTTCTTAACATCTTCCTAATCACAGGTTGAAACTCGTGTTGGGAAGATTCTTCTCTGTCTTCTTCTGGAAATTTGTTCAAATCAAATTCGTAATCTGCTTCTTCGTTTAAATCAAAATCCCCTAGCACCCTTGATAAACTTTTAAGTTCTTCGTTGCCATTTTTTTCTTGTATCTTTTTAAACACAGCTTCAACCATATCTTGAAAATTTTTCAACTCAAATTGATACTCTTCTTCGGTTAAATCATGATCCATTAGAACTCTTGATGAAACTTCTCCTTCATCGTTGCAAATTTTTTCTTGTATCTTGTCAAATGAATCTTCAACTATTTCTCCTTCTCCTTCACTTTTTTCAAAAGAATCTTCCACTCTTTCTTCTTTTTGAATATTCATAGAGTCTTTTATTTTTGCCATCAGATTTGTTATTCTAATTTGCACTTAAATTTGCAACAACATTACAGTCTTATTTATATAATTTCTACTCTCACTTATATGTAGCAAAAGTTTGTTATTAAAAAAAACAAACTTTAATTTTTCAGATATGACGGTTTCATTATTATAGGTAACAAATTACGTTAATCTTTTAACAATAATATAACAAATATAACATTTATTAAAAAAAATAATAACAAATATAATAAAAATTCTTTATTAACAAAATAATTTTTTTATCTTTTCAATAACAAAAACAATAGAACATTCTTCCTCCCAATTATATGCTGTGATAGATTATTATTATTATTATTATTATTATTATTATTATTATTATTATTATTATTATTATTATTATTATTATTATTATATAAATATAAATAACAAACACCACTTTCTCAAAAAAATAACGCCTCTCAAAAAAATATAAATAACAAAACACCACTTTCTCCCTCACATCGTTCATTATTGTTATAAGAAACAGATACATAACAAAACTCAAGTTTTTCCTCATTCACCCATCAATCAGCAATCATCGCTCATACCAAAAATCCATTCATCGTTCATCAATCTAACTCCCAAACAGGTCCCCGAATCGGTTCCTAATCTAATTTCCCCTCTCTAATTTCCAAATTCATTTGCCCTAAATCTTCACTTCATCAATCTAATTCCCAAAACCTTCACTCATCAGTTCACTTCGATCAGCTTATCGCTAATCTTACTTTGCTGCCTCAAACAGGTTCCTAAATCCTTCACTTCGCTCGGCCCGTTGCTCACTTGGCTCATCTCACTTGGCTGCTGCAAACAGGTTCAAGACTCTTTTTCTCTCCTTCTCTTGTTTTTATGTATGCACAATTTGAATGCCTATCTGTTAAGGTTTTGATTTTTCTTTCTTGGATTTTGTCAATTTGTTTGTGATTTGGGTTGTTTTTATAGATTTATATGTTTTAGTTAGTGATGATTTTTTGGCAGGTGTAACAATCTCAATATGTGATAAATTTTTAAACTCTTTTTTTTAATAGAAATAATAAATTATTAAACCCTGGTGGATCATTTATTCAGTTTTACTTGGCAGGATAAACAACTTATATGAGGTTTTGGCCCCATGTAAAGCAGAATTATGATTATGTTGTTATTATATTTCTCTTGATTTTTATTTTGATAACTCTGATCTAGAATCTAGAATGGCTATTGTTATTTATGACTATTGTTTCTGCAACTGATTCTAGAATCTAGAATGGGTGTGTTAAAATGGCTATTGTTATGACTAGTGTTGAAATGTTATGACTATTATTTCTGCAACTGGATCTAGAATGGCTTTATGGCTTTATGGTCCTGTTCATGTGCACTTTTAAATATAACTTGCTTCTGTTATGCACTTGGAAGAGTCTTGTGTTCACAAGATTGAATACTTCCTTCCCCTCCCTTTCTCTTTTATCTATTTCAGTTAAGTTTTCCGAATGGAGAATAGAGGATGGGTACATGATCCGACAAAAGAAAGTGAAGAATATATCCGAGGGGTTAACGAATTTATTGAATTTGCTTTTAAAAACTCAGAAGAAAACGGAAAAATATTGTGTCCTTGTATAAAATGTGCTAACTATGATTCACATTGTCGATCAAGTGTTTATGAACACTTAACTGATCCGCGACGTGGATTCCTTAGACGTTATACAGAATGGATATTTCATGGCGAGAGACCCACAAATTCAACTGGCACAACTAACCAACATTATGAAATGGAGCATGACATGGACGGGTTACTTCGTGATGCTTTTGCAATGCCTACTTTAGAAGAGACAATTTCTGGTGAAGCTGAAAGGAATCCAGAAGTAGGAGAAAATGTGAAGTTTTACAAATTGGTGAAAGAGAACGAACAAGTTCTTTATCCAAACTGTAAGAAGTATAGCAAACTATCCTTTGTGGTGCATTTGTATCATTTAAAGTGTCTTCATGGGTGGAGTGACAAGTCCTTCTCTATGCTATTAGATTTATTGAGAGATGCTCTACCAGAAGGGAATGTTTTACCAGAGTCATACTATGAAACAAAGAAAATGATTTCAGGGTTAGGTTTGGGGTATGAAAAGATCCATGCTTGTCCTAATGACTGCATATTGTATTGGGATAAACATATCAAAGATCAAGTATGTCCAAAGTGCGGTACTTCAAGGTGGAAAACAACAAATGAGGATGCACAAACTACTGGAAAAGAAACTTCTGAAAAGCGTAAGAACTTACCCGCAAAGATCCTTCGCTGGTTTCCTTTGAAACCGAGGCTGCAAAGGTTATTCATGTCATCTAAAATTTCTGAATCGATGAGATGGCATCATGATGGTAGAGTGAATGATGGGTTTCTTAGGCATCCAGCCGACTCACATGCTTGGAAGGATTTTGACTCTCGGTATAAAATATTTTCGTCAGATGCTCGTAATGTTCGATTAGGGGTTGCTTCTGATGGCTTCAATCCATTTAAGACAATGAGTATAACCCATAGCACTTGGCCTGTCATACTAATTCCCTATAATCTTCCTCCTTGGATGTGCATGAAACAATCATTCTTCATGTTATCCCTACTAATTCCAGGCCCTAAAGGTCCTGGAAATAATATTGATGTTTATCTACAACCATTAGTAAAAGAGTTGCAAGAGTTATGGTTTGATGGAATAGAAACATTTGATGCCTACAAGAAAGAGACATTCCAACTCCATGCTGCTGTAATGTGGACTATTAATGACTTTCCAGCATACGCAAACTTGTCCGGATGGAGTACGAAAGTTCAGTATGCTTGTCCATGTTGTGGTATTGATACTTCCTCTCGATGGTTAAAGCATGGTGGGAAATTTTGTTACATGTGTCACCGACGTTGGTTAGCGCCTAACCACAAGTGGAGGTTGAATAGTAAAGATTTTGATGGAACAAGGGAGTCAAGGGGTCCTCCTAAAATACATGACGGGATTCAAATTTCAAGGCAAATAGATGAAATCAGAGAGGAGGGTTTAGAGAATGGGGCTGAACCTTGGAAAAAGAAAAGTATTTTCTTTGATTTGCCTTATTGGGAATACAATGTATTGCGTCACAATCTAGATGTGATGCACATTGAAAAAAATGTTTGTGATAATATCATTGGTACATTGTTAAACCAAGAGGGAAAATCTAAAGATAATTATAAGGCACGGGCCGACCTTGTAGATATGGGCATAAGAAGTACGCTGCATCCACAACCAAGTCTCAAAAGTAGTACAATGCTTCTTCCTAGAGCATGTTATCAAATGAGTAACAAAGATAAAGATGCGTTTTTGAGTGTCCTCGGGAATGTAAAAGCTCCGGATGAATGCTCATCAAACATCTCACGTTGTGTGCATCTTAAGCAGCGGAAGATATTCGGCTTAAAAAGTTATGATGGTCATGTTCTGATGCAACAACTTCTTCCAGTAGCATTAAGGGGTTCATTGCCGGATAGAGTCACTTTAGTTATTATTGAACTTTGCAATTTCTTCAAGCAAATATGCTCTAAGATACTTAATGTGGATTTTCTTGCACAATTAGAATCTCGAATAATTTTAACACTTTGTCAATTGGAAACAATCTTTCCTCCATCGTTTTTTACCATTATGATGCATTTGGTAATTCATTTGGCATCTGAAGCCAAGGTTGCTGGACCAGTACAATATCGATGGATGTATCCTATTGAGAGGTATGGATTCATCCTTTTAACACATCATTTTAGTTAAATATCTTAAAAAAGTTATTATTGATGTTAAGCTAAAACAAAATTTACTTTCAGGTTTCTGCTCACTCTTAAGTCATTTGTACGCAATAGAGCACATCCGGAAGGATCAATTGCAGAAGCTTTTTGTGCCAATGAATGCTTGACCTATTGTTCACATTATCTATATGGGGTAGAAACTAGGTTTAATAGACCTAGCAGAAATGATGATGATGGTGATGATTCCACATTGAAAGATGGTGCGACCTTTCTACATCCTGTTGGAAGACCACTAGGAAGGAAAAAACAACAAAAGTTCCAGTTAGGAAAGCGCAAGAGAGTGAAAAGAGCTCAGCTTGATGAAAAAGAGTTAATGCAAGCTCATAGATATATTCTTTCCAACTGTGACGCAGTCGCTCCATTCATAGAGTAAGACACTAATTATATTTCACTTTTACACTTATGTGTCCATTGTTTTTACTCTTATAATTATGTTATCATTATTTTTAGAGAACACATTGGACTTCTTAAGAGACAGGCTCGGCCGCAGCGGCTGTCACAACTTGAAGTCGATAAACAACATAGCAAAAAATTTAGTGATTGGTTTCGAGATAGGGTGAGCGAGAAAGAATTGAAATCTTTAAGATTTATCTGCCTTTTATTTAGTGTACCTAACTATTTTTATTGAAT